>QXEO01000225.1:2747730-3414438 GCA_007115705.1 Dactylis glomerata | reverse complement strand
TTTTTACTTTTATTCTTGACAAAAGTCAAGTACAGCTTGCCAACTGTCCATGACCGCGGACACGGCTATTCGAATAGTTTTGAAAACCTCTGCAGAGGGGTACACTTTACCCACAAGATTCGATACATCTGCCGGGAGAAATCCACGGATCGCCATACACAAGTATGCGGGGTTCAGATAATCAAACAAACTCTTTCACTTGCCTACCTTAGTATGGGGATCCTCCCTACGAGTCCAGATACGGAATGGAACTCTAGTTTTTTCCGGCTATAGAGTGCTACAT
Organism: Dactylis glomerata; assembly: GCA_007115705.1. Classification (NCBI taxonomy): domain Eukaryota; kingdom Viridiplantae; phylum Streptophyta; class Magnoliopsida; order Poales; family Poaceae; genus Dactylis; species Dactylis glomerata. The sequence goes on along the minus strand of QXEO01000225.1, from coordinate 3,414,155 downwards.
TTTGGACTCCCATAGACTGTGGTATCCTCCGTCACAGCTATGGCAAGTCCCGGCTTCGGAAGCGTCCCCCTCGGGGTCCACGCTTCTATAAGTTCAAATGAGGTCTCCCATACTAAAACAAGCAAACTACGGACTAAGCCCCGTCCCATTCAGGGGTAATGTGGTCGTACGGTATGGTTGGCTCCCATAGTACATCAACTCGTTGTCATTGAGAAATACATTTCATAGTTCTTAGTCAAGATTGATTTCTTTCATAAAGCCCATCATGTAGGAGCAATCTCCAATTCAAGTTCAAGTTCAAGTCACCCCTTTTCCAATAGGGTTCCCCTTATAGATGGCCTCAATTTTATTAGCGACTAAGCAACTATATTGAGTGATGATACCACCAAATATGATTGGATAAACTCAGCTTGATGCTCTTGCTAAGCAAGATGTCACTACACTTCTATCATTCTACTCTAGCAATTCAATCATGCAATTTACTTAAAACAAGTAGAATGCAATAGTAAACTAGGCATTTGGAGTATGATTCAAAAGATGGCTTGCCTTGGTTGGCAAAGTGTCCGGGGTATTCTTCTTCTTCTTCTTGATAATATCCCCCCTCAATATCCTCCTCAGCAACACTAGCGTCTAATAACGAAACCAACACAAAACACACAATCACTACACAATGCTAACAACACACCAAGCATACATCTTTGTTTGCTAACAATAGCATTCATGTTGCATTTTATGGAGTTGGATTGCAAGTTTTTCTTCCAAGTTTTCATTGAGGGTGCAAGTTAAAGTTTCTACTAAGTGCCATGTGTGGTTTACTTCTAAGCATTGGTATTGGTTTAGGGGTATTAATACTAGTTCAAGTGAGGATTGACTAATTATGTGAATTAGTATTGAGGGCAAAAATTAATTCTAAGTGTAAGCTAGAGATCTATCATTTTATGCTACTAACTAGAATTGGGTTAGGGTCTAATTGACAACACTAATTAGGCTTGAGTTGATTAAGGTTGACTAACAGTAGGGGGGGGTTGATTAGTGAGTTCACAAACCAATTTTTATAATTTTAGGAGGTTTAAACAATTCTATAGAATTTTTCTAGGATTAATAAAGCTATGGTCACACTATTCTTATTTATTTAAATTCCTAACTCAAATTGAATTCTAATCAGTTCTACAGGCTAGAGCATTTGACAAGCTTTCCAACGCATATTTATTTGCTAGAAATGGATTTGTAAATCTCTTTGAATTAAAGTTTGAAAATCACATCTGAAAGTTATTTGAATTAATTCAAACGGCGGGAAAAATAAATAAAAGCGTAACGGACCGATTTCTAAACTAACAGGCCGACTCCGAACAGAACCCGAACGGGCCGGCCCAGAAAATGTTTCGCGCAGTGGGAAAGAATTAAAACAGAACCTGACAGGGGGGTCCCACCCGTCAGGTCACTTAACTAAACCGAATAGGTACGCGACCCTCGGATCTAGATCGAACGGCTACTACGCATCGTCTTCCTCGGCCAGGGCGGAGCTCACCGGCGTTGCAGAGACGAGTGTTCGACGGCGAGGGCGTGACGGAGAGGAAGCAGAGCTTGCCGGCGGGATAGCAGATCGACGGCGGTTGCTCGACTCCTCCACCTCGCACCAGCAGCAGCTCCAATGGCGGCTAAAATCCTCCAGAACGCGGCGGCGCTCCCGTGCAGAGCTCGGACGATTCCGAGGGAGAGAGGAAGAGAGAAGAGTGGGGATCGGTTGTGGTGGGTGTGTGCTTCCTCTGGGGTGATCGACGGGGGTTTTTATAGTCGCAGGAGGCCGGGGGCAAGGCGACCAGTGCGTGGCCAGTGCGGGGGTCCTGGCGGCGTTCGGAGGTCGCACCGGGCACGGCGGCCTCGGGGGTGTGCTGGGGGGTTGTTGCCTCGGCTGCGGAGGGCTGTGGGTCGGTGCTGGCGAGGGCATGGCGGTCGGGAGCGTGCAGAGAAGAAGAAAGACTGGGAGGGGGCCCTGGGCGCATTTCTCTTCTTCCCTCCACTTCTCACGGCTCAGGTCGGGGCAGAGGGAGCGGGGATCGACCGCGGCGCCTCCCAAGAGCATGGCTATAGGCGCTGGACGAACGACGACAGTGATCATCACAGTAACTAAGATTTGCTCGATTTTCATCTGTTAAGTGTTCGACGATATGCCCGCAAGAGATTTAAATTTGAATTTTTGAAATTTTCCACTTTGAGTGATCAGCATATGAGCCAAGTTATCCAGTGGTATTTTTGTTCTGAAGAAAGGATGAGTTTTGTAGAAATCTTATTTCGAATTTGAAGTTTGGTCACTGATTCAGATTCAAAGTTTGACAGAAGTTTGAGTGATGTTCTGATTTGAATTTTGGGTAGCACCCTTTGGTTGAGTTAGTATGCAACTTGGTCAAGCTCAACTAACTGGCCAAACACCAAGTTGAGTTACAGATTTCTTATTCTAAAGGCTCAAAGTAGGGTAGTCAATAAGATTTTCTAGATCATCTTATTCTTCTCTTTTTCTTTCTTATTTTTATTTCTGGTTTCTTTGGTTCTCATACTTTGTCTCAATTGCTTCTGTTGGTTAAGTTAGAATTAACTAACTATTGCACAACCAAAAATAACACACATGAAATCATAGAATACATATAATAAGAAATACATGTATGCATGCAATAATAGATAAAAAGTTTTATCTTGGTCCAAAATTTGGCACTTTAATTAATAGAAAGTGGATTACCATTTTCTGAGTTGTTACAACACGGCAAGAGGAAAGACGAACGCCGTGACAACAAGTATGGCTCCCAGCAAGTAGCCGCTGTTCAAGGAAGCCCGGGGGCTACGGGTGGATGCCAAAAGCGCAAAGGGGACAAATTCAGCAAGGACAAGTACACCATCGAGGTGATGCTAGACCAACCCTGGAAGTTCCATAGCGTTTTAGGCAAGCCGGCAGCGCATACCACTCGCCAATGCAGCTTCACCAGGGATCTGGAGCAGGGAAATCACCAACTGCCCGGACCACCGCCGGGCCCGCCGGCTGAAGCACATGGAAACAAGAGTCGGCAACCGGCCAAAGCGGCAGGGGACTACCCCGAGGAAGCGAATGTGGAGCAATACCATGTATTCACTTCCCAGGTAGAGGAGCCAAAGGATGAACCATGGTTTGGTGTCGAGGTGAATGCAATCGTGCAAGTTGGGCCTCAGTACATGCATTGGTCTGACGCGTCGATTACCTGGGGGCGTGAAGGTCACCCGCCGCTCATGCCGAGGCCCGAGGGCTACGCGCTAGTCTTGAACCCAATCGTGTTCTCTAAGACACATACCTGCCGATTCTCGCGCGTACTCATTGATGGAGGCAGCAGCATCAACCTTCTCTACCGCACTTCGATGGAGAAGCTCGGAATCCCAGAGATCCGACTGAAGCCAACCAAGCTCACCTTCCATGGGATTGTGCCTGGGCACTCGTGTACGCCGATGGGAAGGATTGAGTTGGAGGTGCTGTTTGGCGAGAAGGACAATCATCGTCGCGAGCCGATCTGGTTCGAGGTGGTAGACCTCAACAGCCCCTACCACGCGCTGCTTGGCCGACCAGCCTTGGCCAAGTTCATGGCGGTCCCGCATTACGCTTACTTGAAAATGAAGCTCCCAGGCCCTCGCGGGGTGATTACTGTCACTAGATGCTACAAGAAGTCGATAGAGTGCGCGAGAGCCAGTTCCAAACTGGCGGAGGCCTTGGTCATTGCTGAAGAGAAGCGACAACTGCTGCGGAGGGTGGCTGCAGTCCAGCCGGACCGCCCAGCGTCGGGACTGCCGGCTCCACACCTCCAGCTGTCGTCGTGGTGAAACAACATATGCCATAGGATGGCTTAAATGGGGGCCGAACTAGATGCTGGAGGATTCGGGAGAGGGGAACGAGCTAAAAAGCACGACAGAAAGAGACACTGATCTACCCAGGTTCGGGGCTCTCGTAAGGAGATAACACCCCTACTCCTGCTCTACTGATGGTATATATGGGTCGATGTAGTACACCACAATGGTGCTTCCAAGCTCTCTGCTAGAGAAGGAAGATGAACTGCTAAGTGTAGGAGTACAGTGTGATCAATCTACCTTCAACCTTCCAACCTTCTTCCAGCAACCAACCCTTTACCAGGGCTCCCTATGCCACCTTATATAGTGGTGGCCAGGGTTACAACGGTCATAGAAGACCAGGAGACACCAACTACACTCCAAACAGGACTTGCTGTCGAGGGCAGACGCCCACGACTTTCTCCCTGATTGCTCTCGATGGGACTCCCCTTGCTGTACCTTGTACCTCTTGAACTGTGGCCTTACCTCTGTGCGGTAAGCTCGTACTTGTGCACAGTGAGGGTAGGTAACCTCCACTGTGCACCCTGCCATCTTACTCTGCTACCATGCTTGGATGTTTTCTTCCTTGATTGTAGGGATGTGACACCTTGGTTGACTTAAGTATCCCGGATATGACCGTTGGCCATACCTAGGACTTATATGCCGGACCAACGACCTACGAGGGTCGGGTAATCCGGCCTCCCCTGCTCCTGCACAACACACAAAATGGTTAGGCCGGCATATCTGAGTATATGCCGGCACACCTATACTAGTACTCCGGCTATACCGGCATATCCAGACACCAGCCGGGATATACATATATGCTCCTATATTCCGGCCAGGCCTTTTCTTGGTCAACCGGCATAAAAGTCAACCATAGACCTTGTGTCTTTCTAGTCTCTTGACCCTACCGGGGGTCATCCCCCCGACACTAGTCCCCGAAGCTGCCGAGGTTCCCCAGTCATAACTGTGGAGCCTTGACAGGTTCAACATACCTTTCTTCGTTATGCCCCGGTGATCAGATTTATATGCCGGCACATCTGCACATATCCCGGCCTCTGTTCCTGTTCCAAACTTATTCCGGCCGGTCCCTAGGGTATTCCGGACGGAACATATACATCGGGCAGTTAATCCGACATATAGACGAGTCTTCCTCGAGAAGCCATGTCTGACAGCTTTGCATCGAAACTTGTAACTGCCCTGCCACCTCGAACGGTCACCCACGATGCGACGGTTCACAGTGCAGCAGTTACTTCTTGCCATCATTGCGTCATGGCACGGTTACAGGAACCGCCGCCCCACTCTGCGCCGCCACGTGGCGCCTCGCCGCAGAAACGGTCGGGGGAGTGGAGCACTATCCTCCCCACGACCCCCACGACCGGCCTCCTCGGTATAAATACGGGGTGGGGGTAACTTATTCTTTTTACCCCCGCCACAGTGCCTTCTTCCTCAGATCCTCTGCCCCTTGCGCTTCGCCGCCGGACCAAGAAATCGAGAAGGGAAGCTGCCGCCGTCGTCCACCTGCACGCCGGCGCCTCCGCTTGCCGACGTCCGGCGTCATCGTCGACGACGCCACCGCCGCCTCTTCTCCCCGCAGTCTTGCAGGGAGATTGGATCTTCCTCTGCACACTTGCCGCCGCCGCTCCATCGCCGTAGGCCAAGCTCCGGTGAGTTCCTCTTCCTCTGTTCTTCCTTTCCCTGCTCTTCTGCAACTAGGCTGCGGTAGCCACACTGGTTTGTATCCATGGTAGTTCCTTTGCTGGATATTTCGTTGCTTCGATTAGCATTGCTAGCAGTGTTTCGTAACAGCTCACAGGTGTTCTTCCGCAGAAATTATATCCCTGTTTATTTCCGATTTTAACTGCCTCGGTAGATCTTCTATTCCTGCTAACATCTGTGAGAGTGGTATGCCGGAGAGACTAACCTCCCTCTTTTCTCCGGCCTTGATAGGAATAACATCACGGGACTCCGGCTCTCACGCCTTATCCCGGCCACTAAGATGGCATCTTCAAGCATGACGGCTACCTCGGCCTCTGAGGAAGATACCTCGGCCCGAGCTCAAGGACGCTCCGGCTGGGAGGGGTCGGAGGTTACTCCGGCCGAGATATCCTGGGTCACCTCCACCAGGAGAGTCCCGGAGGGCGTAGCATGCCGGCTACCAGCAGGAGAAACTGTGCCGGCACCTGAACCCGGCGAACGCGTCGTCTTCATCGCCCACTTCGAGCGGGGCTTCGGTCTGCCGGTATCGGACTTCTTCCGGGACTTCCTCAACACCTATGATCTTCAACCTCATCATATCCCGGCCAATGCCGTGATGATCCTCTCCGCCTTCGCTGCTTTTTGCGAGGGCTATGCCGGCATAGAGGCCCTTACTCAAGGCTGGGCGAAGTACTTCCAACTGCGGAAGCAAGTCGTCCAAGAGCCGCCCCGGAGCAAGGACGACCCGCCGGAGACGGCCCAGGAAAAGAAGGACCGCCCCATGACCCTCTGCGGCGCGGCCACCATCATGTCCCGAAAGGGCTCGGACTTCCCCAAGGTGGAACTCCTGGAATCTTGCAAGAAGTGGCAGAAAAGCTTCTTCTACGTCAAGAACACCACCGACGAGGATCTGCTCAACCTGCCGCCATTTGTGGACGAGCCACCCTTGGCTATGACGAACTGGACCTATAACCCGAAGAACTCGGTGATGCCGGTGAATGCGCTTCACCGGGTTAAGGGCGAGCTCCTGGATGCCGGTCTTACTCCTCAAGACCTGGTGGCCTGCTATATAAGCCGGCGCGTCTCCCCTCTGCAGCGCCGGTCGCACAAGATCTGTCAGATGAGCGGGCCAATGGACCCCACCCGGCACTCCACACACGAGCTGACTCCGGCCGACATTCTGCGCCGGATTAAGGATGTCTGCAAGTCCTCTTAGGCCACTTTTGCCTGGGGGCTAGAACCATACAGCCGGGATAGGCCCGCCCCAACGGTAAACCATCTTATCCGATACATAAAGACCATGTCCGGCACATAGATACTTAAGCCGACACATGTCTGTTTGCCGACACATATCATATTGATCCGACATACCTCTTCCACCGGCATATTTCCTTGTCTGAATACTTGACTTTGCTGTTTATACAGAAATTCAGCTTCCAAACCATGGAGAACTCCCGGATCAAGATCGCGGCGGACCGCACCGTTGCGGATGTTGAAGATCCGGATCATTGGGATAAGCTTCCCAGGAGCACCCGTGCTGCAGCTGCCATGGGTAAGGGCTCTTCATCCCGGCATTATACTCAAGACCGGAGTGAGATTGATTTTGACGAGGAGATCCTGATGTACTATGACCCGATGCCACTTGCGTACGCCTTTCCAGAAACCCCTATTGCTTACGAGTTTCCAATGCCGTCCTCAGCTATCCCGGACGATATGGTTATCGACGCCGCCCCTCTGAACCAGGGACTTCCTTCCACCGGCGGACGTGCCGGCCGGAAGCGAGGTGTGAAGCCCCCGTCCGACATACCTCAGAGGTCGAAAAGGCAGAAGGTCGGCGCGCCCAAACAGAAGAAACAGAGGCCTGTTGCCTCGGGGTAAATTTCCTTTTCTTTGCATTTCCTCCGACATATCTCTTGTTTGTATTACTGACTTGGTGTTTTCTCTCTTTCAGTGCTCCTCTTGCGCCGGAACAAGCTTCTGGCTTGAGTGGCGACCCGAAGGTTACCAAGCCCGCTGCCCCTGCTACCTCCGACATTCCCTCTGCCAGTCACACGAGCTCCCCGGCGCCGGCATCCTCGCCTGCGCCCGACAAGACCTCCTCCCCGGCGAAGGACGTTCCTCCGCCGGAACAAGACACCTCTGCCCCCGACGTCCACATGGACTCGGGGGCTCAACAGGAACCTCCGGCTCCTGATGTCCACATGGACACAGGAGCCCACCAAGAAGCACCAGACTCCGGCGCGCCCACCGGCGACGCCGGCACAACTGACGACGCCGGCGCAAGCGACAAGAGCGCTGGCACAGACATCAAGGGCAAAGGCCCTTTAGTGCCGGAAGTCCGGACTATTCCGGATCCTGCCTCTGCTGGCCGGGATGCACCGGCCGCGCCGGAACAGCCCGTACCCGAGACTCCTTCAACTGACAAGACCCCAGCACCGGCCAAGACCACTGCACCGGCCCAGACCACTGCACCGGCCAAGTCCACTGCCCCGGCCAAGACCACTGCACCGGCCCAGACCGGCACGTTGAAGATTCAGCCGGCCAAGTCCGGCACACCATCTGCCGCAACTGCTCCTCCTAAGGCAGCGTCCCGGACCAGCTCTGCTCTGGCCCTGCATCTTGGCAGGGCAGCAGCCCAGCCGGGGTACCGGACCAGCTTCTTCGACACCCCAGAACTCGAGGGCCTCGTCCCTCTTGCGACGAAAAGTGATCAGAGCCTCGGCTCTCTTAAGGAGCAGTGCATCAAGTGGAACGACGCCAGCAACATGGACACTGCGGACTCAAGGAGCAAGAAGCTGGCCGAAGCCAAGACCAGTGGCGACCCAAGCGACTTCCTGGCAGCGAAGCCCATACCGATCGCCAGCGAGCTCCTCAGCATCCAGCAAAGACTTCACAAGTTGGCCTCTGCCACCAACGTAAGTCCTCTTTATTTACACACATATCCCCAGTCCCCGAAAATGTCGGCTGTCCGGGATATGGACATCCGGGATTTTCTCATAGTCCTTTAGCTAGCTTCTTTTGAATTAACTGCCGACATATGAGCTCGATCCGAGCTTCAAATCCTAGTCACCGAGGGCCGGGATAGGTGCGCAGCACCTGTGCCGGGTCTTTAAAAGAATGATCACTTGATAAAATCTTCACTTTAATTATCATGTCAAATTTTTCTGCTGACATTTCAAATCCCGGCATTTTTGCAGCGCATGAACAACACCCGGGCCGACATGTTCCATGAGTTGGTGTGCGAGCACCGGAAGCTATCTGACGCACACAGCAAGCTTCAGCAGGAGCTGTCCCAGAAAGGTAATCTTTGCCGACATACTGCTGTATGCCGGATATCTTTCCTCTCTTTACTTTGCAATGCTTACTCTTGCCGACACGTAACCTTGTGCCGACATTCTTCAGCTGGTGCCGAAGCGCAAGTCACCGAGCTTCTCAAGAGGGTGAAAGAGCTTACTGGTATGCCGGATCCTGCTGTTACCCGGATAGCTACTTTATACTTCAAATCCTTTACTCTTTGTCACTGTTTTCTTTCTTCAAATCCTTTTAACTTGAAATCTTTGCAGATGAGAAGGCTGCACTGGAGGCACGCCACCAGGATTGTGTGTCCTCGGTGGATGTGGCCAAGCAACTGGACGACCGGGATGCCGGTCACAAGGCCGAGGTTGAGCAGTTGAAGGGCCGGATCACCGAGCTGCTGGACGAAAAGGAACAGAGGGAGGGCCTACTGAAGAAAACCCAGACCCTGCTTGTTACCTCCGAGACTGATGCCTCCAACGCCCACGCTGAACTGGATAGCCTGAAGGAGCAGGCCACCAAATGGGAGGTTACAGTTGCACAGCTGAATGCCGACCTTGCCCGTAAGCTTCAAATCCTTTCCCCTTTTATCCTTTCCGACATAGTGTAATCTTTTTCGGCATAGCATCTATGCCGACATATTTTCCTTTTGCTAACATTGTTTCTATTCTGCAGGCATGTTTCCCGCTTCCGTCGCTGACGTTGAGAGGGCTTTGCAGTTGGACCGAGAAAACCGGGGTGTTCCGGTGGACTCGCCCAACTGGGACATGTCGGAGCAGCTGCTGGCCCTGCAGTCCCGGAAGGAGGCCATGACCCTTTACACTGAAGAGCTCTTCTACGGCGCCCAGGAGGCATTCTCTGCCCTCTGGCCGGGACAAAGGACTCCCACTGACCCGGTTGACCTAGGCAACGACCTGCAGCTTGCCAAGGTTCGCCTCCGGGAGTGGCGAGATTCCGGCGCGAGGGTTGGAGCTGACGAAGCTCTCACCTACTTCTTGTCCTGGTATGAAAAGGCAGACTTGGAGACTTTGCGCACCGTGCGCGAAGGATCCATCTGGACCACGGATCCGGAACATATCCGGCGCCGGCGAGAGTTGGCCCACAGCTATGTGGACTATGCCGACACCGACAAATTCGTCCGGGACATCCGCGAGCCGGAGAAGAATGACGATGCTGGGACATCTGCCACTGCTGAGGGCTCCGACTCCAGCCAGGATGGAGATGAAGCTGAAGAGGCCGACACTGATGTCCCGGAACAGGCATCTGCCCCGGGCGGAGGTGATGGCTCCATTCCATCTGCTGGCTCCGGCACTCCTGAAGCCGACATCTCGACTGCTACTGCTCCACCTGCTGGCGGCCCCGCGTCTGCCCCTTGAATCTTTGCACCAAAAACACTTTAAGCTTTATCAGATCCCCGGTATGCCGGGTGCAGTTGTAATATACACGCTTAATTTCCTTTGGTTTGCTACCTGAACAAGTTTTATCTTGGTTTGCTTGTTATCAATGTCGGATCATCTTTTGGCTAAGTCACCGAGTTGTTTTCCTGTTTCCTCAATTTCACAACCTTGGCTACTTGTCTACCTTAATTGGCTTTCGACGTATGAGTCTCAAGGTTGCTTCCTCGAACATACAGTACTTTAACTTTGAGACTTAGACTTCAAATCATCCGACACTTTAAATTTTAACTTTAGCTTTAACGAAAATGTCGGTTCGCTTGCTTTGTATTTCCTTAGCCGTTTTCCATGTGTAGACAATCTCCGGCATCTACTCTTGCTAGCCATGAAGCCGGGTTTCGGACAGCAGCTGAGTCGAAGAGTGGCCTTTGGTGCCGACACATTACTAGGCCGACATAGGAAACATTCAAATAAAGCCAGCCGGCATACAACAAAAAACTGTAAATAAACAACAAGTATACCTCGGAGCTAGTTACCCGGCTTCTTCGGGATGCCGGTATTTCATTCATTAGTCTTGTGCCGGCACGACACGCCGGCATACAAAGGAAAATATGGAAATACATACATTGTGTTGCTCAGGAGTAAAAGGGGCGCAATAGAGCTATGTTCCATGGCCTCTTGGTTTCTTCTCCGGACCTGTCCGCCTTATTCTTCTTGGGGTCCTGTGCATCTATAAGATAATAGGCATCATTGTGCAGAGCTCTGCTCACAATGAATGGCCCCTCCCATGGAGGAGTTAACTTATGCCGGCCTTCTGTTCCTTGCTTTAGCCGGAGTACTAGATCTCCCTCTTGAAATCTCCTTGGATTTACCTTCTGCGCATGATAGCGTCTGAGGTTCTGCTGATATACTGCTGTTCTTGACAGAGTTATTTCCCTTGCTTCCTCTAGCAGATCAACATCATTTTCTCTGGCTTCTTTAGCCTCTTCCTCAGTATATAGCACTATTCTTGGTGCATCATGTATTACATCTGTTGGAAGCACAGCTTCTGCTCCATACACCAGGAAAAAAGGTGTGTAGCCTGTTGATCTATTCGGAGTTGTTCTTAAACTCCACAGCACTGCTGGCAGCTCATCTAGCCAACATCCCGGAGTTTTCTCCAGGGGCTCTATCAGCCGGGGTTTTATGCCGGATAATACTAGCCCATTCGATCTCTCTACTTGGCCATTGGCACAAGGGTGGGCAACCGACGCAACGTCCAGCCGGATTCCCACTTCCTCACAAAATCTGGCAAATGGCCCTTGGGCAAAGTTTGACCCATTGTCAGTGATGATGCTATGAGGAACACCATATCTCAAGATTATATCCTTTAAGAATTTCACTGCTGTGTGACCATCACACTTGCTTATGGGCTTCACTTCAATCCACTTGGTGAACTTGTCCACCATGACCAGGATATGGGTCATTTTCCCTCTGGCCGGCTTAAAAGCCCCGACCATATCCAGGCCCCAAACAGCAAAGGGCCAGGTTATTGGGATAGTTTTCAGGGCAGATGCCGGCTGATGAATCTGGTGGGCATATCTTTGACACCCATTACATTTCCGGACCAAGTTTTCTGCCTCTTGCAGTGCCGTTGGCCAATAGAAGCCATGCCGGAATACCTTTGCCACCAATGCCCTAGACGAAGCATGGTGACCACACTCCCCCTGGTGAATTTCCCGGAGCATCTCCAGACCCTCCGCAGATTCGACACATCTCTGCAATACTCCGGTGGTACTTCTCTTGTATATTTCTTTGTTGATGATGGTATACGCTTTGGATCTCCTTATAACCCGGCGGGCCTCGGTTTCATCCGCCGGCACTTGACCATCCACCATGAAGTTCATGATAGGACGTGCCCATGAGGGCACTTCCCTGACAGTGAACACTGCCTGATCTATTTCCATCATTTCGACCGACACATAATCGATCTCCATGGGCTGCGAAGTCCCCGGGACTGAAGAATCAGTCCCCGGGTATGCCGGAGCAGTCCCCGGGTATACCGGCACAACCTCTTGGCACATTTTACCCTTGTCTTTAGTTTTGCTCCGGAATACTGTACTAACAGCATATGCCGGCCCAGTCCCCGGGACTGAGGAAACAGTCCCCGGGTTATCCGACCTGACTCCGGCATCTATCTCCATCGGAACTGCTTCCTCCGGACCTGGCGGGACATAAATGGAGGATGACTCCGGCGAGGGTTTGATCGATGGCTTCCTCAGATGCTCCAGCGAAATGCCGGGCGGGATTGAATCTCGGGAAGACCCCAGCTTGGATAATGCATCGGCTGCATCGTTCTGAGCCCGGAGAACGTGCCGGAACTCACAACCTTCAAAGTAACCACTTAACTGCTGCACTAGGAAACGGTATGATGCCATGTTAGCATCATGCGCGTCCCATATGCCGGAACACTGCTGAATCACTAAGTCAGAATCTCCGAAGCACATAATCCGGCGAATTCCTATGTCCTTAGACACCTTCAGGCCATGCACAAGTGCCTCATATTCCGCCACATTATTTGATGCTGCAAAGTGAATCTGCAGGACGTATCTCAGCTGGTCATTCTTTGGTGAACTGAGAACTATGCCGGCACCCAAGCCATGGATTGTCTTGGACCCATCGAAATGCATCCTCCAATAATTGGCATCTGGCAAGGGTGGCTCATACTGTATCTCGGCCCAGTCAATAAAGAAATCAGCCAAGACCTGGGACTTGATTGTATCCCTCTTATCGTACTGCGGTGTATATGGTGAAAGCTCTATTGCCCACTTTGCTATCCGGCCGCTGGCATCTTTGTTGCCTATAATTTCCGAGATAGGGGCCTCGGCCACTAGCCGGATTGGATGCTCTTGGAAGTAATGCTTGAGCTTCTTGGCCGCCATATAGACACCATAGGTCATCTTCTGATAGTGGGGGTAATTTTGCTTTGAGGTGGAGAGGACTTCACTCAGATAATATACCGGCCGCTGCACGGTTTTGCCTCCTTCCTCTCGCTCTACTACCACCACAGCACTGACAACTCGGTTGGTAGCCGCTATATAGAGCAACATTGGCTCCCGGGGCATCGGAGACGCTAATACCGGCGCTGTTGACAACAACTGTTTCAATTCCTTGAAAGCTGCATCTGCTTGCGTTGTCCAGACAAATGTGTCGGACTTTTTCATCAACTGATATAACGGCAGAGCTTTCTCTCCCAGCCGGCTTATGAAGCGGCTCAGGGATGCGAGGCACCCAGTGAACTTCTGTACTTCCCTCAAATCTGTCGGCGGCTTCATCCTTTCTATGGCACGAATCTTTCCGGGATTCACCTCAATACCCCGGCTGGAAACAAGGAAACCGAGCAACTTGCCCGCCGGCACACCAAAGGTGCACTTAGCCGGATTCAACTTCATCCGGAATCTCCTCAGGTTCCCAAAGGTTTCCCGGAGATCATCTATGAGAGTCTTGCTCTCCTTGGTTTTTATGACGATATCATCGACATATACCTGCACATTTTTATCTATCTGATCGTGCAAACACTTTTGCATACACCTTTGGTAAGTTGCGCCGGCATTTCTTAAACCGAATGGCATAGTGAGATAGCAATAAGCCCCGTACGGGGTAATAAAGGATGTCTTTATTTGATCAGGCTCATACAAGGGGATCTGGTGGAAACCAGAATAGGCATCCACAAATGATAACAGTTCACATCCGGCTGTGGAATCAATCACTTGATCGATCCTAGGCAGCGGGAATGGATCTTTAGGACATGCCTTATTCAAGTTGGTGTAATCAACACACATCCGCCATACTTTCACTATGGCGGGCTCGTCTTTCTTCTTTTCCACCAAAACCGGATTAGACACCCAATCCGGATGAAGTACTTCCTTGATAAAGCCAGAGGCTAAGAGCCTGGCCACTTCCTCCCATATGGCTTTCCTTCTATCGCCGGCATTCCGCCGGAGCGGCTGCTTCACTGGCTTAGCATCGGGTCTCACGTGCAATGCGTGCTCAGCCAGCTCCCTCGGCACACCTTGCAGGTCCGAAGTAGACCATGCAAAGATATCCCGATTCTCACGGAGGAAGCTGATGAGCTCGCTTTCCTATTTGGGATCCAAACTTGCCCCAACCAGGGCATGGCGCTCCGGGAAAGCTTCATCCAGAGGCACCTTTTTGACTTCCTTACTCACTTGAAAAGAAACGCTGCCACCGGGATTTGTCATGCCCGGCATATATTTGCCGGCCACGACTGTCTCAGCAATCTCCACTGCTCGCTTGAGCCTCTTCCTCTCCTCTGCAATGATCAGAGTCTCGGCCAGATTGGATCCGGCGGTGGCACATGCCATCGAACGCTTGTAATCACCAATGATGGTGATCACTCCTTTGGGTCCCGGCATCTTCATCTTCAGATACGCCACATGCGTAGAGGCCATGAATTTTGCCAGTGCCGGTCTACCCAGCAAAGCATGGTAGGGGCTCTCCAGATCAACCACCTCGAACATGAGGTTTTCCACCCTGCAGTTATCCCGGCTGCCAAACATGACATCCATCCGGATCTTGCCCATCAGCGCACACGAAAGTCCCGGCACAATGCCGTGGAACGTGGTCTTGCTTGGTTCCAGCATATTTTCCTTGATTCCCAGCTTCTCCATCGTATCTCGATACATGATGTTGATGCTGCTTCCATTATCAATGAGGACCTTGCTGAATCTTACGTTATTAGCCGGCCCGACGAATGTCGGATCCATCACCAGAGCATATCCGCCGGGATTTGGCATGATCCGGGGATGATCTGCCCTGTCCCAACCAACAGCCTGGTCAGACCAGTACATCAGCTTTGGCACAGCCGACATAACGGCATTCACCTCCAGACTCCGCCGGTACAAGCTCTGCTTGTCTGTTCTCTCGGTCTCAAAGACCATATAGCTCTGATCATACTCCTTGTACTCATTCCGGCCCGCTCCTGGGCCTCCGGCGTTATATTCCGGATTATAGCTCTGGTCAACTTGATTTACGCCGGCATTTCCGGCGTTGCTCTGATTCCCAGGATTAACCGGCCTAGGTGGGACTGCAATTGTATTGGCACCTGTCAACGGCGATGGAGCTGCCGGGACAGAGGGTCTAGCCGGTCCCCAGGGACCTGCACGACCTGCTAATATGTCGTCCAGCCACGAACAGTTCCTTGTCAAATGGTTTGCCGGCTTTCCCGGCTGGAATGTGTGAAACACACAAGGCTTGTCCATGGCAAGACCCACAGTATACTTCGGCCACTGCTTCTTCTGGCCGGCGGCTCCGCCGGCATTCTTGTTGGTCCAGACATTCTTCTTCTGGAACGGCTGTGCTTGCTGCTGCGGCTGCTGCTGAGGCTGCTGATAGTTCTCATATCTCGGACGCTGGCTACTGCCGGCGCCCCCTTGCTCTTCCTCCATAGCTGCAACTTGTGCTGCTCCGTACCGATAATCCGGCCGCTCATCTCTCCTCTTATTCCGGTTATCCGGGCGATAAAACTGCCCTGGTCTACCGGCATTGCTGGTGTTCCCCTGGGTTTGCCCCTGTCCTTGTGAATCGAGACTGGGCTGCTTGGGATCTCCCAGAGCATAACTATCAGCGATCTTGATTGTTTCGGCCAGCGTGGCCGGCATTTGCCTCTGAAGCTTTTGCCACAGCATGGTGCCATGTTGGCACCCATGAGCGAACCACATGATGGCCTGCTGCTCATTGATTCCTTCGCAGGAATTGCGCAACGTGCACCACCTGGTCAGATAGTCACGGTCAGTCTCATTCACTCCTTGCCGGCAGTTAGCCAGCTGCTGCGGACGGTTGGGTCTCTTGTATGTACTGGTAAAGTTCGACACAAACTGCTCTTCGAAATCAATCCAGCCGTTGATACTCCCGGCCGGCAAATTATTCAGCCATATCCTGGCTGGACCTTCCAACATCTGCGGCACATATCGTACCGCCCATCTGAGGTTTCCTCCGGCGATGTTCACCGCTGTGGAGTAATCCTCCAACCAATCTTCCGGCTTCGTACTGCCATTATATGTCCTCGCGCCACGCGCGAGCTGGAAGAAGTAAGGCACCGGCTCCCCCATAATCCGGGGTCCGAAACACATAGGGCCCGGAGCTCCTTGTCTCTCCACCAACTCTGATTGGTGGATCTTGTCCAGCTTGAAACGTGCATCATTGGCTTCCAAGGACCGAGGTCCAAGCCGGGATGCTATTGGGCCTGCGATCATCTGCTGCTGCTGCTCCGGCTGATGCTGCTCACTATGCCGGCCTTGCTGGTGCTGCTGCTGATATCCCGCCCTGGCAAGGGCGGAATTGCCGTCATCCTCTCGATGTCCCGGATGAGCTGCACCCTGCTGCTGCGCTCCACCTCCGACGCCCTGTTGCTGACGTCGGGCTGCACTGTTACTCCGGCCACCAACGGCCGCTGCTGCTTCATGCCCGGCCGGCACACTCTGGCCGGGCTTCTTGCTGCCGACATACTTGTCAGCTTGGCCGACATTCTTCTGCACCACCGCCTGCTTTCCGGCGGCAGCCGGATCGTACACCTGGATCTGCTTGTCCCGGCGGCCAGAGGTCACACTTCCGGCACGCCGGGCGCTAGGATGCGGGGACGAGGCTTGGCCCCTCGACCTCGCGCCGGCACCTCCTGCCGACACAATGTACTGAGACGCCCCGGCACCTGGGTTTGCCTTCTTAAAGGCCTCCTGCTGCTTTGTAGCTTCAGACAAAAGTTGGTTAAGCCGGGCTTGCTGCTCACGCAGTGCTTCGCCGGATAAACAAGATAAATCCTTAGCTACCTCGGCCGCCGCTCTAAGGTTCTTTACTGGCGAACTATAGACTACCTTAGGCACAGTACTAGTTGCGGTATGACTCTTATCTCTAGCATCTTTTCCTATCTCAGCATTAAGATTTCTGCCTCTAGTTCTAACCTCTTCTATCCGGCTAGGCCGGATTACTACAGGAGTAAAACCATGGGCTGCCTCATACTCACGGAGTTGCCGGTTAAACCGTTCGCGCTCCTGGTTCATGGCCAGGGCCTCGTCGACGAGGGCCTAACGAGATCCCTCCAGGACCTCCCTTGTCTGCTCCGGATCAACGCCGGATCGCACCGGCTCGAGAAGCCGGTCGATGATGGGAAGAAGAACCTCGCCCCTAGCCGGCACACCGGAAGTGCCGGCCAGGTTCTCCGCATGCTCCAACGGAGGACGCGCCGACCTCTTGACCTTCGGCGGCTCCGGAGGAGAAACTCCAGCCGCTGCTGCTTTGCCGGCATCTTCCGCCGGCGGCACGGATGTGCCGGCCATCATCACCTCAGCCGACTCTACTGAGCGAGCGCTACGCCCAGCGTGAGCCAGCCGATGTGACGGAGGATCCGACGCCACCAGCACCTCCTTCCTGCAAATTCTCTCAGTCCCCACGTACACCTCGTGGGAACCGAAAGACATAATCCGGCCATCCCTGGGGAACGGCCGGCCACCGAGACAACCGGCGTTGTCACTGACGAAACTGAGCGAGCCTAGCCTCTAGACAAGGCCAGAGACCACGCGCACTCCCGAAGCTGCTATCACAGACCCCGTCCGAATGAACACTCCGCCCAGCATATCGATCTGCCCCACGGTGGGCGCCAAATGTCGTCGTGGTGAAACAACATATGCCATAGGATGGCTTAAATGGGGGCCGAACTAGATGCTGGAGGATTCGGGAGAGGGGAACGAGCTAAAAAGCACGACAGAAAGAGACACTGATCTACCCAGGTTCGGGGCTCTCGTAAGGAGATAACACCCCTACTCCTGCTCTACTGATGGTATATATGGGTCGATGTAGTACACCACAATGGTGCTTCCAAGCTCTCTGCTAGAGAAGGAAGATGAACTGCTAAGTGTAGGAGTACAGTGTGATCAATCTACCTTCAACCTTCCAACCTTCTTCCAGCGACCAACCCTTTACCAGGGCTCCCTATGCCACCTTATATAGTGGTGGCCAGGGTTACAACGGTCATAGAAGACCAGGAGACACCAACTACACTCCAAACAGGACTTGCTGTCGAGGGCAGACGCCCACGACTTTCTCCCTGATTGCTCTCGATGGGACTCCCCTTGCTGTACCTTGTACCTCTTGAACTGTGGCCTTACCTCTGTGCGGTAAGCTCGTACTTGTGCACAGTGAGGGTAGGTAACCTCCACTGTGCACCCTGCCATCTTACTCTGCTACCATGCTTGGATGTTTTCTTCCTTGATTGTAGGGATGTGACACCTTGGTTGACTTAAGTATCCCGGATATGACCGTTGGCCATACCCAGGACTTATATGCCGGACCAACGACCTACGAGGGTCGGGTAATCCGGCCTCCCCTGCTCCTGCACAACACACAAAATGGTTAGGCCGGCATATCTGAGTATATGCCGGCACACCTATACTAGTACTCCGGCTATACCGGCATATCCAGACACCAGCCGGGATATACATATATGCTCCTATATTCCGGCCAGGCCTTTTCTTGGTCAACCGGCATAAAAGTCAACCATAGACCTTGTGTCTTTCTAGTCTCTTGACCCTACCGGGGGTCATCCCCCCGACACCAGCCGGCAAGCCTGCCCAAGGAAGTCCCGCCCGAAGCGGGCAAGGAGTCAAAAGCTCTTGTCTTGGGGGCTGGCTCCTCCTCGAGGTAGGGGGAAGCGTTTTGCAGCTTCGCCTGAGACAAGTCCAAGATCGCTTAAGACCTTCGGCTAAGCCAAGGCAAAAACCTTGTATCTCGAACAAGTGTCGTTGAATAAAAGAAAGTTGGGCGGCATACGGCTGAACCCTGGAAAAGTTCTCTGAAGTACCTTTTACCTTTCTAAGCGTTATTCACGGGGGCTGGAAACCGGCTCCGAACGGGAGCCGGCAGCCCCAACCCGATGAAACGATCCTCTCGTTAGCCGAGCGAGTACTGTGTGCGGACCGGACCCCGAGCCCAACCTCTACCCTACACCACGTAGGATGGAGCCGGCAGGTCGCCCACCTAGGAAAGTCGCTAAGAGGAAACGCCCGCGACCCGACGAATCGAATCCCTTGTCAGACGAATAAGTACCGCATGCGAGCCGGACCCCGAGCCAAACCTCCAACCCAAGTCGAGGGCAATGGAGCCG
The DNA here is from genome assembly GCA_007115705.1 of Dactylis glomerata. Lineage (NCBI taxonomy): Eukaryota > Viridiplantae > Streptophyta > Magnoliopsida > Poales > Poaceae > Dactylis > Dactylis glomerata. The sequence goes on along the minus strand of QXEO01000225.1, from coordinate 3,394,775 downwards.
GCAGGTCACTCGCACTGGGAAATCGCTAAGAGGACAGAACGCGGAGCCGTTAACGAACGCTCACCCAAAAAAAAAAACCGTGCGCATTGGTTAATAGATGTGCGTGGGCCGGACCAAGCCAGATCTCTTATACGCCGAAGTACTACTCCTCATCCCGCGGCACGCTCCCGCCCTAGACCGACATTCGGCTGTCGGTCCAAGGGAGACCAGCCGGCACCAGGCTGCCGGCTGGGGGTAGAAGGGCCGAAGGATGGGGAGATAAAGGAAAAAGCCGAAAGAGGTCAGGTCAAAGCTGGTCCATAAACAGCAAGCAATCAATACGTAAGGAACTCGGGGTGAAGCGTCATCAGTACAAACGAACGAAGTTTTGTTGGGCACGACATGAGTTCTGCGTACATAAAAACGAATAAGAAAACCCTGACATGCTCAGGGGGCGCTTGGCGAGCCAGCCGGCTCCAGTGAAGTAGTGTCGCCAGCTCGAGACGCCAAGACGAAGTCATCGCCGCTGGGGGACGGCGGAATGGAGTGACCAACGGGATCCTCGGGGGCCTTCTGAGGTCCTTCCGCAGAGTCGGGCTCTTCGAAGTCCATGCCATCCAAAGACTCGTCACTATCCCCAGCATCGAAAAGCGCGTCGGTCTCGGCACACTCAGCAATGGCACAGGCGCGCTGGCGGAGCTTGGCTTTGTCAAGGCCTGCTAATCCACCTTCACGAAGATTCTCCAGCTGGTCCAGGTTGACGCCTGGATACCAGGAAAGCACGAACTCCAGAGCCTGTTGAGCACCGGCCCGAGCCGCGGACTCCTTCCAGATGTCGAGCCGGTTGGGCGTGAGAAGAACCCACTGGAGAAGGGCTTGGATCTCGCCAGGCACCACCCTTCCCGGCCACAAGGTTTCAAAGACGGGAACAAGGGCCTCGTGCAGATCCTTGCCCAGCTTGGCAGCCGGATGGAGTCGGCCTTTGGCCAACGCTACCAACTCCCCTTTGGAAAGCTCGGCCTTGGGGTCACTGCTGGGGACGATCTTCTGTTCCGCCCTGTACTCCTTCAGCGCCGCCGCGGCAGTCTTGTCGGAGTCAGGGAAGGATCCTGCAAGGGCAATCAGAGATTGAGGGGACGGCATGAAAGGGCAAGAGCCGAGAAATAGGAAAGGAAGTATACCACAAAGAGCTTCCTCCAGTCCCAGCAGGCCGGATTGAACCTTGCGGTCGCGGGCGCGCCAAACGCCGATCTCCTTGTCATAACGCTCGCTGTCGAGCCCCCGGAGAGTATGCAGTTCGGCAATTTGGGCGCCGCGGTTCTCGACCTCGCTCCCCAAGGTGGCGTGAAGCTCTTTCACCTTGCTGTCAAACTCCGCGGAGAGGATTCTCTTCTCTTCGGCCAGCCGATGATCAAACTCCAGCTGCAGCGACGACCCCGCCTCCCGAGCTTTCGCCAGCTCAGTTTCCAGCTCCTGAGCCCGGGCGGCCTGGGCTTGCAGACCCTGAAGCTCCTCGGCGTGCTTTCGCTTGAGCGACTCAACAGTGGCGGCCGACACCGAGTCGGCCAACTGGAACTCAAGCGAAGCTATGAGCGAGGCAGAGTCTGAAAGTGGAGGTATAAGAGCAGGAAGGACAGCAGCAATGTTTTCGAAATAAGGGGACCCGAGCTCACCTGATAGTTTCTCCAGTTTTTTCTTCAAGTCCTGGTACTGGATCTTGCCGGCACGGTACTTCGCCAGCAGCTTCTGAAAGACATTAGCTCGAAGCGCGTTCAGTTCCTGCGAAAAACGGAAAGGCAACAACTCTTAGCAGAATCCATTTTCAAGCCAGCTGTCTCTACAGCTACCTCGAAACTCGGGGGCTAGGATGTATAGCAGAAAGAACCAGGGGCTAAAGGCGCAGCACTCACGTTGGTCGCCTGTATAGCGTCAAGGAGTTGGAGGCCGGCGTTTTGAAGCGACCCCTTGGCAGCAGTAAACTGCTTATCCAACTCCGCCAGAGTTGGCTTGCTACCCTGCACCTTGAGCTTCTCTCCGACATCAGCGCCCGAGGCGGTGTCCGCCCACTCCTGCTGAAGGTGACTGGCGGAGCTCAGACTGCCAATGTTGGACTCAGCCGCGGCGCCAAGAGCCTTCCCACTAGAGGCGCCTTTGGTCACCACCTCAGGGGCTGGCGAGCCATCACCACGTTCGCTCCTCGCCACTCGAGTGGCGAGGAGCCCTGGCGAAGCTTCGCCAGAGCTGGAGGCCAGCCCAAGGAGCGGGGAATCAGCAATCGCGCCAGCCCTCGACCCGGCCGCAGGCACCATAGCTTGCACGCTCGGCGCGAGTTCAAGAATGGAAAGAGCCTCGACAGCCGGCACCGGGGCCTTTTCCGTTTCCCCCGCCGCGGCCTCACGCGCGTTTCCCTGGCTGGGCAAGTCGGGGGAGGTGCAGATAACGGCGGTGTTCCCCGCCGTGGCGTCGTCGGTAGCAGGAGGTGGGGACAGGTCAGCCCCAATTGGCGCGGTTTCCTCGATGGGCGTGGAGCCAGCCGTAGGTGAGGCGACTGGGCGGGGAACAGCGTCCACGAGCACCTCCGGACGCGCAGAATCCTCTGCCCCAGCATCGCCTGCCACAAGCTTCAACCGCGGGGAGCGGCGAACGTCCTCAGCGCGACCCGAGTCGCTGCCCATTTCTTCCCCGCGCGCCCTCTTGCGGCAGGGGGGCTCGGGAGCCGGGGTCACGATCTCCTCGGAAGCAACGGCGGGAGGAGGTCGGGCAGCCGGATCGACAGAAAGAGGCGACCTGCAAAGAGAGCATCCCACGACCGAGTCAATCGGGACCGCGACGGTAAAATGAAGATGAGAAGCGAGGAAGCAGGAAGCTCACCCGGCTATGGCAATAGCCCGCCGTTTGGCCACCTTCTTCACCTTGGGACGGCGCAGATCCCGCGCTGCCGGCTCCGATTTCTTGCGCTTGTCAGCCGGCTCGGAGAAGGCCGGCTGGGCTTTTCTCTTGATGCCGACCAGATCATACCCAGCCTCTTCAGGGTCCGCCGGCTCCGGAGCGGCAGAGCGTCGCCCGGGAGACTCTAGCAGATCCACGATTGGGGGAGCCTGAGCTCCAGCTACGGCAGCGGCGGCTACGTGGAGAGCTACGCCCCCGAGGGTGGTAGCCGATCCTGCGTCGCCACCGTCATCTTCAGACCAATCTCTTAGGAGAGAGGAACTGGGGAACTTGCTGGAGTGGTCAAGGGGTTCGCCCGAGTCTTCGAGCTCGTCGTTCCCTTCGTCGCCTTGAGTGGCGCTTGAGCTCTCGGCGGCGGCCTGAGAACTAGCGTCCTCCACCTCCTCGGCTTCGTCCCAGACAACTTTATCATCCGATTCGGCTCTATCAGCGGCAAAGCCAGTTTGACGCTGAGTCAAGTTCTCTGCCGCCTGCAGAGCGAACAAGTTCTGCCCGGACCAAGCGACCAGAGGTCAGTAGACCAGAGTTGCAAAGGAGGAGAAGGTCTGAAGCTAGGACCGACGAGCTCACCTCAGCAATTGGGTTATCCCGGTCGTGAGGTTCCAGTCCCCATGTCCACGAGGCTTGAAGCTTGACATCGGCGATGCGGTTCGCCTTCCGAGCCACCTCCAATGCTGACAGCGCCTTGGAGGAATGACGAGTAGGATCCCTGGCCGATCCCAGGAAGCACATCTTGTGCGAGCGGCGCTGGAGGGGAGACACGTGGGCGACCAGGAAGGCGAGGAGAAGGTCGGTCGGCTCCAGGCCACCCTCCATCTGCAACGTGGTGACCCGCTGAAGAATCTTCTCCATGTCCGGCGATGGACGAGGAGAAGCGGTACTCCAGTTTTCCCGCTCGGGCCCGCCCGCTTCAAAGGGCGGCAGGTTGATATGGTCTTCGTCCTCCTTTAGGTTCTTCACATAGAAGAAGGAGCGCTGCCACTTCTTGCAAGACTCCTTCCCCTTTATGCCGGGGAAGCTAGCGGACTTGCGGGCGTAGAAGGAGGCGGTGCCGCATATCACCGGAACGGTGTCCGCCGTCTGGGTCTTGAAGAAGATCAGCCAGCGGAACAGTTCGACGTTGGGCCAGATGCCCAAATACGCCTCGCAAAGGGTGGCGAACGCAGACAATACCATCATCGCGTTCGCCCCAATGTGATGCGGTTGCAGGTGAAAGTGGTCCAGGAATTGGCGCATGAAGCTGCTGGCAGGCAGTGCGAAGCCCCGGGGGAAATGGTCATAGAAGACTACCGACTCCCCAGGCGCGGGGGCGGAGACCAGCTCGCCGCCGGCGGGACGGCAGCCCACGAGGTCCGCGGGCGGAAGCACTCGACCCCGGCGTAGCAGCTCGATCTGTTTCTCCTTCACCCAAGAGCCTTCCCAGGACCCCTTCGGCAAAGCGGGCGGAGCGGCATCCTTACCCACCGCTGTTCCTCTCCCTTTGGGCCGGGGCGCTTTGGGAGCCATCCGGGTGCGGATCTGGATGAGTGGAATGGCGGTGGAGCGAGCGAGGAACCCTAATCCCTTGAAGGCGAAGCTCGGGAGCAGGGGATTCTAAGTGGAGCGAATGCAGAAGGAAGAAGAGAAGCGGGCAACCGATGCTCCGTTTCCAGAACGGTCCCTGGTTTAAAAGTGAAGGGGCGGGTCAGTTGCTTATTTCGGCCACGATGGGCCGGCAACTGACCCCTTTCGTCACGAACCACGACCGCGTAAAGATCGGGCAACCGCCGTGGTTGCCGCAAAAGATCGTGGGCCGGGGCCGATTGCACGTGGCGCGATGACGTGCGGACAAGTGATGCCTCAGACCAGCCCCCGAGGGAACAAGTCCCCAGGAAGGGGCATGCCGGCTCGCGGTCGCCAGCCATGCCTCCACCGGAGCCGGTTCGTCCCGAGACAGCCGGAGAAACTCCGTGGGGCCCAGCCTCGGCAACTAGAGCGACCAGGCCGAGCCGGAGATCCTGGGACTTCGACGAGGACGAGCAAGACTTCGGCGAAAAGAAGAACCCGCCGAAGCCCCATGCTAGCCCATGAGACTTCGCCAGTTTCGGGGGCTAGTGTCGTGGGGATGACTTAGGGGGCGCATCACGGGCTAGGCAGTATGCCGGCTGGCGTCCCAGGAGTTCCCGCGACTTCAGCACGAGAAGACCGTCTCCGACCGAAGGGCCGGCTGCGCCCGCAGCCGGCTGACGACTCCATCGAGGAGGACTGGAGCCGGGCGATGGGGACAAAACTTCCCAACGGCTGTCTCGCCGAAAGCGGAACGGCCCCGACAAGATCGTCAGGGGCGCAGGACAGGAGTGACGAGCACCACGACCACGTCCAACCAATGAGAGACCGAAGACCCTTCCCCACGACGGGATCTGAGGCAGAGGAGAGGGGATATGCCCCCCAGATGCCGGTCCAGGGGAAAGGCACTTTATAAAGTGCCTTTGCCAGAGCAGGGTCAGAGGATCACGCCAAGGACGTCGCCACCGAGGAGCCGGCAGCCGGCCGAATCGCCACCTAAACATGTAACCAGGCCCCCGTCTATATAAGGGGGCCTGGACCCTTAGCGTAGGAGAGATCTGATCTTCTTCTTCCTCCTCTAGCCGAACAGCTCAAGGAGCACTGTAATCGCTACTACCCGATCAATACGAAGCAGGCAAGAAGTAGGGGTTTACCTCCAACCGGGAGGGCCCTGAACCTGGGTAAACCGTGGTGTCTTTGTTGGCACAATCCCGAGCCGGACCCATCGTCACTAACGTCGAGCCCCTCCGATAAGCCACCCCATGGCTACTGTCTCTAAATTCCCATGACATCCAGCTTGACGACGGGCGGCGCGCCGCGACGAGGAAGAGTCGCGGCTTCGGCGCGACGCTGGGCGGCGGCGAGGTCCAGCAGCCGCCGCTGCTGCTCGCGCTCCTCCCGCTCCCACTCCCGCCGAGACCACTCCAATGCCGCGTCCAGCGGCATGGTGTTCTCGGCGGGGACAACGTCGCGGAGGGAGCGCTGGATCGCCTCCTCCGTCGCCGCCTCCTCGGCGCACCTCGCCTCCGCCTCGGCGAGCTCGGATGCGGCCTTCTGCGCGGCGTCCTTCTTCGTCGCCTTGCGACGGCGCGGCGGCGACGCGGTGCGCACCCCTCTGTCGCGGATGACGAGGGCGCCGCTATTGCGGCGAGGCGCCGTCGCCGGCTCCCTCTTCACTGTCCTCGGCGTCGATGCCGAGGACAGCGAGCCGGATCTCGTGGCCGAGCCGGACGACGCCATCCCGGATGAGCCGGATGCCGCCATCCGGCATGGCATCCAGCTGCTCCCGCGGCGGCGGGAGAGAGTCGGCCGCTGCGCCGGCGGCATCTCGAGGACGGGGTCGTTGCCCTCCTCGATGTGCTGGAGGACGAACTCCAGCGTCCTTCCCGGCGCGCTCCACCATCGGCGGCGCCCGGCGGCGTTGTTGCGCGCCGGAGGAGGGGGCGGCCCGTCGTAGGCCGCCAGTTCCTGCTCGTATCGCCGGCGGAAGAAGCTCGTCCATGCCTCCCGGTTGTCCGGGAAGAAGCGCGGATCGGCGCGCTCCTCGTCCGACATGGTCTCGATGACCTCGTCGATGGCGGCGTCGAGAGCCGCTCCCGTCGGCGGCGGCGGGACGGGAATGCCGCCGGCGCTCAGGCGCCAACCTCCGGGCGCCCGGAAGTCGGGCGACGCCATGTAGCCGGCGGCGTGGAGGAGGCGTCCCTCCCATTGGTGGAGGGAGCGGCGGCCAAAGCCGTTGTTCGCCGCGCCGTCGTCGCCGGAGTTGTTCGCCATTGCTCTGGTTGTCTCGAGCTCGGGGATCGTCGGCGTGGGGGAGTGGGCAAGGTCGAATGGCTGGCGAATGTGGCCGGCCAGACGCAGTAGGCCGCGTTATATGGCCGCGCTGGCATTAACTCGCCTCGCCGCGTGGCTGGCCGGCCAGCGGCGGCAGCCTTTACAGCGCACGGAAGATGATGCGTGCGGGGAAGACGATGCGCGGAATACGAGACGATGACGACGACGACCGCCCACTCTCGCCGACAGGTCGGGGCCACACGACCCGCGGGAACGCGCGCGAATTTTCTCGGCGGTTTCGCGCCAGTTTGTTTCGTCCGGAGTCGCCGAGCGCGCCTCGGAAGGCCGGGGATGGCCTGGGCTCGCCGGATGGATGAAGGCCCAGATCCAGGCGAAATCGAGGATCCGGGGGCGCGACTGGGCCGTTTTTCGCCGTCCGGATGAAAAATAAGGGTGTCGGGGGCCTCGTCGGGCTCTTGAGTGGAGATGCTCTTATTTTCCCCAGAAGCTTCCCGAAGACCGAAAGAGAGCCGGAGGGGGGCCAGAGGCCACCCTCACACATAGGTGGCGCGGCCCAGGCCCTGGCCGCGCCACCCTGGTGTGAGAAGCCCCTGGCTGCCCCCTGACGACGCCCCTTCGCCTATATAAAGCCTTGGGACGGAAAACCCTAAGTGAGTCGACGAAATTTCCAGAATAGTTCCACAGCGCCGCCGCCGCCGTCGAAGCCAAATTTCGGGGGACAGAAGTCTCTGTTCCGGCACTCTACCGGGACGGGGAAGTGCCCCCGGAGCCATCTCCATCAGTCTCCATCGCCGTCTCCGCCGTCTCCATCGACCTCACCGCCATCTCCATCAACCTTGCTGTCTCCTATGATGAGGAAGGAGTAGTTCATCCCCGGGGCTAAGGGCTCTACCGGTAGCTATGTGGTTCACCTCTCTCTCCCATGATGTGATCTTTATGTGATCGTGAGCTTTGTATCATGTTGAACAAGTAGATATTATTATTCAGATATTATGTGTACTCTAGTGATGTTATTAAAGTAATCTATTCCTCCTGCCATGGTGTAACGGTGACAATGCGTGCATCATGGTGGTACTTGGTCTAGGCTACGATTGTGATCTTTTATGGATTATGAGAATAATTATCGCTATGATAGTATTGAAGTGATTTATTCCTCCTTTCATGGTGTAATGTTGACCGTGTGTGCACCGTGTTAGTACTTGGTCTAAGTTGCAATAATATCTATCTTGAGTTGTGATCTGATTTGAATATCTCTATGAGTGGTGTTTGTCAAGTACTTGATGAACTTTGAGAATTGCTTCGTAGCCCGACGCAATGATTAGTGTTGTTCAATAGGAGAGTAATTCAGAGTACCATAGTGAAGAGAAGTTGTTTATTTGTTCAATCATGTTATATTTGTTGGGAGTGTGTCCACTAGTGAAAGTATGATCCCTAGGCCTTGTTTCCAAGCATTGCACACCGTTTACTTACTGTTTTGTTACATGTTTGCTCGCAGCGATACTTATTCCATACTACATTTACTACTCATAATCATCACTACTACTTGTATTTCACTATCTCTTCGCCGAACTAGTGCACCTATACATCTGACAAGTGTATTGGGTGTGTTGGGGACACAAGAGACTTTCTGTATTGTAATTCAAGGGTTGCTTGATAGGGATAGCTTTGACCTCTTCCTCCCTGAGTTCGATAAACCTTGGGTGATCCACTTAAGGGAAACTTGCTGCTGTTCTACAAACCTCTGCACTTGGAGGCCCAACACTGTCTACAAGAACAGACGCGTGCGTAGACATCAAGCTCTTTTCTAGCGCCGTTGCCGGGGAGGTAAGGTAAAAGGTACTCGCATCCTCCTGTGTGAGTGGTCAAAGTTATTTCCTTTAGATTCTGCAATTACATCTTTTTGTTTCTTGTTTTTATTTTCACTAGTTAGGCTTAATGGAAAACAAAGAGTTCTTTAGTCTTTTTCCTGATTTTAGATTTGAAGAGAAAATTGAAAAACCTTTGGAGCTTAATTTGTATCCTAATAGTGTTGTTAGTATGAATGCTTTGAACACCGTTGTTGCTAATGCTATAGAAAAGTCTAAGCTTGGGGAAGTTGGTTTTGTTAAGCATGATATTTTTAGTTCCCCAGCTTTAGTGGAGAAAGTTTGCTCTGATGATATTTTGTCTCCCATATATGATGTTCCTTCTTATGATGATATGTTTGAAGAATATGCTTTGCGAAATAGTTGCTCTCTAGCTTGTGATGATACTAAACCTCTAGTTTATGATGGCTATGATGATGAGTATAATATTTTTAGTTCACCTACTATTGAGGATAAAATTAGGTATGATTACAATATGCCTCCTATTTATGATGATTATGGTGATGAGAATAATTATTCTGTTGAATCTGCTCCTATTACTATTGTTCCTGTGGTGAGTATTAATTCTTTTATGCATGTGGCTCATGATAGGGATGCTTTATGTGATAGTTATATTGTTAGTTCTATTCATGATGCTACTGAAAGTTATTATGAGAGAGGGAAACATGGTTTGATGGATCTCAACAATATTGAGTTTTCCCTCTTTATGTTGCAATTCTTGAAGTTGTACTTGTTTTGCCTTCCTATGCTTTTTGCTTTGCGCTTTCATGACTTGTCTCTTTACAAGACTATTTTTCATAGGAAGTGGTTTAGATTTAAATGTCTTTCACATTTGCTTTTTGATGCTCTCTATTGCTTTAAGTTCCTATATGGCGCCTTTGCCTCAAGGTCTTGTATGGCGCCCACTTGAGCATCTTTGCAAATTACTGTGCCTAGCTCAAAGGCGTTAAAGAAAAGCACTCTTGGGAGATAACCCAATGTTTTCTTTTCAGTACTTTTTCTTTTATTTGAGTCTTGGAAGTCATTACTACTGTAATGACTGCTCCTTATCCTTTTTATTTCGTTGTTGTGTGATACGTCTCCAACGTATCTATAATTTTTGATGCTCCATGCTTGTTTTTACACCATTTACCCGATGTTTCGTTACACTTCATGGCACTTTTATGCATTTTCCGGAACTAACCTATTAACAAGTCGCCACAGTGCCAGTTCCCTGTTTTCTGCTGTTTTTGTGTTTCAGAAAAGCTACACAGGAAATATTCTCAGAATTGGACGAAACAAGTTCCAGAAGTCTTATTTTTCCCGGAGGGGGGCCAGAGGCCGCCCTCACACATAGGTGGCGCGGCCCAGGCCCTGGCCGCGCCACCCTGGTGTGAGGAGCCCCTGGCTGCCCCCTGACGACGCCCCTTCGCCTATATAAAGCCTCGGGACGGAAAACCCTAGGGGAGTCGGCGAAATTTCCAGAACAGTTCCGCAGCGCCGCCGCCGTCGAAGCCAAATTTCGGGGGACAGAAGTCTCTGTTCCGGCACCCTGCCGGGATAGGGAAGTGCCCCCGGAGCCATCTCCATCGGTCTCCATCGCCATCTCCGCCGTCTCCATCGACCTCACCGCCATCTCCATCAACCTTGCTGTCTCCAATGATGAGGAGGGAGTAGTTCATCCCCGGGGCAGAGGGCTCTACCGGTAGCTATGTGGTTCACCTCTCTCTCCCATGATGTGATCTTTATGTGATCGTGAGCTTTGTATCATGTTGAACAAGTAGATGTTATTATTCAGATATTATGTGTACTCTAGTGATGTTATTAAAGTAATATATTCCTCCTGCCATGGTGTAACGGTGACAGTGCGTGCATCATGGTGGTACTTGGTCTAGGCTACGATTGTGCTCTTTTATGGATTATGAGAATAATTATCACTATGATAGTATTGAATTGATCTATTCCTCCTTTCATGGTGTAATGTTGACAGTGTGTGCACCGTGTTAGTACTTGGTCTAAGTTGCAATAATATCTATCTTGAGTTGTGATTTGATTTGGATATCTCTATGAGTGGTGTTTGTCAAGTACTTGATGAACTTTGAGGAGTGCTTCGTAGCCCTACGCAATGATTAGTGTTATTCAATAGAAGATTAATTCAGAGTACCATAGTGAAGAGAAGTTATTTATTTGTTCAATCATGTTATATTTGTTGGGAGTGTGTCCACTAGTGAAAGTATGATCCCTAGGCCTTGTTTCTAAGCATTGCACACCGTTTACTTGTTGTTTTGTTACATGTTTGCTCGCAGCGATACTTATTTCATATCACAGTGACTACTTATAATCATCACTACTACTTGTATTTCACTATCTCTTCGCCGAACTAGTGCACCTATACATCTGACAAGTGTATTGGGTGTGTTGGGGACACAAGAGACTTTCTGTATCGTAATTGCAGGGTTGCTTGAGAGGGATAGCTTTGACCTCTTCCTCCCTGAGTTCGATAAACCTTGGGTGATCCACTTAAGGGAAACTTGCTGCTGCTCTACAATCCTCTGCACTTGGAGGCCCAACACTGTCTACAAGAATAGACGCATGCGTAGACATCAAGCTCTTTTCTGGCGCCGTTGCCGGGGAGGTAAGGTAAAAGGTACTCACATTCTTTGGCTACTAAGTCTTTTAGTTGCTGGTGAGTGCTCAAAGTTATTTCCTTTCGATTCTGCAATTACATCTTTTTGTTTCTTGTTTTTATTTTCACTAGTTAGGCTTAATGGAAAACAAAGAGTTCTTTAGTCTTTTTCCTGAGTTTAGATATGAAGTGTTTGAAGAGAAAATTGAAAAACCTTTGGAGCTTAATTTGCATGCTAATAGTGTTGTTAGTATGAATGCTTTGAACACCGTTGTTGCTAATGCTATAAAAAAGTCTAAGCTTGGGGAAGCTGGTTTTGTTAAGCATGATATTTTTAGTTCCCCAGCTTTAGTGGAGAAAGTTTTTTCTGATAATATTTTATCTCCCATATGTGGTGTTCCTTCTTATGATGATATGTTTGAAGAATATGCTTTGCAAAATAGCTGTTCTTTAGCTTGTGATGATACTAAACCTCTAGTTTATGATGGCTATGATGATGAGTATAATATTTTCAGTTCACCTACTATTGAGGATAAAATTAGTTATGATTACAATATGCCTCCTATTTATGATGATTATGGTGATGAGAATAATTATTCTATTGAATTTGCTCCTACTACTATTGTTCCTGTGGTGAGTATTAATTATTTTATGCATGTGGCTCATGATAGGGATGCTTTATGTGATAGTTATATTGTTAATTCTATTCATGATGCTACTGAAAGTTATTATGTGAGAGGGAAACATGGTTTGATGGATCTCAACAATATTGAGTTTCCCCTCTTTATGTTGCAAATCTTGAAGTGGCACTTGTTTTATCTATCCATGCTTGCTACTTTGTGCCTTGTTGATTTATTTTCTTACAAGATTCCTATGCATAGGAAGTGGTTCAGATATAAATGTCTTTCACATTTGCTTTTTGATGCTCTCTTTTGCTTTAAGTTTTTATATGGCGCCTTTGCCTCAAGCTCTTATATGGCGCCCACATGAGCATCTTTGCAAATTACTGCGCCTAGCTCAAAGGCGTTAAAGAAAAGCACTATTGGGAGATAACCCAATGTTTTATTTTCAGTACTTTTTCTTTTATTTGAGTCTTGGAAGTCATTACTACTGTAATGACCGGTCCTTATCTTGTTTATTTCGTTTTTGTGCCAAGAGAAGCCTCTAATTTGAGTGAGGTAAAGATTTGGGGATGTTGCTGTCCTGAAACTGTTTTCGGTGCTGCACCGTAAAAATTCGTATAAATTCTCTATATATCGTTTGGACCTGCGATTTCTTGTGCATATGCCCCAGGTTATATCCAAACTTTTGTTAGTTGAACAAGTTTTGATTTGAGCAACAGAAAACCCCTCAAAAATTCGTCCTTTATCAGCTATTCAGTTTTGACAGATTTCTGCCAATATTTGTGTTTGCCACTTTATCACTTTCTTTTGAGTTCTTTTGATCATGGAACTTTTGGAGAGGTTGCTACAGTAGTATTTGCTATATAGTGGTAGTTTTGAGTTGAAACCTGATGCAAAAAGAGGATTGATTATATGTTATGCTACACTAATGTTGCTAATAGAATTGTGTTTAGTTTTGTATGAAGGAAGTTTTCAAGTGTAGGGATTGGAGAATGATGAGATGAGTTCAAGAATGGACAAAAGCTCAAGCTTGGGGATGCCCATGCATTACCCCAAGAAATATCCAAGAAGTACAAGCGTCAAAGCTTGGGGATGCCCCCGAGGCACCCCTTCTTCATTGGCAAAAATCAGGTCACCTTTCAAGACGCTATATTTTTATTGCTTCATGCACTATGTGTTTTTCTTGGAGCGTCAGTTGCTTTAGTTTTCTTAGTTAGTTTTGTTTTGTTTGATGTAATACATGGTTAGATCACATCATGTTTCTTTTGGAGGAGATGAACTCGCTTTTCATTTGCCAAGAACGCTCTAGTTTTCACTCTTATCAAAAACCTAGTGTTCTTCTTTTTCTGCTACTGCTTTTGGTTTTCATTTTCGCCTTGATTTGCATTCAGACCTTGTCATATCTTTTCATCAAGGTGTATTTTTGCCTCTGATCTTTATTGGTTTTCATCAAAAGAGGTGTTTATAAAAAGTTCAAATGGTGTTGGAAAAGAGAAAAAGCTTTATGCAAAAAAGTGGTACAAGAAGGAGCTTGTGTAGACTGCGGCTTAGGCTTTTGCATGTCGTGCTTGATGTCTTTTTGATAGTATACTTAGTGGTTTTGCTGTAGCATGACTTGTCTCAAACGACTGAGATTGCTTAATGAGCCTTTGAAAAAATCATGCGTTGTTTTCATTATATGGAAGCATTTATTTGGTTTTCTCCTTTGATGCTTTATTTGGGTTGACTTGGCGCATGCTCACACATGTTAGACTCATACAAAGTCACCAATAGCCTCTATGATCATTTAGTTTTTGACTTTTGATGCCATCTTATGCTTCTTTTAATGTTGCTTTGTCACTTTGCATGATTATGGCCATTATTGCTCTCTTAGTTGGTCGCTCCTAGTCTTTTGCTAGCCCTCGCCTTGTACTGAGTATGAGCTCTACTCGTGCATCCAACTCCTAAAAACCAAGTTTGCCATTGTGTCCACTATAAATTCCTATGCATGGTATTTGTAAGCCATTCCAAAGTAAATTTTCATGTGCTACCTTTCAAAAACCTTCAAAACACTTCTCGTTTTGTGACATTGTTTTCAGCTCATGGGGACGTAGTGGTCGGATTTGCTATCTTCCATATTGCTTATTCCAAAAAGAAAAAAAGAAAAAAAAAGAAAAAAAAGGCACTCCTCCATGGAATGTGAATGTTGGTGGGCACCCGATGGAATCGGTTAGCCATGGTTTGTGAAAGGAAAAAAGGTGGGGAGGAGTGCCAAGCTTTATAAAAGAGCACCAAAGTGCCAATCTCTCTCTCAAAAACTTGCTTCATTTTTGTATGGAAGATAGTAAGAACCCCATTGCTAGTCGTTGACAAAGACAACCACCTCTCAAAACCAATTTTTATCTCTCTGTTTTACAAATGAAAAGCTCTAGCACATGTTTAATCACTGCTTCCCTCTGCGAAGGGCCTTTCTTTTACTTTTATGTTGAGTCATCACCTTCTACCTTTATGCACCATTAAGAGAGCATAGTTGTCATTCTGAGTATAATGTGCATTGTCCCAAAGTTTTCATTGATTGATTCATGATCATGGTTTCACTTGTTCTTAAATTATTTGTATCTAGTCACCCTCTTAAACTTGAAGGTGTCCTATGCATTTATGTTTTGCTCTCCATGAAGGACAAGCTGAAAACCATTTGTATGTTTTTCCATATGATTTGAACACACGTTTGACTTTCATTGTTTCATTATTCATGATCTTTTGTTTGTGTTTATTTTCATGTTATAACATGGTTGCTAAGTTTCTTATTGTCAAGATTATATCCTCATGCCCATGTTTTAAGTTCTTATGATCCCAGCTCACAAATGCTTACATATATGATCAAGATTGTGTAGGTGCATGTCACCTCAAAAATTATTCTTTTGTTATCACTTTCCTACTCGAGGACGAGCAGGAGTTAAGCTTGGGGATGCTGATAGATCTATAACGTATCTATAATTTTTGATGCTCCATGCTTGTTTTTACACCATTTACCCGATGTTTCGTTACACTTCGTGGCACTTTTATGCATTTTTCGGAACTAACCTATTAACAAGTCGCCACAGTGCCAGTTCCCTATTTTCTGCTATTTTTGTGTTTCAGAAAAGCTACACAGGAAATATTCTCAGAATTGGATGAAACAAGTTCCAGAAGTCTTATTTTCCCCGGAAGCTTCCCGAAGACCGAAAGAGACCCGGAGGGGGGCCAGAGGCCGCCCTCACACATAGGTGGCGCGGCCCAGGCCCTGGCAACGCCACCCTGGTGTGAGGAGCCCCTGGCTGCCCCCTGACGACGCCCCTTCGCCTATATAAAGCCTCAGGATGGAAAACCCTAGGGGAGTCGGCGAAATTTCCAGAACAGTTCCGCAGCGCCGCCGCCGTCGAAGCCAAATTTCGGGGGACAGAAGTCTCTGTTCCGGCACCCTGCCAGGACGGGGAAGTGCCCCCAGAGCCATCTCCATCGGTCTCCATCGCCATCTCCGCCATCTCCATCGACCTCACCGCCATCTCCATCAACCTTGTTGTCTCCTATGATGAGGAGGGAGTAGTTCATCCCCGGGGCTGAGGGCTCTACCGGTAGCTATGTGGTTCACCTCTCTCTCCCATGATGTGATCTTTATGTGATCGTGAGCTTTGTATCATGTTGAACAAGTAGATGTTATTATTCAGATATTATGTGTACTCTAGTGATGTTATTAAAGTAATCTATTCCTCCTGCCATGGTGTAATGGTGACAGTGCGTGCATCATGGTGGTACTTGGTCTAGGCTACGATTGTGATCTTTTATGGATTATGAGAATAATTATCACTATGATAGTATTGAAGTGATCTATTCCTCCTTTCATGGTGTAATGTTGACAGTGTGTGCACCGTGTTAGTACTTGGTCTAAGTTGCAATAATATCTATCTTGAGTTGTGATTTGATTTGGATATCTCTATGAGTGGTGTTTGTCAAGTACTTGATGAACTTTGAGGAGTGCTTCGTAGCCCTACGCAATGATTAGTGTTATTCAATAGAAGAGTAATTCAGAGTACCATAGTGAAGAGAAGTTATTTATTTGTTCAATCATGTTATATTTGTTGGGAGTGTGTCCACTAGTGAAAGTATGATCCCTAGGCCTTGTTTCTAAGCATTGCACACCGTTTACTTGCTGTTTTGTTACATGTTTGCTCGCAGCGATACTTATTTCATATCACAGTGACTACTTATAATCATCACTACTACTTGTATTTCACTATCTCTTCGCTGAACTAGTGCACCTATACATCTGACAAGTGTATTGGGTGTGTTGGGGACACAAGAGACTTTCTTTATCGTAATTGCAGGGTTGCTTGAGAGGGATAACTTTGACCTCTTCCTCCCTGAGTTCGATAAACCTTGGGTGATCCACTTAAGGGAAACTTGCTGCTGCTCTACAAACCTCTGCACTTGGAGGCCCAACACTGTCTACAAGAACAGACGCGTGCGTAGACATCATTGTGCCAAGAGAAGCCTCTAATTTGAGTGAGGTAAGATTTGGGGGTGTTGCTGTCCAGAAACAGTTTTCGGTGCTGCACCATAAAAATTCGTATAAATTCTCTGTATATCTTTTGGACCTGCGATTTCTTGTGCATATGCCCCAGGTTATATCCAAACTTTCGTTAGTTGAACACTTTTTGATTTGAACAACACAAAACCCCTCAAAAATTCGACCTTTGTCAGCTGTTCTGTTTTGACAGATTTCTGCCAATATTTGTGTTTGCCGCTCGATCGCTTTCTTTTTGAGTTCTTTTGATCACGGAACTTTTGGGGAAGTTACTACAGTAGTTTATACTTTATATGTGGTGGTTTTGAGTTGAAACCTGAAGCAAAAAGGGTTGATTCTATGTTATGCTACACTAATGTTGCTAATAAATTTGTGTTTAGTTTTGTATGAAGGAAGTTTTCAAGTGTAGGGATTGGAGAATGATGAGATGAGTTGAAGAACGGACAAAAGCTCAAGCTTGGGGATGCCCATGCATCACCCCAAGAAATATCCAAGAAGTACAAGCGTCAAAGCTTGTGGATGCCCCCGAGGCACCCCTTCTTCATCGGCAAAAATCAGGTCACCTTTCAAAACACTATATTTTTATTGCTTCATGCACTATGCGTTTTTCTTGGAGCGTTAGTTGTTTTTGTTTTCAGTATTAGTTTAGTTTAGTTTGCTGCAATAAATGGTTAGATCACATCATGTTTCTTTTGGAGGAGATGAACTCGCTTTTCATTTACCAAGAACACTCTAGTTTTCACTCTTATCGTTCAACGAGTGTTCTCTTTTTCTGCTACTGCATTTAGCTTGTATTTTTCGCCTTGATTTGCGTTCAGACCTTGTCATATCTTTTCATCAAGGTGTATTTTTGCCTCTGATCTCTATTGGTTTTCATCAAAAGAGGTGTTTATAAAAATTTCAAATGGTGTTGGAAAAGAGAAAAAGCTTTGTGCAAAAAAGTGGTACAAGAAGGAGCTTGTGTAGACTGCGGCTTAGGCTTTTTCATGTCATGCTTGATGTCTTTTTGATAGTATGCTTAGTGTTTTTGCTGTAGCATGACTTGTCTCAAATAACTGAGATTGCTTAATGAGCCTTTGAAAAAATCATGCGTTGTTTTTATTGTATGGAAGCATTATTTTGGTTTTCTCCTTGATGTTTTATTTGGGTTGACTTGGCGCATGCTCACACATGTTAGACTCATTCAAAGTCGCCAATAGCCTCTATGATCATTTAGTTTTTGACTTTTGATGCCATCTTATGCTTCTTTTAATGTTGCTTTGTCGCTTTGCATGATTATGGCCGTTATTGCTCTCTTAGTTGGTCGCTCCCAGTCTTTTGCCAGCCCTCATTTTGTACTGAGTATGAGCTCTACTCGTGCATCCAACTCCCAAAAACCAAGTTTTCCATTGTGTCCACTATAAATTCCTATGCATGGTATTTGTAAGCCATTCCAAGTAAATTTTCATGTGCTACCTTTCAAAAAAACCTTCAAAATACTTCTCATTTTGTGACACTGTTTTCAGCTCATGGGGACGTAGTGGTCGGATTTGCTATCTTCCATATTGCTTATTCCAAAAAGAAAAAAAAAGAAAAAAAGAAAGAAAAAAGGCACTCCTCCATGGAATGTGAATGTTGGTGGGCACCCGATGGAATCGGCTAGCCATGGTTTGTGAAAGGAAAAAAGGTGGGGAGGAGTGCCAAGCTTTATAAAAGAGCACAAAAGTGCCATTCTCTCTCTCAAAAACTTGCTTCATTTTTGTATGGAAGATAGCAAGAACCCCATTGCCAGTCGTTGACAAAGACAACCACCTCTCAAAACCAATTTTTATCTCTCTATTTTACAAATGAAAAGCTCTAGCACATGTTTAATCACTGCTTCCCTCTGCGAAGGGCCTTTCTTTTACTTTTATGTTGAGTCACCACCTTCTATCTTTATGCACCATTAAGAGAGCATAGTTGTCATTCTTAGTATAATGTGCATTGTCCCAAAGTTTTCATTGATTGATTCATATTGTTGGTTTCACTTGTTCTCAAATTATTTGTATCTAGTCGCCCTCTTAAACTTGAAGGTGTCCTATGCATTTATGTTTTGCTCTCTTTGAAGGACAAGCTGAAAACCATTTGTATGTTTTTCCTTATGATTTGAACACACGTTTGACTTTCATTGTTTCATTATTCATGATCTTTTGTTTGTGTTCATTTTCATGTTTACAACATGGTTGCTAAGTTCTTATTGTCAAGATTATATCTTTCATGCCCATGTTTTAAGTTCTTATGATCCCAGCTCACAATGCTTACATTTATGATCAAGATTGTATAGGTGCATGTCACCTCAAAAATTATTTCTTTTGTTATCACTTACCTACTCGAGGACGAGCAGGAGTTAAGCTTGGGGATGCTTGATACGTCTCAAACGTATCTATAATTTTTGATGCTCCATGCTTGTTTTTGCACCATTTGCCTTGTGTTTTGTTACACTTCGTGGCATTTTTATGCGATTTCTGGAACTAACCTATTGACAAGATGCCACAGTGTCAGTTCCCTGTTTTCTGCTGTTTTTGTGTTCCAGAAAAGCTACACAGGAAATATTCTCGGAATTGGACGAAACAAAAGCCAGAAGTCTTATTTTTCCTGGAAGCTTCCCGAAGACCGAAAGAGAGCCGGAGGGGGGCCAGAGGCCACCCTCACACATAGGTGGCGCGGCCCAGGCCCTGGCTGCGCCACCCTGGTGTGAGGAGCCCCTGGCTGCCCCCTGACGACGCCCCTTCGCCTATAAAGCCTCGGGACGGAAAACCCTAAGGGAGTCGACGAAATTTCCAGAATAGTTCCGCAGCGCCGCCGCCGTTGAAGCCAAATTTCGGGGGACAGAAGTCTCTGTTCCGGCACTCTGCCGAGACGGGGAAGTGCCCCCAGAGCCATCTCCATCGGTCTCCATCGCCATCTCCGCCGTCTCCATCGACCTCACCGCCATCTCCATCAACCTTGCTGTCTCCTATGATGAGGAGGGAGTAGTTCATCCCCGGGGCTGAGGGCTCTACCGGTAGCTATGTGGTTCACCTCTCTCTCCCATGATGTGATCTTTATGTGATCGTGAGCTTTGTATCATGTTGAACAAGTAGATGTTATTATTCAGATATTATGTGTACTCTAGTGATGTTATTAAAGTAATCTATTCCTCCTGCCATGGTGTAACGGTGACAGTGCGTGCATCATGGTGGTACTTGGTCTAGGCTACGATTGTGATCTTTTATGGATTATGAGAATAATTATCGCTATGATAGTATTGAAGTGATTTATTCCTCCTTTCATGGTGTAATGTTGACAGTGTGTGCACCGTGTTAGTACTTGGTCTAAGTTGCAATAATATCTATCTTGAGTTGTGATCTGATTTGAATATCTCTATGAGTGGTGTTTGTCAAGTACTTGATGAACTTTGAGGAGTGCTTCGTAGCCCTACGCAATGATTAGTGTTGTTCAATAGGAGAGTAATTCAGAGTACCATAGTGAAGAGAAGTTGTTTATTTGTTCAATCATGTTATATTTGTTGGGAGTGTGTCCACTAGTGAAAGTATGATCCCTAGGCCTTGTTTCCAAGCATTGCACACCGTTTACTTATTGTTTTGTTACATGTTTGCTCGCAGCGATACTTATTCCATACTACATTTACTACTCATAATCATCACTACTACTTGTATTTCACTATCTCTTCGCCGAACTAGTGCACCTATACATCTGACAAGTGTATTGGGTGTGTTGGGGACACAAGAGACTTTCTGTATCGTAATTGCAGGGTTGCTTGAGAGGGATAGCTTTGACCTCTTCCTCCCTGAGTTCGATAAACCTTGGGTGATCCACTTAAGGGAAACTTGTTGCTGTTCTACAAACCTCGGCACTTGGAGGCCCAACACTGTCTACAAGAACAGACGCATGCGTAGACATCAGAGAGCATAGTTGCCATTCTGAGTTTAATGTGCATAGTCCCATAGTTTATCATTGATTGATTCATGATTATGGTTTTGCTTGTTCTTAAATTATTTGTATCTAGTCGCCCTCTTAAACTTGAAGGTGTCATATGCATTTATGTTTTGCTATTCCATGAAGGACAAGCTGAAAACCACTTTGCTATGTTTTTCCATATGATTTAAACACACACTTGACTTTCAATGGTTCATTGTTCATGATCTTTCGTTTGTGTTACTTTTCATGTTATAACATGGTTGCTAAGTTTTTATTGTCAAGATTATGTCTCTTATGCCCATGTTTTAAGTACTTTGATCCCTGCACTCAATGCTTTACATCGTTGATCAAGATTGTGATGGTGCATGTCACCTCAAAAATTATTCTTTTGTTATCACTTACCTACTCGTGGCGTTTTTATGCATTTTCCGGAACTAACCTACTAACGAGATGCCACAGTGCGAGTTGCCTGTTTTCTGCTGTTTTTGTGTTTTAGAAAAGCTACACAGGAAATATTCTCAGAATTGGATGAAACAAAAGCCGAACCTCCTATTTTTACTGAAGCTTCACGAAGACCGAAGATGAGATGGAGGGGGGCCACAGGCCAGGCTCACCCTATGGTGGCGCGGCCTACCCTTGGCCCGTGCTACTAGGCGGTGAGGCCACCTGGCCCACCTCCTGACGCCGCCCTTCTGCCTATATATTCCCCTCAATGGGAAAAACCTAAGCCCAATCAATTTTCCTCAAAACATACTACAAGCCGCCACCGTCGTCGACGCGAGATCAGGAGGATCCAGGAGCTCTTCCCGGCACCCTGCCGTAGAGGGGAATCCTGATGGGTTCGTAGCATAGAAAAGAAAAAATTTCCTACGCATGAACACAAAACTAGCGAAGAACATCTACGAGATTGTAGCAACGAAGACTAACCCTCGAAGACCGGTAGTGGGATTACGTTCCCGCACAAACATTGCCGATGGAGACTCGACGAAGACGCACGTAGTCGACGTAGTCGTTCACTTGACGTAGTTGACGTAGTGGTTCACTTGACGATCTCGAGATCGTGTACACGGTGCCACAACCGGCGGCGCCTCCATACTCGGTCACACGTACGGCTTGTCGTCGTCTCCTCCACGCCCTCGGTCCAGCGGGGCAGCGGAAGAAGGGATCCGCCAGACACTCCAACACCACTTCAACTAAGTGTATGAAATCAAACTATAATTTCGGCAGAGCTTCGCTAAGCAATGTCGACGGTGGAGCAGCAACTATATGAGGAAGGGAGGGGATCAAGAAGTGTGTGAAGAGGGAGAAGAGAGGCTCCTTTTATAGGAGAGGAGGTGGCAGCCCCAAGGAGGGTGGCGCCAGCCCCTAGGAGAAAATCCTCCACCTCTTCATGGTGGTAACACCCTCTTCATGGTGGTAACCCCCATTTTAATTTTGCATGACATTCATGCTAATTAAAACTCACACTAATTGAATTAATAAACCATTTTTATTTCTTTAATATTTGTTAATTCAATCAAATAATAAACATTAACAAAAACCCCCTTGAGTTATTTTGATATGCCAAAACAGTTTTGGCACTTTTCTGAAACAACCCTCATGATGTCCTATAATTCGATCAGAGTATCGTATCCACTCAAAAACAATGATGAACCATAAGTATGTCACCCTACAGTTCGTGAATAACGTGGACATGATTGAGACTCCTCTCCGATCAATAATCATCAGCGGGATCTAGAAATCCATGACGACTCCCACTTACTCGACGATGATCTAGTGTGAACCATTAACGAACATAGTTAATTCCTTTTGTCTCGCGATATTATTGCTTGTCCAAGATCCGATCATTTGGTATCAACCATACCTAGTTCGATCTCATTCCCGACAAGTCTCTTTACTCGTTCCGTGATAATGCATTCTCGTGACCTAGTCACATGATTGCAAGCGATTCCAATGCAATATCACCGAGAAGGGCCTAGAGAATATCTTCCCGTCATCGGGTCGGACAAATTCCACTCTTGATCCATGATCCTCAACTAATACTTTCAAAATACCCAAATCAACCTTTATAATCACACTGTTATGGTGTGACGTTTGATATCATCAAAGCACTCTTATGGTATCAGTGATTAACATGATCTCATGGTCTGAGGATTAGAACTATTTTGTATGAGTTTGATATAGCAATGAAACTTGATGACTTGATCGTATTGCTATTCGTACTATGGGTGTGAGTGTTCATCACATCATTCTTCTAATGATATGACCCCATTATTAACAACATCCAATGTTCATGATCAGGAAACCTTGATCATCAGTTAATCAATGAGCTAGTATAAAAGAGAGGCTTTACTAGGAAACTTTTTAGTTTATTAATCACACAAGTATTAATGTTTTCGATTAATACAATTCTAGCATGAGAAATAAACATTTATCATAAACATGGAATATGATAATAACCACTTTATTATTGCCTCTCGGGCATATTCCCTTCAAATCCCTGCCGGAGGCCTTCTCCACCACCATCGTTGCCTCCGGAGTGATGTGTGAGTAGTCTACCTTGGACTACGGGTCCATAGCAGTAGCCAGATGGTCGTCTTCTCCACCATGTGCTTCATATTTAGATCTTGTGAGCTGCCCTACATGATCAAAATCATCTTTGTGTAATTCTACATGTTGTGTTTGTTGGGATCTGATGAGTATTGGTACTATGTCAAGTTGATATGCTGAATTATTATCTTTATGTTATCTCTATGTTGTTTATGATCTTGCATGCTCTCCGTTGCTAGTAGATATCTTGGTCAAGTAGATGCTAGTGACTCCAAGAGGGAGTATTTATGCTCGATAGTTGGGTTCATGCCTCTAGTAATCTGGGGGAGTGACAGAAACCTCTAAGGTTGTAGATGTGTTGTTGCCACTAGGGAGAAAACAACATTTTTGTGTTCAAGGACATTTGCATTGTTTACATTATACACTTTTCTTAAGGTGATAATCTATTGCTTGCCACTTAATACACGATGGTTGCTCAGACGACATCCGGAGGGTGGATTATTAGTCATAGATGCAGTTGGATTACGGTCTATGTATTTTGTCGTAATGCCCAGAGTGAATATCATAGTGATCCTCATGACATATGTACGTTATCTTTATTCTATCAATTGCCCAACTGTATTTGTTTACCCAGCATATTGTTATTTATCTTATGGAGAGACACCACTAGTGAACTGTGGACCCCTGATACGTCTCTAACGTATCTATAATTTTTGATGCTCCATGCTTGTTTTTACACCATTTGCTTAGTGTTTCGTTACACTTCGTGGCATGTTTATGCATTTTCTGGAACTAACCTACTAACAAGTCGCCACAGTGCCAGTTCCCTGTTTTCTGCTGTTTTTGTGTTTCAAAAAAGTTACACAGGAAATATTCTCGGAATTGGACGAAACAAAAGCCGAACGTCCATAAATTCACCGAAGCTTCCAGAGAACCGAAGAGGAGACGGAGTGGGGCCACGAGGGCCCCACACAACAGGGCGGCGCGGCCTGGCCCCTGGCCACGCCCCCTATGTGTGACGGCGCCTCGGCCCACTCCTGATGATGCCCCTTCGCCTATAAAGGCCCCTCGATGGGAAAAACCTAAAAACCCGATCACTTTTCCAGAACACATCGCGATCCGCTGCCGCCATCGACTCGAAGATCGGGAGGGTCTAGAAGCTCTTCCCAGCACCCTGCCGGAGAGGGGAATCGCCACCGGAGGTCTTCTTCATCGCCATGCTTGCCTCCGGAGCGATGAGTGACTAGTCTACCTTAGACTATGGGTCCATAGCAGTAGCTAGATGGTTGTCTTCTCCACCATGTGCTTCATGTTTAGATCTCGTGAGCTGCCTTACATGATCGAGATCACCGTTATGTAATTCTACATGTTGTGTTTGTTGGGATCCGTTGAATATTGGTGCTATGATTGAGTTGATGTACTGAATATTATCTTATGTTATCTCTATGTTGTTTATGATCTTGCATGCTCTCCGTTGTTAGTAGCTATCTCGGCCGAGTAGTTGCTAGTGCCTCCAAGAGGGGGTATTTATGCTCGATAGTGGGTTCATGCCTCTATTTAATCTGGGGGAGTGACAGAAACCTCTAAGGTTGTAGATATGCTGTTGCTACTAGGGGGAAAACAACATTCATATGCTCAAGGGCATATGCTTTGTTTACATTACACACTTTGCTTAATGCAATTATCTGTTGTTCGCAACTTAATACTTGTGGAGTTCTCGGATTGATTCGCCACAAGTGGATTATTAGTCATAGATGCAGTTGGATGGCGGTCTATGTATCTTGTTGTAATGCCCAGAGTAAATCTCATAGTGATCCTCTCGACATATGCACGTTGTCTTTATTCTATCAATTGCCCAACTTGAAGGGTTTCGCAGCATAGTAAATCAAATTTTTTCCTACGGATGCGAACAAGGAAGCCAAGATCTAATCTAGGAGATGTAATCAACAAGAGAGGTAGATGAGATCTTCATACCCTTGAAGAAATCGCACAGCGGAAACGTTCAACAGAACGTGGATGATGTAGTCGTACTAGCCGTCTCCTCCCCGCGATCCGATCCGATCCTACGCCGCAAGTGGCGGCGCCTCCGAGCGATGCACACGTACGGTGCAGCGATGTCTCCTCCTTCCTTGGTCCAGCAAGTATGGTGGAGAGATAGATTGGATCTGCAGCACGACAGCGTGGTGCTTATGGTGGAGAGTTTCTGCGGCAGGGCTTCGCCTACGCACAGTCGCGCGAGAGAGAGGGGGAGGGGCAGCAGTTGGCCGGCGGCTAGGGTTGGAGTGGGAGGGGGCTGCGCCCCAGCCCCTCCTTATATGGGGGGCTGGCCGGCTTCCTTGGCCCCTCCTCCAAGCCCTAGGGCGGCGGCCAAGGGGGAAGAGTAGGGGGCAAGTCTTCCCCCCCCTCTTCTGGAAGGTTCCCTTAGGGTTTCCCCTAAGGGCTGGCCGGCTGGGCCTTAGGGGCCTTGTGCGCCTGGCCCAAAGTGGCCAGGACACTTCCCCTTAGGCCCATGCAGGCCTCCGACAAATGGGCCCACGTTGGTCCCACTCCGGAACCTTCTAGAACCTTCCGGTACAATACCGATAAACTCCGAAACGATTCCGGAATCCAAAAACTGCTTTCCTTTATATGAATCTTATTCTCCGGACCATTCCGGAACCTCTCGTGATGTCCTGGATCTCATCTGAGACTCCGAACAAAAACTCATAAACCAATTATCCATTCTATCCTAGCGTCGATGCACGTTAAGTGTGTGACCCTACGGGTTTGAGAATATGCAGACATGATCTTCTATCAATAATCAACAGCGGGATCTGGAAACCCATATTGACTCCCACATATTCATCGATGATCATATCAGATGAACCACGATGTCAGGATTCAATTAATCCAGTATATGTATTCCCTTCGTCACACGATATTTTACTCGCCCGAGATTCGATCGTCGGTATCGCCATACCTAGTTCAATCTCGTTCACAGCAAGTACTTTACTCGTTCCGTAATCCGATATCACTTTGTAATTAACTCCTTAACCACGTGCTTGCAAGCGGTGTTGATATCGATTACCGAGTGGGCCCGAAGTATATCTCTCCGACTCGGGAGGGACAAATTCCATCTCGATACATACAACCCAACAAGTACTTTCCGATCACCTGAGAGACACCTTTATGATCACCCTCACATAGGATGATGTTTGATGACCTCAAAGCTTTCTTCCGATACCAGGGAGTTGTATTATCTCATGGTCTAAGGAATACAATACTTGACATAGGAAAAAGCTTCGCAAAGATGAACACAATGATATGATCTAATTGCTCTGCTTTATTTGGGTCTGTCCATCACATCATTCTCCTAATGATATGATCTCATTATTAATTGACAACTCATGTCTATGGTTAGGAAACCTTAACCATCATTAATCAATGAGCTAGTCCATAGAGGCGTACTAGGGACACGGTGTTGTTCATAAACCACACAAGTATTAAAGTTTCCGCTTAATATAATTGTAGCACGGAATATAAACATTATCATGAATAAGAATTATAATAATAACATCTTTATTATTGCCTCTAGGGCACAATTCCAACACAACTGTAATTTGTTTACCCAGCATATATTATTTTATCTTATGGAGAGACACCACTAGTGAACTGTGGACCCCGGTCCTATTTCCTTTATATTGCTATCACCTATTTACTTTACTCGCACTGTTTACTTTACTCGCATACTATTACTATTTTCCACTCGATACGCTCATTTCTTTGTTTACATCAAACCGGTGAGATTGACAACCTCATCGTAAGTTGGGAATAAAGTATTTGGTTGTGTTGTGTGCAGGTTCCACGTTGCCGCTCGCAAAGCAAAGCTCGGACGAGGCGCCCTATAAATTGTCCGGAGCTGTCGCAAGCTAGTGGGCATCACCTTCAGTTGTATTGGCTCCTTCCTCTCCTGATCGACATACCTTGGTTTCTTAACTAAGGGAAAACCTTGCTGCTATGTTCATCATACCTTCCTCTTGGGGTTCCCAACTAGACGGTGAAAAGCTATCAACACCGTACCGCATCAAGCTCTTTTCTGGCACTATTGTCGGGGAGGAAGAAGAAGACTTCTGCGAGGGGAGTTTTCGCACGCACATCCTTTACTTTGTTTTAGTTTTGCTTTACTTTATTTTTACTTGCATTGTTTTATCGAAAACCCAAAAAATTTAGTATCCTTGATAGTTGTTTTTACTTGTCTGCTTTTAGTTTTGCTAGAATGGCTAATCCTGAGAACACCAAGTTGTGTGACTTTACTACCACGAATAATAGTGATTTTATCTGCACTCCTATTGCGCCACATGCTCCTGCTGCAAATTTTTATGAGATTAAGCCTGCTTTGTTGAACCTTGTTATGAAAGAGCAATTTTCTGGTGCTAGTACAGATGATGCTACAGCTCATCTCAACAATTTTGTTGAGCTATGTGAGATGCAAAAATATAAGGATGTTGAAAGTGATATTATTAAGCTTAAGTTGTTTCCTTTTTCTTTGAGAGGAAAAGCTAAGGATTGGTTGCTGTCTTTGCCTAAAAATATTATTGATTCATGGGCTAAGTGTAAGGATGCTTTTATTGGTAGATACTATCCTCCTGCTAAGATTATAGCTTTGCGTAGCAATATTATGAAGTTTAGTCAGTTTGATAATGAACATGTCGCTCAAGCTTGGGAAAGAATGAAATCTATGATAAAGAATTGTCCCACTCATGGACTGACTACTTGGATGATTGTCCAAACTTTTTATGCAGGACTGAATTTTTCTTCGAGGAACCTACTTGATTCAGCTGCTGGAGGCACTTTTATGTCCCTTACCTTGGGCGCCGCAACAAAGCTTCTCGACAATATGATGGTAAATTACTCTGAATGGCACACCGAGAGAGCTCCACAAGGTAAGAAGGTAAATTCTGTTGAGGAAACCTCTTCCTTGAGTGATAAAATTGATGCTATTATGCTTATGCTTTCTAATGATAGGACTCATGTAGATCCTAATAATGTTCCTTTAGCCTCTTTGGTTGCTCAAGAAGAGCATGTTGATGTAAACTTCATTAGAAATAATAATTTCAACAACAATGCTTATAGGAACAATTTTGCTAGTAACAATTATAGGTCGTATCCTTCTACCAATGGTAATGGTTATGGTAACTCTTATGGTAATTCCTCCAACAACACTAGGGCTGCGCCCTTCGAGCTTGAGGTAATGCTCAAGGACTTCATCGGTAAGCAAAATGCTTTTAACAAGTCGGTTGAGGAAAAGTTAGGCAAAATTGATATTCTTGCTTCTAAAGTTGATAGCCTTGCTCATGATGTTGAACTTCTGAAATTAAAAGTGTTGCCTAATGATGTGAAAGAGAATAATCCTTTTGCTACTGCTAATGCTATCCAAGTTAGAATTGATGAAAATGTTAGGATGCTAGCAGAATTGCATGCCAGGTGGGAAAGAGAAGATGAGATGGCTAGAGAGATGAAGGTATGTACCATTACTACCTCTAATGATGTTGCTCCTAATGCTAGCAATCCTCTTACTTTGATTAGTGTAGAGAAAACTCCCACTCCTTGTGTTAAAAAGCCTAAAACTGCCAAAACTTTTTCACAAAAGAGTGCTGAAATTTTTTGGAGTGTAGGAGATGATAGCTCTATTTCCTTTAATGATTTTGATGTTGATGGCTGCAATATATCTGAAGTTATTTTGTTCTTTCAAAAGCTTGCTTTGACTCCTAATGCTAGTTCTTTAAATGTTGATTTTACTAAGCATATTACCAATGCTCTTATGAAAATTAGGGATGAAAAGTTGAAGCAAAAAGCTTCTATTCCCAAGAAGTTAGAAGATGGTTGGGAACCCATCATTGATATGCATGTTAATGGTTTTGATTGCCATGCTTTATGTGATCTAGGTGCTAGTATTTCTATCATGCCTAGAAAGATTTATGATATGCTTGATTTACCGCCGCTTGAAAAGTGTTATTATGATGTTCATATTGCTAATGTTGCTAAGAAGAAACCTTTGGGAAGAATTAATGATGTTCTTATTATGGTTAACAGTAACCTTGTTCCCGTTGATTTCCTTGTCATGGATATTAAATGCAATGCTGCATGTCCTATTATTTTGGGAATACCTTTTCTTTGAACTGTAGGTGCCATCATTGATATGAGGGAAGGCACCATCAAATATCAATTCCCACTTAAGAAAGGTATGGAAGACTTCCCTAGAAAGAGAAAGAAATTGCTTTTTGACTCTATTCTTAGAGCAAATTATGAGCTTGATGCTTCATCACTTGATATTACTTGATTCGCACTTTCTGCGCCTAGCTCAAAGGCGTTAAAGAAAAGCACTCTTGGGAGATAACCCAATGTTTTTACATTCAGTTCTTTTTCTTTTATGTGAGTCTTGGAAGTTATTACTACTGTAATAACCGCTCCTTATCATTTTTATTTCGTTGTTGTGCCAAGAGAAGCCTCTAATTTGAGTGAGGTAAGATTTGGGGATGTTGCTGTCCTAAAACAGTTTTCGGTGCTGCACCGTAAAAATTTGTGAAAAATTCTCTGTATATCTTTTGGATCTGCGATTTCTTGTGCATATGCCCCAGGTTATATCCAAACTTTCATTAGTTGAACACTTTTTGATTTGAGCAACAGAAAACCCTCTAAAAATTTGACCTTTGTCAGCTGTTCTATTTTGACAGATTTCTGCCAATATTTGTGTTTGCCGCTTTATCGCTTTCTTTTTGAGTTATTTTGATCACGGAACTTTTGAGGAAGTTGCTACAGTCGTATATGCTTTATATGTGGTGGTTTTGAGTTTAAACCTGAAGCAAAAGAGGTTGATTCAATGTTATGCTTACACTAATGTTGCTAATAGATTTGTGTTTAGTCTTGTATGAAGGAAGTTTTCAAGTGTAGGGATTAGAGAATGATGAGATGAGTTGAAGAATGGACAAAAGCTCAAGCTTGGGAATGCCCATGCATCACCCCTAGAAATATCCAAAAAGTGCAAGCGTCAAAGCTTGGGGATGCCCCCAAGGCACCCCTTCTTCATCGGCAAAAATCAGGTCACCTTTCAATACGCTATATTTTTATTGCTTCATGCATTATGCGTTTTTCTTGGAGCGTCAGTTGTTTTTAGTTTTCAGTTTAGTTTAGTTTAGTTTGCCGCAATAAATGGTTGGACCCCAACAAATTCCTTTTGGAGAAGTTGCCTTGCTTTTCATTTGCCAAGAACACTCCGTTTTTCACTCTATTCGTTTCAACGAGTGTTCTTCTTTTTCTAGAACTGCGTTTAGTTTTCGATTTTCGCCTTAATTTGTTTTCAGATCTTCTTATATCTTTTTATCAAGGTGTATTTTTGCCTCTGGTCTATATTTGTTTTCATCAAAAGAGGTGTTTATAAAAAGTTTGAATGGTGTTGGAAAAGAGAAAAAGCTTTATGCAAAAAAGTGGTACAAGAAGGAGCTTGTGTAGACTGCGGCCTAGGCTTTTGCATATCATGCTTGATGTCTTTTTGATAGCATGCTTAGTGGTTTTGCTGTAGCATGACTTGTCTCAAATAACTGAGATTGCTTAATGAGCCTTTGAAAAAATCATGCGTTGTTTTTATCGTTTGGAAGCATTATTTTGGTTTTCTCCTTTGATGCTTTATTTGGGTTGACTTGGTGCATGCTCACACATGTTAGACTCATACAAAGTCGCCAATAGCCTCTATGATCATTTAGTTTTTGTCTTTTGATGCCATCTTATGCTTCTTTTAATGTTGTTTTGTCGCTTTGCATGATTATGGCCGTTATTGCTCTCTTAGTTGGTCGCCCCCAGTCTTTTGCTAGCCCTCATTTTGTACTGAGTATGAGCTCTACTCGTGCATCCAACTCCTAAAAACCAAGTTTTGCCAAAGTGTCCACCATACATACCTATTAGCAATTTGCTATTCCAAAGTACATTTGACTTGCTTTTATCTATCCTTCAAATTAAACTCTCTTTGGTGTTATGCGAAAATTGGTCAGTAAAGCTCTCACGAACCGGATGGCACACATTACTTTTCTCGCTTTAAAATTTTGATATTGTGGTCTCTTATGTTGAGTTGTTATGCTTGCAAGTTGTAAGTTGGGAATTAGCCCAGCCATGCCGTCATGGGGCAAGCTTTCAACATTGCACATCTTATTTGAGTTAATATTGTGATCTTTTGTTTATGGATACTCGCGGTGTGAAATGAATTGAGAATCTTGCGGGATCATGGAGTTTGTATATGTGTTAGAGAAACGCCTGGGCCGCCAATCTAAGCCATGCATAATTCATGGTGGAAATTTGCAGCATGCCCATAGTGGACATTCGACGACGCATCTCAAAATAAAAAGCTATACAAATGGTAAATAAAAGAGATGTCGAGGTGTTCATTGTCTGCTTGTCCTGTCATTTTGATGTGGGCTTGTTCCATGTCATCGGGCACGGAGGTACCCCGTTGGCAGTTCTCGATGATACGTGTATACTTACAATGACAAGAGCTTGCTTGGGACTCTAAGTAAAGTAGCATGAGGTTTGGGTACTCGTATTCACGGGACACGAGGTTTTCAACTTATGATTTGTCAAGCATATGCAGCATAAGTGTTCTCGCATTAACTTTAACTATTCAAGATGCTTATGATGGGGGCAATGAGAGCTCAAAGCCGGTAAGTACCATAATTTTTGAAGGTTTATAAAACTTGCAATCACTGCTTCCCTCTGTGAAGGGGCTTTCTTTTACTTTTATGTTGAGTCACCACCTTCCATCTTTATGCACCATTAAGAGAGCATAGTTGTCATTTTGAGTATAATGTGCATTGTCCCAAAGTTTGCATTGATTGATTCATATTGTTGGTTTCACTTGTTCTTAAATTATTTGTACCTAGTCGCCCTCTTAAACTTGAAGGTGTCCTATGCATTTATGTTTTGCTCTCCATGAAGGACAAGCTGAAAACCATTTGCTATGTTTTTCCTTATGATTTGAACACACGTTTGACTTTCATTGTTTCATTTCGTGATCTTTTGTTTGTGTTCATTTTCATGTTATAACATGGTTGCTAAGTTTCTTCTATCAAGATTATGTCTTTCATGCCCATGTTTTAAGTTTTTTTGATCCCAGCGCACAACGCTTACATAGATGATCAAGATTGTGTAGGTGCATGTCACCTCAAAAATTATTTCTTTTGTTATCACTTACCTACTCGAGGATGAGCAGGAGTTAAGCTTGGGGATGCTGATACGTCTCTAACGTATCTATAATTTTTGATGCTCCATGCTTGTTTTTACACCATTTTCTTAGTGTTTTGTTACACTTCGTGGCACTTTTATGCATTTTTTGGAACTAACCTACTAACAATTCGCCACAGTGCCAGTTCCTTGTTTTCTGCTGTTTTTGTGTTTCAAAAAAGTTACACAGGAAATATTCTCGGAATTGGACGAAACAAAAGCCGAATGTACAAAAATTCACCGAAGCTTCCAGAGAACCGAAGAGGAGATGGAGTGGGGCCATGAGGGCCCCACACAACAGGGCGGCGTGGCCTGGCCCCTGGCCGCGCCCCCTATGTGTGACGGCGCCTCGGCCCACTCCTGACAATGCCCCTTCGCCTATAAAGACCCCTCGAAGTGAAAAACCTAAAAACCCGATCACTTTTCCAGAACACATCGCGATCCGCCGCCGCCATCGACCCGAAGATCGGAAGGGTCTGAAAGCTCTTCCCGGCACCCTGCCGGAGAGGGGAATCGCCACCGAAGGTCTTCTTCATCGCCATGCTTGCATCCGGAGCGATGAGTGAGTAGTCTACCTTGGACTATGGGTCCATAGCATTAGCTAGATGGTTGTCTTCTCCACCATGTGCTTCATGTTTAGATCTCGTGAGCTGCCTTACATGATCGAGATCACCATTATGTAATTCTACATGTTGTGTTTGTTGGGATCCGATGAATATTGGTGTTATGATTGAGTTGATGTACTAAATATTATCTTATGTTATCTCTATGTTGTTTATGATCTTGCATGCTCTCCGTTGTTAGTAGCTATCTTGGCCGAGTAGTTGCTAGTGGCTCCAAGAGGGGGTATTTATGCTCGATAGTGGGTTCATGACTCTATTTAATCTGGGGGAGTGACATAAACCTCTAAGGTTGTAGATGTGATGTTGCTACTAGGGGGAAAACAACATTCATATGCTCAAGGGCATATGCTTTGTTTACATTACACACTTTGCTTAATGCAATTATCTGTTGTTCACAACTTAATACTTGTGGAGTTCTCGAATTGATTCGCCACAAGTGGATTATTAGTCATAGATGCAGTTGGATGGCGGTCTATGTATCTTGTTGTAATGCCTAGAGTAATCTCATAGTGATCATCTCGACATATGCACGTTGTCTTTATTCTATCAATTGCCCATCTGTAATTTGTTTACCCAACATGTATTATTTTATCTTATGGAGAGACACCACTAGTGAACTGTGGACCCCGGTCCTATTTCCTTTATATTGCTATCACCTGTTTACTTTACTCGCACTGTTTACTTTACTCGCATACTATTACTATTTTCCACTCGATACGCTCATTCCTTTGTTTACAGCAAACTGGTGAGATTGACAACCTCATCGTAAGTTGGTAATAAAGTATTTGGTTGTGTTGTGTGCAGGTTCCACATTGCCGCTCGCAAAGCAAAGCTCGGACGAGGCGCCCTATAAATTGTCCGGAGCTGTCGCAAGCTAGCGGGCATCACCTTCAGTTGTATTGGCTCCTTTCTCTCCTGATCGACATATCTTGGTTTCTTAACTGAGGGAAAACCTTGCTACTATATTCATCATACCTTCCTCTTGGGATTCCCAACTGGACGGTGAAAAGCTATCAACACCGTACCGCATCAACCCCGGTCCAATTTCCTTTACATTGCTATTACCGTTTAGTTTTACTTGCATTGTTTACTTTCGTGCATATTATTACCCTTTTACCACTCGATACGCTCAATCCTTTGTTTACAGCAAACCGGTGAGATTGACAACCTCATCGTAAGTTGGGGCAAAAAACTTGGTTGTGTTGTGTGCAGGTTCCACATTGCTGCTAGTAAAAAGCCACGCACCAGCATCTATCTGGCGCCGTTGCTGGAGTGTCGCTAAGCTAGCGTGCATCAACCTTCAGAAGTATGGTTCTTTCTCCTACTGGTTCGATAACCTTGGTTTCACAACTGAGGGAAAACTTGCTGCTGTGCTCATCATACCTTCCTCTTGGGGTTCCCAACGGGGTGTAATCTACACGCCATCAAGGCCTTCTTCATCACCATGCGTGCCTCCGGAGTGATGTGTGAGTAGTCTACCTTGGACTACGGGTCCATAGCAGTAGCTAGATGGTTGTCATCTCCTCCTTGTGCTTTATGTTTAGATCTTGTGAGCTGCCTATCATGAGCAAGATCATCGTTGTGTAATTCTACATGTTGTGTTTATTGGGATCCGATGAATATTGATACTTTGTCAAGTTGATTTATTGATTTATCATCTCTATGTTGTTTATGATCTTGCATGCTCTCCGTTGC
This sequence comes from Dactylis glomerata, assembly GCA_007115705.1. NCBI lineage: Eukaryota > Viridiplantae > Streptophyta > Magnoliopsida > Poales > Poaceae > Dactylis > Dactylis glomerata. Next base: position 3,360,318 of record QXEO01000225.1, on the reverse strand, counting down.
TAGTAGATATCTTGGCCGAGTAGATGCTAGTAACTCCAAGAGGGAGTATTTATGCTTGATAGTGGGTTCATGCCTCTAGTAATTTGGAGGAGTGACAGAAACCTCTAAGGTTGTAGATGTTCTGTTGCTACTAGGGAGAAAACAACGATCTTGTGTTCAAGGACATTTGTATTGTTTATATTACACACTTTGCTTAAGGCGATAATCTGTTGGTTGCAACTTAATACCCAACGGTTGCTCAGACGACATCCGGTGGGTGGATTATTAGTCATAGATGCAGTTGGATTACGGTCTATGTATTATGTTGTAATGCCCAAGTGAATCTAATAGTGATCCTCATGACATTTGTATGCTTGCTTTATTCTATCAATTGCCCAACTGTAATTTGTTTACCCAACATGTTATTTATCTTATGGAGAGACACTACTAGTGAACTGTGGACCCCAATCCATTCTTTTACATTCTTATTACCGTTTACTATTTACTCGCTTTATTTACATTCTCGCAAACTACTATCTTTTACCACATGATACGTTTAATCCTTTGTTTACAGCAAACCGGTGAGATTGACAACCTCATTGTAAGTTGGGGCAAAGTACTTTGGTTGTATTGTGTGCAGGTTCCACGTTATTGCTGGTGCAAAGCTACGCCCCAGATAAGGCGACATATATAAATTTTCTAGAGCTGTCGCAAAGCTAGCAAGCATCAACCTTCAGAAGTTGGTTCTTTCTCCTACTGGTTCGATAAACCTTGGTTTCATACTGAAAGAAGACTTGCTGCTCATCATACCTTCCTCTTGGGGTTTCCAACTGGGCGGTCATCTACACGCCATCAGTGATCATTGTTGATACTCTCTATGAACTAGTAATGCAAGTATGTTTAAATGTGATTTGATTAACCCTGATGGTACTTCCATCAGGTTGGCGTCTAGCAGAAATGTACCACTTGCAAGGCTTGGCGCCCCCATCATAACCTCTGCACCTTGCATAGAACTTCTTTTTATCAGTTCACATAGTCTTGGCGTCAAACTCCTCCTTAACCGCATAAGTCTTGAAACACATCCTAAACTCACCCATGTTTGGAAACAACTTCCCTACTACAATAACAGGGTTTTCCTTTTCATAGACAGTTATAAGCTCATCATCGTGTGCATCATCTACATCATATGCAACAGCGTCCATCAACTCTCCATCCACATCTTCATAAATATGGCTCTTTTCATTATCTGCAGCAGTATCATCCATCTCCTTCTCCTTTATCTCTATCATCTACTGGAATGCCAAACATTTTGGCCATCTCAGTGTCAGCCATTGGGGCAATAACCAAATCAGTACCTTCATGTAATTCTATTGAATTCCAATCGACACAAATACCATCTGCTTCAGCATCTCCCCCCTCAGCTAATACTGTCACTTCGGTTCGTATGGGCACAACCTGACTACGTGAAGCCCAAGCATTATCTGACATCTGTGAAGCCAATTTCGAGGCCACATATCCAACCTTCATATATGATTTCAGATCAACAAGCTCCGCACGAAAAGTAGCCTCTTTCATTGTCCAGCCATCCTGCCGGTCATATTCATCTACCATCTCTTCCCAACTCTCAATTCTCACATACTCGCCCTTCCAATTTTTAAACCGTAACAATGAAACTTCTTGCCCTGGACCCCAAATAACACTCTCACCAAGCTTCTCCACCACATTCTCACGACCCGCTCTTCCATGTTGTGCAGCTCTTGTGGATAAATCTCTTGAAATTCTACCTCCTATCTCACAATTGTATTTCTCTCGATATTCCGCACGCTACCATCACATTGCAAGGCCTTAGATGGAAAGAAGTGGACAGTGAACTGAAAATGTCTCCCCGCAGCATCACCCCTATTTTGAGTGGCACCATGCATTGTGAGGTTGCGGGAGCATACGAGGAACAATTCGCATTCAAATTCAGATAAAAATAGATGCATTTACCTATTCGAAGGCGGCTCCATCTCGTTGCCCCTCGTTTAGACCCTGCCCCACGGGAAATCTAGATGCACAAATTGGCGGAGAAGACTATGGTCCAGATTCAATCAAAAAGCAGGGGCTAAGGTTCACAAATCACTCACCAGTCACCACATAACCCGTTGCTGCCTAGAATGAACTGGTGTCGCCGCAGAGAACAAACTGGCCACCGTCGCCGGAGAAGAAGAAGAAGAGGGAGGAATGGTCGGGAATGGGCGGCGCGAGGGAAGATTCAGAAAAAACGTCGGATGGCAAATAAGTGGGACTCATCTGAATAAGGAATGTCTTAATCTAACCTCAAACCTACTTAAAAAACATCGCACCAAAGCGTTAAGAGATTAAACCACCCATGTCGCGTTGAGGCTATTTCAAACATGCGAAATGTCGCTCCAGAACCATTACAGCCAGTGATAGCGTGTTCCGGATAATACCAATGAAATGTGTCGCATAGGAGCTATCAGCCTGCTAACTAATGGTGTTTCATTGCTGCACCTATGCACTCACACAATTGATGTTGTTGTAGTTTTTCAGTTCCAACTACTTATTATTTATTGGCCCTGATTACATGTATGTATAATTTATTGCATTCTAAACGTCGTATTATGGCATATGTGAACTATCGAATAACTTTCCTTGGTTTATGGATTTATTTATACTCATTGCTATAAATTGCCACAACAATACGTGGGATATCATCTCCTCTATAACTAGTGGGGGGTCAGGAGGCCTCCACAAAAATCAGATTTTACCAGCCATAGATTCAACTCCAATGATTCTAGTCCGTTCGTTTTTTTACCGCAGCATATAAAAGGAGGCATCCTAGGGTGGAAACCCTGGCCGCCTCTGCCCAATCCGCTCGTCTCCTCGCATCCTCTCCTCCTCCAATCCCCAGCCCACAACGCTCGGGCAGGAAGAAGGCACGCACACACGCACCGCTCGTTCCCCTTCCTGGCGATGCGCCCGCGCCGCCTCCAGTCGCCGTCTCGGTCGTTACCGGTCGATTCCGCCGCCGCCACTCGCTGCCATAGCTCCGCCTCCTCTTCCTCTCATGTTTCCCCTTTGTCGTGGTGTGCGCCCCTGCCTCCAGCGTCCCATGGGCTAACCCTAGCCCTCCCACGGTTTGGGTCGCCGGGCTCTGGTGCCGTTGCGCCCCGGCTGCTACTTGGCATCTACTATGCCCTCCTTATCGTCTATCTCGAGCCCCAGCTTGAATTCGCGATCGACCTGGCCATCTCGGCCTCCCCCTGTCCCATGGTGGTTTGATGCTGCTGCCGCTCCAACCTGGGATAGCGGTGGCCTCTCGCACGGTGGTGTGGTGGTAGGCTATTGCTGATACCTGGTCTACAACCTTTACATCAGCCTCTACATCAAGATCGACTACAGCTAACGAAGGTAGTCTCTGTTTCTGCCCTAGCTCTTTCAATAGGTAGTGATTGTGCTAGCGTGTCTTTTCAGAAATCAAAGTTAAATTCTTGTAATTGAGTTTTTGTTTATGCATATAATGCTGAGAAGACTTCAGTCTTGACTATTTTTGAGATAGATGATAGTAATGCACTCGATAAACTAACAAACCTGAAAGTATCTTTTGTCAAAAATCAAAGCTACACTATGATCGTGGGGAACCTCATGCCGGTGTACACTATGATCAAAGTTCACTATTATTTGCAGGTGTACAGGGCCTAACATTTTCACGCTTATCACTATGTAGATGTACCTGGCACTTTTGTTACCCGGTCATTTTTATATGAACATATTCTGCTTCTCGAGTTATATCCTCAAGTTATGTTGGAGTATGGTGACCTGCAGTTTCTTTCATGGTGAGGTTACAATCAGCAACCGATTTATTGCCAGGTGGTGTTTGCTTATTGTGCATGTGAAGTTTCCTAATTGACAGAAAGCACCATTTGTGTATTTTACTTTACTTTTTCTTGAAAGCTAACATTTTTTTGCCTTTGCTTCATCCAGTTATACCCCAAATTGCCCACTTCATGGATAATATGCTAAATGCCGCCTTCTCATCCAGTCTTTTATTCCTTTAACCATTATATGTTCAGGTAAAAGTCGACTTCTCTTTTCTTCTCATTTCAGTCAGCTCCTTTGAGAGATAATGAATATTAGTTTGGCCCTACGAAGCACCACATGGTTTCTCTAGATGTTGTGTTGATTAATATAATGTACTTCCTTTAAGTTTTGTTTTGTGTTTATCTTTTCAGCTTTGTGCATGCTTTCCTTCACATTAAACACTACACAATATTCTGTGAGTACCTTGATTATGTACAACTACCATTCACCTATTTGTATTTTTTAAATCATTGAAAAATTGTCCAGTCTTATTGATGCCATTATTGGTGCGGTAGCTGAGCAAAGGAGTTGTCTTGTTACACCTTTTGTTCTCTTTACAGTGAGTTCAGACCGTAGTTGCTTCTCTTTTCACCATGCAAGAAATAGGTCCATCTATGAAGCTGGGTATGTCCCTTCTGTGCATGCATGTACGGTTCTTTTGTGTGGTTTTTCTCTTCTGCATATAATATCATTTATCTTGGTAATATAAAAAAGTATATGGGTGATATCAATCATTACAATATCAGTTGTATTTCTCTATTGATTTTTAAGATAGTATCCATTAGTGCCATTAGAAAATGATCCTTATCCACCGTTAACTTGTGTTATTTTCTCTTAAAAGTTACTGGATGTTTGTTATATAACAAATGAAAAATAAGTTATGTTCCTCTGACATTAAGAGTTATCCATGCAGAGTTAGTCTTGAGTTTCTATGATTAGGATTTTAGAAAGAGTATTCAGCAAAGACTATAATGGCCCTTTTCCAAGCTGCCCTTTTTGTTAGTTTTTCCTTGGTGCATCGGTTCTTCCCTGCTTTACCGCTGACCGACATGCATTATAATGGCTTATTTCAGAGAATTGATGATGTTAAAATTGGACTGTTTATGTTTCCAAATTTCAACCCATGAATTATCTAAGAGGATTTCGAGCTAAGCAAAACTCAACAATATTTTGTATTGTATCATTTTTTATAAAAATAAAGAATATGCCATTTTCTTCCCAGCAAATCAAATTGCATCTTTACTTTATGTGCTTTGTTCATGAGTAATCACTAATCATGGGTGATTATGCACATGTTTTCTTCTAAGAACAGGTGCTCACTTGCTTTTGGATCTCTAGACCACATTTTTCTTTCTATTGTAAATGACCTTGGTTGATATAGTTCTTATCAGCTATGAATTATTTTGTCCAGAGGTTTATAATGAGTAAACGGAAATTGTCAAGCTCATGCGAGGAAGCAAATGATGAGTAACAAGTAGCCTTAATGCTACTGTGTGCTTATGAAGATAATTTGATGCAACTCATATGAACAGTGCCTTTTGATACTTTGGTCGTTAGATTTGGATCCGATGGCTGCCAAAACAACATCAGCAAATAGTCAATAAATTTACCGTCACATGGCCACTGTAATCATTTTGTATTGGTTTTATAGTAGTTTCCCGGTACAACGTGAACAGTAAATTTCTGGTACATCATGAATAGTGCACGCCACAGTATTTTGTGATACTCAGTGATTTACCATCTATAATCAGTAATTTCCTAGTACGATCATGCACGAATGGTGAATCTCCAAGAGTAAATATTTGACATGAACCTCCAGTGCCAACAATTGTTCACTGACGGTAATTACCCAGCAGTAATTCTTCAATAGTGCGTAAATCGTCGACGGTAATTTCTCAGATGTATTCCTTCCATGGTGTAGGAACAATTATCTCTACCAGTAATTTTTTAACATTAATTGCCTTCTTCGATAATAGCTTTGATGTTCTCCTATAGTAATTTCGAGAAATGAAAAATTCCACTATATTCTTCTACTGGTCACCTTTACTAATTTGAGAACGACACCAAAATTGCTACCATTATCTGATTCGGGAGACGTAGATCTAGGGTTTCCCTTAGAGAATCAAGGCGGGAGGCAGAATTCGAAGCAATGATACCTTAAAACAGGTAACAATGTCCATCGGTGTCGCCATCATTGGCCCCACCCGCTCGGAGCTCGGCTTTCGCCCACCTTGCCTCCCAGATCCACCGCGTGTCACCAGATTTGGCTAGAGCACCACCAAACACTAGCCACACCATGCCTTCCCGAGATCATGCCCATGCCGCCACATCCATAGGGGAGCTGTGCCGCCAAAGATGGTCGGCGACCTCATGAAACCATCCTGCCTGTAAGGACTGAGTCCCCAGGTATAAGCCGCGAGAGGGCAGCCGCATTGCTAGAGAGCTACCCTGCCAGAAGGCCTCTGCGTCACCGGAGAGCTGCCCCACCTCCATCGTCCTAGGATCCCATGCATGCTTCACCAAAGAGCGCCTCAGGTGGCGGCGATGCGGGGGCAGAGAGAGGTTGAGAGGTGGTGACGGGTCTAGGGTTTCCCCCACCGTATGAATGCCTTCTTCCACGGTACCTTTCGAAAATATACTTACTGCACCATCTGCCACCTCTGTTACCCGGGATAAATACTATAGTCTTCTTCTATAACAATGGCGGAAAATGACTTACTCCACTGTATGTCGTATATTTGAGCCAGAGAAAGTACTACTGCCTTCTTCTATAGTAACTCAGAAACCAAAATACTCCACCATCTGCCGCCTCTTTTAGCCAGGGAAAATACTACTGCCCTCTCTGTGACTTCTGGAGACTTGCTCCGTCGCCTCGCACCACTCTAAGTTGCGCGAATTGTCCTCACTTTGGACATTGCAACTACCGAAAAATATACTTACTATAGTGCCCGCCTCCTCTTTTACCCGGGAGAAATGCTACTGTCTTCTTATGTATCAATGGAGGAAAACTACAGTTACTCCACTGTTTGCCATCTCTACGAGCCATCAAAAGTACTACGACCTTCTTCTGTAGTAACTTCAAAAACAAAAATACTCCACCGTCCGTCGCCTCATTTATTCGTGGAAAATAATACTTCCCTCTCTACGGCTTTGATGAATACATGCGTCTCTTTAAGCTAGCGCGCATTGTCCTCACTCTAGATACTGGACCTTTTTACTCCACACATTGTAGTTTTTATGTAGTGCTGCCATACTATCCTCTCTTTTTTCCATTATCTCATAACCAATCGGTGTTTTCTATCTGTACTACACTCTTTTTTGCACCGCCTCATGACTACCTACGTCTGCAGTAATAAAATAATTCTGATCCATGGCTTTACTGTATCATTTTTTATGTTACTTCAACCGTGCTTCGACACGACCGCTCCATGTACTTCTACAATGCTTTAACCTGCAATCTAATAGCCAAGGGCGCGGCGTGCCGCCGCGCCAAACTTCCTAGTCTATGATATATTGTTATAGAAAGATAGATGACATATTCACTGTTTGTGAAGATAATTTTACTGTTATAATTCAACTTTGTATAGTAGGAACTACAATCCTGCATCAATTAACATTCCAGCTTATTTTGTTATGTGGCTAAAAATTGAACACCCTTTCTGATACCTCTTTATTTTTTTATCAGAGTTGAGCATGTGAGCAGTACTTCATTTCATCAAGGAGACGTGCTATTTGTTGTATACTTTGCAGACGCCTTCTTATAATCCCAGTCTTTCATCAAGGTAACCAGTACGTTCAGGTAAAGTTCGCTCCTCTTTCCCCCTTATGTCAGTCAGCTATTTGAGAGATAATGGCTATTAGTTTGGCCCCATGAAGCACCAAATTGTTTCTCTTGATGTCATGCTGATTAATATATTATGCTTGATTTAGTTTCTTTTTTGATTTATCTTTCAGTTTTGTGCATTTTTTCCTTTGTCGTATTAAAAACTACACAATATTCTTTGGCTGAAACCAAAATCTGTCGGATTTACCTTTATTTTTTGTGCATTTTTTCCTTAGTTGTATTAAAAACTACACAATATTTTGTTCCTCTTACAGTCCCTGGAGCTTCAATCCCTATGTTGCAACGTACAAAGCCCCATAATTTGTAACACTCAATGCTTCTGATACAAATGAAATATTGTGTTTCCTTTAACTTTAAACCAAGGAATTATAATTAAACTTATTTAGAGACCCTATTTCTGAACTACATCGTTGGGATTAGAAAATTTATGGTTACATTTTATCTATCCAACTTCTAGAATCCTCAGGGTTGCTGTTCGTGTTTAGATGCATGGTTCAGTCATGCTTAATTTTACTTCAACCATATTGTGCTATGAGTATCGCCGGTCGACATAAAAGAAGAAATGAAAGAGTACACTTAAGATATTATCGCCACTCAAACCATTTTGTTGAATAGTAGATGCCAGCAGAGAAATAGCTGCTAGGTTGCAGGAAAAGGGTCCAACTTGATGTACCTACCTTTAATATTTACACAAGATGCTAGATACCTTCATCACTACTACTATGTTGTGTATGATAAATTCTAAAATTTAGTTTTAGGAGCATGGTTTTGAGCATAGTGTTATTTGAGTTCCATTTTCCTACATTGGCTGTATGAACATATTGTAAGACCTGGGAGTGATTTATAGAAGTTTTATAATCCTTCTTCCTCGGAAACTCGGGACTGTCCTGTTTATATTTTATTTACATATAGATGGAGTTGTGCTTTTGTTTTATTGGTTGTACATGAATAGACCAGTCTCCTCTCATCGTGGCCACTGGTTAGTAATCATGTTTTATTTGGCAAATAAAGGAGAAATATACGGTAGTTCTGTAATAGATGTGCAATTCAATTTATCTTGCTGTATAGTCTTATATTAACGGAGGTCACAAATATGTTCATATTTTTGGCCGCTACATTTTCTTTTAATATACTCACTTGCACAGATTTGGTGATGTCTGCTAATTGTTTGACCTACAATTTAATTGAGCAGGAAGCTCTCGGTGGTGGATATAAATTGTTCTATATAAAAATTAATTTCACATACCAAATTTTTATGTTTAATTGTTTACACCTACAGGGTCGGCTTTGGTACTTTGGTAAACAATTGACAATGCTTATTTCAGCTAACAAGATGATTGTTTCATTTTTTTCATCTGTTCCACATGCCATTTAACTTTCATTTATGTGACCGTAAGCAATGTGCATCTCTCTATTAGTCTACTAAACTACAACAAAATTAATGGTTTTTTGTAATGGTAAATCAGTGAATTACTGTCTGAAAATACTTACGTTTTGGTTTTCTTAACTTGTGCAGCAGCTTGGTTCAGCAGAGATTGATGTCCCGGAGGAACCAACGTCGTTGTCTACCATGGTTCCGACAGATAAGAGGTATCTCTATTCTTAACAATGAAACTGCATCACATTTATAGGTCTGTGTATCCTTATGTTGAGAAAGGATTCAAGAAGCACTCGTTGAAAGCTCAGACCAAGAAGAAGAAACTAAACGAGGACTAAGTGTACAGAATCTGGAAGATCTAGCTTAGATTTCCTTATGTGCAAACTTTAGATGTTCTCCTGTATTTCAGTAAGGTGTATATAGTTAATCAAATATAGCACCTGTTCTGGAAACACTTATGTAATATTAGGTAGTTCAGGTTGCGGATTTTTTAGTTGTCGAATCCACGACTGTTGTCTTACGAAATAATTAGCAAAGTGATCGCTTCTGCCCAATATTACTGTTAGACATATGTCTTCGTTCTGTAATCGGCTCCTCAACATTGTGTATCTTGACTATTCTGATGGGCAAGACCAAGCTGATACACCCTGGAACAATCTGCTTACTAATTTGCAAGACATAGCCTTTAGGCTTAAACATAGAGGTTCTGCCCTTGAAAAACGTGTGGAGGAAATGAGAAATGATTACTTCTCATAAATTCGAAACCAAGGTACATTGCCACCATTTTACTGTATCGAACATAGGTTTGTCTTCAGCTGTTAAAATTTCCTACATTTGACTTAGCTGTTGTTTGATTTATCTTCTGATTTGCAGTGGTGTTTACTTTTGATGAATCAGATGTGACGTAGCCTTTGAAAATCATGTCGCGGAACTGTAATAACTTTTGCTTCTCCTTCATGCTTCTGCCGCCGAATCTTATATACTGTATTGTATATAAACATGCTTCTCCTTCACTTGGCTCCTTTATTGTATATAAACATGCTACTCCTTTTGTATCTTATGGTTTCATCCAAAAAGCACCATTTTCAATGTATTATTATAATGGTATCTAAATTTTATATTCTTTACACAAAATGTACATCCGTAAAAAATTCACGGAACTCAACGGGATCGTGCGCCAAGGCGCACATCTAAATCTAGTCTGTACTAATTATGAGAGGACAAGTAATTTTTCGAGGGACATCTAACAATAATTTCGCATGGAAACTCCATGACAACAATTCGTTGAGGGACATTAACTTCCTGACCGTGATTCTTCGAGACTGTGAAATTCATTGACGGGTAATTTCCCAATAGTGTTTTTCAGCGACGCACGAGCGTGTCTTTTTACACAACTCTTCAACTTCAACGTAGTTCCCAATGGTAATTCCTTGATGTTGCATGCTCCACAGCCATTCGCCTCTTTTTATCACAGGAAAATACTACTTTCTTCTTCTAGGGTGTCTTAAACAAAGTGCTTACTCTATTACCAACGCCTATTTCAAAATACTACCATCTTCTTCTGTGCACTGGTACATCAGGCCTATTAAGGCTCCCCAATCGCAGACGGCAAGGTCCTTCCGTGTGCAACGGGAACGTTCACCTACAGTAAAATATTTTGACCGTTCGCTCGCGGTCTAGGCAGGCACTACCGCTAGAACATCACACACGCGAATAGAACGAAAATCGACGGCCAAACATAAAGCACACAGTTTGCAAAAAGGAGCTGTGTGCGAAATTGCACATGGTGCTTTTTCGTAACCGTGTGAAGTTATCCACAATGTTTCATTTTTCTTTGATCTTTTCGTTTTGCGAGCCATCTACGACGCATATGAAATAATTAAGCATGTGCTGAGACTTTTCTAGAGGCCGACGCTTCGTATGCCATTGACGTGTGGCCTACTGGCCGCTGCACTTAAATCCTATCGCTGCTATAGCTAGAGCTCCTCTGTACTACTGCATCTGCATCTAGATGGCTCGCACCAAGAAGACCGCTCATCTCTCTTGCCTATGGAAAGGCTTGCCGCCAAGTTAAGTCTGTGTCCCTGGTGGAGGCGGATGAGCAGCCCCTTCAACCGCCGGAAGAGGTGGAAGTAGTCTCCTCCCCCTCTTTCTCCGACTGGTCCTCCTCGGACGACGACTCTGAGAGGAACTTGGAGGACGACGAGGACGTGGTGATGGAGACACCGGAGGATTCTCCGCATCTAGAATGGTGGGAGGAGGACGAGGACGAGATGCTCGAGGAGCAGGAGGCGCTGCTAGAGTCCTTCGCCACCGCGTGGAGGAATAAAGGACTCGGGCGGCCGCGGCGCTGCCCATCCGTGCAAAGTCCTCTCCACGCGGACATGGCCGCGTACCGGCCTGCCCGCAGTTTCCCGTCGGAAGGTTCGCCGAGGTTGTGCGCATTTGGAAGACCGCTGCGGATAGGCGTAAGGCCTTTGACGGCGACATATCATGCTCTGCGAATGGTGAAGGCGCCGCCGCCATCGTCGTCGTCATCTCCTCGAACAAGGAGGAGTGATATTCTATATTAATATTAGTATAGCTAGTTGTTTCTATGTATATGTTATATTAGTGTAGCTAGTTGTTTCTGTGTATATATATTAATATTAGTATAGCTAGTCTTATTTAGTATGTAGAACCGCAATCTTTTGTAATATGCTATATATTAGCCAATGCCCAAATATTCTAGACTGTTCTTGGAGTTGCACAATGTTACAGAGAATAATTTCAATAATATTCACATATCATCCTAAACAAATAGAAATGATTGTGTCATAAAAGACTGTGCGCGATAATTTTCTCACACATGATTTATACCATGCCGACTGTGTGCGACGAGATCTATCACACACGATTTTCAGAGAATTACCCGTGGGCAAAATATCTAACCTTGTTAATTTCATTAATTGTTACTCTTCTGGCCTTAGCCAAATATATAAATTTCTATAAGTTGCATTTCCAGATCAAATATGATGGTTTATAGAGGGAATTTAATATTTGAGTGGTTGTCAAATAACGTTTAACAGAAATTAAGCATGTGCTTCCTTAGCAATAGAATACGTATGGAAAGAACTCACCGTTTCTTTATAACACAAACGGGTTTACTCTCTAAACCGTTTATATTGAGGCACCTTCGCACATGCAATTTAAACCAAGGATCGTGTGAGAAATAAGTCCCATAAGGGCTTAGATAGCCCATCCGATTGTACTTTACTTTTATAAAAAGGGACCGACACCCGACCAGCACTCCCCACCATAGCCGCCGCCCTCACTTTAGTCCTTAGCTACTTCTAAAAAGATCGGACCTTCTCGGAGTAATGACGGCGAGGATAAATCTCCTTCCGCTCCACCGCTGGGCGACAAGTGCATCTTGGTCATCTGGACGCCCATGCCAATTCTCGTGGAAGATGGCTGGCCTCCTGACATAGTGCGCCACACGAGAGCTATGACTCGCACTGGCACCGCGATGCTGCGATCTCCCAAAGGTTTGTTTTAATCTGCACATGCTAGATCTTGTAGATTGCCATGCCGATTTGTGATTTAGATTACTCTTACCCTGGATCTGCACATGCTAGATCTTCTTTTATGGAAGATCTTGTAGTTGGCCGAATCTGTAGTCTTTTTATTGTAGATTAACTTATTCTGCATATGCTAGATCTTGTAGTTGGCCGGATTTATTATCTTTTTATGGTAGATTAACTTATTTGGCATATGCTAAATCTTGTAGTTGGCCGCATCTGTAGGAGTACTTCTGTTACTCCAAATGTGAAGTTGTTAGTCTATTTTATTTTGATGTCCAAATGGATGAGCTGTATTTACTGTTGTCTTCATATAGATATTTGTTTTAAAATTGGGCCATGAAATATGTGCATTTCCATCTTTTTAATGTTTGTATATTCTATATTTGTATAAAAGGGAATCTTATTTTGGTAGCACTGCATAAGAAAAAGAAAAGAGAAAGTGTGCTCCGTCGTATCCTTGCTATACCTTTTTTTTATTTCGCCTCCACGTTATCCTCCATCGTGAGGGAATAAACACGTTGGATGTAAGAAAATAAGGTGGTGCACGTGGATACACGGCCTTCCTTTGCCTTCTCCCAAGTCACCCATAATTGAAAGTTAGTGGTTAATTATTGCAGTTGCACATCTCATATTTTTTCTTCTTTTAGTTGCAATTCTCACATACAAGGAATGTTGTACAATTGTTGCAGACATATTGAGCACTTTCTGTGACTGCGGGTGGCCGGTCGCCGCTACAGCGACTAGCATCTACCCTTGAAAGAAGAAGTATCACAAATCGGGAGTTCCGGCCTGCAGATTATGTGGACGGGTGATGACTCAAGGGTAAGTGGAGAAATATTTCCTCATCACCGTTCACTTCTACAATGTTGTAGCTCGAGCATGGTACAAGATGGTGGTCTAGACCTAAGGATAAGTGGAGAAATCTTTTTGTCCTTACAAGGTACACTGGTGGAAAAAGGGCCTATGGTCCCGGTTCATTTGGGCCATTGGTCCCGGTTGCCGAACCGGGATCCATTACTCGGGACCAATGCCGGTCCCGATTCCAGCACGAACCGGGACCGAGAGGTCTCCACGTGGACGCGCTGCGGCGCGAGGGGGGCTGGGTCATTGGTCCCGGTTCGTAGAACGAACCGGGATCGTTGATCCAGGTTTTTTTTTCCATTTAGGGTTTAGGGTTTTATTTGGTGTGTTTTGTATTCAATTTAGTGGTATTATATATATACAGCAATAATGAAGGAACCACACTATATATATATATATTACACATCATGGTCACGAATATATTATTCACCGTCTCATCCGTCGTGCTTGGTCGCTATTACAATCGGTAACTCACACAAATTTGATTTTACATCTTCTTTTTTACACTTCACCCTTCTAAATGAACCGGGTAATAGTATTCTCCTTTCGGATCTATGACTTGTTCTAATAAGAATCCGGCAATTTCCTCTTGAATTGCTTGCACGCGTTCCCGTGGTAGAAGACCGTCCCGCATCCGTTCGATCTAATTTAAAGAAGGGGATCAATATATATGAATGACACTAAACACAGTTGATGGTAATAAAATAATGTTGAGATTATTGTTTATCGTACTTCAAGTTTTTTGATGTTTCGGTCTGCACCCTTCTCTTTGGTCGTCTGGCGAATGAACTCGCAGACATAGTATCCACATAAGTTATTCCCAGCTTCTTGCCTCAAGCACTTTACGAGAACGGAGTTCAATCAAAATAAGAATCAAGCATGATAATTGTATTGAAACTAGAATCAAAGAGATGCGTGGATCTAGCAAGTAGTACTTACATTCAATGGTTTAAATATAAGCTCTGGCTTCCAAACACCCCTAGTGTTGGCGGTGAACCGTTTCCAAGCCTTCTGGAGGCATTCCTGCATGTTCGCCCAGTTTCCTAAAGGTGTGCGTTTTGAGTCTATGACTTTGACTACTCCTTCGTCAACACTAATGATTAACAGAATAAAGTGGAAGCTACACAGACATAACGAGTCAAATAGCTTAACATCGAGTAAAGCGAAAACAAAATGTGTACAAGACAGTAACACTCACTCGAAGTTGTAAGGAAATAGTATTTCCCTTCTGTTGCTGAAATACTTCAACGATTGTACCAAGTTATCCTCTGTCTCTTTGGGTTTTTTTTTAGAGTATCTTCATGAACAAAATTGCAGTCAACGAACCCAAGGTCAAAGATTCCTCCTCGGTCGCATTCGAGAATCTTCATTCTGCATATATAATTAGTATAATGATGAGTAAGATTATACAAGCAACGAATGAGCTGAGCTAGAAAGACTTAATAATACTTACAGGCAATAGGCACTGACAATAGTTTTGTCGAGGGCGTCTTGTTGGTAAAACTGAAATAATTCTAGAAATTCCATCAGTAAGAAGCCATCTCCATGACCGTAATGGTGGTGTTTATATCCAGCATAGATCCAGTTTGTAGATTCAGCACAGGCTTGTATGTACCAGTTATGCAATCTCCGCATTTTTGTTGGTAGATCTTTGACTAACTCGGGTTTGACGAGAGGATTCCCGTACCGGTATTTGTACGCTATTTGCTGGTACCCCTCGAACTCATCCAGACGGCTCATGTACTCAGCAATAGACAGTCCATATAACTTGGCCTTTTCTCCGTAGAGTTGAATAAACTCCGGATTAATGTTCGGATCATGCCGCTCCTGGGCTCTCCACTCATTGGTATCGTACACTTTGAGCGGTTCGATCGATTGATTTTTCTGTTGTCCGAGCTGGGCAACTTCTTTCCCGACTCTCCGCTCTTTTGCCTCAACCGACTTGGTAATAGAGCGATTATAGTCAGGTGTGAGCGCTATGGGTTGGTGAAGCTGAATCTTAAGCGCGGCTACTTTGGCTTTATCTTCTGCGGTGACCGGGAAGATCAATGGCTCCGTCGGCTTTGGATTTTTCTTGTTAGCCATGTCAGTCTTTCACTGTTGATAATGGGCATCTGCGGCCGTAGCAATTTCCTCATCTGTCTTCTCGTAAGGAAGCTTCTTCATATTCTGATGAGGTACTCTTGGGAGGGGCCATAGCTTACGTTTCGGTGATCGGAACGTGCTCTTGCTGCTGCTGGTGGTGCTGCCCCTCTTAGTATACTTCCGCTTTAGTCTCTGAGGCTCAGGGGACGGAGACGCCTGACGCGGCGGCGGAGACGGCTGAGGCGGCGGTGGAGACAGCTGCGCTGAGTGGTGAGGCGGTGAAGGCGACGGTTGCGCTGGAGAATGGTGAGGTGGCGGCGAAGGTGGACTGCTGCTCTGAGGAGTGGGTGGCCTTGGCGGGACATAATTTGGAAGCACGATGTGCTCCTTTGGCCATACAATAGTCCCCCCTTTGGCTTCTCCTAGTTCAGTCAGGTCCCTATCTTCCCCTGCAGGGTGGTCCAGCTTCAGCTCCTCAAAATCTTGCTTGACATCATCCACCGTGACGACAGCGTACCCTTTTGGAATCGGTCTGCAATGCCAAGTTCTGTTAGGCGCAGTTGGTACGGCCATGCCGACCGCCGCCGTCACCCTTAAGTTCATAACTTGCACCTTTAGCTCACAAGCTGTGCTCTCCGTGATATCATCCACTGGGTAGCGTTTAGGAGGAGCCATCGTCAGTGCATCATCATCACCATCGTGGAGCTGGGTGGAAGCGACGCTGCTTTTCTTATTTGATAGGGCGTCGATACCATCGAATGCAGCTTCTACCATGTGCCGCTGAGATTGACCGCTGATACCTTGCTGGCTAAGTCTGTCGAGTTGATCCTGCTGCCGCTTTAATACTTCTTCTACATTACGCAGCCGGTCTGCAGCTGCCGCTTTCTCAGCTGCCTCCCTTTCCTTTCTCCTCTGATGACTTTTATCGGGATATCTCTTCATTTCCGCGGGGAAGGCAACCTTCCACGGCTTGGAGCCCGGTGTGCCTCGTGCTCGTCCGGTGTGTTCATCATTTTTGAGGGCTCGTGTGAGCTCGTCGTTCTCTCTATCGGGAACGAACCATCCCGCTTCCACATCTTGTACTGCACTTCTAATATCTTCGATGGGCAGTAGGGGATGATCTTTGTGTTTCTGGGTATATATTGCCCTCCCTTCTTCGTCCAACGTGCCCCCATGGCCGTAAAACCAGTTTCTCGCCCGTGATGTCCATGTTGTGGGCTCTGGTCTGATCCCGGCAGCAATATACTTGACCTCAAGTGCATCCCACTTAGGCATGCAACCGGCCCGCTTCCACATCTTGTCCCGCTTCCACTCTTGTACTGCACTTCTAATTTGGAGGGTGCCCAGATTTGAACTACAAGTACAGGATATAATGCTTGTGAATTTTTTTAAAAATCATTTATAGGTTCACAACATGCTATTTCACCTGAGATCTACTTCAAGTTTAGCGAGGCTCAGCCCCGGGCTAAGAAGCTTCAAGCCTGCCGTTTTGAATATAGTTTGAAACGGGCATAAGAAATTCAAAAATGATCCAAACAATGTGAAACCTTCGCGTGGTGTCATATTATGTGTCATAGTTGCAAGGAAAAATATTGAACTTGAAAAATTGCAAATGTCATAAAAAATCCTTTACAAAATGACCTATCATGTTCGAGGTTTCATGGCATTTAGGTCAAACCACCAATGTTATGGCTAGAATCAGGGCATAGTTTGTGATAATGTGCCCATATTGTGCACACGTGCATCTTGGAATGGCTTACGATGTTGCAGGAGAAAGTTTTCCTTTTCGACGCACGAAATAGCCTAAACATCTTCGAGAAGCTCCGCCACGGGAGATTTCCCAACCCTGTCCTCCATCCATGGGGATGAAACTCTCCCTACCTTCTAGGTTGGCTTGTTGAGCTGCTTGCCATGGCGTATTGATGCTACATGTTTTATCTCATCGAGCAGTGCATCCACCCATGCGTCCTTATCCTGCCGATAGCTTTAGTCCCGGTTGTGTCCACCAACCGGGACTAAAGGTTACCCACACGTCCTTATCCCACCGACAGTTTTGTTAGATGACACAAAAACCACCTTTAGTCCCGGTTGTACCCACCAGCCGGGACTAAAGGTTAGATAGTTTCCCGCGCCACTGCGTTCCCGCCTATTTTCTTCCCGCGTTTCCACCTTTTCCCGCCTCCGTCTTCCCGCCATTTTTTCACTATATATATGTAGGCTTGGCCTCCATTTACATATCACATCTAGACTCATATCTGCAAACCTCATCACTCTCTCCCATGGCCTCCATCGTATCTCTAACCCCCAAGGAGGCGGAGGCGCTTTGCGCCTCAAACTACCCCTGCCCGCCGGGCTACCGCGTCCCCACCGGCTGGATGCTGAGCGTCGGAGGCGTACTGGTCCCTCCTGTCCCTCTAGGTGTGGCGCGTCAGATGGCCATCACGAACCACTACTACTTCGAGCTCACGCCAGAGCAGCGGAGGAATCCCCAGTGGCATCCCGACTACAGCCCGACTTGGGACGCCTTCTTCATCAATCGGCGTGAGAGTGCGCTTGCCAGGCACGAGGAGGACGGCCCACCTTGTTCGAACTTCAACGAGGTCGGCCGTCGGCTGTGGTGGCGCGGCCGGACTCTCCAGAGCGTCATGGCCTACCGTGGCCCCTGCCTGCGCTACCCTCAGTCTCAGTCCACGCGTGCTCACCCGCCGAGGTTCGACTACCGCGACTCCGATGCCAGCGATGACAACATCGACGACTACGACGACTACAGTGGCGACGTTTATAGGGCTAGGCATGACTATGACTGAATCACTCCAATATTATGTGTCATAGCTGCAAGGAAAAATATTGAACTTGGATAATTGCAAACATCATAAAAAATCATTCACAAAATGACGTGTCATAGTTTTCATACATTACATAGATTTACATAGGGTTTAGGGTAATTCTCCTTCGTCGCGTATGTCGATCCCTTGCCTATGATCGCTTCTTAGGCCGTAACCATGGAGCATCTTCATTATTTAACGGGATGCAAGGGTCAGTTTTCACGGTGAAGGGCGGAATTTCTTCAAACTTATCATAATCTGCTGACATGTCTGTCTTGTCCTCGACTCCCGCGATGTTTCTTTTCCCTGAAAGAACTATGTGACGCCTGGGCTCATCGTCTGATGTATTCGTTTCCTTATTTTTCCTTTTTTCGGTCTGGAGGACATGTCCTTCACATAGAAAACCTGAGCCACATCATTGGCTAGGACGAATGGTTCGTCTCTGTAACCAAGATTCTTGAGATCCACTGTTGTCATTCCGTACAGCTGGTCCACCTTTACCCCTTCTCTATTCATGTTGACTCAACTGCACTGAAACAAAGGGACCTTAAAAGTAGGTCCATAATCAAGTTCCCATATCTCCTCTATGTAACCATAGTATGTGTCCTTTTTCCCATTGTCACATGTTGCATCAAAGCAGACACCACTATTTTGGTTAGTGCTCTTTTTATCTTGGGAGATCGTGTAAAATGTATTCCCATTTATCTCGTACCCTTGGAAAGTCAATATAGTCGCAGATGGTGTCGCGGCCAACAAGTAGAGCTGATCTCCAATAGTGGTGTCATTTATGAGATGTAATTGCAACCAAGTGCCAAAAGTCTCCATGTGATTTTCTTTAATCCAGTAGTCATCCTTCCCCGGGAACTTGGAGCGTACAACATTCATGTGTTCCTTGATATACGGAGCCAGGAAGGTAGAACTTTGTAGAACTGTGTAGTGTGCTTGATTCAAAGAATGCCCGTCCCTAAATATCATTGCTTTCTTTCCTAGCATGCCTTTTCCACTCAGTCTCCCCTCATACCGTGATTCAGGAACACCAATCGGCTTAAGGTCAGGAAGAAAGTCAACACAGAACCCAATGACCTCCTCTGTTCCATAGCCCTTGGAGATGCTTCCTTCTGGCCTTGCACGATTATGAACATATTTCTTTAAGACGCCCATGAACCTCTCGAAGGGGAACATATTGTGCAGAAATACAGGACCGAGAATGGAAATCTCATCAACTAGGTGAACTAAGAGATGCGTCATAATATTGAAGAAGGACGGGGGGAACACCAACTCAAAACTGATAAGACATTGGACCACATCCTTTTGTAGCCTTTCTAGACTTTCTCGATCGATCACCTTCTGAGATATTGCATTGAGGAATGCACATAGCTTCACAATGGGTACTCGAACATTTTCCGGTAGAAGCCCCCTCAATGCAACCGGAAGCAACTGCGTCATAATCACGTGACAATCATGAGACTTCAGGTTCTGGAATTTTTTCTCTGCCATATTTATTATTCCCTTTATATTTGACGAGAACCCAGCCGGGACCTTGATACTATTCAGGCATTCAAAAAAGATTTCCTTCTCTACTTTGGTAAGAGCGTAGCTGCTTAAGTATTGACGGCCTTTATCAGTATGCTTGTTGTATGGGTCTTTGATACATTGCTGGTCCTCCCGTGCTTCTGGTGTATCTTTTGTCTTCCCATACACGCCTAGGAAGCCTAGCAGGTTCACGCAAAGATTCTTCGTCACGTGCATCACATCGATTGAAGAACGGACCTCTAGGTCTTTCCAATACTCAAGCTCCCAAAATATAGATTTCTTCTTCCACATGGCCGTGTGTCCGGTAATGGGGTCTTTCGGAACAGATTGACCGCCAGAACCCTTTCCAAATATTACTTCTAGGTCCTTCACCATACCAAATACATCAGCACCTTTAGGGAGCTTAGGCTTCTTCCGGTGATCTGCCTCACCGTTGAAATGCTTGCCTTTTTTCTTACTTGATGATTGGTCGGAAGAAATTTACGACACTCCAGGTACACAACCTTCTTACATTTATCCAAATATGTACCTTTAGTCTTATCTAAACAGTGCGTGCATGCATTGTATCCCTTGTTTGACTGTCCTGAAATGTTACTAAGAGCAGGCCAATCATTGATGGTTACGAACAGCAACGCTCGTAGGTCAAATGGCTCCTGTTTGTGCTCATCCCACACCTTTACACCTGCCCACAGCTGCAATAGTTCATCAACTAATGGCCTTAGATACACATCAATGTCGTTGCCGGGTTGCTTTGGTCCTTGGATGAGCACTGGCATCATAATGAACTTGCTTCATGCACAACCAAGGAGGAAGGTTGTAGATACATAGAGTCACGGGCCAGGTGCTGTGACTGCAGCTCTGCTCCCCAAAAGGATTCATGCCGTCTGTACTTAGACCAAACCATAAGTTCCTCGCATCACCTGCAAAGTTTGAGTACTTTCTCTCGATGTTTCTCCACTGCGACCCATCGGCGGGGTGTCTCAGTTTCCCGTCTTTCTTACGCTCTTCTTTGTGCCATCGCAACAACCTAGCATGCTCTTTGTTTCTGAACAGACGTTTCAACCGTGGTATTATAGGAGCATACCACATAACCTTAGCAGGAACCTTCTTCCTGGGGGGCTCGTCATCACCCTCAACATCACCAGGGTCATCTTGTCTGATCTTGTACCGACATGCAGTGCATACCGGACATTTATCCATATTCTCATACTTCTCACCACGGTATAAGATACAGTCATTAATGCATGCATGTATCTTCTCCACATCTAATCCTAGAGGGCAGATAGTCTTCTTTGCTTCGTACGTTGTCTCGGGCAGCTCATTATCCTTTGGAAGCTTTGGCTTCATTATTTTCAGTAACTTCTCAAATCCCTTGTCAGATAAACCAGCCTCTGCCTTCCATTTCAGCAGTTCAAGTGTGGTACCGAGCTTTGTGTTGCCATCTTCGCAATTTGGGTATAATAACTTTTTGTGATCGTTTTGCATGGCCTCCAACTTCAGCTTCTCCCTTTCTGTATCGCATTGTTGCTTTGCATCAGAAATGACCCGACCAAGACCATCACCGGGCTCATTCGATGCCCGTTGTTCTTCTTCATTGCCGCCTCCCTCTTCTTCATTGTCTTCCATTGCAGTATCACCGTATTCTTCAGGATAGCTGTCATCATCCTCTTCTTCATTTTCTTCCAGCCTAACCCCTCTTTCTCCGTGCATGGCCCAACAATAATATCCGGGCATGAAACCTCTCCGAAGCAGATGGCTTTGAAGAATTCTCGGGGCAGAGTGCTCCGTCAAATTTCGACAGTCGATGCAGGGACAAGGCATAAAATTATCCACTTTGTTTGCCTTAGCCACATCGATAAATTTATGCAGGCCTGCAATAAAATCAGAATCGCGTCGGTCGCCGTACATCCATCGCATCCGCGCATCGATCTGCGTTATAATAATTAACTATTACAATAACATCGTGAATAGTGAAATGACCACCCACATGGACACATATGCAAGATTTTTATATCAGTTACAGATGAAGAAGATAAGGTTGCTAACCTCGGCGGAGGATACCGTGTTGTGCGAACTTAAATGTGGCATGGACATTTCGTCGAACACCTTGTGTGCAATCAAAGGAAAAAAAAGCTAGCACCCACACCACACACACAATCTAGCAAATTTTTGTGGCAAAGGGCAAAGGGCAAAGGGCTGGGTATCAATTTATAGCCAGGGGAGGGTCTTTGATCCCGGTTCATGCCATGAACCGGGACCGATGATCCGCAGAGAGGCACGTGTCATGCTGGGAGGCATTGGTCCCGGTTCATGCCACAAACCGGGACCGATACCCCGAAATGAACCGGGACTAATCTCCAGGCGGCATGAACCGGGACCAATACGTGTCATTGGTCCCCAGTGGCCAGCCGAACCGGGACAGATGACATTTGGGTGCTGGACCAAAGACCCTTTTTCTACTAGTGGTAGATCATCGTGGCAGAGAGGGTGATGTAACCAAGAGTAGCCAAATATTCTCTTCCATTTTGTATCTTTCTTCTTTGTAACAGATGTATGTCACACAATATGATATACAAAAATATACAATGATAATATATTTCAATTTGCTACTATACTGTATTTTCTTGCAATTTTAATTAAGGGTTTGCTGATATGCTATAAAACGCACGGTAACCTTGCAGATCACTGTTTGTGATCTCACTATACTCCCGATGGTCAAATACAAATAACGTGTACGATCTCTGACTAACAGTGACCCGTAAAAAGTATTCACCGCCTATGAAAGCCATCATATTCGCACATATTTCTTAACTTATGTCGTGTGCAAATATTTAGCTATCGGAAACGGTTTAATTAACCATGTGCGTTGTTCGGCCTCATCGTATACCCCTATGTAGCGACGGTGTATTGAACCGTGTGCGATAGTCCAAATTAGCCATATATAAAGACCCGATCTGTACTAGTGGTGGCAAGTAAAAAATACTTTTCACCATCCGCCACCTCTTTTAGTCGTTGAAAATACTACCGCCTTCTCTATGCATAGTATCTACGAAAAAACATTCCCTTGCCGCCCGTCGCCTTTTTTAATTGGGCTGATTTTCCTCACTCTAAGCACTGCATCCAGCTACATGTGCGATGCCACTAGTGTACTACCTACCTTTTTTCCATCGCCCTAAGATCATCCGGTGATTTTTATCCATACTATCCTTAGTTTTCATCAGCTCACAATCACCTGCCGGCACTGAAACAAAAATTCTAAACGATGCCGCACTAGTAGCACTTTTATGTTACATAAACGTTGCTTCCACACCGGCATTTCTATAGTACTTCAGCGACCCATATATTATACTATTTCCACAATATTTTAATGATTTAGTAGACACGGGCATGATATGTGGCCGAGCTGTCGGGGGGATGACCCCCGGTAGGGTCAAGAGGCTAGAAAGATACAACGACTATGATTGGCTTTATGCCGGTTGACCAAGAAAGGGTCTGGCCAGGATATAAGGGCATAGGCAGGGCCGGGGTATATGCGTATCCCGGCTGATACTTGGATATGCCGGTATAGCCGGAATACTAGTATAGGTGTGCCGGCATATACTCAGATATGCCGGCCTAACTATTTGGTGTGTTGTGCAGGAGCAGGGGGCCGGATTACCGGACCTGTATAGGCCGTTGGTCCGGCATATATGTCCAGGGTATGGCCAACGGTCGTATCCGGGATACAGAAGTCAGCTAAGATGTCGTGTCCCTACAATCAAGGAAGAAAACATCCAAGCATGGTAGGAGTGTGGTGGCAGGGTGCACAGTGGAGGTTACCTACCCTCACTGTGCACAAGTACAGAGCTTACCTCACAAGGGTAAGGTCACAGTGCAGGAAGTACAAGGTACAGGGATATGAAGTCCCATCGAGAGCAATCAGGGAGGAAGTCAAGGGTCTCTGCCTTCGTCAGCAAGTCCTATTTGGAGTGTAGCTCGTGTCTGCTGGTCTCATATGACCGTTGTAACCCTGGCTACCACTATATAAGGTGGCATAGGGAGCCCTAGCAAAGGGTTGGTCACTCTGTGTTCCTACACTTAGCTGTTATTCTTTCTTCTCTAGCAGAGAGCTAGGAAGCACCATTGTTGTGTACTCCATCGATCCAAATATACAACTAGTAGAGCAGGAGTAGGGGTGTTATCTCCTTACGAGAGCCCCGAACCTGGGTAGATCTGTGTTCCCTTCTGTCGTGCTTTTTAGCTCGTTCCCCTCTCCCGAATCCTCCAGCATCTAGTTCGGCCCCCATTTAAGCCATCCTATGGCATATGTTGTTTCACCACGACGACACGAGCCGACCTTCTTAATCTTATCTTATATTTACTAATTGGAGGAGGCACCAAACAAGACTCCACGTTAATCCTCAGGTATGAAAAGTTTCTAACCACACGATCTCTCTATTACGCAACGATAACCATCAGATCAATTTCGCCGTAATTGACAGACCGCACGCACCTGTGCGATTCGTTCTAATTAACGAGGAAAAAACTTCTGCTGGCCGCCGCCTCCATGCTGAATCTCGAATCCCGGTGATGCCGATTTCGACAACCTCAGACGCCGCCGCCCTGTTCCTCTTCCCAAGGTCGACGGCAGGATGCAGGTCGATCCTCCACTCCATCGCTTCTAATTCTCGACTGTCCGCTCATGTGCTGTGCTTTTAACTCTAGCAGACCCTCAATCTCATGCGCCGAGTTGCCGGACTGGAAACGATATGGACACAGTACTCCGTCAGATCGATTCTGTTTGCCTCCTGTTGTAGCGAAGGCCACTTCTCTCACATTGCTCACCTAACAGCAGAGGCACACACGTACACTCTTATAAAATAAGAAGGCAAGCAGCTTCTTCCTACCGATCCTCTCTGATCTGTCCAACTATACTTTCTTCTTTATCACTCTTCAAACGCCTTAAAAATATATCCTCAATTCTATACTGTTTTTTTGTAACAGTTGTTTAGTCTAGCCGCAGATTGGAGTGGTACCTTACGATGCCATCGAAGTAAGCTCAGTCATCTAACCATATGATTTGAAAATCCAGATGCATTTATTCAGTAGAGTCAAACATGCTAATTATCAAGCATAAACCTTTCCAAAAAAAATTGGCAAGACGAGTAAAAGTGATCGAGCTTCGTTCGCGTTTTCATAGTCATGACTTTTTTTTTTGCCTTTGCAGTTTTCATAAGTATATGTAAATCACCAAGAGGTCAGTACAAATGCAACAGGAGGAAAAAGCAATACACGTACCGTTTAAAAAACGTGTAAAGTAAAGAGCCTTGAAATGCTCCATAAAACAAAGTTTCTGGGAATTACGTTGGTGTAGCTACTTTTTGCTAGCTAGGAACCTACCTAGACATCCTTCAAGAACCACTATTATACTTAAGGTTTTTGTTTTCAGTACAATCATTGTTTCATTCAGAAAATTTGAAGGTAAAGGGGAGAATGTCCATGATGTGTGCACATTAAGGATGAATAAATTGGTCGATAAGGCCCAAGTAGGACTCATACTTTTCTATAGGTTTTGTCTTGGAAAGAGGATTTCATACTCAACCTAATTACATTTTTCTTTTGGGATGAATTCACTGCATCTTACCAGTTGTATGATTTGCATATTAATTCAACTGTCCAGTTGTTTCCACCCACCATATATATGTTAATAATAATTCCTGAAATTATTGCATATAGGTTAATATTCTAAGTTGCATGTGATTATTTGTTATGCAGCTAGCATTTTCACTATACAGGTCACTCCACATATCAGTTCCATTTTTATTCCTTCTTTCACAGTATGTCAGTATACAAGAATGATTCTGGCAAAATTCAGCTTTTAGTATTTCCTAAATATCATTCTATTTGTGCCAGATAAAATACCAGGTAACATGGTGAAATATTGTATAATTTGTATGACTATCTCAAACAAAATTATATATTTTTCTTACTATTTTTTTGACAGAACAAACTGCAGTCTAATTGTAATGTCGTGGAGACAGGAGAGATGAATAAGTTTAATTACAGGAAGTTACTCAACTTGAGGACCAATGACTAAATACTGATTGGTTATCTATAGATCCATCTTAATTGACAATATTTGTTTCCTTTTAAGCGTTGAATTTTAAAGTGAATTTGTGAGAGCGATATGTTTTTTGTCTATTATATTCTCTCAGAAGGAGTATTGCATAGAGGATACTATTTGATATTGTCTGTGATTATTTGTTATGCATCAAGCATTTTCACTATACTAATGTCACTTCTCATATAGGTTACTTTTTTGTTCCTTTTCAGAGTAAATCAACCTAGAAGAACGTTTCCAAGAAAATTGAGCATTCAGTATTTACTAATTGTCGTTTTGTTTCTGTTGCATGAATGCGAGGTAACTTGGTGCAATTTTACATAACGTTATATCTACCAGAATTTCATATTTCTTATGGATTTTTTATGTCAGAACAAACTGGAGTCAAATTGTAATCAGATAGCGATAGTAGAGCAATGCGGCTTATAATTATCTGAACTTTGTCGACTACACGATCATGAACTTCATTGCTTATATATATTTCCAACTTAATTGGCAGTCTTTGTTTCTTTTTAGAAGTTTCCTTATATAGGTTTTCTTTTAATTATATGGACTCGAGTTTATTACTTTCATGTTAACATTTGGCCATTCAACAAAACTCTAAGCTATCTCATGAATTTCAAGTTCCCTATATTGTATTATACCGTGAGAGAATATCTGTAAATAATTGAGTGATGACGATCTTAATAAGGAAATAAATTTACACAATAAACTTAGCATGTCTAAATTTAGTCAATACTAAAGTATATTTTAAAATTTGCTAGCCCACGCAGATGCGTGGGTTGATGACTAGTACATCTAATAAGAAAACAGAAGAACGGTCTAGATTAATCCTTCTCAAAAGTCTTGGGACTTAGGGAGTCCTACCTACTAGTACAGGAGTACACGACACAATTTGCTAGTTGAAAAATAATAAGATGACATAAACCTTCACAATCTAAAGCAAACATCAGATAGGTGTGTACATATCGCTATCCCCAAATGTACAAAAATTACTTCTTGCAGAGTGGGAAAATGCATGCATTCCTGTAACGTGCCAGCGGTCTTCGTCCTAAGTACGAAACTAATTAAAATGGAAGAGAAGACTTGTTTACGTGCCGAGAAGTCTCTCACCGGAACCACATATTCTCTCTATTTTAAAATGAATGATTTAATTTTATATACATTTGAATATGTAGACACCTCCGAATGTAGAAAAGCTTGACTCCCTTATTTTAGAAGACATGCATGCAATACATTTTCTAACGACTTTATATATATTAGCGAGCGTTCATTCGAAAAAAATTACCGAAGGAGGAGAAGCCATCGATAACAACGTATGGCATCGGCAACGGAAGTATGGGGCCTCTCTAGTTGGTTGTCCAGAAAATTTCTACCATGTATGGTAGCAGGGCTCGGATTCGAGTCGAGCGGAACAAGGGCTCGACTCGTTCAAACTCGTTAAAGCAACGAGTTAGCTCGACTCGGCTCGTTAACATAAAAAACTCCGATTTAAAACTTGGCTCAACTCGGTAAACCTGCGAGTAGCTTGTTATAAGATGCAAACATAAGCATATATAAGAAAAACTTGTAACACTCCTACAAATTTAGTAATAGAATAATTATAGTAATTCCATAATTCTACAAATGCAATATCAATGATAAATATGTTAGCTTTGCACCATTTTAGGTGTAAAAAACATTAGAAATTTGACATTTATCTATGAAAATTTTCAAACTTTGTATTTGAACGAGCTTAACGAGTAGCTCGCTAGTAGCTCGTTTAACTTCGTTAAACAAACGAGTTCAAATCTAAAATTTGGCTTAGCTCGTTGGACACCAAGTTCGAGTCGAGTAGAACTGAGTCACGAGTTACTCGTTTAGCTCGTGAGTTTCAAGTTTTAATTCCAGCCCTATATGGTAGAACCGAGTCATGAGTTACTCGTTTAGCTCGTGAGTTTTAAGTTTTAATTCCAGCCCTATATAGTTTTGATACTTAGAAAATGGAAATTGATTTTTTTATGCATAAAAAAAATGAAAACTCCCAATATGATCTTTGTTTGCCATCCCAATATGCACAGCACAATATGGGGTCATTTGAACAAACTATTCCAGGATTCGGGTCATGACCTTGCTCATCTGGCTTGAAAGCCATAAAATTTCGTACATGATAGGTCATTTCTGAGAAGGGTTTCTACAATATTTGCTATTTGCAATTGTACAGGTTTATTATTTTTCTTCACAACTAGGTCACATAACATGACACAATGTGAAGGATTTACATTTTTTTTTTGAATTTCTTATGCTCGATTCAAAATGCAGTCAAAACGGCGGACATGAACCTTCTTAGCTAGGGGTTGAATTTTATAGAACTATTTATAGATCTCTGATAAAACGTCTACTTGTGAACCTGAAAAAGATTTTTTTTGAAAAACCATGAGGAACCCATGATGGAGCTGTAGTTCAAATTTACCCCGCTTCCTGCTGAATTGGCAAAAGTTTGTCTTTTTTGTGGAAGGTTAAAAAGCTTCACACAGACAAACAATTGGTGATCTATACATAAAATGTGTCCTAATATTGTTTAAAATTATGATGGTCTAGTTTTGTAATGTATTTTTAGTACTTCCTTCACAAAAAACCCAATGTTGACACCTAGAAAATGGAAATTGATTTTTTTATGCATATAAAATGGAAACTCCCATTATGAACTTTGTGTTCCATCCCAATACATACACATGTGCACAATATGGGGTCATTTGAATAAACTATTTCATGATTCAGGTCATGACTTGAAAGCCATGAAACTTCGTACATGATAGGTGTCGTGGTATTTTGGTGACAATAGCCATGGGGATTGCTTAACGGAGGGGTTCGACAATGTGCAACGACGGGTCCGGCTCGAGATTGTGTTACTAGGACACCAGCGATTACCCAGGTTCAGGGCCCTCCACTCCGGAGGTAACACCCCTACTTCCTGCCTTGTTTCTTATTCTCAGCACACGGTGGCTACAAGGCTATTAGAAATGTATTGTCTAGAGGTAGAAGAAGAGTCTGATCTCCCTAGTCTAAGGGTCCAGGCCCCCTTATATAGGCGGGGGTCTGGTTACAGGTTAGGTGTCCGGCTGCCCGGTTGCCGGCTCCTCCATGGCAGCGGTCTTGACATGGGCCCTGCCTTCCTCTGCCCTCTATCTGGGCGCAGGCCACTTTATAAAGTGCCTTTGTCCCTTGGACCGGCATCTTGGGAGCATATGCCTCCTTCCCTACCTCGGATCCTTTCACGGAGGAGGGTCTTGCCCGTTGGTTGGTGGAGATCGAGCGTGGCTGGCATCACGCCGGCCTCCTGCCTCTGTCGATCTTGTCGGGGCCATGCCGCTTTTGGTAAAGCGTTCGTTGGAGGGTTTTGTCGTCTTCGCTGGCTCAGGCCTCTGCGGATGAAGTCGTTAGCCGGCTGCTGGCGCAGCCAGCCCTTCGATGGAAGCCGGCCTCCTTGGCCTAACATCGTGGTGATCCCTGGGACGTGGCCGGCAGATGGCTCTGCCCTTGGCCTACCCGAATAGTCATCCCCACGACACTAGCCCCAGAAACTGGCAAAGTCTCATGGGTTAACATGGGGCTTCGGTGGGTTCTATTCCTCGCCGAAGTCGACTCGCATCCGTCGAAGTCCCATGGTCTTTCGTCCGGCTAGCTGGTTGCCACTCTTGAGGTCCAATCTTGGAGAACTCTGCCAACCGTCTCGGGACGTGCCGGCTCCAGACCGAACCGGCTCTGGGCTTCTCCACAGCTGTTAGCCGGCGCCTGGCTCCTTGGAAATTGAACCACTTCGAAGTCTGGACCCACGCTGCGACTGGCTTGAGCGCCGCGGCATAACGTCCCATCGCTTGGACTTTTTCGATCACCGTAATTATCTCTTTCTTTGAAGCGTCGCGTGGCGTGCGTCAGTGATATGTCCCATAGAAACGCCACGCGTTTGGACGGTCCATCTTCATGCATTAAACTAGCTCAATTTTTCACGCCTCTTCCCCTTTAAAGCCTCGGAGCTCTCGAGGGGTTTCTTCCACTCCATCACGCCTTCATCTTCCCCGCCAAGTTGCTTCCTTTCCTCCAGCTCGCCTCTGCTTTCGCTATGTCATCCATTGGCGCTCCTGGAGGGCTTAGAGCCGGTGGTCCTGGTGGGTCGAGCGGGCGCAAGCGTGGTCACCTGCTAGGGAGCAGGAACAAGGTCAAGAACCCAGTGGCGACGCTGCCGGTGTCCCGCAAGCGCGGCTGCCCACTGGGCAGCCGCAACAAGAAAACCATGGTGGCCCTTGCGTCCGCGACCGCCGCAGTCCCCACTGAGGCGGCTCCTGCCGCCGCCGCCGTCTCTGCTGAGGCGGCTACTGCCGCTACCACTGCCGCGGCAGGCTCTGTGGAGGCAGCGGCTACCGTCACTGCCGCCGCGGCCTCCATCGGGGCGGCTCCTGCCGCCATCACCGCCGAGGCCATCAGGGACCCGTCTGGCGCGGCCGCCAGTGCGGTGCACAAATCCCGACGTCCACCGGGGAAGAGCGGCTCTCCTACACCTCGGAGAACGGGTACACCACCTTCCTGGGCCACCTTCGGGCCGGGTGCAAAGTGCGCCTACCGCTCTCCTTCAGGTTCGTCGACACCATGGGGGGGAACCTGCTGACGCATGCCATCGTGGAGGAGTGCAGCGGCGGCCAGCCGATGTACCCTGTCGAGATGTACCACGACGGCATGGGGAAGAGCTATCTCCGCAACGGTGGTCGAAGTTCGTCGAGGACTACGACCTGTAGATGGGCTGGTCCCTCATCTTCACCCGCCGCGCCGAGTCGCACTTCTTTTGCATATGCATCGTCGACACCTCCAACTGCGCCCGCGCCTACTCTGCTTGGGCATGAGCAGTAGGCGCCTCCCAGGCTTTTTTTGTCGATGGTGGCCTCGTTGGTGTAAGACTCCCGGAGATTGGGATGGGGGATCACCTTTTGTTGTACCGGCCCTTAGCGCGGCCGCTTTTAATGTAACCGCCTGTTTACTACTAAGAACTTTTTATTTCCTGCAAGCTCCATTTATTGTGTCTCTATGATTGCTTGTTTTGTCCTTGCTGCATACTGCTTGAATGACGCTCGCTTCGTAGCTAGGACTTCTTCTTACGCTAGGGCCATCACTGGGCGTGTCTGTAGGCCGAGGCTAGGATAGCCAACGACCCTCCAAGACGCTTTTTGGACTGAGGGCTTCCTGGCCAACTTGTCCGGCTCTAGCACTGAGAGCCGTGACTCTGTTGGCCGGCTTCGGAAAACACAGACAAACGCTGAGATTAATGCCGGCTCGAGGTAGTGGGAGCGGACGTGATGCCTCATGCCGGCTCGGGTGAGACCGGAGCCAGCGCGCTTCTCCCTCGTGAACCTTCGCGAAAACCTTGCTGCGGCTGAAGAGAACCTCTATACCGCTGGCCTAGACCACTTCCTTCGCGAACGCTCTTGTAAATTTCGATTTCGATCCTCTGTTGCCAGTCATGACGGAGCATCAACTAATCGGAAAGACGGTGGAGGGTTGGAGCCGGCCCGTTTTAGGGACCAACTCCCTTTCCCCCTAGCCCCCGAGTTTTGGGGTAGCTGAAATGACAACTGGCTTGAAACTGACTTGCTCGCATATAATCCCTATGTCGTACGAGGTAGCTCTAGCTTCGAAGCTCTTTGACGTGGCTTCCCAGCCTAAGGACTGAAAGTTTTGACAATCGACCGCTCGCTGGCTTGCCTTAGCCCGGTTCCCTCAAGTTTTTCCTTAATCTCCCCACCCATTCGGCCCTTCAACCCCCAACCGGCAGCCTGGTGCTGGTTGGTCTCCCTTGGGCCGGCAGCCGAATGCCGGCCTAGGGTGGGAGCGTGCCGCGGGTTGAGAAGTAGTACTTTGGTTTGTTGGGCACCCGGCTCGAGCTAGCTGGCGTGAAGTCAATAATCATTGCCCTCAATGCTTAGTTGAGTGATGCGTTTAATGTTTGTGGTTCTTCCCTGTGGTTTTCTCATCTATGTGGTCTGCCGGCTCCTTCCCAGCTGGCTGCGCTGAGCCAGGGGATGGAGGTTGGGCTCGGGACCTGTTCCATATGTGGTACTCATCTGGCTTGCGGGGGTTCGATCGCTTTAGGGCAGCTGGTTGTAGCTCGGTGCTCGGAGCCGACTGCCAGTCAAGTGAATAACACAGGAAGAAAAAATACACGAAGTGTTTTTTGTGGAGCCGGTGGTAACTAGCCATTCCATCATCCTTTATTCATTGACATCTTTTCTGAGTACAAGCTTTCGCCTTAACAGAAGAAAGGTCTTATGAGATTGACATTCCAGGGACGCTCTGTCTCCTTGTCAGAATTATCTGCCTTGTTCTTCCTGGGCTCTTGCGCGTCGATGAGGTAATATGCCCCATTGCCTAGCACCCGGCTGACAATGAACGGTCCCTCCCAAGGAGAGGACAGCTTGTGCATGCCTTTGGTGTTTTGGACCAGCCGGAGTACGAGATCTCCTTCACAGAATGCGAGAGGATGGATCTTCCGGCTGTGGTATCATCGCAGCTGCTGCTGGTAGAGCGCTGATCTGGCCAAGGCGTGCTCTCGTGCCTCCTCGAGGAGGTCGACACCGTCTTCGCAAGCTTCTTTCGCATGCTCTTGCGTGTACTGGACCACTCTGGGCGCATCGAACTCGATGTCGGTGGATAGCACAGCCTCTGCTCCGTAGACCAGGACGAAAGGAGTGAAGCCGATGGAGCGGTTAGGAGTTGTTCGCAGGCTCCAGAGCACTGAGGGTAGCTCTTCGACCCAGTAGCCGGCTGAGCGCTCAAGGGGCTCGACCAGTCTCGGCTTGATGCCGGCTAGGATCAGGCCGTTTGCCTTCTCCACTTGCCCGTTGGACTAGGGGTGTGCCACTGATGCCAGGTCCAGCCGGATGCCCTTCTGGGCACAGAATTCTGCGAAGACTCCTTTTGCGAAGTTTGTTCCATTGTCAGTGATGATGTTGTGCGGGACTCCATATCTCATGATGATCTCGTTGAAGAACTTGATGGTGGACGAGTGATGACCCACAAGTATAGGGGGTGTATCGTAGTACTTTCGATAAATAAGAGTGTCGAACCCAACGAGGAGCAGAAGGTGTTGATGAGTGGTTTTGATCAAGGATTCACTGTAAATACTAGCAAACAGGTTTTCAGGGGTATTTGGTAATACAAGTAAATAAAGTGCGAGTAAATAAAAGATAGTAGTAACAATTGCAGCAAGTGGCCCAATCCTTTCTTCAGCAAAGGACAAGCCGGTTGTGTAACTTGTAATAACCAAACATTCTGGAGGACACACGGGAGTTTCTGTCAAGAGCTTTCGCTTCATAAAGCCAATAGTCTTTATTGGTTTGATAGGTGTTATGGGGGTGAACCTGTGCTAGCGCACTACCCTTACTAGGATAAATACACACTTGTGATTATACCCCTTGCAAGCATCCGCAAATACAAGAAAGTAATTAAGATAAATCTAACCACAGCCTTAAACTCTAAGATCCTACGCTCCCTGGTGCAACGGTTTCCCAACGGAGGTTTAGGTTTCTGTCACTCCAGCAACCCCACAATTGGTAGCCAAATACACAATGCATCTCACTAGGCCCATAAATGGTGAAGTATCATGTAGTCGACATTCACATGACACCACTAGTGAAATAGCACCACAACAATATCAAACCATTAAATATTTCTCAACAATAATTCACTACTAACATCTTGACTTCTCCCATGTCCTCAAGAACTAAACGAGCTACTCACAAGACATCATATGGATCATGATCAGAGGTGAAATAATGGTAAATAACAATCTGAACATAAACCTTAATTCAACGGTTCCACTCAATAGCATCAACTACAAGAGTAATCAACACCGGGAAAGTTTCCCCTATGAATATAACAAGATCCAACTCAAGATGTTACAGCGGGATGGCGTGGTGATGGTGGAGATGAAGGTGCTGGTGATGGAGATGATGATGATGATCCCGATAAAGTCTGGTGTGATGGTGATGACGATGGCGATGATCTCCCCTCTCCGGGAAGGAATTTCCCCGACAGATTTCTGCCTGCCGGAGAGCTTTTCTCTCTCTGGTGTTTTCCGCCCCGCAGAGGTGGCGGTGTCTAACTCTGAGCCCCCCCCCTTGACTTAGGTTTTCGGGGACGATGAAGTACGTGAAGGGGCGATGGCAGAAGTGGGCCAGGGTGGCCTCACACAGGGCTGGCGCGGCCAGGGGTCAGGCCGCGGCACCCTGGCGTGAGGGCCCCTCCTGGCTCCTCTCGACTCCTCCTTCTGGCTTTCTGAGTCTTCTGGGAAAATATAATTTCCTGGTTTTTTTCTGGAATTTTCCTGATCTTCAAAATATGGTCCCTTGATGGTCCTTTTTCCAGCAGAATCCTGACTCCGGCAGCAAATCCTCCAATGATCATCAAACATGTGAAAACAAAGGAAATAACATAAGTATCAACTCTAAATATGAAATATATCAATAAATACCAGTAAATTATAATACAAAATAGTGATGCAAAATGGACGTATCAACCCCCCCAAGCTTAGACCTCGCTTGTCCCCAAGCAAAAACTAAACTCGGTAAACATGACCACAGGTTTATGGAGTGAAGTGTCGATAATCAAAATACGGACAAGAAGCATCACATTCACCAAGGCACAAATTATAATAGACAGCAACTTCCCTTTATAAGATATAGACTTGCAATAGGTAAAAGGGAATCACATGTAAAGATGCACAAGGTAAACTATAATTGACAATGGCAAACCTTAGTTCTTGGTCAAAGAATGATGAACAAGCTATTCTTTCTTTTAGACGGAGCCTTTTAAAACAGAGCTAATATAGCAAAGACCATATGCTCAACAAAATAAAATTTTGCATTCATATAAAGCTTTCAAAGATATATTCCTTCAGACAAAAGCATTATACAAAACAAGGAAGATAGTAAACATGATTAAACGGATCAACATATGGATGAGTGAAACATAACAACTCAAATGCTTGCTTGAGATAGAGGGGAATAGGTTGACTCAACATAAAAGTAAAAGATAGGCCCTTCGCAGAGGGAAGCAGGGATTAAACATGTGCTAGAGCTTTTCATTTGCAAAACAGAGGTAAAAAGTTATTTTGAGAGGTGGTTGCTTTTGTCAATGACTAGCAACAGAGTTCTTGATATCTTCCATACTAAACAAGTGAGAGCGGTTCTGAATGTTTGATTAATTGGCACTTTGGTGCTCTTTTATAGCTTTGCACTCCTCCCCACCTTTTTCCTTTCTCAAACCATGGCTAACCGATTCCATCGGGTGCCGACCAACTTTCACAATCCATTGGAGGAGTGCCTTTTTCTTTCTTTTTAGAATTAAGATTATAATGGTCTGACCAGCTCCCTTGCAAAATTAATGACGAGCAGATGAAGCTGCCTAGTCGAGGGGTACTTAATTTAGTATGGAAGATAACAAACCCATCCACTACGTCCTCATGAGCTAAAAACAGTGGCACAAAATGAGAAGTGTTTGAAAGTTTTTGAAAGGTAGCACATGAAAATTTACTTGGAATGGCTTAAAATACCATGCATAGGAATTTATAGTGGACTCTTTGGAAGTGACTTGGCTTTTGGGAATTGGATGCACGAGAAGTATTTCCTCTCAGTACAGGTTTTTGGCTAGCAAGGTTGGGTAGCAAGCATAAGAGTTGCATGAAACAAACAAACATACATATAATAAGAACAATCATGCAAACTCCCTTGAAGGTACAACGATTTTAACTTTAAGAATAACAATGCTTATAAGCCAAACATAAGGAAAACTGAAGTGATGTAACTACAAGCACTTCTTTATTCTTTTCTACTCAAACCTCAAGGTAAAGTTGCTACTGACCAAGCTAGGTTTGCCAAAACCAACTAAATCTACTCATGCTCCCAATGTGATACCAATACCAATCAACAAGACTAGTCACATAAGAGAAATTGCAAACTAACATAAAGTGTGCGAAAAGTAAACGATAAAACTTCTCATTAATATTTCATTACCGCAACTCACACCAAGGGATACAAAGATAACTAACTAAGGAGGATACTTCCAACTGCAAACTATTCTATATGATAACTTCTCTATTCATGATAAGACTCTACTTGAAAAGTAAATGAACAAAAGGTAATGATGTGATACCGCGGCACTCCCCCAAGCTTGGAACAAGCCAAGGGGATGCCTATACCGATGACGAATTACTCCTTTGGTGGTGGTGGTGGATAATCTCTAATAAGCTTCTCAATCAAATCCTTCAGATCATCAATCTTGTACTCGAGGTTACGAATCATCTCAGAATTGTGCTCAATACGGTTCATGAACCTGTCAGCAAGAGAATCCCAGCTCTTGGAATTATTTCCCCATCCTTCTTCACTCTTGGAGCTTCCTGTCCCTGCATTGTTAGAACGATCTATATCCCAGCCAGAGGGTAATCGTGATTTGGGCACCTTTTGGAACTGATGTTCATGAATTAGAGTATGGAAGGGATTTTGGCTTGGCGGAGATGTCCGTGGAGCTAAGGTGTGATGTGGCACACCTCCTCCGGTCCTTATGCGAGCGCTCTTCTTGAACTTGTCATGATCTGTCACCACCCCTATGCTGGCAATCACGGTGCTTGGCCTTGGACCTTGATCTTCCTCCTCATCTTCTCTTTCAACCTCTTCTTTCTGCCGGAAATCTTTGATGCCATCTTCTGGAGGTGTCTTCTCCTTGTCACCGCTTGAAGAGGCCATGACTCCCCAAAGCTTAAGATCAACTCCTGACAGAAACAGCTCGAAACAAAACACGACGAGAAAACGATATACAGACCTCGGGGACTCCGGGGGGTTAAATAGGCGAAAATTATACATCGAAACGAAGTCACAGGAGGAAACCGGGACGGAAAAGAGTTCCGAGGCGTTCTCACACGGGGGTGGCGCGGCCAGGGGTGGGCCCGCGCCACCCGTGTGTGAGACCCACACGGACTTCTTTTCCTCCCCGTTTTCGTCTCGTGATTTTTCATATTTATTAAAAACAGCAAAAATATTAAAGGAAGAACTTTTCGCGAAACTTTTCTGACTAGAACTGTTACCTATTCGAAAACGAACTCTGCAGGTTCCTGCAGTTTGTCTTGGATGTAATCTTCCGGAGAAACTGTTTCAATAACATCAACATCTTCATTATAAGAATCTCCAGAAATATAATGTTTGAGTCTTTGCCCATTCACCACTTGTGTAGAATCATCTTTCAATGAAGCAATCTTAATAGCACCTGAGCGGTACACTTCCACAATAACATATGGTCCTTCCCATTTAGAAAGTAATTTACCTGCAAAAAATCTGAGACGAGACCTATACAATAGAACTTTCTCACCAACATGGAACTCTCTCTTAAGAATTCTCTTATCATGCCATTGCTTGACTTTCTCTTTGAAAAGTCTGGCATTCTCATACGCTTCGTTTCTCCACTCATCTAGAGAACTCAAATCTAACAACCTCTTCTTACCGGCTAGTTTAAAATCTCTATTAAGCTCTCTCACTGCCCAAAAAGCTTTGTGTTCTAATTCTAAGGGCAAGTGACACGCTTTTCCGTAAACCATCTTATAAGGAGACATACCCATGGGGTTCTTATAAGCAGTTCTATAAGCCCATAAAGCGTCATTTAACTTACTAGCCCAGTTTTTCCTAGATCTACTAACAGTCTTCTGCAAGATAGACTTGATCTCTCTATTTGAAAGCTCTACCTGCCCACTAGTTTGGGGATGATAAGCAGAAGCAATTCTATGATTGACATCATACTTAGCAAGAGTTTTTCTAAAACTACCGTGAATAAAATGAGAACCTCCGTCAGTCATAAGATATCTAGGCACTCCGAACCTAGGAAAAATAACATCCTTAAGCATTTTTAACGAAGTCTCACCATCGGCACTCTTTGTAGGTATGGCTTCTACCCATTTAGTAACATAATCAACAGCAACAAGTATATGGGTATAGCCTTTTGAAGGAGGAAAAGGACCCATAAAGTCAAATCCCCAACAATCAAACGGTTCAATAACAAGAGTGTAATTCATAGGCATTTCATTGCGTCTAGAAATATTACCAACTCTTTGACATTCATCGCAAGATAAAACATACCTTCTGGCATCTTTAAAGAGGGTTGGCCAATAAAAACCTGATTGTAGAACCTTCTGTGCGGTTCTATCTCCAGCATGATGCCCTCCATAAGCACTGCTATGGCATTTTCTTAATATCTCTTGTTGCTCATATTCCGGTACGCATCTTCTCATAATACCATCAACTCCTTCTTTATATAAATGTGGGTCATCCCAAAAATAATGCCTCAAATCATAGAAGAATTTTCTTCTTTGCTGAGCTGTAAAGGTTGGAGGCAAATACTTGGAAACAATAAAGTTAGCATAATCAGCATACCAAGGAAGGTCTCGCGAAGTTACATTAATTGCAGCCAACTGTTCATTTGGAAAACTATCATTAACAGGAATAGGATCAAAAGAAATGTTTTCCAATCTAGACAAGTTGTCAGCCACAGGATTTTCAGCACCTTTCCTATCTACGATATGCAAATCAAACTCTTGTAAAAGCAACACCCATCTAATAAGCCTAGGCTTAGCATCCTTCTTAGTCATAAGATATCTAATAGCAGCGTGATCAGTATGAATAGTAACTTTAGAATCAACAATGTAAGATCTAAACTTATCACATGCAAAAACAACAGCAAGAAACTCTTTCTCAGTAGTAGCATAATTCTTCTGAGCAGCATCAAGAGTCTTACTAGCATAATGAATAACATTCAACTTATTATCTACGCGCTGTCCAAGAACAGCACCAACAGCAAAATCACTAGCATCACACATAATTTCAAAAGGTAAATTCCAATCAGGTGGTTGAACAATAGGAGCAGTAGTTAAAGCCTTCTTAAGAGTTTCAAAAGCTTCCTTACAATCATCATCAAAGACAAATGGTACATCTTTTTGAAGAAGATTAGTAAGAGGCTTTGAAATCTTAGAGAAATCTTTAATAAACCTCCTATAGAAACCAGCATGACCAAGAATACTACGAATACCTTTAACATCTCTGGGACAGGGCATTTTCTCAATTGCCTCCACTTTTGCTCTGTCAACTTCAATACCTCTTTCAGAAATTTTATGTCCAAGGACAATTCCTTCATTTACCATAAAGTGGCATTTCTCCCAATTAAGAACAAGGTTAGTTTCTTCGCACCTCTGCAAAACTTTATCAAGGTTGTGCAAACAATTATCAAAAGAAGTTCCATAGACGGAGAAATCGTCCATGAAGACCTCCACAATTTCTTCACAAAAGCCATGAAAAATAGCAGACATGCATCTTTGAAAAGTAGCAGGAGCATTGCATAAACCAAACGGCATACGTCTATAAGCATAAGTTCCATAAGGACAAGTAAAAGTGGTTTTCTCTTGATCATCCTTCTTAACAGCAATTTGAGAAAAACCAGAATAACCATCAAGGAAACAAAAATGAGTCTTCTTAGACAACCTTTCTAACATCTGATCTATAAACGGTAAAGGGTAATGATCTTTCTTAGTAACTTTGTTTACCTTCCTATAATCAATGCACATTCTATAACCAACTACTACCCTTTGAGGAATAAGCTCGTTATTCTCATTAGGCACAACAGTCATACCTCCTTTCTTAGGAACACAATGAACAGGACTAACCCATCTACTATCAGCAATAGGATAAATAATACCAGCATCAAGGAGCTTTAATACCTCATTTCTTACCACATCCTTCATCTTGGGAATTAGGCGGCGTTGATGCTCCACGACTGGCTTCGCGTCTTTCTCCATATTAATGGCATGCTGACATAAAGTGGGAGAAATCCCTTTTAAATCATCAAGAGCATATCCCATAGCTCCTCGGTGTTTCCTCAATATCTCCAATAATCTTTCTTCTTCCTTTCCTGAAAGTTTAGAGCTAATAATAACAGGATATATTTTCTTATCATCTATATAAGCATATTTGAGATTATCAGGCAAAGGCTTTAATTCGAAAACAGGATCTTCTTTAGGCGGCAAAGTGGTACCAAGATCCTCCACAGGAAGATTATGCTTGATTAATGGTGGTTGACGAAGAAGAATATCGTCAATCTCTTCTCTTTCCTTACTGAAAACATCACTTTCGTGATATTCCATGAATTGCTGCAAGGCATTATTAGGAGCAAGAGCAATAGAAGCAAGCTGTTCAGCTCGAAAATTTTCATTAGGCGTGTCATTTTCAAAAGAAGTCTTAGCAAACTTGGGAAAATTAAACTCATAAGACTCTCCATTAAACTTAGTAAAAAAATTCTCCTTCTTACAATCTATCACGGTGCCACAAGTGTTCAAAAATGGTCTACCAAAAATAATAGGACAAGTTTTACTA
Organism: Dactylis glomerata; assembly: GCA_007115705.1. Taxonomy (NCBI): domain Eukaryota; kingdom Viridiplantae; phylum Streptophyta; class Magnoliopsida; order Poales; family Poaceae; genus Dactylis; species Dactylis glomerata. The sequence continues at coordinate 3,319,854 of QXEO01000225.1, read as the reverse complement.
GCCTCCTTACCAAGTACTAGAAAATCAGTGGGGTATTTAGTCTTACCGCAAAGAACTTCCACATCTCGAACAATACCAAGAGGCCAAATAGTCTCTCTGTTAGCAAGCTGAACAACCACATCAATATCTTCAAGTTCACAAGCGCCAATCTCATGCATAATTTCTTTGTAAAGATCTAAAGGAATATCACTTGCACTAGCACCAATATCACATAAACCATAATAGCAATGATCTCCAATCCTGACAGAAATAACATGAACACTTGTTTTCCTATGCTTTTTAGGATGTGAGAGAATGTTAGAAGCATCTTCACAAAAAAGAATATATTCATCTCCTACATCTTTAGTAACAAGATCCTTCAATATAGCTACAGGAGACTTAATAGTAATTTTTGCTCATCAGGTTCTGCAGCTTTCTTAGTACTTTTATTAGACACACTTACCAAAGTAGAATACTTCTTTACCTTAGCAGGGAAAGGTGTCTTCTCAAAATAAGGTTCAGGCACAATGCTATCAATGGTACAAACTTCAGTAGCTTCAGCAGGTAAATGACTAATAGAATCTTTATAAGGCGCATGATATTTGTTCCAATCTTTCTTTGGAACATCAAGATAAGAGGCAAAGGCCTTAAGACAATTAGCAAGTATTTGTGAATCAAGACCATAAGCAGTGCTAACACTATGAAAGTCATCGGTTCCCATAAAAGATTTAATGCATTCGTAATCATAGTTTATACCTGACTTCCTACCTTTGTCGTTTTCCCAACCTTTAGCATTCTCTTGTATACGGTCAAGAAGTTTCCACTTAGCATCTTCTTTCATATGAGTAAATGATCCAAAGCAAGAAGCATCCAAATAATCCTTATCAGGAAGAGTAAGCCGTGCATAAAAATTATCAATAACAATATTATTGGGGAGCTCATGAATGGGGCATTTGGGCATTAGTAACTTCAATCTCCCCCACGCTTGGGCAATACTCTCTCCATCATGAGGCCAAAAATTATATATCCGATTACGGTCTTTATGAATTTCACTTGGAGGATAAAACTTGGAATAAAAGAGAGGTACAATGTCCTCCCATGCCATAGATGGACCATCTTGGAGCAGTCGATACCACTCTTCAGCTCTGCCTTTCAATGATAAAGAGAATAATTTCTTCTTGACCTGGCTTGGTGAAATACCTGCACATCTGAACAACTCGCATAATTCATGTATAAATAATAAGTGATCACCCGGATGGACAGTTCCATCTCCTAAATAGCCGTTATCCATAATACGACCAACAATTTTCATAGGTATTTTAAAAGGATCAATTTCAACAGGTGGTGGCGGTGGTGGTTCATCCACATGTGCAGCAGTAGTAGAAGTGTTTCCAAATAGGAAACCAAATGGAGAGTTCTCCATGGCAGAGTAAAATAAAAATAAAAGACAAAATAAAAACAGTACTCACAGTGATGGTTACCTTTACCAATTCCACTCTTCAATAGCGCTACACTCCCCGGCAACGGCGCTAGAAAATAGTCTTGATAACCCACAAGTATAGGGGGTGTATCGTAGTACTTTCGATAAATAAGAGTGTCGAACCCAACGAGGAGCAGAAGGTGTTGATGAGTGGTTTTGATCAAGGATTCACTGTAAATACTAGCAAACAGGTTTTCAGGGGTATTTGGTAATACAAGTAAATAAAGTGCGAGTAAATAAAAGACAGTAGTAACAATTGCAGCAAGTGGCCCAATCCTTTCTTCAGCAAAGGACAAGCCGGTTGTGTAACTTATAATAACCAAATGTTCTCGAGGACACACGGGAGTTTCTGTCAAGAGCTTTCGCTTCATAAAGCCAATAGTCTTTATTGGTTTGATAGGTGTTATGGGGGTGAACCTGTGCTAGCGCACTACCCTTACTAGGATAAATACACACTTGTGATTATACCCCTTGCAAGCATCCGCAAATACAAGAAAGTAATTAAGATAAATCTAACCACAGCCTTAAACTCTAAGATCCTATGCTCCCTGGTGCAACGGTTTCCCAACGGAGGTTTAGGTTTCTGTCACTCCAGCAACCCCACAATTGGTAGCCAAATACACAATGCATCTCACTAGGCCCATAAATGGTGAAGTATCATGTAGTCGACGTTCACATGACACCACTAGTGAAATAGCACCACAACAATATCAAACCATTAAATATTTCTCAACAATAATTCACTACTAACATCTTGACTTCTCCCATGTCCTCAAGAACTAAACGAGCTACTCACAAGACATCATATGGATCATGATCAGAGGTGAAATAATGGTAAATAACAATCTGAACTCCTGGCGTGAGGGCCCCTCCTGGCTCCTCTCGACTCCTCCTTCTGGCTTCCTGAGTCTTCTGGGAAAATATAATTTCCTGGTTTTTTTCTGGAATTTTCCTGATCTTCAAAATATGGTCCCTTGATGGTCCTTTTTTCAGCAGAATCCTGACTCCGGCAGCAAATCCTCCAATGATTATCAAACATGTGAAAACAAAGGAAATAACATAAGTATCAACTCTAAATATGAAATATATCAATAAATACCAGTAAATTATAATACAAAATAGTGATGCAAAATGGACGTATCAACGAGCCGTCGAGTTTTTTGATTGGCTTGGCTTCGATCCACTTGGTGAACTTGTCCACCGCTACCAGGAGATGCGTCAAGCCCCCGGGCGCTGTTTTGAACGGTCCCACCATGTCGGGGCCCCTGACAGCGAACGACCAAGTGAGTGCGATGGTCTTGAGGGCCGCCGCTGGGGTGTGCTGGTGCTTGGAGAAGCGCTGGCAGCCGTTGCAATGCTTCACCAGTTGATCTGCATATAGTAGGGCCGTCGGCCAGTAGAAGCCATGGCGGAAAGCTTTGGCCACCAAGGCTCTGGAAGATGTGTGGTGTCCACACTCCCCTTGGTGTATCTCCTTTAGCAGCTCTTGTCCCTCTTCCGGCTCGATGCACTTCTCGAAGATTCTAGACACACTGCTCTTGTACAGCTCGCTGTTGATGATGGTGTACGCCTGCGCGCGACGTTGGAGTCGCCTGGCCTCTGTTTCATCTTGCGGCAAGTCCCCAGTGATGAGGTAGTTGGAGAATGGCTCCGCCCAGGATGGTATCTCCCGGATGTGGAAAACACTAGCGACCAGAGGGTCAGCAGTCACCGGGTCCGTCGATGTGCCAGCTTCGTCTAGATGGCCGGTTGCGGGGGTGGCTTTGAGACGGCAACCCCCGAGTCCTTCGTCGAGCCGGCCGCGCTTGGCTGGCCGACTGCTTCTTTCAGCTCCGAGGCGGCAGCCCCCGAGTCTGGCAACGTCGTCTGAGCCAGAACTTGGACCTCCGGCACATAGATGGAGCCAGACTCTGGCGATGGCTTGATGGAGGGCTTGCAGATTATCTCCAGCGACACTCCAGCCGGAATCTCCTGCCTGGTGGAGCCGATCTTCGACAGCCGATCCACCTCGCTGTTGTTTGCTCTGGGAATATGATGGAACTCACATCCCTCGAAGAAGCCGCAGAGCTGCTGGACATAGAAGCGATAGGAGGCCCTGTTGGCGTCCTTAGCGTCCCACTCCCCCAAAACTTGGTGCACCACGAGGTCAGAGTCTCTGAAGCAGAGGATCCTCTGGATGCCAATCTCCTTGGCCAGCTTGAGCACATGCACCAGGGCCTCGTATTCGGCGACGTTGTTCGATGCGCGGAAGTGGATCTGCAGCACGTACAGCAACTTGTCTCCCTTAGGAGAAATGAGGACGATGCCGGCTCCCAAGCCCCCATGCATCCTGGAGCCATCGAAATTCATCCGCCAGTAGGTGGAGTCCGGAGCCGGCGGCAGGTACTGGTTCTCTCCCGAGTCAGCAAAGAAATCAGCCAGCTCGATCTGGGACTTGATCGTCGTCCTAGGCTTGTACTGGATGGTGTGAGTAGCCAGCTCGATCACCCATTTGGCCACCCTTCCTGTGGCATCCTTGCATCCGATGATCTTCGAGAGCGGGGTGGTGCTTACCACCGTAATGGGATGGTCCTCGAAGTAGTGCTTCAGCTTCTTGGCCACCATGTACATGCCGTACGCGACCTTCTGGTAATGCGTAGTTCTGCTTGGAGAGCGTGAGCACTTCACTCAGATAGTACACCGGGCGCTGAACCGGCAACTCCTTGCCTTCCTCAGCGTGCTCCACCACAACCACGACGCTGAAGAGCCACGGAGTAGCTGCAATGTAAAGCAGCATTGGCTCTCACGGAGCCGGCGTTGCCAGGATTGGCGCTGTGGACAGGGCTCGCTTGAGGTCATTGAAGGCGCCATCAGCGCACTGGGACCAAACAAAATGGTCCGTCTTTTTCATCAGCTAATACAGTGGCATCACCTTTTCTCCGAGCCGGCTAACGAATCGGCTGAGCGAGGCTAAGCAGCCGGCGAACTTCTGCACATCTCTGAGCTCGGTGGGAGGCTCTAGGGCCTCGATGGCTTTTATATTCGAGGCGTTAGCCTCAATCCCTCCCTGGGAAACGATATAACCTAGGAGCTGTCCAGCCGGCACGCCGAAGGTGCACTTCTCAGGATTGAGCTTCATGCAATAGCATCGCAGGTTGGTGAAGGTCTCCTTGAGATCATCGAGGAGTGTGCCGCTCTGCTTGGTCTTCACCACCACGTCGTCCACATAGGTGTGCATGTTTCGCCGCATGGTTCGCTGGTAAGTTGCTCCAGCGTTCTTCAGGCCAAAGTGCATGGTGACATAGCAGTAGGCTCCGTACGGGATGATGAAGGATGTCTTGATCTGATCCGGCTGGTAGAGCGGGATCTGGTGGTAGCCCGAGTAGGCGTCCAGGAAGGACAGCAGGTCGCAACCGGCTATGGAATCGATCACCTGGTCGATGCACGGTAACACGAAGGGGTCCTTGGGGCAAGCCTTGTTGAGGCTCGTGTAGTCAATACACATGTGCCAAGTGTTGTCCTTCTTCAGGACCAAGACTGGGTTCGCCAACCAGTCAGGGTAGAACACTTCCATGATAAAGCTGGCTGCAAAGAGCCGTGCGATCTCCTCACCAATGGCCTTCCTCTTCTCTTCTGCAAAGTGCCGCAGCGGTTACTTGACCGGCTTGGCATCTGGCCGGACATGGAGTGAGTGCTCAGCCAGCTCCCTCGGCACACCTGGCATGTCTTTTGGAGACCATGCGAAGATGTCCCGATTCTCACGGAGGAAGCTGGTGAGCTCGCTTTCCTATTTGGCAGAGACGTCGGTGCCGATGATGACGAACTTGGATGGGTCACTCTCGTCCAAGAGGATCTTCTTAGTGTCGTTGGCCAGCTGGAACTGCTCCACTGGCGACTGGCGAACCGACACGTCCTGCTGGGTCAGCTCCACGCAGTGAAGGAGTTGCCGCTTCTCCTCGGCGATGACTAGCGCATCTGCCAGCTACGAGCTAGCCTTGGCACACGCTAGCGATTTCTTGAAGCATCCCGAGACTGTGATCACACCTTTGGGGCCTGGAAGCTTCATCTTGAGATACACATAGTGCGGCACCACCATGAACTTGGCTAGGGCCAGACGGCCCAGCAGCGCATGTTAGGTACTGCTGATGTCCACCACCTTGAACTAGATTAGCTCGCGGTGGCTGTTGCCTTTCTTCCCGAAGAGAACCTCCAGCCGCACCATACCCATAGGGGTGCACGAATGCCCTGGCACGATGCCATGGAAGGTGAGCTGCCTCGGACCAGTGCATGAACTAGGGCTCCGCTGGCATGACGGCATTCACCTCCGCCTCGTACCAAAGGTCGTTCTTTTGTCTTTCCCCGGAGTGGTGAAGACGTGGTACTGCTCGATGACAGCCAGGAAGTGATGACCCACAAGTATAGGGGATCGCAACAGTCTTCGAGGGAAGTAAACCCAAATTTATTGATTCGACACATGGGGAGCCAAAGGATATTTATAAGCCTTAACAGATGAGTTGTCAATTCAGCTGCACCTGGAAACAGACTTGCTCGCAGCGGTTTATCAGTAGCAACAGTTTTATAATGGTAGCAGTAGTAAAATAGTAGCAACAATAATAAAGTAAAGACCGTAATAGTAGCAATAGTAAATAGTAGGATTAAATACTGTAGGCATAGGAATGGATGTATGGGCGTTGCACGGATAAGATAATTCATGAAATCAGCAAGACATGGGAAATTGCAGATAAATAATGATAAATCATCCTAGTACTAAACAACCATAGGCATGTGTTCCGTATATAGTCGTACGTGCTCGTAATGAGAAACTTGCACGACATCTTCAGTCCTACTAGCCCGTTTGCAGCGGGGCCTCAAGGGAAACTACTGGTAATTAAGGTACTCCTTTTAATAAAGTACCGGAGCAAAGCATTAACACTCGGTGAACACATGTGATCCTCACATCATAGCCATCCCCTCCGGTTATCCCAATTGCTATCACTTTGGGGCCTCGGGTTTCGGACAACGATATGTGTATACAACTTGCAGGTAAGATCATAAACAACAAGTATCATCATAAAACAATAACAAGTTCAGATCTGAGATCATGGCACTCGGGCCCAAAGTGATAAGCATTAAGCACAAAAAGTTGCAACAATGTCATAAGCACTAAAAATAGATACTAGGCACCATGCCCTAACAATCTCATAGCAAATTACATGAATGATCTCATCCAATCCCTACCACCCCCTTCGCCTACAGCGGGAATTACTCACATATGGATGGGGGAGTCATGGATGGTTGACGGAGAGACGTCGGTGATGATGGTGATGAAGATCTCCTCCAAATCCCCGTCCCGGCAGGGTGCCAGAATGAAGTTTCTGGTTCCAAATCACGGTTTCTGATGGTGGCGGCGCAGCGGAAGTCTATCTGGGAAAAACGCCGAACCCCCGATAGTTTCAGGTCGAAGGGTATATGTAGGCGAAAGGAGGGCTCGAGGAGGTGGCTGGGGTGGCCTCAACACACCCTGGCGCGGCCAGGCCTGGGCCACGCCACCAGGTGGTGTGGTGGCCTCCCAGCCCCTCTCCGTCTCGTATTCTGGCTCCGTGGGTCTTCTAGTAAAATAGGAATTTTGTAGTATTTTCTGGGATTTTTCCTGAAAGTTGGATTTCTGCACAAAAAGAAGACACCAGGGCAATTCTGCTGAAAACAGCGTTAGTCCGTGTTAGTTGTATTCAAAACACACAAATTATAGGAGAAACAACATCAAAAGTGTTCGAGAAAGTAGATACGTTTTGGACGTATCAACTCCCCCCAAGCTTAGCTATTTGCTTGTCCTCAAGCAATTCAGTTAACAACTTAGAGCGATAAAAGAAACTTCTATGAACACATTTGCTTCATAAGATGCATATATTCTCACTATATGATCAAGTACTCAGGCAATTCATAATAAGAAATATGCAACTAATGTTATCTCATAGTCAAGCAAGCTATGAAAGAGTGTCAATGCACTAATAACAAGCAACATGTACATAAGAAGCTACAAGATTGTAATGTTCATAATAAGATATGAAAGAGTGGTATCCCGCTTGCCTTTATTTTTGGAGCAAAACATAAATGTTGAGGCACCTCTGAAGTTCAAGGGAAGACTGGAAGTAAAAATATCAAAGATACAAGCATCAAAGTTATACCACAATTAACCGTGTTCTGGGACAAGCACATTACACTAAGAATAACAGCTATGCTCTCAAGGAAGTGCTTAAAGTTAGAAGATGAAGACTCAACATAAACATAAAAGAAAGGCCCTTCGTAGAGGGAAGAAGGGATTTAACATGTGTTAGAGCTTTTTATTTGTAAAACAGAGATAAAAATTTATTTTGAGAGGTGGTTGTTTCATGTCAACGACTGGCAATGGGTTCTTGCTATCTTCCATACTAAACAAGTGAGAGCGGTTCAGAGTTCTTTGAAAATTTGGCACATTGGTGCTCTTTTATAAAGCTTTGGCACTCCTCCCCACTTTTTCCTTTCTCAAACCATGGCTAACCGATTCCATCGGGTGCCCACCAACTTTCACATACCATGGAGGAGTGCCTTTTTTCTTTTTTTAGATTTAGATTATAATGGTCTGACCAGCTCCCTTGCAAAATTAATGACGAGCAGATGAAGCATGCAAGTCGAGGGGTACTTAATTTAATATGGAAGATAGCAATTCCGACCACTACGTCCTCATAAGCTAAAAAACAGTGGCACAAAATGAGAAGTATTTGAAAGTTTTGAAAGGTAGCACATGAAAATTTACTTGGAATGGCTTTGAAATACCATGCATAGGAATTATAGTGGACTCTTTGAGGTTACTTGGTTTTTAGGAGTTGGATGCACGAGAAGTATTCCCTCTCAGTACAAGTGAAGGTTAGCAAAAGACTGGGAAGCGACAATCGAGAGAGCAATAACTGTCATAATCATGCTTGCGACAAAACAAAATTAATATAGGTATAAAAATGATACAAGAACTCTGAGGCAAAGTAAATCATCGAGGCTTAATTGACTTTTTGTTCAGTCATATGCATGCTTGAGCATGTGCCAAGTCGATTCAAATGAAACTTTCAGAGGAGGATACCACAATGTCATACCATGTTATGAAAAAAAACAATGCAAGCAAGCATCTACATGACATGCTACAAACTATTAGTAAATTGAAACTAATCATATGAGAGCAAGAACTACAAAGCATCCATTAGATAACATATACCTTACATGAATAGGCTAAGCACGTCCACATAGATGAGTATATGTACAAAAATGAAAACAAATAGAGTTCATACCAGCCTCTTACCACATCTCGAATTGTCATACGTCGTCATTATTGCCTTTCACTTGTGTGGCTTGAATAATATGAAGTGAATACCAAGCTCCAATGGAGTCAGAGGAGACTGAACTCTGCAACAAACTTTACAAAACCAAAGAAGAACAACAAATATTTTTGGGTTTTCGAATTTTGCAACAAGAACAGAAGAAAACAACAAACAAAGCAAAATATTTTTGGATTTTTCAAATACCAAACCGAAAATAGGGAACAAAGCAAACCAAAGCTAGAAAATTAAAGAGGCAAACAAAGAGAAACAACGGAAATATTTTTGGTCTTTTTGTGTTTTGGAAAGTAGAAATAAGAACAACAACAACAAATAAAAGAAAAGAAAGCGAAACATGGATATACAAAGTACCGACAAATTATGATATATAGATGAGTGAATCATCGGCGTACCTCCCCCAAGCTTAGGCTTTTGGCCTAAGTGGAGATGAATCCCAGCTCGGCCATGAAGTGGCATCCCCAAAATATGACGAAGAAGCACCTTCGTCCTGATACGAGCTCGAGGGCGCCCCAGTGTGGTACACGTCGTAGTGGTAGGCCGGCACCTCCTCTTCTTCCTGGTCCACGATGCCCTGCTGTGTGTGGAAGCCGAGCAACCTAAGCTACTCGTCCAACTCCTCCTTCGAGCGTGACCATGGCCTCCTGTAAATACTGAACAAACTGGTCTGCGACAAGGGGACTTCCCTTTCCTCTCCATCAGTGAATAACATTCTATAAACTAATTTCCCTACACATGAGTTAGCAGTAACAAAGTGATGGAGCTTCATGGCAGCAAGATCAAGCCTCTGTGGTACCAACAATATATCATTAGGAGCAATAGAAAGTCCTAGAGCAGCAACAATGCACGTAGCAATAATGCCTCCATAAATAGGTCCCCTAGTGGCTAGGCGACAAGCAATAAGAGCACCGAGGTTATACTTTTTGCTAACATCAAGCGCAGTAGCTAGAAAAGCTAAATGATAGTTAGAGATATTGCTAGTGTTCCCCCTACTAAGAATACTAGTTGCAAGGTAGTAAGTAAAATATCTAATAGCTAGGGATTGAATGTTTCTTATCTTGCCACGCTGAGCTATGCGGTCATCATCATTAGTCAGTCCTCAGTAAAGTTCCAACAAATCAGCTGGTCGGTTCTGAATCTTCTTCGCTGTCCCAAACATGGGAATACCTAGAATACCACAAAACTTCTCCAAAGACATGGTGATAGTCTTATCATATATCTTAAATGCAATGGATGGCTTGAAATGAGAGTTAGTGAATTTAAAAGCTTTCAACAAAAATCTTCGTGAGCATAGCATACAGATTACTCTCATCTGTCATGTATGTAGTCAATCCAACCCTGTCAACAAGGAGTAAGAAATCCTCAAGAATTCCTGCATCACTCAAAAATTTAGCACAAGGGAAGGTGGATGGATGCGCATCTCCATCATCCCCCTTATCGCCAATGCTTGGTGACATAAGATCTTCATTATAGGATGTCCTAAATTGAGCAGTGAATCTTGAAGGCCATGATGCCCTTGGTGCTTCTCTTTCAAAGACTTCTCCATAGGTGTAGTTGTCCATTTCCCTTTTCTGAAATTTTTAGCAAACCTCATAAAAAATGATTTTGAGACAAATAAATGTAGGGAACTACTATAGGGAGTTACAAGAGGGCTAACATGCATCAAAATAACATTTCTAAGCAATAGAACAAGCATGCAAACTCATTTCACCTGTCACCTATAGAGCTAAAATACTCAAGAAATACTCCACTAAATAAAATTCTAATTGGACAATCGAAGGAGTCACATACCGGAGAACAAATGCTCCAAATCTCAGCAGCAAAGATGGGCTGAGCAAGGAGATCGAAAAATCGCGAGGAAGAACAGCAAGAACATGGGTTTGAGCTAAGGTGTGGAGATATTTCAGGAGAGAGAGTGAAGTGAGGGTGGAGAGCTAAGTGGAGGGCCAGGGGGCCCCCTCACCATGCCACGGCGCTGCCATGCCTGGGCCGCGCCACCATGTGGTGAGGTGGCATGGTGGGTCCCCCTGAGGTGTACCAGGTGCCTCTTTGCCCTATTTTGACATAAAAATTTAAAAAGAATTTTTTGGAATTTTACGAGAAACTTTATTTTCAAGGATTTTTCAGAAATTGATAAGAGGATAAAACACAGGAAAACGAAGATGGAACAATAGAAAGCAAATCCAGACCAAGCTTACAGCAGCTCTAAGATATTCTAATATGAAACTAAACAACGGAAAGAAAAATGAACAAGGTGGAAACAAAAGTAAATGCGGTGAAAACATAGCTTTGTTCATTTGAAAACCGCTTTGTTAACAAGGTTGATCAAGTCTTGTTACCAAACCACTTTTCTATGAAACAAAACTTTGCATTTCACTAAATGATTATGTTACCTCGACCTTGATAGGCATAGTCCCAACCATAACAATTTGATATTCTTCTTTGGGCTTTGGCTTTGAACAAATAATTTGACCAACTCTGATGGTCTCAATATTCTTGATTGAATTTAGAGCATATTTTCTATCAATCTTCTTGGGAAAATAGACCGTGTGCTCTTTATCATTGACATTAAAAGCAACTTTCCCTTGGTTGCAATCAATAACAGCACCTGCAGTGTTTAGAAAAGGTCTCCCAAGAATAATAGACATATTATCATCTTCAGGCATTTCCAACACAACAAACTCAGTCAATATCAAACAATTATTAGCAACTTGAACAGGAACATTCTCACATATACCAATAGGAATAGTAGTAGACTTATCAGCCATTTGCAAAGATATATCAGTCGATATCAACTTTTCTATATCAAGTCTCTTGTAGAGCGAAAAGGGCATGACACTAACTCCGGCTCCCAAATCACATAAAGCAGTTCTAACATAATTATTTTTAATAGAGCAAGGAATAGTCGGTATACCTGGATCTCCAAGCTTCTCCGGAACTTTACCATCAAAAGAGTAATTAGCAAGTAAAGTGGAAATTTCCTCACTAGGAATCTTCCTCTTGTTAGTAACAATATCCTTCATATACTTTGAATAAGGAGACATTTTAATAGCATCAGTCAAAGGAATTTGCAAAAATAAAGGTCTCATCCGTTCACAAATCCTGTTGTAGTGTTCTTCTTCCTTGGATTTGTGTTTCTTACCAGGAAAAGGCATTGGTTTCTGATATCCCACAAGTATAGGGGATCGTGTGTAGCCTTTTCAATAAGTAAGAGTGTCGAACCCAACGAGGAGCTAAAGGTAGGATAAATGTTCTCTAAAGTTCTATCAACAGCTGATACAACTCTACGCACACTAAACGTTTGCATCATCTAGGAAATAAAACTAGGGCAACAACACGGGTATGAGAGATAGCTTTGCAAGATAATAAATACAAGAAAGTAATTGTTAGTGCTGCAGCAATGAAATATACTAAGTAATCATAAACTAACAGTACCATGAGTGTGGAAAAGTGGTGGTAATAGTGGTGGCTTTGTCTAAGTTCAATTAGTGAATAAATCGGGTTTATTGTCTTCGATGCAGTTTTCTATGTGGGAGAGGCTAAATATACAAGCACTTTACTATTTGGAAATACAAGTACTATATGATTGGATTGTTGGCAAGCATCCGCAAATAATAACAATGCATTAAGGTTTCCCCAACCATAGCCTTAAGTTAATGGTCCTCTTACTCCCATACGTGCAACGTTCCAGTTCGCGTCCTCAGGTTTCTGTCACTCCGGCAGAACTGCCCCCTTCCTTTTGCACATACTACTAACCCTAAGATGTTTAATCCATGCACGCATAAATATAATGGACACCAAAGGACAGTACCATATCAACATACAACTCTAATGAACCAAAGACATTCAACAAATCAATCTAAGAACAAATAAACTATGCAAACATGACATAGATCATAGGATAAATATTATAGCATGAAACACCATGTTTACATAGGATGGTACAGAGGTGTGTGGGAGGATGAACCACTGCATAATAGGAGGAGTTGGTGATGGAGATAGCGGTGAAGATGGTGGAGATGAGCACCGAGGGGCGCGGGCGGCGGCGACGGTGCGGGGGACTCCCCCGCCGCCGACATCATGGGGGAGCGCCGCCCCTTAGCCCCCTTCCTTCATGGCTTCATGGGAGCCCTCCACCATGGAGATGGGATCCATGGGGGAGGCGAAAACATGGCTCTGGTGGCTGCAAATTCGTGGGTGGAGGTGTCCCCCACGAGCTAGGGTTCCTCCCTTTATATAGTCTCTTGGATTCCCGTCTCACCATCTTAGGACGCACTAGATCGGGCCTAACTCGGCCGTCCGGACTTGGAATCAGGTGAATTTTATGTCCAGAATGTTTGCCGTGAAATTTCCTACAACTTTGTAGTTGAAGAGCTTTCCGTTTGACGCTGTGTTCGACCCGTAACGTGACCATATTCGAAAAGAGTTCTGTCACAGATTTCTGGAAAGTCCCAATTTGACTCCAACAAGGTTTCCACTTGTATTCTTGGTAATTCCTACACATCAAAGTATAAAACAAGAACATTGTGCACTTTTGCAACTATTAGTAGGTTAGTCCAAATAAATCATAAAAGTGCCACAAAGTGTAGACAAAACATATAGCAGTTGGTGTAAAACAAGCATGGAGCATCAAAAATTATAGATACATTTGCAACGTATCAACATCCCCAAGCTGAACTCCTGCTCGTCCTCGAGTAGGTAAGTGATAACAAAAGAATTTTTTTTGAGGTGACATGCACCTTCACAATCTTGATCATCTAAGTAAAGCATTGAGTGCTGGATCAAAGAACTTAAAATATGGGCATAAGAGACATAATTTTGACAATAAAAACTTAGCAACCATGTTATAACATGAAAAGAAACAGAAACGAAAGATCATGAATAATGAAACAATGAAAATCAAACGTGTGTTCAAATCATATGGAAAAACATAACAAGTGGTTTTCAGCTTGTCCTTTATGGAATAGCAAAACATAAATGCATAGGACACCTTGAAGTTTAAAAGGGCGACTAGATACAAATAATTTAAGAACAAGTGAAACCATAGTCATAAATCAATCAATGATAAACTTTGGGACTATGCACATTAAACTCAGAATGGCAATATGCTCTCTTAGATGGTGCATAAAGGTAGAAGGTGGAGACTCAACATAAAAGTAAAGAAAGGCCCTTCGCAGAGGGAAGCAGTGATTAAACATGTGCTAGAGCTTTTCATTTGTAAACCAGAGAGATAAAAACTGGGTTTTGAGAGGTGGTTGTCTTTGTCAACGACAAGCAATGGGGTTCTTACTATCTTCCATACAAAAAGTAAGCAATTTTTTAGAGAGGGATTGGCACTTTGGTGCTCTTTTATAAAGCTTGGCACTCCTCCCCACCTTTTTTCCTTTCACAAACCATGGCTAACCGATTCCATCGGGTGCCCACCAATATTCACATACCATGGAGGAGTGACTTTTTTCTTTCTTTTTTTCTTTTTTTTTCTTTTTGGAATAAGACAATATGGAAGATAGCAAATGCGACCACTACGTCCCCATGAGCTAAAAATAGTGTCACAAAACGAGAAGTGTTTTGAAGGTTTTCTGAAAGGTAGCACATGAAAATTTACTTGGAATGACTTGCAAATACCATGCATAAGAATTTATAGTGGAAACATTGGAATAACTTGGTTTTTGGGAGTTGGATGAATGAGTAGAGCTCATACTCAGTACAAAGTGAGGGATAGCAAAAGACCGGGAGCGACCAACTAAGAGAGCAATAACGGCCATAATCATGCATAGTGACAAAACATCATTAAGAGAAGCATAAAATGGCATCACAAGTCAAAAACCAAATGATCATAGAGGCTTATGGCGACTTTGTAAGAGTCAAACATGTTGTAAGCATGAGCCAAGTCAACCCAAATAAATTATCAAAGGAGAAAACCAAATAAATGCTTCCACATAATAGGAACAACGCATGATTTTTTCAAAGGCTCATTAAGCAATCTCAGTCATTTGAGACAAGTCATGCTACAGAAAAAATCACTAAGCATACTATCGAAATGACATCAAGCATGGCATGAAAAAGTCTAAGCCGCAGTCTAAACAAGCTCCTTTTTGTACCACTTTTTTGCATGAAACTTTTTCTCTTTTCCAACACCATTCGAACCTTTTTGAAACAACTCTTTTGATGAATACCAACATAGACCAGAGGTCCAAATACACCTTGATGCAAATATATAAAAAGATCTGAACAAAAATCAAGGTGAAAAACGAAAGCTAAACGCAGTTCTAGAAAAAGAGAACACTCGTTGAACGATAAGAGTGAAAACTAGAGTGTTCTTGGCAAATGAAAAGCAAGTACATCTTCTCCAAAAGAAATTTGTTGGCTTCCAACCATTTATTGCAGCAAACAAAACAAAACAAAACTGAAAGCAGAAAGTAAAGACGCTCCAAGCAAAACGCATAGTGCATGAAGCAATAAAAATATAGTGTGTTGAAAGGTGACCTGATTTTTGCCGATGAAGAAGGGGTGCCTCGGGGGCATCCCCAAGCTTTGACGCTTGTACCTCTTGGATATTTATTGGGGTGACATGGGCATCCCTAAGATTGAGCTTTTTTCCATTCTTCATCTCATCTCATCATTCTCCAATCTCTACACTTGAAAACTTCCTTCATACAAAACTCATGTTAGTTGATGAATAGGGGGATGACTCGGGCATCCCCAAGCTTAGATGATTGTATCTTCTTGAATATGTTCTTTGGATGCACCTAAACATCCCCAAGCTTGAGCTCTTGCATCTTATTGTTCATCTCATATCACCATATTGATTAGAACTTATAAGCTACATCCACATAAAACTTCACAAAACTCGTTAGTAGGGTTAGTACTGATTAAATAAAATCCACTAATGTTCAAGCATTGACAAGTTTCATAATCTATACTCAATATTACCCACTTTATATACTAAGGTATTCATGATTTCCGTTGTCCGTCAAAAAACTAATGAAACTAATAACACCAAGTACAATATTCAATAAACTAAGAAATCTGTCAAAACTGAACAGTCTGTAAAGATGACACTCAACGAGATAGTTAGGTAGCTCAAATCGTAAAACTCAAAACTAATGAAAGACAGATCATAATCTCAAGTTCATGCAAAAAAAATTCAGATCAAAACACTATTCTGAGATTTTTCACGATTTTTTACAGTGAAGCACAGGAATCTGTCTAAACTGAACAGTCGGTGAAGATCAATTTTTTTGAGACAGCTACTTAACTCAAATCAGAAAAATTAGTTTAATAAAAGAAATATAATAAGCATTACTTTGCACTCAAGAAATTTCCGGTCAATATCACGTTCTGGTGATTTTAAACATTTTATACGGTGAAGCACAGAAAATCTGTTTTTGGACAGCAAAGCAAAACTATCAACTTCCAAGTAACTAGGAACTACAATTATCACTTTACTTTTATGTACAAAGGAATATGTACAATATATACAATATACACAATATGTACAAGTTTTTAACTGAAAAGCTTCCATGAAAAGATTTGTTTTGGTTTCATAGGCATGAACACAAGTGTTCAAGGTCGACCCCCACTTAACCATTACTCATCTTTCCAATCACTTTCCTTTTTGAAAATGTTTTTAGGTAACAAGTACAACTATATTTTTGTAATTCTCATTCCCTATCCATACTAAGATAGAGAACAACTTAAAAATAGAAGTAAAAACTATTTAGAGATAAAGCAAATAAGTGCACACTAGAATATTCACCCACACGCTATTGCTCCCCGGCAACGGCGCCAGAAAAGGTCTTGATATCCCACAAGTTTAGGGGATCGTGTGTAGCCTTTTCGATAAGTAAGAGTGTCGAACCCAACGAGGAGCTAAAGGTAGGATAAATGTTCTCTAAAGTTCTATCAACCGCTGATACAACTCTATGCACACTAAACGTTTGCATCATCTAGGAAATAAAACTAGAGCAACAATACGGGTATGAGAGATAGCTTTGCAAGATAATAAATACAAGAAAGTAATTGTTAGTGCTGCAGCAATAAAATATACCAAGTAACCATAAACTAACATTACCATGAGTGTGGAAAAGTGGTGGTTATAGTGGTGGCTTTGTCTAAGTTCAATTAGTGAATAAATCGGGTTCATTGTCTTCGATGCAGTTTTCTATGTGGGAGAGGCTAAATATACAAGCACTTCACTACTTGGAAATACAAGTACTATATGATTGGATTGTTAGCAAGCATTCGCAAATACTAACAATGCATTAAGGTTTCCCTAACCATAGCCTTAAGTTAATGGTCCTCTTACTCCCATATGCGCAACGTTCCGGTTCGCGTCCTCAGGTTTCTGTCACTCTGGCAGAACTACCCCCTTCCTTTTGCATATACTACTAACCCTACGATGTTTAATCCATGCACGCATAAATATAATGGACACCAAAGGACAGTACCATATCAACATACAACTCTAATGAACCAAAGACATTCAACAAATCAATCTAAGAACAAATAAACTATGCAAACATGATATAGATCATATGATAAATATTATAGCATCAAACACCATGTTTACATAGGATGGTATAGAGGTGTGTGGGAGGATGAACCACTGCATAATAGGAGGAGTTGGTGATGGAGATAGCGGTGAAGATGGCGAAGATGAGCAGCGAGGGGCGCGGGCGGCGGTGGCGGCGCGGCGGACTCCCCCGCCGCCGGCATCATGGGGGAGCGCCACCCCTTAGCCCCCTTCCTTCATGGCTTCATGGGAGCCCTCCCCCATGGAGATGGGATCCATGGGGGAGGCAAAAACGTGGCTCTGGTGGCTGCAAATTTGTGGGTGGAGGTGTCCCCCACGAGCTAGGGTTCTTCCCTTTATATAGTCTCTCAGATTCCCGTCTCCCCATCTTGGGCCGCACTAGATCGGGCCTAACTCAGCCGTCCGAACTTAGATTTAGGTGAATTTTATGTCCAGAACGATTGCCCTGAAATTCCCTACAACTTTGTAGTTGAAGAGTTTGAAGAGTTTTCCATTTGATGCTGTATTCGACCCGTAACGTGACCATCTTCGAAAATAGTTCTGGCACAAATTTCTGGAAAGTCCCAATTTGACTCCAACAAGGTTTCCACTTGTATTCTTGGTAATTCCTACACATCAAAGTGTAAACAAGAACATTGTGCACTTTTGCAACTATTAGTAGATTAGTCCAAATAAATCATAAAAGTGTCACAAAGTGTAGACAAAACATATAGCAGTTGGTGTAAAACAAGCATGGAGCATAAAAAATTATAGAGACGTTTGCAACGTATCAGTTTTTGCACCCAAGGTTCTCTCTCATTACCATGCTTGTTGGCAATGAAGTCTTCCTTAGTGTACTTTTCTGGTTCCTCTTCAACTTCTTCTTTATCAGAAGCATTACCACTTTTGGTTTCAACATCAGAAATAGAAACACTATTAGGATCCTTACCTGTTTCAGAAGATTCTGCAACTGTTATGTGCTTCTTCTTCTTCTTCTTGGAAGGATTACCATCACTTGTAGCACGTTGAGAATCCTGCTCAATCCTCTTAGGATGCCCTTCAGGATATAAGGGATCTTGAGTAGTAGCACCACCTCTAGTGCGTATTTCACACGCTTGTTTTTCTCTTGCAGCATTAACTAGCAAGTCGTTTTGCACCTTGGTGAGCTGATCAATTTGAGTCTGAACCATTTGAAAATGTTTAACAAGCATCTTCACATTATTGGAGGTTCTCTCCACAATATCCTGCAACTTGTTAATAGCTCTAAAATTTTCCAACAAATGATTCTGCACTCCTTATTAAAATTATCTTGCTTAACAATGAAATTATCAAACTCATCTAAGCATTGATCAGGAGGTTTAGAGTAAGGAATATCTCTATTATCAAAGCGTTGGAGAGAGTGTACCTTAATAGTGGATGAGCGATGAATTGGCTTACATAGTTCTTCTATAGGTGGTAGATTCTTCATGTCTTCGGATTTAATACCCTTCTCCTTAAGAGATTTCTTGGCTTCTCTCATCACTTCATCATTTAATTCAGTCATCCCTCTCTTCCTTGGTGTCGGCGCTGGTGTTGGCTCGGCCATAGTCCAATCATCATAATTCCGGCTTATTTTAGCCATTAATTCTTTAGCTTCAGCAGGAGTCCTTTTCCTGAAAACACCGCAAGCACAACTATCCAAATATTGATGGGTTCGTAGCATAAAAAACAAAATTTTATCCTATGCATGAACACAAAACTAGCCAAGATCATCTACGAGATGGAAGCAACGATTAACTAACCCTCGATGACCGGAAGCGGGATTTTACATTCTTGCACAAACGTTGCCAATGGAGACTCGACGAAGACGCACGTAGTCGACGTAGTCGTTCTCTTAACGTAGTCGACGTAGTCGTTCACTTGACGATCTCAAGATTGTGTACAAGGCGCCACAACCGGCAGCGCCTCCGTACTCGGTCACACGTACGGCTTGTCATCATCTCCTCCACGCCCACGGTCCAGCAGGGCAGCGGAAGAGGGGATCCGCCGGAAACTCCAACACACACTTCTCTAAGTGTGTGAACCTCGAACTAACAATCCGGCTGAGCTTCGCTAAGCTAAGACGGATTTAGGGCAGCAACTTTGCAGGAGAGGGGAAGGATCAAGCTAGCATGAACATGGAGGAGAGGGGGGCCTTTTATAGGAGAGGAGGGGGCAGCCCCAAGGGGGTGTGCGCAGCCCCTAGGAGAAATTCTCCTCCTCTTCATGGTGGTAACCCCCTCATCAACATGAGGTAACCCCCCATTTAATTTTGCATGACATTCATGCTAATTAAATTCACACTAATTGAATTAATAAAACATTTTTATTTCTTTAATATTTGTTAATTCAATCAATTAACAAACATTAACAAATACCCCCTTGAGTTATTTCAATATGCCGAAATAGTTTTAGCGCTTTTCTGAAACAACCCTCATGCCATCCTGTAATTCGATCGGAGTATCGTATGCACTCAAAAACGACGACGAACCTTAAGTGTGTCACCCTACGGTTCGTGAATAACGTGGACATGATTGAGACTCCTCTCTGATCAATAATCATCAGCGGGATCTGGAAATACATGACGACTCCCACTTACTCAACGATGAACTAGTGATCGTGTGAACCAATAACGAACATAGTTAATTCCTTTTGTCTCACGATATTATTACTTGTCCGAGATCCAATCATTTGGTATCAACCATACCTAGTTCGATCTCGTTCCCGACAAGTCTCTTTACTCGTTCCGTGATAATGCATTCCCGTGACCTAGTCACATGCTTGCAAGCGATTTCAATGCAATATCACCGAGAAGGGCCCAGAGAATATCTTCCCATCATCGGGTCGGACAAATTCCACTCTTGATCCATGAGCCTCAACTAATACTTTCAGAATACCCAAATCAACCTTTATAATCACCATGTTATGGTGTGACGTTTGATATCATCAAAGCACTCTTCCGGTTTCAGTGATTAAAATGATCTCATGGTCTAAGGATTAGAACTATTTTGTATGAGTTTGATATAGCAATGAAACTTGATGACTTGATCGTATTGCTATTCGTACTATGGGTGTGAGTGTTCATCACATCATTCTTCTAATGATATGACCTTGTTATTAACAACATCCAATGTTCATGATCAGGAAACCTTGATCATCGGTTAATCAACGAGCTAGTATAAAAGAGAGGCTTTACTAGGAACCTTTTGGTTTATTAATCACACAAGTATTAATGTTTCCGATTAATGCAATTCTAGCATGATAAATAAACATTTATCATAAACATGGAATATGTTAATAACCACTTTATTATTGCCTCTCGGGCATATTCCCTTCAGTCTCCCACTTGCACTAGAGTCAATAATCTAGTTGATACTTGCGTATATAACACTTATGGCATACACATGTTATCCATACGCATTACATGTGGTTAATCTGATCTCCAGATCTGACACTTTCAGTTCTTTGTGTGTTTGCATGTCTTTGCGTCTCTAAGCATCACTCATTCTTAAATGAGATAGTTGGGTATAAATTTATTCCTTAGGTGAGACCTTAGTTCCTTTTAGCTAAAATCATGTTTTCACTATTGTCGCACAATAGATCTTCATAGTAATAGCTATCTTGGAACTACACCTAGTTTGATAACAAACTTCTTGACACAGATGCCCTCCTTTGCTACTTCTAAAGCAGCCATATACTCAACCTTTGTTGTAGAATCCATCACAATGTCTTAACTTTGGAACTCATCCAAATCCATCATGGAACTTCCTTCCATTACATTGTGCTGCCTAAACATATAGCTAAAATTGAGATAAACCTAATTTGTATCTTGTGACAAACTTAGTATCAATGTAACACTTTACAATGAACTATGTGTCACTTTGTCATACATAATATATATCCTTAGTCCTTCCAAAGCACATAAGGATATCCTTACTATTGTCCAGTGATCATCTTATGACATTTATCACTCTGGTATATACTTATAACATTTAGAGCATAGGACATGTCTGGATATGTACATATCATGGTATACATGATCGATCAAATCATTCATGTGGCTTCACTCATCAAGTGTTAAAAACACCTGAATCTTGTTTCAACCTCTTCCATGCGACAAGAACTTTTCTCGTCGTTTCCATATTGAACTTCATTCAATATTTCATCTTTGTACTTTGGCAAAACCATATTGGTACCTCGATCTATCTACATAGACATCGGTACCCAATATTTTGGTTTTGCCTAAGTCTTTCATTGAAATCTAATTTTAATGAAATTCTTAACCTATGTCAATAAAAGATACATCATTTCCAATTAACAATATGTCTTCTACATAATGTACTGAAAATATGTCTCAACGCTCCCACTTAATTTCTTGCAAATGCAAGCATATTCATCGTATCTGATGAAACTAAACCTTTTAATTATTTCATCACGGTGAATATTCCAACTCCGCGATGCTTACTTCAACCATTGAAGTTTGCATGCCTTTTTAGCATCCTTTGAATTTACAAAACCCATTGGACCATGTCATGTACATGTCCTAGGTAACCATTCTATTAGAAGAATGTTGTCTTGTTTGTTCAACTAACATATACCAAACTTGGCATATGTAGTGGTTGCTACAGTAATCTGTCCAGACAAAATATCGCTATGAAAGATCAAATCTTGTCACAGTCAACTCATTGAACACAATCGTAAACTCTTTTAACGATGTGTCGACTACTTCATAGATGCAAAAACATCCATGTCTGTTTATAGATCGAAATACGTTCATTAGGCTTCATGCCTTTTGAGGGTCTTCCAAGTTCAGAAACTTGGTTTCTCGTGTATGGAACTATCACAGATTTTATGGCTTCTAGACATTTGACGGAGTCAGGGCCCATCATCGCTTCTTTGCATGTAGTCGGTTCATCATTGTCAAACAATAATGATTCATTCTCAAATCTAACTATTTGATTGTTACCCGACTCACGCGGTTCAATAGGAACTTAGATCTATGTGACCACAACCTTTGAGGTACGGCAGCCATGCGCATTGTGGCCGCCTCCAGGACACTTCCCAGCGCTGCGCTACTCAGCACATATAGCTTAGGTTCAATAACCCAATCAAAGTTCTATTGTCCTCTCACTTAACTTTTTGCGAAAAATTCCTTCTCAAGAAACTTGATGTTTTCAGCGACAAACACTTTTGTCTTAGGTGTTCTGGAGGAATACCCAATAGTTACTTTGGGATAACCTACAAAGACGTATTTATCTGACTTTGGTTGTAAACATTTTACATATGTCTAGCATACCAAAATTTCAGAAAAGAAAACTTGGGTTTTATCCCATGACATAACTCATATAGTGTCATTTCAACGGATCATGATGGCGCTCTTTTCAGTGTAAAAGCGGTAGTCTCTAAAGCTTTATCCTTAAAATATAATTGTAGTTTTATAGACGACACCTTTGATCCAATGATGTCAAACAAAGTTTGATTTCATCTCTCGAACACTCCATACTCCTATGGTGTTTCGGGAAATACAAGTCTATGAAACGATTCCTCAACTTTTAGGTGTTTGCTAAACTTGTAACTCAATTATATTCCTTTATGATCAAATCATAAATTCTTTATTCTCTTGTTACAATGATTTTCAACTTCATCTAGAAATACTTTGAACATTTTTCAAATATTTCATACTTCTTCCTTGTCAAGTAAATATACACATATATCTACTCAAATCCTTGGTTAAAGTAAATGAAGTTCAAAGATCCACCACACTCGGCTACGCATAATGGACAATATACATCAACATGTAGAACGTCCAATAAGTTAGTCGTCCGTTCCTATTTGGCCTACAAACGGAGTTTTAATCATCTCTAGGAAATTTTCACAAGTGTCAATTGATTCAAAATCAAAAGGCTCCAGAATTCCATCAATATGGAGTTCCTTCATGTTTTCTTTCCAATATGATTTAAACGGTGGTATCACTCATAAGTAATCTTCTAATCATTTGTCTTGAGACATTTTTAGCATCAGTGTTATGGATGTGATTTCTCCAACAAGATAAGCGTTCATTCATCTTTTATGAATGAGGTAATAATTTGAACAACTATTGTTCTCATAATACCATAACAAAATAACAATTGTTAAAACAAATCTTGAAGGCTAGGTTTAATTCCAACGAAACACAATAACACTTTATTTGTTTTTGATGAGAATCATCCCATATTCTTTTGCTAGTTAATTAGGCCATTGTAGTTCTTGTATTGCGTTGTTCTGTATGATAGTTCATACCAACCAATTTAGTATCAAATACCCAAGAACCACATTGTTTTAACAAGCAACAAATACACCCATAACATGTATATCTTCTATATACCTGAGCTGGACATTTCCAGTCTTTTCTTTTCCGCCAGAATAAATTTCGGATTCTCTTTTTGCAATTCTTTTTCTTCTAGAAGAATCTATCAACATCAATAGTGGCGCCATACACATGGCACATAGTTCAAGGCATGATTAGTCAAACACTAATACCCTTGGACTCGCACTTTGAAGTAGATCACCATTATCAAATATTTGGCGTTCTTCCAAATTCCATTCTTTAGTAATCTTTTAGTGGAGTAAACATTTTACCTACATCTTCTATTCATCCTATCATGACAACTTTCATGATCAAGCTACTATAGCTCATGAGGACAAATTGTGAGTATAATGTTAGTTCCTAAAACCTTTTTAGGAGATCAGGATGATACGTTCATTTTGCATCACTATTTTGTATCATAATTTACTGTTATTCATTGATATATTTCATATTTAGAGATGATACTTATGTTGTTTCCTCTGTTTTTACATGTTTGATGATCGTTGGAGGATTTGCTGCCGGAGTCAGGATTCTGCTGGAAAAGGACCGTCAAGACACCATATTTCGGAAGATCATGAAAATTCCAGAAAATTATATTTTGCCAAAAGACTCAGGAAGCCAGAAGGAGGAGTCGAGAGGAGCCAGGGGGTAGGCTCACACATAGGGGGCGTGGCCTGGCCCCTGGCCACGCTGGCCTAGTGTGAGGCCACCCTGGCCCACTTCAGGTCTCGCCCCTTCGTGTACTTCATCGTCCCCAAAAACCTAAGTCAGGGAGGGCTCAGAGATAGACACCGCCGCCTCTGCGGGGCGGAAAACACCAGAGAGAGAAAAGCTCTCTGGCAGGCAGAAATCTGCCGAGGAAATTCCTTCCCGGAGAGGGGAGATCATCGCCATCGTCATCACCATTGCACCGGACTTCATCGGGATCATCATCATCATCATCATCTCCATCACCAGCACCTTCATCTCCACCATCACCACGCCATCCCGCTGTAACATCTTGAGTTGAATCTTGTCAAATTCTTAGGGGAAACTTTCCTGGTGTTGATTACTCTTGTGGTTGATGCTATTGAGTGGAACCGTTGAATTAAGGTTTATGTTCAGATTGTTATTTACCATTATTTCACCTCTGATCATAATCCATATGATGTCTTGTGAGTAGTTCATTTAGTTCTTGAGGACATGGGAGAAGTCAAGTCGTTAGTAGTGGAATTATGTTGAGTAATATTTAGTGGTTTGATATTTATTTGTTGTGGTGCTATTTCACTAGTGGTGTCATGTGAACGTCGACTACATGATACTTCACCATTTATGGGCCTAGTGAGATGCATTGTGTATTTGGCTTGGCTACCAATTGTGGGGTTGCTGGAGTGACAGAAACCTAAAACTCCGTTGGGAAACCATTACACCAGGGAGCGTAGGATCTTAGAGTTTAAGGCTGTGGTTAGATTTATCTTAATTACTTTCTTGTATTTGTGGATGCTTGCAAGGGGTATAATCACAAGTGTGTATTTATCCTAGTAAGGGTAGTGCGCTAGCACAGGTTCACCCCCATAAGACTTATCAAACTAGTAAAGATTATTTAGCGTAATGAAGCGAAAGCACTTGACAGAAACTCCCGTGTGTCCTCGAGAACGTTTGGTCATCATAAGTTACACAACCGGCTTGTCCTTTGCTAAAGAAAGGATTGGGCCACTTGCTGCAATTATTACTACTGTATTTTATTTACTCGTACTTTATTTACTTGCATTACCAAATACCCCTGAAAACCCATTTGCTAGTATTTACAGTGAATCCTTGATCAAAACCACTTGTCAATACCTTCTGCTCCTCGTTGGGTTCGACACTCTTATTTATCAAAAGTACTATGATACACCCCCTATACTTGTGGGTCATCACTGGACGCCTAGCGTCTCCAATCTTCACAAATTCTCATACAATATGAGAACATGTGTCTTACTAAATTATACTCTATCACTTTGCAACCAAACATTATTTCAGATATCACAATATCTTCCACACATGATAGTTTATGAAAAAATTCTTTCAGCTCCTAGATAACCTTGATACTAAAAACAACTTTTGAATATCAAGGATCATGGAGGCAAGTGTGATACTTAGATACTAGCACTGGAATTGTTACTCTTGATTTAATACTACTTATTAAATTTTATCGAGTAACCAAGGTTTGCTAAAAGTTTGCAATAGGACTTTAAACTTTAGATTGACATTCAAACAATACAATACTAGTTCGTAAAGTTAACATCCAGAATTCTATAGTTCTATTATCTCAATTATAGCTAATCGCAAGGTAGTAAACGGATGCCAATGCCTACAACAAACTATGCAAATTCACTTTGATTTAGTTCATGATAAATTGAGTTCTATAATTCAAAATTACTAAGTGAACTCCCACTTAAAAATAACATCCCTCTTAGTTTTCTTAAGTGATTACACTAACCAAATCCACTATACCGCAACCGATCATCACGTGCAATAGCATAGTTTCAAAGGCGAACATCACCATGTTCATCATATCGACCATATGACACATGCTTAACCTTTCGGTTCGTGTTCCGAGGCCATGTCTGTACATGCTAGGCTCGCCAAGTAGAACCATAGAACTTGCTTGTGTAAAACTGTCTTACACCCGTCGTATGTGAACGTAGAGTCTGTCACACCCGATCATCACGTGGTGTCTCGAAACGACGAACTTTCTTGACGGTGCATGCTACGGAAGAACACATTTTTATCTTGATATTTATGTGAGAGGGATCATCTTATAATGCTACCGCGTGATCAAATCTAAGCAAAATAAGATGCATAAAAGGATAAACATCACATGCATATATAATGTGATATGATATGGTCCTTCACACATTAGATCTTCATCTTGTGCGTCATGGCATGATCTCCATCATTCCACCTGCGCACCACCAAGGTCCATGGCGCGCCACCTTGATTGTCTTCCTCAATTACAATATATCGCTTGGGTATATATATTTGGCACGCAGGCTATAAAAAGAAAAGACAACCATATGGCTCTTGTCGGTTGTTTATAACTTACAAAAAGGATCATTACATATAATTTGTA
Source organism: Dactylis glomerata (assembly GCA_007115705.1). NCBI lineage: Eukaryota > Viridiplantae > Streptophyta > Magnoliopsida > Poales > Poaceae > Dactylis > Dactylis glomerata. The sequence continues at coordinate 3,293,082 of QXEO01000225.1, read as the reverse complement.
ACATAAACAATCTAACCATATCACATCACATGCCCTGCAAAAATAAGTTAGACGTTTCTAATTTGTCTTGCATATTTTACGTGGTTTGGAGCTTTCTAAGAAGAACCGTTCTTACCTATGAACATATAACCACAATGGTGATAAAATATTATTTACAAATCTTTGTAAAATAGATCATAACTATAGTGGGAGAAACGTGCACCCGCAAAGTCACATATGCCGAAGCATATCAAGTGTGGGACAAGTCTCGTGAACGCGGTCACGTAATGTTAGTCTCGGGCAGCTTCAATCCCACTATGCCACTATGATCCAAAATACAAAAATAGCAATAACATGATCATCAACGCCCACATCTCCATGTGTTCTAATCGTGCATACCAACTACGCATAGAGATGGCTCTGATACCACTGATGGGTTCGTAGCATAGAAAACAAAAAAAATTCCTATGCATGAACATAAAACTAGCCAAGATCATCTACGAGATGGAAGCAACGATTAACTAACTCTCGATGATCGGAAGCGGGATTTTATGTTCCCGCACAAATGTTGCCGATGGAGACTCGACGAAGACGCACGTAGTCGACGTAGTCGTTCACTTGACGATCTCAAGATCGTGTACAAGGCGCCACAACCGGCGGCACCTCCATACTCCGTCACACGTATGGCTTGTCGTCGTCTCCTCCACGCCCACGGTCCAGCAGGGCAGCGGAAGAGGGGATCCGCCGGACACTCCAGCACACACTTCTCCAAGTGTGTGAACCTCGAACTAACAATCCGGTAGAGCTTCGCTAAGCTAAGACGGATTTGGGGCAGCAACTTTCCGGGAGAGGGGAAGAATCAAGATAGCATGAACATGGAAGAGAGGGGGGCCTTTTATAGGAGAGGAGGGGGCAGCCCCAAGGGGGTGTGCGCAGCCCCTAGGAGAAATTCTCCTCCTCTTCATGGTGCTAACCCCCTCTTCATGGTGGTAACCCCCTCATCAACATGAGGTAACCCCCCCCCTTTAATTTTGCATGACATTCTTGCTAATTAAATTCACACTAATTGAATTAATAAAACATTTTTATTTCTTTAATATTTGTTAATTCAGTCAATTAACAAACATTAACAAATACCCCTTGAGTTATTTCAATATGCCAAAATAGTTTCGGCGCTTTTCTGAAACAACCCTCATGCTGTCTTGTAATTCGATCGGAGTATCGTATCCACTCAAAAACGACGGCGAACCTTAAGTGTGTCACCCTACGTTTCGTGAATAACGTGGACATGATCGAGACTCCTCTCTGATTAATAATCATCAGCGGGATCTGGAAATCCATGACGACTCCCACTTACTCAACAATAAACTAGTGATCGTGTGAACCAATAACGAACATAGTTAATTCCTTTTGTCTCGCGATGTTATTACCTGTCTGAGATCTGATCATTTGGTATCAACCATACCTAGTTTGATCTTATTCCCGACAAGTCTCTTTACTCGTTCCGTGATAATGCATTCCCATGACCTAGTCACGTGCTTGCAAGCGATTTCAATGCAATATCACCGAGAAGGGCCCCGAGAATATCTTCCCATCATCGGGTCGGACAAATTCCACTCTTGATCCATGAGCCTCAACTAATACTTTCAGAATACCCAAATCAACCTTTATAATCACCAAGTTACGGTGTGACGTTTGATATCATCAAAGCACTCTTCCAGTTTCAGTGATTAACATGATCTCATGGTCTGGGGATTAGAACTATTTCGTATGAGTTTGATATAGCAATGAAACTTGATGAGTTGATCGTATTGCTATTCGTACTATGGGTGTGAGTGTTCATCACATCATTTTTCTAATGATATGACCTCGTAATTAACAACATCCAATGTTCATGATCAGGAAACCTTGATCATCGGTTAATCAACGAGCTAGTATAAAAGAGAGGCTTTACTAGGAACCTTTTGGTTTATTAATCACACAAGTATTAATGTTTCCGATTAATACAATTCTAGCATGAGAAATAAACATTTATCATAAACATGGAATATGTTAATAACCACTTTATTATTGCCTCTCGGGCATATTCCCTTCAAATATGTCTTAGATTCAATAGTTAGTCCATTATAAAATATATCCAGGAGTTCATTTTTAGGCAATGGCTCTCCAGGCAGTACTCTAATTAAAGAGCAAAACCTTCCCCATGATTCCGGCAGTTTCCCTCCTTTTACCTGCTCAAAGTCAAAGATCACTACAAGAAATGTGTTGACTGGCGACCCTTCACTTTGGTCACTAGATGGTCATTGTTGTTCAACTTCTGACCCTCTTGTGACCAAAAACAGTTGGTCGCGAGTTGAGCGTCCCTGACCGCCTACGATGACCAATTTTTCTGATTGGTCATAAGGGATTATGACCAAAATAGATGGTCATAGACATTATGACCAAAAATTTGGTCATGAGCAATTTAGCCAGGCCACGTTGGATCCTATGTGGCAAGATTGTGACCAAACCAATTGGTCGTAATTCGAATTTAGCCCAGTCCATTGGTGTTGCTCTGCATGGGCCAAGCCCAGTAACTCAGCCTTTTAATTCTGGGATTCAGCCTTTTTGCAATCAACTGTTTTTCCTGACAAGAGCCTTTTGCATTTTGTTATTTGTTGGGCCTTAGACTTTTTGTAGTCCACTTACGTTGGCCTTTTTGTAGTCCTTTTATCTACTGGGCCTTGGCCTTCTACATTTTTTTTGGGCCTAAGAATTTTCCAACGGTCCCACTGGTCAGGTTCTTAATTCTCAATTGCAGTATAGAAGCAAATATTTGAACAGAAATCCGAAAATCTTAAAATACTCAGAAATAGTGAACAAGTTTCTCGAAACCATAATTATAATTACACAATTATACAATCTGTTCATACAATTCATACAACCAAATATGCTAAGTACTAGAATATAACTAGCACTAGGTATCTACTCTAGCTTCCAGGGGCTTGAGGCTTCAAATTTATTCAACCTGGAGCTTCACAGTCCTTCAATCTGGAGCTTCATAATGTACAGACAACCAGATATGCTGACTGCTACAATACAAACTGCACTAGCTACTCTTTTCTTTGTCATGCTTCTAAATTCTTCAAATTTATTCAACATGCAGCTCCAGTACATGAGAGAAAACGCCAGTAGAAAACATATCGTTATGTGAAACGATTCATTTGCTGAAGTATTTCAAGAGTATCCATGTCTTGCCAGATTGTTTGTTGGGCATAGGCATCTTTCTACTGTCACTCAAGAATAGAAAGTTTTACTAAACTTACCAGTGCAAGCCTTCGAAAAGCCCCTCCCCTTTTATGGCAAAGGTTTTGAAAATTGACCATCTTGATCTTCTGAAGTTCTGATGACTCTGTTATAGCAGCATCATCGAGTGCACCTCGAAGGTCCTGAATAAGAATATAAATCACAAGATTGAATTAGTTAAGATACAACAGACCAAACAGGATATGGAGCAAACTGCACCAACTGGATATACAGAAATATTTTGATACATTCAATTCCAAGTAAACAAACATTGAAGTGCCATGGTCTGCACAATGAGAGACTAATGATGATAGATAAAGTAAGCATTCATGGAAACTCATAAGAACACATGTGTCTTGTTACTAGACAAAATGCAGAGAAAATATAATGCAAAAATGATAAAGCTCCACAAGTATGGTGTAAATCATAGATTACTGATCGTTGTATGTAAGTTCTGAGAATAGTGCCGACGTTCAAGTAATTATACCAATTTCAGAACAGTGAGCAAAACTGAAAATGGTTAGCTTCTACACCTGTTTATTTGCGTATACCAATTTCAGAACAGTGAACATTCCACTATAAGTACAACTAGCTCACAAGACACTGTCATTCAAAAAAGAACTTAAGCTGTGCAGATAAGCTACAAAGATGTTTCTGTAGCAAGTTTGTATTTTATTCTATGAAATAGCAATCACCAGAGGATCCAGAGAAGAAAGCGTTACCATTTGGAGATCCCTGCTCCCAGAGGTGCTCTCGGCGAGGTTGGGCCGGGCGAGGACGTCGTAGATGATGGGTCTCTCGGTCAACGGGACGGTGAGGTGAGTCCCGTCGGGGTAGACCTGCAACAGCACGAGGCGACCAGACGGAGATCAGAATCTGGCGGAGTGAACATCATGGATCAGGAGGAGGAGGAGGAGAAGTGAGATTCAGGGGGAAGGGGGGACAGATGGGGGTCACCTTGTCCTTAATCCCCTCGAGGCGGTTGAAGACGATGGACCGATGGCCTCCCTCGACGTTGTAGAGCATCTTGGAGGCGGTGAACCAGACCGCACCGCCGGCCAGCGCCAGCTTGACCAGGGCGCCCGCCGCCGGCCAGCGCCAGCTTGACCACGGCCCCGCCGGCGCCTTGAGCTTGTTCATCTCGCGGAGACTGCAACTGTGACTGCGAGATCTGGATCGAGATCTGGAGGCGTCGCGACTGTGAGAGAGAGGGAGGCGGCGCGACTGTGAGGAAATGGGGTGGCTAGGGTTTGGACATATTTGGTTTTGGTGAATGCTGGATAAGATCACCGACGAGTTCGGCAACATCTAACATCTCATTCTTTGGAGGGTCAATAACTTCAGCATCTGTGTCATCAAGATAAGCAGTTGAGGCCATGGTCAACCCTATAGAGATAGAATCCTGTATGGAGGGAAAAAGAAATCAGGGGAAACATCGGGATTGGAAGTAAAAAGAAAAATATATAGTATTTTTAAAAATGGAAACCCTTTTTCAATTACAAACATCATTTCCTTATCCCAACTTAGCTCACTTTTCCATAGAACACACAAAAGAAAAATCCATCTCTCATGTCTTAAGCGAGGCATAATGTAAGTCGAGTAGTCGACATCACTTCAAGGTTATGTAAAGAAGATCATTAGTGGTGCAGAAATCGTGAACACATATGGCTTGGATCTTAGAAAAACTTGCAAGATTTGACACAGGAAGTCTTGTTAGATTACAAGACTATGGACCCAATCAAATTTAAGTACTCATTAAAACTTTATTTTGTTGAAAGGCTACTGGCCACCCAGAGTAGAAAACCACATCTGGTGCCACATACATTTCAATTTCAGGTACCAAATAAACAGGTGAATCATCTCACTTTCAGAAAGCCTAAATCCCATACATTTCTATCAGAAATATACACTATGGAGAATTTTTATCAAGTTTACGATAATAAAATGGCATTCAATATATTCAAGTAGTTAGTTCTACACTGCTTATCCTTCAGTTGCATACAAAACCGCAACCATTCACAATTCAGCCAAGCACTAATTATCCTTCACTATAACCTTGTGAAACACCATGGAAATACACCAGGATACCCAGTATGAGAAAGCAAAATACATGAAAGGGGGTTTTCATTGAAGACTAGGGGAACAAATTATACCACTACAGAGTATATGATGATAGTTTATAAACAGACAAGTAACCATTCAAGAATAGGGGAACAAACTATACCATTACATTTATCAAGGACTATCTTATATCATATTAATACTGCCTGTGACATAAATACCTTACTATTAGGAACCATTTGGATACCAAATAATCACTTAAGCAATAATTAAGGAATACAAAATCAAAAGATATAGCAACAAGCTTTGCAAATTTTCCTTAAGCAACCCAGCAGATAATCAATCACACAATGTATATCTTGCCAGCTAGTTCACCAGTTAATTTCAAAGAGAAGACATAAGAGAATACTCCAGAAAGTATGGAGTACATGCTACATGCTACTTGACAAGTGACTAATCCTCCTACACAGGCTACAATTAGAGAACATCTACGACACGCACTACTGAGAGCAAACACTTGGGCGGGTCGGTCCAAATAGGGACTTGGCATGCAGATTTAGCGGTTAAGCCACAAGTCAAGCAGTAAATTAGCCTAGTAAAACCTCCTAATCGAAGGATCCGGAGAAGAAAGCGTTACCATCTGGAGATCCCTGCTCCCAGAGGTGCTCTCGGCGAGGTTGGGCCAGGCGAGGACGTCGTAGATGATGGGTCTCTCGATCAACGGGACGGTGAGGTGAGTCCCATCGGGGTAGACCTGCAACAGCGCGAGGCGACCAGACGGAGATCAGAATCTGGCAGAGTGAACATCGTGGATCAGTAGGAGGAGGAGGAGGAGAAGTGAGATTCGGGGGGAAGGGGGGACAGATGGGGGTCACCTTGTCCTTAATCCCCTCGAGGCGGTTGAAGACGATGGACCGATGGCCTCCCTCGACATTGTAGAGCATCTTGGAGGTGGTGAACCAGACCGCGCCGCCGGCCAGCGCCAGCTTGACCAGGGCGCCCGCCGCCGGCCAGCGCCAGCTTGACCACGGCCCCGCCAGTGCCTTGAGCTTGTTCATCTCGCTGAGACTGCAACTGTGACCGCGAGATCTGGATCGAGATCTGGAGGCGTCGCGACTGTGAGAGAGAGGGAGGCGGCGCGACTGTGAGGAAATGGGGTGGCTAGGGTTTGGACATATTTGGTTTCGGTGAATGCTGGATAAGATCACCGACGAGTTCGGCAACATCTAGCATCTCATTCTTTGGAGGGTCAATAACTTCAGCATCTGTGTCATCAAGATAAGCAGTTGAGGCCATGGTCAACCCTATAGAGATAGAATCCTGTATGGAGGGAAAAAGAAATCAGGGGAAACATCGGGATTGCAAGTAAAAAGAAAAATATATATTATTTTTAAAAATGGAAACCCTTTTTCAATTACAAACATCATTTCCTTATCCCAACTTAGCTCACTTTTCCATAGAACACACAAAAGAAAAATCCATCTCTCATGTCTTAAGCGAGGCATAATGTAAGTCGAGTAGTCGACATCACTTCAAGGTTATGTAAAGAAGATCATTAGTGGTGCAGAAATCATGAACACATATGGCTTGGATCTTAGAAAAACTTGCAAGATTTGACACAGGAAGTCTTGTTAGATTACAAGACTATGGACCCAATCAAATTTAAGTACTCATTAAAACTTTATTTTGTTGAAAGGCTACTGGCCACCCAGAGCAGAAAACCACATCTGGTGCCACATACATTTCAATTTCAGGTACCAAATAAACAGGTGAATCATCTCACTTTTAGAAAGCCTAAATCCCATACATTTCTATCAGAAATATACACTATGGAGAATTTTTATCAAGTTTACGATAATAAAATGGCATTCAATATATTCAAGTAGTTAGTTCTACACTTCTTATCCTTCAGTTGCATACAAAACCGCAACCATTCACAATTCAGCCACGCACTAATTATCCTTCACTATAACCTTGTGAAACACCATGGAAATACACCAGGATACCCAGTATGAGAAAGCAAAATACATGAAAGGGGGTTATCATTGAAGACTAGGGGAACAAATTATACCACTACAGAGTATATGATGATAGTTTATAAACAGACAAGTAACCATTCAAGAATAGGGGAACAAACTATACCATTACATTTATCAAGGACTATCTTATATCATATTAATACTGCCTGTGACATAAATACCTTACTATTAGGAACCATTTGGATACCAAATAATCACTTAAGCAATCATTATGGAATACAAAATCAAAAGATATAGCAACAAGCTTTGCAAATTTTCCTTAAGCAACCCAGCAGATAATCAATCACACAATGTATATCTTGCCAGCTAGTTCACCAGTTAATTTCAAAGAGAAGACATAAGAGAATACTCCAGAAAGTATGAAGTACATGCTACATGCTACTTGACAAGTGACTAATCCTCTTACACAGGCTACAATTAGAGAACATCTACGACACGCACTACTAAGAGCAGACACTTGGGCGGGTCGGTCCAAATAGGGACTTGGCATGCAGATTTAGCGGTTAAGCCACAAGTCAAGCAGTAAATTAGCCTAGTAAAACCTCCTAATCGAAGGATCCGGAGAAGAAAGCGTTACCATCTGGAGATCCCTGCTCCCAGAGGTGCTCTCGGTGAGGTTGGGCCGGGCGAGGACGTCGTAGATGATGGGTCTCTCGATCAATGGGACGGTGAGGTGAGTCCCATCGGGGTAGACCTGCAGCAGCGCGAGGCGACCAGACGGAGATCAGAATCTGGCGGAGTGAACATCGTGGATCAGGAGGAGGAGGAGGAGAAGTGAGATTCGGGGGGAAGGGGGGACAGATGGGGGTCACCTTGTCCTTAATCCCCTCGAGGCGGTTGAAGACGATGGACCGATGGCCTCCCTCGACGTTGTAGAGCATCTTGGAGGCGGTGAACCAGACCGCGCCACTGGCCATCGCCAGCTTGACCAGGGCGCCCGCCGCCGGCCAGCGCCAGCTTGACCACGGCCCCGCCGGCGCCTTGAGCTTGTTCATCTCGCGGAGACTGCAACTGTGACTGTGAGATCTGGATCGAGATCTGGAGGCGTCGTGACTATAAGAGAGAGAGGGAGGCGACGCGACTGTGAGGAAATGGGGTGGCTAGGGTTTGGACTTTGGACGTGGGGCGATGGGGGTGGCTAGGGTTTGACGAGGGGCATTCTAGTGCATTGGATCGGTTGTGCGTGGACAGTTCGGATGGCCTCGATGGTGCAATCTGTGGGGAGGATATTCCTGATCTCTGATTGGCTGCTATGTCTTTTGCTGTTTTTCCTTTATTAAACCTTTTCCAATTCATTTGTAGAACAAAAGTAGATCAATGCCATGTCCACAACCAGATATTGTTCAAAATTTTGCGACTTGGAATGGCAAACAATGTTGCCGAAGAGACTTTTCATTTTGAAATACTCATTTTCCATTTTCGAGTGCCAAAAAGGGAGTTTTTTTGAAGGAGGTACCAAAAACTACTTTGGTAATTGCACCAACCCATTTTATAAAATTACTAGACCATATTATAAGTACAATTCACCTATTGGTTGACCCTAGAACATTTCCTAGATATTTTCTATTTTTTTGATAACTTTCTGCCGATTCAGCTGAAACGGGTCCAATTTGAACTATAAGTACTTAAAAGGTTTCTCATGATTTTTTGCAAAAAATATTTTTAGGTGCACAACTTGATATTTCATCATAGATCTACAAAAAGTTTCAGAAGATTCCATCCTGATCTAAGAATAGTCACGCCGCCATTTTGAACGCCTTTTAAAGTCGACATAAGAAATTAAAAAAAATCAAAAAAGTAGAAAACCTTTGCGTTGCATCATGTTATGTGACCTAGTTATAAGGAAAAATATCAAACTTGGAATATTAATTTTTTTAAAAAAAAAGTGTTACCAAAACAGAGCTATCATGTATGAAGATTCCTAACTTTTAAGCCAAACTACCAATGTTATGGCCACAATCATGACATAATTTGTTCAAATGATCCTATATTGTGCAAAAGTGTTGCTGAAGGAAGTTTTCTTTTTCTTTGCACGAAAAAGTCATTTTTCATTTTCTGAGTGCCACAAATCGATGTTTTTGTGAAGGGGCTACCAAAATTCAATTTGACAATTGGACCAAAACAATCTCCAAAAATACTATACCTCTCAGGGTTTAAAATTCAGCACTTGGTTGAACAAATAAACAATTTGTAGGTATTTTTTAATTTTTTGATAACTTTCTGCTGATTCAGCTGGAAGCGAGTCCAATTTGAACTACAAGTACTTCATAGTTTGCTTATTATATTTTGCAAAAAATATTTTTAGGTGCACAACTTGCTATTTTATCAGAGATCTACAAAAAATTTCGCAAGATTCCACCCATATCTACAAAAGAGCTACCATGTATGAAAATTCTTGACTTTTAAGCTAAGCGACCGATGTGATGGCCACAATCATGGCATAGTTTGTTAAAATGATCCCATATTGTGCAAAAATGTTCGACTCGGAATGACAAACAATGTTGCTGAAGAAAGTTTTTCATTTTCTTTGCATGAAAAAGTCATTTTCCATTTTCAGAGTGCCACAAATCAATGTTTTTGTGAAGGAGCTACCAAAATTCAATCTGACAATTGAACCAAAACAATCTCCAAAAATAGTAGACCACTTAGAGTTTACAATTCAGCACTTGGTTGAACCATAACCTATTTGTAGGTATTTTTTAATTTTTGACAACTTTCTGCCGATTCAGCAGGAAGCGGGTCCAATTTGAACTACAAGTGCTTCATAGTTTGCTCGTGATTTTTTTAAAAATTATTTTTAGATTCATAAATTACTATTTTATCATAGATCTACAAAAAAATTCACAAGATTCACCCATATCTACAAAAGAGCTACCATGTGCGAAGATTATTGACTTTTAAGCTAAATGACTGATGTCATGGCCACAATCATGGCATAGTTATTCAAATAATTCTATATTCTGCAAAATGGTTCAACTCAGAATGACAAACAATGTTGATGAAGGAAGTTTTCATTTTATTTGCACAAAAAATTCATTTTTCATTTTCTGAGTGCCACAAATTGATGCTTTTTGTGAAGGAGCTACCAAAAATCAATTTGAAAATTGGACCAAAACAATTTCCAAAAATATTATACCATTTAGGGTTTACAATTCAGCACTTGGTTGAATAATAAACCATTTGTAGGTATCTATTTATTTTTTGACAACTTTCTGCCGATTCAGCAGGAAGCGGGTCCAATTTGAACTACAAGTGCTTCATAGTTTGCTCGTGATTTTTTCAAAAAATTATTTTTAGATTCACCAGTTACTATTTTATCATAGATCTACAAAAAAAATCGCAAGATTTTACTAATATGTTACTTGAAATATATGTTTAGTTCTTTGTAAAAACAAAAATATCTTTAAAATCTATTTGGGCCGAAACTTATGGGGAGCCCAAATTATTTTTTCCTGAAACGCTCCACTACAAAGCCATATTGGCTATGGACCACTATTCCAGGCCCATCTACGCGGCGGGTTAAATAAAAGGGTCCAAACTCCATAGTAGACACAAGTGATGGTGTGCTGTGATGGTTTAAGTCTTGGTGGGTTGAGGGGGAGGTCCTGAGTTGAATCCCCCATGAAACTTGTTTTTTGAAGAAATTATTTAGCCGGGATGGATGGTTGATATGGGTCAAGGCGGGACCCGCCTGGCAGGTCTAGATGGCGCCCACGTGTCAGCTTGGGCGGGACCCACCTGGCAGGTCTGGGTGGCGCCTACATGTCAGCTTGGGCGGGACCCACCTGGCACGTCTGGGTGGAGCCCACGTGTCAGCTTGGGTGGGGTGGGGCGGGACCCACCTGTAAGATGGTGGGGCCAACGGATGGGACCGGGGTGGGGCTGGCCCCACCTGTAAGGTGGTGGGGCGGGACAGGTGGGACCCACGTGTCCTGGGCAAGTGGGGTATGGGACCCACATGGCAGGCTAGGTGGGGCAGGACCCACCTGTAAGGTGGTGAGGTGGGATGGGTTGGACCCACGTGTCATGGGCAAGTGGGGTGTGGGACCCACATGTCATAGGGTAGGATGGGTGGTGTGGGACCCATGTGTCATGGTGTGATGGCTGGGTGGGACCCATGTGTCATGGGGTGGGGTAGGTGGGACCCATGTGTCATGGGGTGGGGTGGGACCCATGTGTCATGGGGTGGTGGGGTGGGTGGGACCCATGTGTCATGGGGTGGTGGGGTGGGTGGGACCCACGTGTCATGGGGTGGGGCAGATGGGACCCACGTGTCATGGGGTGGTGGGGTGGGTGGGACCCATGTGTCATGGGGTAGGGTAGGTGGGACCCACATGTCATGGGGGTGGGGTGGGGTGGGACCCACGTGTCATGGGGTGGTGGGGTGGGTAGGACCCATGTGTCATGGGATGGTGGGGTGCTTGGGACCCATGTGTCATGGGGTGGGGTAGATGGGACCCACGTGTCATGGGGTGGTAGGGTGGGACCCACGTGTCATGGGGTGGTAGGGTGGGACCCACGTGTCATGGGGTGGTGGGGTGGGTGGGACCCATGTGTCATGGGGTGGGTTGGGTGGGACCCATGTGTCATGGGGTGGTGGGGTGGGACCCACGTATCATGGGGTGGGTGGGGTGGGGTAGGACCCACGTGTCATGGGGTTGGTGGGATGGGTGGGACCCTTGTGTCATGGGGTGGGGTGGGTAGGACCCACGTGTCATGGGGTGGGGCAGATGGGACCCACGTGTCATATTAGTGAAAGTCAATGGTTATGTCCTTTTGTTAATGGGTCCCACCTGTCAGAGCATTGCCACATAAGCATCGGTGACACCTAGATGCTGACACGTATACAGGATTGCTGAGGTGGATGGCTAGTCACACTGATTATAGTGGTATGACCATTTAAATTGGTCGCAAGCGGTAGAAAATCAATTAAAAATAATGTGCTAAATTCGATTATATAGGTTATGACCATTTTGTGTCTGAGCATTATGACCTTTTGGACTAAATTGGTCATAAGGATTAAGATCTTGAACCCTCCAAACAGCTTACAACCATTTGATACGAGTTGGTCATAAATCTATGACTAATTTTTCTGTGGTCACTATGAGATGGTCACTAGTCAACACATTTCTTGTAGTGGATTTTCTGCAAAGCAGCATGTTGAGCACTAGCAGGAAAATATTTCTAAAAGAAAGCGTTAACCAAAGCAATAGGACTATCAATTGATCCAAAAGACAAATTATTAAACCAAGCTTTAGCTGCACCTTTCAATGAAAAAGGGAAAATCTTAGCAACAAAGTAAGTACGCAGCTTAGTATCATCAGAAAACAAATTACTCAAAGAAGAATGCTCATTCATGTGCTCCATAGCATTCTTACTTTCAGTACCACAAAAAGGTTCTTTCTCAACAATAGATATGTAAGATAAATCCAAAGAGAAATCATAGTCCTTATCACTAATATGTATGGGAGAAGCAGCAAACTTAGCATCAGGAGATAACTTGTATCTAATAGCACGTCTTGCAAGAAGATCTCTAATAGCACCAGCATCACTAGTAGCATGAAATTCATCAATAAAAGCATCATCTAGCTCAATATAAGCATCATCAAAATCGTCACTAGGGTGTTCCCTAGACTCAGGTGAACTAACAGGTGTAACAATAGCGTTCCCCATTTGCTTAGTCCTAGCAATTGTAGTCTCTAAAAAGGAACCTAACGAACCATTCTCATCAAGCACAGTAGAAGCATCGTCAAAACTATCAGTAGCATTTTCAAACTCAGCAGAAGAAGTAGCATGTGCATGCGGTGGTGTAAGCAACTTACTCATAACAGATGGTGAATCAAGAGCAACAGAGGTGTTCAGAGTCGTGCCTCTTCTTGTAGTGGATGGCAATATAGGAACTTTTCCATCACGAGGTTTACCCATGATGAATGGATTGCAGTGAACAATAGGAATTCCAAGTGAACTTACAAATAAAGCTATGCTCCCCGGCAACGGCACCAGAAAATAGTCTTGATGACCCACAAGTATAGGGGATCGCAACAGTCTTCGAGGAAAGTAAAACCCAAATTTATTGATTTGACATAAGGGAGCCAAAGGATATTTATAAGCTTTAACAGATGAGTTGTCAATTCAGCTGCACCTAGAAACAGACTTGCTCGCAATGGTTTATCAGGTGCAACAGTTTTATAATGGTAGCAGTAGTAAAATAGCAGCAATAATAATAAAGTAAAGACGGTAATAGTAGCAATAGTAAATAGTAGGATTAAATATTGTAGGCATAGGGATGGATGTATGGGCGTTGCATGGATAAGATAATTCTTTAAATCAGCAAGACATGGGCAATTAGAGATAAATAATGATAAAGCATCCTAGTACTAAACAACCATAGGCATGTGTTCCGTATATAGTCATACGTGCTCACAATGAGAAACTTGCACGGCATCTTCTGTCCTACCAGCCCGTTTGCAGCGGGGCCTTAAGGGAAACTACTGGTAATTAAGGTACTCCTTTTAATAAAGTACCGGAGCAAAGCATTAACACTCGATGAACACATGTGATCCTCACATCATAGCCGTCCCCTCCGATTATCCGAATTGCTGCCACTTTGGGGCCTCGGGTTCCGGACAATGATATGTTTATACCACTTGCAGGTAAGATCATAAACAACAAGTATCATCATAAAACAAATAACAAGTTCAGATCTAAGATCATGGCACTTGGTCCCAAAGTGACAAGCATTAAGCACAACAAGTTGCAACAATGTCATAAGCACTAAAAATAGATACTAGGCACCATGCCCTAACAATCTCATAGAAAATTACATGAATGATCTCATCTAATCCCTACCATCCCCTTCGCCTACAGCGAGAATTACTCACACATCGATGGGGGAGTCATGGATGGTTGATGGAGAGACGTCAGTGATGATGGTGATGAAGATCTCCTCCAAATCCCCGTCCCGGTAGGGTGCCAGAACGGAGTTTCTGGTTCCGAATCGCGGTTTCTGATGGTGGTGGCGCAGTGGAAGTCTATCTGGGAAAAATGCCGAACCCCGATAGTTTCAGGTCGAAGGGTATATGTAGGCGAAAGGAGGGCTTGAGGAGGCGGCTGGGGTGGCCTCACCACACCCTGGCGCGACCAGGCCTGGGCCGCGCAACCAGGTGGTGTGGTAGCCTCCCAGCCCCTCTCCGTCTCGTATTCTGGCTCTATGGGTCTTCTGGTAAAATAGGAATTTTGCAGCATTTTCCGGGATTTTTCCTGAAAGTTGGATTTCTGCACAAAAACAAGACACCAGGGCAATTCTGCTCAAAACAACGTTAGTCCGTGTTAGTTGTATTCAAAACACACAAATTAGAGGAGAAACAACAGCAAAAGTGTTTGGGAAAGTAGATATGTTTTGGACGTATCAGGAAGTCATCGTCGCCCTGATCTGGCTTCTCGGCAGCCGGCTCGCGCTGGTGGTCCTCCAGACCCCCAGCCGGCTGCGCTTGCGGGGCTCTAGGGAGTTGCTGAGCACGCTGCTCTAGCTCCTTGATGAAACGGCACTGACGCGTGGAGTGGGTCGCTTCCCTGCCGGGGGTGCTGTGGAATTTGCACGGCTGGTCGAGCGATGCATCGAGGGTGTATTTGCCCTCCTTGCACCCCTGACCGTTGCTGGCAGCCCCCGGGCCTCCTTGGTCAGCCGCCGCTCGCTTTGAGCTGGCAGATCCCTTCGGGAGCGCCTTCATGTGGTCAAGCCACAGATGGACGTGCAAAGCTGGCTGGCGAGCCTGAGACCTCAACTCAGCCGCTGGTGCCGGGACCTAACGTGGCCGGCCGTCTCCGCCTGCCTGCTGGGCGCGGCGGCCTCGGGCGTTGCAGCTTAGAGCATGACCGCCCTGGCCGTGCCCACCTGGGCCTTGGCTTGACGACGACGACTGCTGGATCTGGACCCGACTTGGGCCCGCAGCATAGAGTCCATGGCCGCGCCGCTGGCCATGAGCTAGCTCGGCCGGCGCGTCTCCATGTGCGTCATAGAACTCATGGAGCACGGTGCTCATGCGGCGCTGGGCGTCTTCATCCTCGCCCATCTTGTCGAGGAGAATGAGGCGCGTTCGTTCCAGGGCCTCTGCGACCTGGACGGGGTCGACGATGTGGTCGAGTGGTGCGCGCAGGTCCACGATGGTGATGTGATTGCTATTGATGGCGCGGTGTTGAATAGTGCCAGAGAACTTATTGGCGTGTAGTTGATGAAGTAAATAACCGGCCAGTTGAGAACCCCAAGAGAAGGTTTGATGAATATAGTAGCAAGTTTTCCCTCAGTTATGAAACCAAGGTTTAATCGTCCAGTAGGAAAAACCAAACTCAAGAAGGTGATGCTTGCTAGCTTCGCGACAGCTTCAGACAATTTATAAGGTGCCTCGTCCAAGCTTTGCTTTGCGAGCGGCAACGTGGAACCTGCACACAACACAACCAAATACTTTGTTCCCAACTTACGATGAGGTTGTCAATCTCACCGGTTTGCTGTAAACAAATGTATGAGCGTATCGAGTGGAAAGCAATAGTAGTATGCAAGTAAAGTAAACAGTGCGAGTAAAGTAAACATGTCATAGCAATATAATGGAAATAGGACCGGGGTCCACAGTTCACTAGTGGTGTCTCTCCATAAGATAAAATAACACATGCTGGGTAAACAAATTACAGTTCGGCAATTGATAGAATAAAGATAATGTGATATGTCGAGAGGATCACTATGAGATTTACTCTGGGCATTACAACAAGATACATAGACCGCCATCCAACTACATCTATGACTAATAATTCACTTGTGGCGAATCAATCTGAGAACTCCACAAGTATTAACTTGCGAACAACAGATAACTGCATTAAGCAAAGTGTGTAATGTAAACAAAGCATATGCCCTTGAGCATTTGAATGTTGTTTTCTCCCTAGTGGCAACAACACATCTACAACCATAGAGGTTTCTGTCACTCCCCCAGATTAAATAGAGGCATGAACCCAACTATCGAGCATAAATACCCCCTCTTGGAGTCACTAGTATCTACTCGGCCAAGATAGCTACTAACAACGGAGAGCATGCAAGATCATAAACAACATAGAGATAATATTCAGCACATCAACTCAATCATAACACCAATATTCATCGGATCCCAACAAACACAACATGTAGAATTACATAACGGTGATCCCGATCATGTAAGGCAGCTCACGAGATCTAAACATGAAGCACATGGTGGAGAAGACAACCATCTAGCTACTGCTATGGACCCATAGTCCAAGGTAGACTACTGACTCATCGCGCCGGAGGCAAGCATGGCGATGAAGAAGACCTCTGGTGGCGATTCCCCTCCCTGGCAGGGTGCCGGGAAGAGGTTCTGGACCCTCCCGATCTCGGGTCGATGACGGCGGCGAATCGCGATATGTTTCTAGAAAAGTGATCGGCTGTTTAGGTTTTTCCCGTTGGGGGCTCTTTATAGGCGAAGGGGCATCGTCAGAAGTGGACCGAGGCGGCCACACACATAGGGGGCATGGCCTAGCCCTAGGCCACGCCGCCCTATTGTGTGGGCCCCTCGTGGCCCCACTCCGTCTCCTCTTCAGTTCTCTGGAAGATTCGGTGAATTTCTGGATGTTTGGCTTTTGTTTCGTCCAATTCCGAGAATATTTCCTGTGTAAATTTTCTGAAACACAAAAACAGCAGAAAACAGGGAACTGGCACTGTGGCATCTCGTTAATAGTTTAGTTCCCGAAAAATGCATAAAAACGCCACCAAGTGTAACAAAACACTAAGCAAATGGTGTAAAAACAAGCATGGAGCATCAAAAATTATAGATACGTTAGAGACGTATCAGCATCCCCAAGCTTAACTCCTGCTCGTCCTCGAGTAGGTAAGTGATAACAAAAGAAATAATTTTTGAGGTGACATGCACCTACACAATCTTGATCATCTATGTAAGCGTTGTGCACTGGGATCAAAAGAACTTAAAACATGGGCATGAAAGACATAATCTTGATAGAAGAAACTTAGCAACCATGTTATAACATGAAAAAGAACACAAATGAAAGATCATGAAAATAAAACAATGAAAGTCAAATGTGTGTTCAAATCATATGGAAGAACATACAAATGGTTTTCAGCTTGTCCTTCATAAGAGAGCAAAACATAAATGCATATGACACCTTCAAGTTTAAGAGGGCGACTAGATACAAGTAATTTAAGAACAAGTGAAACCAACATCATAAATCAATCAATGAAAACTTTGGGACAATGCACATTATACTCAGAATGACAACTATGCTCTCTTAGATGGTGCATAAAGGTAGAAGGTGGTGACTCAACATAAAAAGTAAAAGAAAGGCCCTTCGCGGAGGGAAGCAGTGATTGCAAGTTTTATAAACCTTCAAAAATTATGGTACTTACTAGCTTTGAGCCCTCATTGCCCCCATCATAAGCATCTTGAATGGTTAAAGTTAATGCGAATACACTTATGATGCATATGCTTGACAAATCATAAGTTGAAAACCTCGTGTCCCGTGAAGTACGAATACCCAAACCTCATGCTACTTTACTTAGAGTCCCAAGCAAGCTCTTATCATTGTAAGTATACACGTATCATCGAGAACCGCCAACGGGGTACCTCCGTCCCCGATGACATGGAACAAGCCCACATCAAAATGACGGGACAAACAGACAATGAACACCTCAGCATCTCTTTTATTTACCATTGGTATAGCTTCTTATTGTGAGATGCGTTGTCGAATGTTCTCTATGGGCATGCTGTAAATTTCCACCATGAATTATGCATGGCTTAGATTAGCGGCCCAGGCGTTTCTCTAACACGTATACAAACTCCATGATCCCGCAAGATTCCCAATTCATTTCACATCGCGAGTATCCATAAACAAAAGATCACGATATCAACTCAAATGAAAGATAGTGCAATGTTGAAAGCTTGCCCCATGATGACATGGCTGGGCTAATTTCCAACTTACAACTTGCAAGCATAACAACTCAACATAAGAGAGCCACAATGTCAAAATTTTAAAACGAGAAAAGTAAAGTGTGCCATCAGGTTCGTGAGAGCTTTACTGACCAATTTTCGCATAACACCAAAAAGAGTTTAATTTGAAGGATAGATAAAAGCAAGTCAAATGTACTTTGGAATAGCAAATTGCTAATAGGCATGTTTGGTGGACACATTGGACCAACTTGGTTTTTAGGAGTTGGATGCACGAGTAGAGCTCATACTCAGTATAAAATGAGGGCTAGCAAAAGACTGGGACCGACCAACTAAGAGAGCAATAACGACCATAATCATGCATAGCGACAAAACGACATTTAAAAGAAGCATAAGATGGCATCAAAATTCAAAAACTAAATGATCATAGAGGCTTATGGCGACTTTGTATGAGTCTAACATGTGTGAGCATGCGCCAAGTCAACCCAAATAAAGCATCAAAGGAGAAAACCAAAATAATGCTTCCAAATAATTAAAACAACGCATGATTTTTTAAAGGCTCATTAAGCAATCTCAGTCAATTGAGACAAGTCATGCTACAGGAAAACCACTAAGCATGCTATCAAAAAGACATCAAGCACGACATGCAAAAGCCTAGGCCGCAGTCTACACAAGCTCCTTCTTGTACCACTTTTTTGCATAAAGCTTTTTCTCTTTTCGAACACCATTCAAACTTTTTTGAAACAACTCTTTTGGTGAAAACCAACATGGACCAGATGTCAAAATACACCTTGATAAAAAGATATAATAAGATCTGAACAAAAATCAAGGCAAAAAACGAAAGCTAAACGCAGTTCTAGAAAAAGAGAACACTCGTTGAACGATAAGAGAGAAAAACGGAGTGTTCTTGGCAAATAAAAAGCAAGGCAACTTCTCCAAAAGGAATTTGTTGGGGTCCAACCATTTATTGCAGCAAACAAAACTTAAAACTTAAAACAACTGACGCTCCAAGAAAAACGCATAATGCATGAAGCAATAAAAATATAGTGTATTGAAAGGTGACCTGATTTTTGCCGATGAAGAAGGGGGTGCCTCGGGGGCATCCCCAAGCTTTACGCTTGTACCTCTTGGATATTTCTTGGGGTGAAATGCGTATCCCCAAGCTTGAGCTTTTGTCCATTCTTCAACTCATCTCATCATTCTCCAATCCCTACACTTGAAAACTTCCTTCATACAAAACTAAACACAATTCTATTAGCAACATTAGTGTAAGCATAGCAATGAATCAATCCTTTTTGCTTCAGGTTTCAACTCAAAACCACCACATATAAAGAATATAATACTGTAGCAACTTCCCCAATAGTTCCGTGATCAAAAGAACTAAAAAAGAAAGCGATAAATCGGTAAACATAAATATTGGCAGAAATCTGTCAAAATAGAACAGCTGTCAAAGGTCGAATTTTTAGAGGGTTTTCTGTTGCTCAAATCAAAAACTGTATAACTAATGAAAGTTTGGATATAACCTGGGGCATATGCACAAGAAATCTTAAGTCCAAAAGATATTCTGAGAATTTTCACGAATTTTTACAGTGCAGCACCGAAAACTGTTTCAGGACAACAACTTCCCCAAATCTTACCTCACTTAAATTAGAGGCTTCTCTTGGCACAACAACCAAATAAAAAGGATAAGGAGCGGTTATTACAGTAGTAATAACTTCCAAGACTCAAATAAAAGAAAAAGAACTGAAAGTAAAAATATTGGGTTATCTCCCAAGAGTGCTTTTCTTTAACGCCTTTGAGCTAGGCGCAGAAAATGCGAATCAAGTATTATCGAAAGAGGCATTAAGATCAACTGTTTCCTCAATATCACCACTTACCACACTAGGCACTTTAGAGGTTCCCGAAGATGATTCAACCTGCAAGTCACTCTTAGTTGAACTAAAAGTCTTACCAATCTTAAAAACATGCTGCGGTTTAGGCACAGACACCTTGGGAACATACATAAATTTTTGCTCTTTTCCAACAAAAGCTTTCTCCTTCTTAAACTTTAGAGAAGAGAAAATTGAAATGAAAGTTTCCATGGATTCCTCTAGTTTCCCAATCCTAAGGTTTTGACTATCAAGAGTAGTGCTGGCCTCTAAATTAAACGGTGATTCTCTTACCGATACTTTCTATCAATTCATTAACTCGGCTAGCGTTATCAAGGATATTTGGCAAACTTTTTTCTAAAGAGCTAAGCTTTTCTAAAACTTCCTCCAAAGTGACTTCCGTTTTAACAACATGAATAGCTGGTACTCCCACTAAACTTTCTATTAAAGTGCATGCTTCAAGAGCGGGAGTACCCAGAAAATTACCTCCTGCAAGAGTATCAAGAACGTACCTATTCCAACTAGTTATACCAACATAAAAATTTCTAAGATGGATCATGGTAGAATGCTTCTTCGTACACCTATTATGAGAATTGCTAATATGGTACCAAGCATCTTTCAAGCTCTCTCTCCCTTGTTGCTTAAAAGTACGAACTTCAACTTCAAGATTACTCATTCTAACAAAACTAAAAGCAAGTAAATAAAAGCGACTATAAAGGAAACTAATAATAATTTTTTGTATTTTTGATAAAATGATGCAAGTAAAAATAAAGTAAACCAAAACTTAAAACAAAGTAAAGGATGTGCGTGCGAAACTCCCCTTGTAGAAGTCTTCTTTTTCCTCGGCAACGGCGCCAAAAAAGACTTGATTACTATTGATGGCGCGGTGTTGAATAGTGCCAGAGAACTTGTTGGCGTGTAGTTGATGGAGTAAATAACCGGCCAGTTGGGAACCCCAAGAGAAGGTTTGATGAATATAGCAGCAAGTTTTCCCTCAGTTATGAAACCAAGATTTAATCGTCCAGTAGGAAAAAGCCAAACTCAAGAAGGTGATGCTTGCTAGCTTCGCGACAGCTTTGGACAATTTATAAGGTGCCTCGTCCAAGCTTTGCTTTGCGAGCGGCAATGCGGAACCTGCACACAACACAACCAAATACTTTGTTCCCAACTTACGATGAGGTTGTCAATCTCACCGGTTTGCTGTAAACAAAGGTATGAGCGTATCGAGTGGAAAGCAATAGTAGTATGCGAGTAAAGTAAACAGTGCGAGTAAAGTAAACAGGTGATAGCAATATAATGGAAATAGGACCGGGGTCCACAGTTCACTAGTGGTGTCTCTCCATAAGATAAAATAAAACATGCTGGGTAAACAAATTACAGTTGGGCAATTGATAGAATAAAGATAACGTGATATGTCGAGAGGGTCACTATGAGATTTACTCTGGGCATTACAACAAGATACATAGACCGCTATCCAACTGCATCTAGGACTAATAATCTGTGACGCCCCAAAACCGGCACCTTGCAGATTATAGTCATCATGCCACAATCTACACGGTGTCGCTTTGGAAACGCACCACCAAGCATAATGTGCATGTCGCAACACACACATTATGCGGGTGGAATCAAGGTAGCAACAGTTACACAAGTTCACGATGGAACCCACAAAAGAATATATAATATAACCACGAAGACTCCACGAGTCCGGCCGAATCTCTGAGACGGACCTAGTTGTTGCGTGCACGGCTTCGGAGGCCCGACTCCACCCACGGGAGACGACCCGCTTTAGCATGCGGTAAACGCTCACGCCGCAAACCTATGCGTGCATGCAGAAAACAAACAAGGGGTTACAAGGCACCCACGGCTTCCCCCAAAGTAAATCGAACCATAAGATACAAGAGCTGCATGCACGCAAGAACCAAATGGAAAACCTCAAACTAGTTGTGGCCACTGGACAAGTGTGTAGATTCCGGCAGTGATCGAGGGGAGGCCCGTAAACGTACCCACGTCTGGTTAGAGCGCTCAGTCTCAGAACAGTTCATGCAATCTCGGGGTCCTAGGGGACACAAGTGAGCCGTCGTAAAACTGGCAAAATGACTCACCGATGCCTCTGCTTAATTCAATTTTAATTATTAACATCAAAGTAAGCCATGAGTATCTCCAACAACATATATCCATAAAGTAGAGCATGTGATAACTTCCCAACCCAATAAGATAAAACAACTCCAACAACCTGAAGATGCCTACGACTCGCAAGGCCAACTCGAACAACAAGCACACGGGTAATAGGATGTATGGAAGGTTCTATGGCTTTGCTTTGGATAATAGGTGGATAGGACACGTGACATGAACAAAGCATCGCGACACAAGGCTAGAATATAGAGCTAGCGAGAGCAAAAGTATTAAATGGGTAGAGAGAAAAGGGCTCGCCTGAAAAGATTGTCGAAGAACTTTCGAAGAACTTGTCGTTGCTCACATCACCACGAAGCGTCCTATCCGAGAAGAAGTAAATCACTACAACAAACAACGGATGCAACACTTACTACTACGGAGAAAGAATCGGCATGATCATATGAAGCATGCATGCCATGGCAATTATGATGCAATGCAACTTATTCAAATTAAGCGGAATAGGATTCCGACACACATATAGATGGTTCAAGTTGATTTACTACACGAAAATTTAAATGTTTATTAGCATGGCAAGAACAAGGCATGGGTGAGCTACACAAATTAAATGAAGCGGGAAAATATGATAAGCATCTCCCAAATACTTCATATGTTATTATTATTAGGTGATATGCAAACTACCACGTCACTATATGATGCGAGATGCAAACAGGTATGTGAATGTCATATTCAGATTCTTCATATTTTTCTGATCCAAAAACATATAAAACACTTTAAATTTCGAGTTACCATTTGAAAGATATGAACTATGCAAAATCCAAACACCTGCAGGAATTTCAGAAAAAAAAACTGAAAACTGAGAAGGCTGAACTGGGTCCGGACCTGAGCCGAAAGCGGCGGATAGTATCTGTCAGACACCGGCGACGGAGCGGAGAAATTCTGATGGACCAAGTCCCAGTCGGCGTTGGATCTGAGCAGCAAAAATCTGGGATTAAATCCCAGCTGCTGTGAAGAGATTCGAACTCGGGATCACTGAAGGATTGCAAAGGAACACACCAACTCAGCTCCACATCGGATCATGACATAGTAGAGGCGCCAGATTATTTGAACAGCATACACAGCCATATCCTATAATGAGTTGAAGATGAAACTGAATGCGAGTGTTGTTGCGGAGCTCGGTGCAGACGAATGGAGATGTCTTCGCGGGCGCGCATGGAAAGGCAGCGGCCGGAGGCGTTGCCGGGCAGACGAAGCGTAGGACAACAAGAGTTGAATCAACCTGAAAGCTGGCATATTTGGTAGTGATGCAGACTTGCAGAGAACGTCGGAGACGGGAGCAAAAGATGACCTGGGTGAGCAGCCACATGGGTGTGCGCTTTGGTGGACATGCAGAGAGCGGACATGGCCATGGCTGTGATTGGCGTCGGGGAGGAACCTGGAGTGCGGCCGGACTCACGGATGCCATTGGAGCAGCGATGGGCAGGGACATCCTGGGTAGCTGGGTGGCGCGCGGCCGCACATGATGACGTAGAGGCGCAGCTGCAGCAGGGGAGGAAGAACTTGGCGATGAGGATGTCCGCGCGAGGCGTGTGCCTGGCAGCGCAGCTGCAGGACGAAGCAGGTCGCGCCGGTGAACTGGGCGACGAACAGGAACGGCGGGAGAGCGCCCGAAGGCGAGGCCAAGCGAAGGACAAGGTCGCGCATTTGGGGTCGATGGAGACGTGGCCGTCTCGTGCGGAGGCGGATGAGCACCGGAGCTCAAGGTGCAGACCAGCTGGACGTGGCCGGCTTCGAGCGCGACGGTGTGGAATAGGGATGGAGAGGAGTGAGGTTGAGCGGAGGAACCTGATGGAGGACGTCGTGCTGGGACCGAAGCAAGGAGGAGTGGGAATTGAAGCTAACGCGCACGAGAAGCACTGCCGCGTGCGTTCTGTGAGCACAGAGAGCGGCGGCGGGGAGGAAAAGATAGGGGCTAGGGTTGCAGCAGGAGAGGTCTTCTCTTATAGGACAGGGAGGCGTCCCATCGGCCATCCCATCGATCAGGTGAAGTACGTGGCTCCACTGCGATTCTTGCCGTACAGGAGAAAGACGAGAGAAGTGCAACATGGAAGTAGATGGGCCATCGATCGAAATTTAGTGGGCGGTAAAGGATTCAGCTGGGCTTGTTTCTCCTTTTCTGCTATTTCTTCTTTACTTCTCTTCTTCTTTTCTGCTGATCTCTTCCCAGAATAAGATGGAGAGAGGGACACGAGGGAGGTTTTGAGGGATTTAAAACAGGATTTAAATAAAAAGTTTTAAAACTTGATTTGATCTAAAATATTTCATAAGTTTGCAAATAGTTTGGCTTGTTAGCTTTAATTTAAACAAGAAAAAGGGAAGGGATGATTTATTATAAAACCATACAAGCCAAAATAGTAAAATAGTTTTTAAGAAAATAAATTTATTTGACAAAACATGCAAGATGATAGATGCATGATGCTATAATGACGCGAAAAAGAAAATAACAAGCAATTCTAATAGGGGTAATTTTCCGGGTCGTTACAATCGACACCACTAACAAGGGATCTCGCCCCGAGATCCACGCTCGTGTAGGGAAAGAATTGGTTAAACTATCGGATCTTCGTGCGCCATGTTGAAGGTCGCGACACCACTAACAAGAGTTTTCTTCTCGACACCACCAACAAGGGATTCTTCCTCACATTGACGATGAAGACCTTCCGATGAAACGAACCTATTAGGATAAAAGGCAAGAAATCGGCCACCCACGTAGGAACCTAAACTCAGAGAAGAAGGAAAGAGAGAGGATTCAAAACTCGCTAAGGAAAGAGGAGATAAGCATAGAAGGTAAGGAGAAAAATACAGAGCTAACAAGATCTATCCAACTCATTTTTATTAAAATAGTTTTGACACTAGACTCAACAACGTCTGTTGGCAAGGTTATCCTACAGGCAGACTGGACCCGTGGGTATCGACAAAACCTGGCTCTGATACCACTTTTGACGCCCCAAAACCGGCACCTTGCAGATTATAGTCATCATGCCACAATCTACACGGTGTCGCTTTGGAAACGCACCACCAAGCATAATGTGCACGTCGCAACACACACATTATGCGGGTGGAATCAAGGTAGCAACAGTTACACAAGTTCACGATGGAACCCACAAAAGAATATATAATATAACCACGAAGACTCCATGAGTCAAAATATCCAAATATACATACAAAGATCCAAATCATACATAAAGCAAAATAGTATCCGAGTACGGACAAGAATACAAATGGGCCGAAGAGGCCTGAAGATAACGATGGCGTCCAAACCCTGCCCAGGCCAAGCCGGAAGGGTAACCTTGCTAACGTCGTCGCTCCCATACCTGTCAAAAACGTTGGGCCAAAGGTTGCCGAACAAGGAGGGAGAAAGAGAAAAAGGAAAAAAACGAGGGTGAGTACCGAGGCACGTACTCGCGAGACTAGAATTCAGCTGTGCTCGCCTACAGGCTATAAGGTGGACTTAGCGGCAACAAAAGAATCATACTACAGAAACACAGTACAACTTCCGTCTAAATAGAATAAGATAAGAGAGCGCATAAAAGAACCAACTAGAAACTAACACCAAACATAACCCAGCCGATGAATCACCTCCTCGTGACCAAACGAAGAAGCAAGTATCAAAGGCACTCACACGGTTACCAAGTTTTATTGCAAGTTTATTATTATAGTTGTGCTAGCTTACTACACATGTTTATTAGTATTGAAATAGCAGGTGCAAGTTGTTCTATGATCGGTAGTACAGCTCCAAGTCGTCCATAACCGCGGACACGGCTTTTCGAAAAGATTTAACCCTGCAGGGGTGCCCAAATGTACCAAAACGCACGATCACTCCTTGATGCCTACGATTAGCACACTTCCAAAGATGTGTCGGCAGGAGGTCACGACTCGCACTCTCCTTCACTACAAACAAGTCCAGGAAGCCACCTAACTAAGTTTAACCCGCTCGAGAGTCCGGCCGAATCTCTGAGACGGACATAGTTGTTGCGTGCACGGCTTCGGAGGCCCGACTCCACCCACGGGAGACGACCCGCTTTAGCATGCGGTAAACGCTCACGCCGCAAACCTATGCGGGCAAGCATAAAACAAACAGGGGGTTACAAGGCACCCACGGCTTCCCCCAAAGTAAATCGAACCATAAGATACAAGAGCTGCATGCACGCAAGAACCAAATGGAAAACCTCAAACTAGTTGTGGCCACTGGACAAGTGTGTAGATTCCGGCAGTGATCGAGGGGAGGCCCGTAAACGTACCCACGTCTGGTTAGAGCGCTCAGTCTCAGAACAGTTCATGCGATCTCGGGGTCCTAGGGGACACAAGTGAGCCGTCGTAAAACTGGCAAAATGACTCACCGATGCCTCTGCTTAATTCAATTTTAATTATTAACATCAAAGTAAGCCATGAGTATCTCCAACAACATATATCCATAAAGTAGAGCATGTGATAACTTCCCAACCCAATAAGATAAAACAACTCCAACAACCTGAAGATGCCTACGACTCGCAAGGCCAACTCGAACAACAAGCACACGGGTAATAGGATGTATGGAAGGTTCTATGGCTTTGCTTTGGATAATAGGTGGATAGGACACGTGACATGAACAAAGCATCGCGACACAAGGCTAGAATATAGAGCTAGCGAGAGCAAAAGTATTAAATGGGTAGAGAGAAAAGGGCTCGCCTGAAAAGATTGTCGAAGAACTTTCGAAGAACTTGTCGTTGCTCACATCACCACGAAGCGTCCTATCCGAGAAGAAGTAAATTGCTACAACAAACAACGGCTGCAACACTTACTACTACGGAGAAAGAATCGGCATGATCATATGAAGCATGCATGCCATGGCAATTATGATGCAATGCAACTTATTCAAATTAAGCGGAATAGGATTCCGACACACATATAGATGGTTCAAGTTGATTTACTACACGACAATTTAAATGTTTATTAGCATGGCAAGAACAAGGCATGGGTGAGCTACACAAATTAAATGAAGCGGGAAAATATGATAAGCATCTCCCAAATACTTCATATGTTATTATTATTAGGTGATATGCAAACTACCACGTCACTATATGATGCGAGATGCAAACAGGTATGTGAATGTCATATTCAGATTCTTCATATTTTTCTGATCCAAAAACATATAAAACACTTTAAATTTCGAGTTACCATTTGAAAGATATGAACTATGCAAAATCCAAACACCTGCAGGAATTTCAGAAAAAAAAACTGAAAACTGAGAAGGCTGAACTGGGTCCGGACCTGAGCCGAAAGCGGCGGATAGTATCTGTCAGACACCGGCGACGGAGCGGAGAAATTCTGATGGACCAAGTCCCAGTCGGCGTTGGATCTGAGCAGCAAAAATCTGGGATTAAATCCCAGCTGCTGTGAAGAGATTCGAACTCGGGATCAGTGAAGGATTGCAAAGGAACACACCAACTCAGCTGCACATCGGATCGTGACATAGTAGAGGCGCCAGATTATTTGAACAGCATACGCAACCATATCCTATAATGAGTTGAAGATGAAACTGAACGCAAGTGTTGTTGCGGAGCTCGGTGCAGACGAACGGAGATGTCTTCGCGGGCGCGCACGGAAAGGCAGCGGCCGGAGGCGTTGCCGGGCAGACAAAGCGTAGGACAACAAGAGTAGAATCAACCTGAAAGCTGGCATATTTGGTAGTGATGCAGACTTGCAGAGAACGTCGGAGACAGGAGCGAAAGATGACCTGGGCGAGCAGCCACATGGGTGTGCGCTTTGGTGGACATGCAGAGAGCGGACATGGCCATGGCTGTGATTGGCGTCGGGAGGAACCTGGAGCGCGGCCGGACTCACGGATGCCATTGGAGCAGCGATGGGCGGGGAGATCCTGGGTAGCTGGGTGGCGCGCGGCCGCACATGACGACGTAGAGGCGCAGCTGCAGCAGGGGAGGAAGAACTTGGCGATGAGGATGTCCGCGCGAGGCGTGTGCCTGGCAGCGCAGCTGCAGGACGAAGCAGGTCGCGCCGGTGAACTGGGCGATGAACAGGAACGGTGGGAGAGCACCCGAAGGCGAGGCCAAGAGAAGGACAAGGTCGCGCGTTTGGGGTCGATGGAGACGTGGCCGTCTCGTGCGGAGGCGGATGAGCACCGGAGCTCAAGGTGCAGACCAGCTGGACGTGGCCGGCTTCGAGCGCGACGGTGTGGAACAGGGATGGAGAGGAGTGAGGTCGAGCGGAGGAACCTGATGGAGGACGTCGTGCTGGGACCAAAGCAAGGAGGAGTGGGAATTGAAGCCAACGCGCACGAGAAGCACTGCCGCGTGCGTTCTGTGAGCACAGAGAGCGGCGGCGGGGAGGAAAAGATAGGGGCTAGGGTTGCAGCAGGAGAGGTCTTCTCTTATAGGACAGGGAGGCGTCCCATCGGCCATCCCATCGATCAGGTGAAGTACGTGGCTCCACTGCGATTCTTGCCGTACAGGAGAAAGACGAGAGAAGTGCAACATGGAAGTAGATGGGCCATCGATCGAAATTTAGTGGGCGGTAAAGGATTCAGCTGGGCTTGTTTCTCCTTCTCTGCTATTTCTTCTTTACTTCTCTTCTTCTTTTCTGCTGATCTCTTCCCAGAATAAGATGGAGAGAGGGACACGAGGGAGGTTTTGAGGGATTTAAAACAGGATTTAAATAAAAAGTTTTAAAACTTGATTTGATCTAAAATATTTCATAAGTTTGCAAATAGTTTGGCTTGTTAGATTTAATTTAAATAAGAAAAAGGGAAGGGATGATTTATTATAAAACCATACAAGCCAAAATAGTAAAATAGTTTTTAAGAAAATAAATTTATTTGACAAAACATGCAAGATGATAGATGCATGATGCTATAATGACGCGAAAAAGAAAATAACAAGCAATTCTAATAGGGGTAATTTTCCGGGTCGTTACAATCGACACCACTAACAAGGGATCTCGCCCCGAGATCCACGCTCGTGTAGGGAAAGAATTGGTTAAACTATCGGATCTTCGTGCGCCATGTTGAAGGTCGCGACACCACTAACAAGAGTTTTCTTCTCGACACCACCAACAAGGGATTCTTCCTCACATTGACGATGAAGACCTTCCGATGAAACGAACCTATTAGGATAAAAGGCAAGAAATCGGCCACCCACGTAGGAACCTAAACTCAGAGAAGAAGGAAAGAGAGAGGATTCAAAACTCGCTAAGGAAAGAGGAGAGAAGCATAGAAGGTAAGGAGAAAAAACAGAGCTAACAAGATCTATCGAACTCATTTTTATTAAAATAGTTTTGACACTAGACTCAACAACGTCTGTTGGCAAGGTTATCCTACAGGCAGACTGGACCCGTGGGTATCGACAAAACCTGGCTCTGATACCACTTGTGACGCCCCAAAACCGGCACCTTGCAGATTATAGTCATCATGCCACAATCTACACGGTGTCGCTTTGGAAATGCACCACCAAGCATAATGTGCACGTCGCAACACACACATTATGCGGGTAGAATCAAGGTAGCAACAGTTACACAAGTTCACGATGGAACCCACAAAAGAATATATAATATAACCACGAAGACTCCACAAGTCAAAATATCCAAATATACATACAAAGATCCAAATCATACATAAAGCAAAATAGTATCCGAGTACGGACAAGAATACAAATGGGCCTAAGAGGCCTGAAGATAACGATGGCGTCCAAACCCTACCCAGGCCAAGCCGGAAGGGTAACCTTGCTAACGTCATCGCTCCCATACCTGTCAAAAACGTTGGGCCAAAGGTTGCCGAACAAGGAGGGAGAAAGAGAAAAAGGGAAAAAAAACGAGGGTGAGTACCGAGGCACGTACTCGCGAGACTGGAATTCAGCTGTGCTCGCCTACAGGCTATATGGTGGACTTAGCGGCAACAAAAGAATCATACTACAGAAACACAGTACAACTTCCGTCTAAATAGAATAAGATAAGAGAGCGCATAAAAGAATCAACTAGAAACTAACACCAAACATAACCCAGCCGATGAATCACCTCCTCGTGACCAAACGAAGAAGCAAGTATCAAAGGCACTCACACGGTTACCAAGTTTTATTGCAAGTTTATTATTATAGTTGTGCTAGCTTACTACACATGTTTATTAGTATTGAAATAGCAGGTGCAAGTTGTTCTATGATCGAGTAGTACAGCTCCAAGTCGTCCATAACCGCGGACACAGCTTTTCGAAAAGATTTAACCCTGCAGGGGTGCCCAAATGTACCCAAACACACGATCACTCCTTGATGCCTACGATTAGCACACTTCCAAAGATGTGCCGGCAGGAGGTCACGACTCGCACTCTCCTTCACTACAAACAAGTCCAGGAAGCCACCTAACTAAGTTTAACCCGCTCGAGAGTCCGGCCGAATCTCTGAGACGGACCTAGTTGTTGCGTGCACGGCTTCGGAGGCCCGACTCCACCCACGGGAGACGACCCGCTTTAGCATGCGGTAAACGCTCACGCCGCAAACCTATGCGTGCATGCAGAAAACAAACAAGGGGTTACAAGGCACCCACGGCTTCCCCCAAAGTAAATCGAACCATAAGATACAAGAGCTGCATGCACGCAAGAACCAAATGGAAAACCTCAAACTAGTTGTGGCCACTGGACAAGTGTGTAGATTCCGGCAGTGATCGAGGGGAGGCCCGTAAACGTACCCACGTCTGGTTAGAGCGCTCAGTCTCAGAACAGTTCATGCGATCTCGGGGGTCCTAGGGGACACAAGTGAGCCGTCGTAAAACTGGCAAAATGACTCACCGATGCCTCTGCTTAATTCAATTTTAATTATTAACATCAAAGTAAGCCATGAGTATCTCCAACAACATATATCCATAAAGTAGAGCATGTGATAACTTCCCAACCCAATAAGATAAAACAACTCCAACAACCTGAAGATGCCTACGACTCGCAAGGCCAACTCGAACAACAAGCACACGGGTAATAGGATGTATGGAAGGTTCTATGGCTTTGCTTTGGATAATAGGTGGATATGACACGTGACATGAACAAAGCATCGCGACACAAGGCTAGAATATAGAGCTAGCGAGAGCAAAAGTATTAAATGGGTAGAGAGAAAAGGGCTCGCCTGAAAAGATTGTCGAAGAACTTTCGAAGAACTTGTCGTTGCTCACATCACCACGAAGCGTCCTATCCGAGAAGAAGTAAATTGCTACAACAAACAACGGATGCAACACTTACTACTACGGAGAAAGAATCGGCATGATCATATGAAGCATGCATGCCATGGCAATTATGATGCAATGCAACTTATTCAAATTAAGCGGAACAGGATTCCGACACACATATAGATGGTTCAAGTTGATTTACTACACGACAATTTAAATGTTTATTAGCATGGCAAGAACAAGGCATGGGTGAGCTACACAAATTAAATGAAGCGGGAAAATATGATAAGCATCTCCCAAATACTTCATATGTTATTATTATTAGGTGATATGCAAACTACCACGTCACTATATGATGCGAGATGCAAACAGGTATGTGAATGTCATATTCAGATTCTTCATATTTTTTTGATCCAAAAACATATAAAACACTTTAAATTTCGAGTTACCATTTGAAAGATATGAACTATGCAAAATCCAAACACCTGCAGGAATTTCAGAAAAACAAAACTGAAAACTGAGAAGGCTGAACTGGGTCCGGACCTGAGCCGAAAGCGGCGGATAGTATCTGTCAGACACCGGCGACGGAGCGGAGAAATTCTGATGGACCAAGTCCCAGTCGGCGTTGGATCTGAGCAGCAAAAATCTGGGATTAAATCCCAGCTGCTGTGAAGAGATTCGTACTCGAGATCAGTGAAGGATTGCAAAGGAACACACCAACTCAGCTGCACATCGGATCGTGACATAGTAGAGGCGCCAGATTATTTGAACAGCATACGCAGCCATATCCTATAATGAGTTGAAGATGAAACTGCACGCGAGTGTTGTTGCGGAGCTCGGTGCAGACGAACGGAGATGTCTTCGCGGGCGCGCACGGAAAGGCAGCGGCCGGAGGCGTTGCCGGGCAGACGAAGCGTAGGACAACAAGAGTTGAATCAACCTGAAAGCTGGCATATTTGGTAGTGATGCAGACTTGCAGAGAACGTCGGAGACGGGAGCGAAAGATGACCTGGGCGAGCAGCCACATGGGTGTGCGCTTTGGTGGACATGCAGAGAGCGGACATGGCCATGGCTGTGATTGGCGTCGGGGAGGAACCTGGAGCGCGGCCGGACTCACGGATGCCATTGGAGCAGCGATGGGCGGGGACTTCCTGGGTAGCTGGGTGGCGCGCGGCCGCACATGACGACGTAGAGGCGCAGCTGCAGCAGGGGAGGAAGAACTTGGCGATGAGGATGTTCGCGGGAGGCGTGTGCCTGGCAGCGCAGCTGCAGGACGAAGCAGGTCGCGCCGGTGAACTGGGCGACGAATAGGAACGGCGGGAGAGCGCCCGAAGGCGAGGCCAAGAGAAGGACAAGGTCGCGCGTTTGGGGTCGATGGAGACGTGGCCGTCTCGTGCGGAGGCGGATGAGCACCGGAGCTCAAGGTGCAGACCAGCTGGACGTGGCCGGCTTCAAGCGCGACGGTGTGGAACAGGGATGGAGAGGAGTGAGGTTGAGCGGAGGAACCTGATGGAGGATGTCGTGCTGGGACCGAAGCAAGGAGGAGTGGGAATTGAAGCCAACGCGCACGAGAAGCACTGCCGCGTGCGTTCTGTGAGCACAGAGAGCGGCGGCGGGGAGGAAAAGATAGGGGCTAGGGTTGCAGCAGGAGAGGTCTTCTCTTATAGGACAGGGAGGCGTCCCATCGGCCATCCCATCGATCAGGTGAAGTACGTGGCTCCACTGCGATTCTTGCCGTACAGGAGAAAGACGAGAGAAGTGCAACATGGAAGTAGATGGGCCATCGATCGAAATTTAGTGGGCGGTAAAGGATTCAGCTGGGCTTGTTTCTCCTTCTCTGCTATTTCTTCTTTACTTCTCTTCTTCTTTTCTGCTGATCTCTTCCCAGAATAAGATGGAGAGAGGGACACGAGGGAGGTTTTGA
The DNA here is from genome assembly GCA_007115705.1 of Dactylis glomerata. NCBI lineage: Eukaryota > Viridiplantae > Streptophyta > Magnoliopsida > Poales > Poaceae > Dactylis > Dactylis glomerata. Next base: position 3,259,646 of record QXEO01000225.1, on the reverse strand, counting down.
GGGATTTAAAACAGGATTTAAATAAAAAGTTTTAAAACTTGATTTGATCTAAAATATTTCATAAGTTTGCAAATTGTTTGGCTTGTTAGCTTTAATTTAAATAAGAAAAAGGGAAGGGATGATTTATTATAAAACCATACAAGCCAAAATAGTAAAATAGTTTTTAAGAAAATAAATTTATTTGACAAAACATGAAAGATGATAGATGCATGATGCTATAATGACGCGAAAAAGAAAATAACAAGCAATTCTAATAGGGGTAATTTTCCGGGTCGTTACATAATCCACTTGTGGTGAATCAATCCGAGAACTCCACAAGTATTAAGTTGCGAACAACAGATAACTGCATTAAGCAAAGTGTGTAATGTAAACAAAGCATATGCCCTTGAGCATATGAATGTTGTTTTCTCCCTAGTGGCAATAACACATCTACAGCCTTAGAGGTTTCTATCACTCCCCCAGATTAAATAGAGGCATGAACCAAACTATCGAGCATAAATACCCCCTCTTGGAGTCACTAGTATCTACTTGGCCAAGATAGCTACTAACAACGGAGAGCATGCAAGATCATAAACAATATAGAGATAACATAAGATAATATTCAGCACATCAACTCAATCATAACACCAATATTCATCGGATCCCAACAAACACAACATGTAGAATTACATAACGGTGATCTCGATCATGTAAGGCAGCTCACGAGATCTAAACATGAAGAACATGGTGAAGACGACAACCATCTAGCTACTGCTATGGACCCATAGTCCAAGGTAGACTACTCACTCATCACGCCAGAGGCAAGCATGGCGATGAAGAAGACCTCCGGTGGCGATTCCCCTCTCCAGCAGGGTGCCAGGAAGTGCTTCTGGACCCTCCCAATCTCGGGTCGACGACGGCGGCGGATCGCGATATGTTTCTGGAAAAGTGATCGGGTGTTTAGGTTTTTCCCATCGGGGGGTCTTTATAGGCGAAGGGGCATCGTCAGAAGTGGACCGAGGCGGCCACACACATAGGGGGCGTGGCCTAGCCCTAGGCTGCGCCGCCCTGTTGTGTGGGCCCCTCGTGGCCCCACTTCGTCTCCTCTTCGGTTCTCTGGAAGCTTCGGTGAATTTCTGGATGTTTGGCTTTTGTTTCGTCCAATTCTGAGAATATTTCCTGTATAACTTTTCTGAAACACAAAAACCGCAGAAAATAGGGAACTGGCATTGTGGCATCTCGTTAATAGGTTAGTTCCCGGAAAATGCATAAAAACGCCACGAAGTGTAACGAAACACTAAGCAAATGGTGTAAAAACAAGCATGGAGCATCAAAAATTATAGATACGTTAGAGACGTATCACGATGTCCGAGGCGTCCTGCTCTGGGAGCGGAGCGTTCTGCTCCTGTGGAAGAAGGCGTTCAAGCGGTAGGCGCGCGGGGCGCAGTGAGTCGCCGCCCTCTTCGTCTCCCAGGGCCATCACTTCGACCATGGCGCCAAGGTCGCTGCTTTCACTGTAGCTCGAGCCTGCGTCATTGAGAGGATCGAGCACATCGGTTACCTCCTCCGGGAAGGACTTGGCGACGTAGAAGCGGTGGCCGCCGACATCGAGGAAGGAGCCGTTGTCGCCAAAGCCGTCCTTGAAGCAGGCGAGATTGTCGATGATGCAGTCAAAGGTGCCGAACCTCTAGAAAATACCGGAGGCGACCTTCTCGCCGAGAGTCGATGGAGATCCCGGCCGAAACTTCAATTCGGTCGCTGCCACGCGTTGCCCCACGGTGGGCGCCAACTATCATGGTATTTTGGTGAGAGTAGCCATGGGGATGGCTTAATGGAGGGGCTCGACGATGTGCAACGACGGGTTGGGCTAGAGATTGTGTTACTAGGACACCAGCGATTACCCAGGTTCAGGGCCCTCCACTCCAGACGTAACACCCCTACTTCCTGCCTTGTTTCTTATTCTCAGCACACGGTGGCTACAAGGCTCCAAGAGTTGTATTGTCTAGAGGTAGAAGAAGAAGAGTCTAATCTCCCTAGTCTAAGGGTCCAGGCCCCCTTATATAGGCGGGGGCCTGGTTATAGGTTAGGTGTCCGGCTGCCCGGCTCCTCCATGGCAGCGATCTTGACGTGGGCCCCGTCATCCTCTGCCCTCTGTCTGGGCGCAGGCTGCTTGTTGTGTGGTGAATGACCAGCCCGTTGGGAACCCCAAGAGGAAGGTGTGATGAATATAGCAGCAGATTTTCCCTCAGTTCAGAAACCAAGGTTTATCGTTCAGGAGAAGAGCAGACAATACTACTGAAGGTGATGCGGACTGGCTTAATAACACTCCAACAAGGGCGCCATTTAACGATACTTGTTGACTCGTCTTCGGCCAGTAGCAACGCGGAACCTGCACACAACACAACCAAATACTTTGTTCCCAACTTGCGATGAGGTTGTCAATCTCACCGGTTTGCTTGAAACAAAGGGTATGAGCGTATCGAGTGGAAAACAGTAGAAGTATGCGAGTAAAGTAAACAGTGCGAGTAAAGTAAACAGGTGATAGCAATATGATGGAAATAGGACCAGGGTCCACAGTTCACTAGTGGTGTCTCTCCATAAGATAAATAACACATGCTGGGTAAACAAATTACAGTTTGGCAATTGATAGAATAAAGATAAACGTGATATGTCAAGAAGATCACTATGCGATTTACTTTGGGCATTACAACAAAATACATAGACCGCCATCCAACTGCATCTATGACTAATAATCCACTTGTGGTGAATCAATCCGAGAACTCCACAAGTATTAAGTTGCGAACAACAGATAATTGCATTAAGCAAAGTGTGTAATGTAAACAAAGCATATGCCCTTGAGCATATGAATGTTGTTTTCTCCCTAGTAGCAACAGCACATCTACAACCTTAGAGGTTTCTGTCACTCCCCCAGATTAAATAGAGGCATGAACCCACTATCGAGCATAAATACCCCCTCTTGGAGTCACTAGCAACTACTCGGCCAAGATAGCTACTAACAACGGAGAGCATGCAAGATCATAAACAACATAGAGATAACAAAAGATATATTTCAGTATAGCAACTCAATCATAACACCAATATTCATCGGATCCCAACAAACCAAACATGTAGAATTACATAACGGTGATCTCAATCATGTAGGGCAGCTCATGAGATCTAAACATGAAGCACATAGTGGAGGAGACAACCATCTAGCTACTGCTATGGACCCATAGTCCAAGGTAGACTACTCACTCATCACTCTGGAGGCAAGCATGGCGATGAAGAAGACGTCCGGTGGCGATTCCCCTCTCCGGCAGGGTGCCGGGAAAAGCTTCTGGACCCTCCCGATCTTCGGGTCGATGGCGGCGGCGGATCGCGATGTTTTCTGGAAAATTGATCGGGTACTTAGGTTTTTTCCATCGAGGGGTCTTTATAGGCGAAGGGGCAGCGTCAGAGGTGGACCGAGGAGACCTCACACATAGGGGGCGCTGGTGTGTGGGGCCCTCGTGGCCCCCCTCCAATTCCTCTTCGGATCTCTGGAAGCTTCCGGGAAAAATAAGACTTCAGGAACTTGTTTCGTCCAATTCCGAGAATATTTCATGTGTATCACTTCTGAAACACAAAAACAGCAGAAAACAGGGAACTGGCACTGTGGCGACTTGTTAATAGGTTAGTTCCGGAAAATGCATAAAAGTGCCACGAAGTGTAACGAAACAGTAGGCAAATGGTGTAAAAACAAGCATGGAGCATCAAAAATTATAGATACGTTGGATACATATCAAGCATCCCCAAGCTTAACTCCTGCTCGTCCTCGAGTAGGTAAGTGATAACAAAAGAATAATTTTTGAGGTGACATGCACCTACACAATCTTGATCATATATGTAAGCATTTGTGAGCTAGGATCATAAGAACTTAAAACATGGGTATGAAAGATATAATCTTAACAATAGAAACTTAGCAACCATGTTATAACATGCAAATGAACACAAACAAAAGATCATGAAAATGAAACAATGAAAGTCAAACGTGTGTTCAAACCATAAGGAAAAACATACAAATGGTTTTCAGCTTGTCCTTCATAGAGAGCAAAACATAAATGCATAGGACACCTTCACGTTTAAGAGGGCGACTAGATACAAATAATTTGAGAACAAGTGAAACCAACAATATGAATCAATCAATGAAAACCTTGGGACAATGCACATTATACTAAGAATGACAACTATGCTCTCTTATGGTGCATAAAGAAAGAAGGTGGCGACTCAACATAAAAGTAAAAGAAAGGCCCTTCGCAGAGGGAAGCAGTGATTGCAAGTTTTATAACCTTCAAAAATTATGGTACTTACTGGCTTTGAGCTCTCATTGCCCCCATCATAAGCATCTTGAATGGTTAAAGTTAATGCGAGAACAATTATGATGAATATGCTTGACAAATCATAAGTTGAAAACCTCATGTCCCGTGAATACGAGTACCCAAACCTCATGCTACTCAACTTAGCGTCCCAAGCAAGGCTCTTGTCATTGTAAGTATATATGTATCATCAAAAACCGCCAACGGGGTACCTCCATGCCCGATGACATGGAACAAGCCCATATCAAAATGACAGGACAAGCAGACAATGAACACCTCGACATCTCTTTTATTTGCCATTTGTTTAGCTTTTTATTGTGAGATGCGTCGTCGAATGTCCACCATGGGTATGCTGCAAATTTCCACCATGAATTATGAATGGCTTAGATTGGCGGCCCAGGCGTTTCCCTAACACATATACAAACTCCATGATCCCCACAAGATTCCCAATTCATTTCACACCGCGGGTATCCATAAACAAAAGATCACGATATCAACTCAAATAAGAAGTGCAATCTTGAAAGCTTGCCCCATGACAGCATGGATGGGCTAGAATCCAACTTACAACTTGCAAGCATAACAACTCAACATAAGAGAATGTCAAATTTTTAAGAACAGGAAAAAATAAAGTGTGCCTTCCGGTTCGTGAGAGCTTTACTGACCAATTTTCGCATAACACTGGTAAGAGTTTAATTTGAAGAGAAGATAAAAGCAAGTCAAATTTACTTGGAATAGCAAATTGCTAGTAGGTATGTATGGTGGACACTTTGGAAAACTTTGGCTTTTAGGAGTTGGATGCACGAGTAGAGCTCATACTCAGTACAAGGCGAGGGCTAGCAAAAGACTGGGAGCGACCAACTAAGAGAGCAATAATGGCCATAATCATGCAAAGCGACAAAGCGACATTAAAAGAAGCATAGGACGGCATCAAAAATCAAAAACTAAATGATCATAAAGGCTATTGGCGACTTTGTAAGAGTCCAACATGTGTGAGCATGCGCCAAGTCAACCCAAATAAAGCATCAAGGAGAAAACCAAAATAATGCTTCCATACAATAAAATCAACGCACGATTTTTTCAAAGGCTCATTAAGCAATCTCAGTTATTTGAGACAAGTCATGCTACAGAAAAGACATCAAGCATGACATGAAAAAGCCTAAGCCGCAGTCTACACAAGCTCCTTCCTGTACCACTTTTTTGCACAAAGCTTTTTCTCTTTTCCAACACCATTTGAAATTTTTTTAAGACACCTCTTTTGATGAAAACCAATAAAGATCAGAGCCAAAAATACACCTCGATGAATAGATATAAGAAGATCTGAATGCAAATCAAGGCAAAAATGGAAACCAAAAGCAGTAGCGGAAAAAGAAGAACACTCGGTGAAATTGTAAGAATGAAAAACAGAGTGTTCTTGGCAAATGAAAACGAGTAGATCTCCTCCAAAGGAAATTTGTTGGGGTCCAACCATTTATTGCATCAAACAAACTAAACTAATTAAGAAAACTAAAACAACTGACGCTCCAAGAAAAACACATAGTGCATGAAGCAATAAAAATATAGTGTCTTGAAAGGTGACCTGATTTTTGCCGATGAAGAAGGGGTGCCTCGGGGGCATCCCCAAGCTTTGACGCTTGTACTTCTTGGATATTTCTTGGGGTGATGCATGGGCATCCCCAAGCTTGAGCTTTTGTCCATTCTTCAACTCATCTCATCATTCTCCAATCCCTACACTTGAAAACTTCCTTCATACAAAACTAAACACAAATCTATTAGCAACATTAGTGCAAGCATAACATATAATCAACCTCTTTTTGCTTCAGGTTTCAACCCAAAACCACCACATATATAGCATATACTACTGTAGCAACTTCCCCAAAAGTTCCGTGATCAAAAGAACTAAAAAAGAAAGCGATAAAGCGGGAAACACAAATATTGGCAGAAATCTGTCAAAACAGAAAAGCTGACAAAGCTCGAATTTTTGAGGGGTTTTGTGTTGTTCAAATCAAAAAGTGTTCAACTAACGAAAGTTTGGATATAACCTGGGGCATATTTACAAGAAATCGCAGGTCCAAAAGATATACAGAGAATTTATACGAATTTTTACGGTGCAGCACCGAAAACAGTTTCAGGACAGCAACATCCCCAAATCTTTACCTCACTCGAATTAGAGGCTTCTCTTGGCACAACAATAAAATAAAAAGGATAAGGAGCAGTAATTACAGTATTAATGACTTCCAAGACTCAAATAAAATAAAAAGTACTGAAAATAAAACATTGGGTTATCTCCCAAGAGTGCTTTCTTTAACGTCTTTGAGCTAGGCGCAGAAAATTGCGAATCAAGTAACATCAAGTGATGAAGCATCAAGCTCATAATTTGCTCTAAGAATAGAGTCAAAAAGTAATTTCTTTCTTTTCCTAGGGAAGTGTTCCATACCTTTCTTTAGTGGGAATTGATATTTGATAGTGCCTTCCCTCATATCAATGATGGCACCTACAGTTCGAAGAAAGGGTCTTCCCAAAATAATAGGACATGAAGCATGGCATTCAACGTCCATAACGAGAAAATCAATGGGAACAAGGTTATTGTTAACCACAATAAGAACATCATTAATCCTTCCCAAAGGTTTCTTCTTAGCAACATCAGCAATAGGAACATCATAATAACACTTTTCAAGCGGTGGTAGGTCAAGCATGTCATAAATCTTTCTAGGCATGATAGAAATACTAGCACCTAGATCACATAAAGCATGGCAATCAAAAGCACTAACATGCATATCAATGATGGGTTCCCAACCATCTTCTAACTTCTTGGGAACGGAAGCTTTTTGCTGCAACTTTTCATCCCTAATTTTCATGAGAGCATTGGTAATATGCTTAGTAAAAGCAATATTTAAGGAACTAGCATTGGGAGTCAAAGAAAGCTTTTGCAAGAACAAAATAACTTCAGATATATTGCAGCCATCAACATCAAAATCATTAAAAGAAGTAGAGCTATCATCTCCTACACTCCAAAAATTTTCAGCACTCTTTTGAGGAAAAGTTTTGGCAGTTTTAGGCTTCTTGACACAAGGAGTCGGAGTTTTCTCTACACCAATCAAAGTAAGAGGATTGCTAGCATTAGGAGCAACATCATTAGAGGTAGTAATGGTACATACCTTCATCTCTCTAGCCATCTCATCTTCTCTTTCCCACCTGGCATGCAATTGCGCTAACAATCTAACATTTTCATCAATTCCAACTTGAATAGCATTAGCAGTAGCAAAAACATTGTTCTCTTTCACATCATTAGGCAACACTTTTAATTTCAGAAGTTCAACATCATGAGCAAGGCTATCAACTTTAGAAGCAAGAATATCAATTTTGCCTAACTTTTCCTCAACAGACTTGTTAAAAGCAGTTTGCTTACCGATGAAGTCCTTGAGCATTACCTCAAGCTCGGAGGGCACGGCCCTAGTGTTGTTGTAGGAATTACCAAAAGAATTACCATAACCATTACCATTGGTAGAAGGATACGGCCTATAATTGTTACTAGCAAAATTGTTCCTATAAGCATTGTTGTTAAAATTATTATTTCTAATGAAATTCACATCAACATGCTCTTCTTGAGCAACCAGAGAGGCTAAAGGAACATTATTAGGATCAACATGAGTCCTATCATTAGCAAGCATAGCCATAATGGTATCAATCTTATCACTCAAGGAAGAGGTTTCCTCAACAGAATTTACCTTCTTACCTTGTGGAGCTCTCTCGGTGTGCCATTCGGAATAATTTACCATCATGTTGTCAAGTAACTTTGTTGCGGCGCCCAAGGTAAGGGAAATAAAAGTGCCTCCAGTAGCTAAATCAAGTAGGTTCCTAGAAGAAAAATTCAGTCCTGCATAAAAAGTTTGAACAATCATCCAATTAGTCAGTCCATGAGTGGGGCAATTCTTTATCATAGATTTCATTCTTCCCCAAGCTTGAGCAACATGTTCATTATCAAACTGAGTAAACTTCATAATATTGCTACGCAAAGATATAATTTTAGCAGGAGGATAGTATCTACCAATAAAAGCATCCTTACACTTAGCCCATGAATCAATACTATTCTTAGTCAAAGACAGCAACCAATCCTTAGCTTTTCCTCTCAAAGAAAAAGGAAACAACTTGAGCTTAATAATATCACTTTCTACATCCTTATATTTCTGCATCTCACATAGCTCAACAAAATTGTTGAGATGAGCTGCAGCATCTTCAGTACTAGCACCAGAAAATTGCTCTTTCATAACAAGGTTCAATAAAGCAGGCTTAATCTCATAAAAATTCGCAGCAGGAGTAGGTGGTGCAATAGGATTGCAGATAAAATCACTATTGTTCGTGCTAGTGAAGTCACACAACTTGGTGTTTTCAGGATTAGCCATTTCAGCAAAACTAAAAGTAGATAAGTAAAACAACTACCAAGGATTCTAATTTTTTTGGGTTTTTGATATAAAACGATGCAAGTAAAAATAAAGTAAAGAAAAACAATAAAACAAAGTAAAGGATGTGTGTGCGAAAAACTCCCCTTGCAGAGGTCTTCCACTCTTCCCCGGCAACGGCGCCAGAAAAAGCTGTTGCTTGTTGCGTGGTGAATGACCAGCCCGTTGGGAACCCCAAGAGGAAGGTGTGATGAATATAGCAGCAGATTTCCCTCAGTTAAGAAACGAAGGTTTATTGTTCAGGAGAAGAGCAGACAATACGACTGAAGGTGATGCGGACTGGCTTAATAACACTCCAACAAGGGCGCCGTTTAACGATACTTGTTGACTCGTCTTCGGCCAGTAGCAACGCGGAACCTGCACACAACACAACCAAATACTTTGTTCCCAACTTGCGATGAGGTTGTCAATCTCACCGGTTTGCTTGAAACAAAGGGTATGAGCGTATCGAGTGGAAAACAGTAGAAGTATGCGAGTAAAGTAAACAGTGCGAGTAAAGTAAATAGGTGATATCAATATGATGGAAATAGGACCGGGGTCCACAGTTCACTAGTGGTGTGTCTCCATAAGATAATTAAAACATGTTGGGTAAACAAATTACAGTTGGGCAATTGATAGAATAAAGATAAACGTGATATGTCAAGAAGATCACTATGCCATTTACTCTGGGCATTACAACAAAATACATAGACCGCCATCCAACTGCATCTATGACTAATAATCCACTTGTGGCGAATCAATCTGAGAACTCCATAAGTATTAAGTTGCGAACAACAGATAATTGCATTAAGCAAAGTGTGTAATGTAAACAAAGCATATGCCCTCGAGCATATGAATGTTGTTTTCTCCCTAGTAGCAACAGCACATCTACAACCTTAGAGGTTTCTGTCACTCCCCCAGATTAAATAGAGGCATGAACCCACTATTGAGCATAAATACCCCCTCTTGGAGTCACTAGCAACTACTCGGCCAAGATAGCTACTAACAACGGAGAGCATGCAAGATCATAAATAACATAGAGATAACAAAAGATATATTTCAGTATAGCAACTCAATCATAACACCAATATTCATTGGATCCCAACAAACCAAATATGTAGAATTACATAACGGTGATCTCAATCATGTAGGGCAGCTCATGAGATCTAAACATGAAGCACATAGTGGAGGAGACAACCATCTAGCTACTGTTATGGACCCATAGTCCAAGGTAGACTACTCACTCATCACTCCGGAGGCAAGCATGGCGATGAAGACGACCTTCGGTGGCGATTCCCCTCTCTGGCAGGGTGCCGAGAAGAGCTTCTGGACCCTCCCGATCTTTGGGTCGACGGCGGCGGCGGATCGCGATGTGTTCTGGAAAATTGATCAGGTACTTAGGTTTTTTCCATCGGGGGGTCTTTATAGGCGAAGGGGCAGCGTCAGAGATGGACCGAGGAGACCTCACACATAGGGGGCGCGGCCAGGGGCCTGGCCACACCGCCCTGGTGTGTGGGGCCCTCGTGGCCCCCCTCCAACTCCTCTTCGGATCTCTGGAAGCTTCCGGGAAAAATAAGACTTCAGGAACTTGTTTCGTCCAATTCCGAGAATATTTCCTGTGTATCACTTCTGAAACACAAAAACAGCAGAAAACAGGGAACTGGCACTGTGGCGACTTGTTAATAGGTTAGTTCCGGAAAATGCATAAAAGTACCACGAAGTGTAACGAAACAGTAGGCAAATGGTGTAAAAACAAGCATGGAGCATCAAAAATTATAGATACGTTGGAGACGTATCACATGCCACTTTATAAAGTGCCTTTGTCCCTTGGACCGGCATCTTGGGAGCATATGCCTCCTCCCCTGCCTTAGATCCTTTTGTGGAGGAAGGTCTTGCCCGTTGGTTCGTGGAGGTCGAGCGTGGCTGGCGTCACGCCGGCCTCCTTCCTCTGTCGATCTTGTCGGGGCCATGCCGCTTTTGGTAAAGCGTTCGTTGGAGGGATTCATCGTCTTCACCGGCTCGGGCCTCTGCTGATGAAGTCGTTAGCCGGCTGCTGGCGCAGCCGGCCCTTCGATGGAAGGTGACCTCCTTGGCCTAACGTTGTGGTGATCCCTGGGACGCGGCCGGCAGATGGCTCTGCCCTTGGCCTACCTGAATATTCATCCCCACGACAATAGGTCATTTCTGAGAAGGGGCTTCTACAATATTTGAATAGTCCAATTTTATTACTTTTCCTCACAACTAGATCACATAACATGACACAATGCGAAGGTTTAGTTTTTTTTTTGATTTTTTTAAATTTCTTATGCTCGATTCAAAATGCGGTCAAAACGGCGGATATGAACCTTCTTAGCTAGTGGTTTAATTTTGCAGAACTATTTATGGATCTCTGATAAAACTTCTACGTATGAACGTGAAAATGATTTTTTTGTAAAAATCATGAGCAAACTATGATGCAGCTGTAGTTCAAAATTTCCTGATTTCCAGCTGAATCAAGACCCTAAATCCCTATACTAAAAATATTAGCTAATTAGAATTAATTAGTTCTATTTTGGAAGGTTTAGATGAATATATATTATTTTTCTGCAAATTTTGATATATTATTTGTATTTTTGTGAATTAGAATGATTTAGTTATGATTTTTGTAAGATTAATGTGGTAAAAGAGAAAATAGCTATGCCGAGGACATTGCCGTTGACGTAGCTATGAAATCTATGCCGAGGGCATTACCGTCGGTATAGTGATCCTACGTCGACGGCCGTTCTATATCGACGGCCGGCTTCATGGGCTACCTGGCTCATGGCCTACGCCTCTGGCCTCGACTTTTGGCCATCGGTATAGCCGCTGGCCCTCGTGCATGGTAGAAAATCCATTTTCAAGGGTAGAAGGATAGTCATCCATGTTCTTCGGAGCCTGTCTTGCCTTAATCGCATAAGTTTGTACTACCTTTAGTTTTATTTACAAGGCATGCACGCAGTTTAAGATAAACTTTAACCACAAATTTTTGCTAAAAAATTGAATTATATGCTATAAAAATTATATCATTAGAAACTTCTTTTAAATATGAATCCAACGATATAAATTTTATGATATATATCTCATTTTTTTGGCAAAATTTGGTGGTCAAAGCTTATCTTAAACTATATGCATGCCTTGTAAATAAAACCGGAGGGAGTACATAGGGAAACGAAGCAAGGACTACCCATCTTAAAATAAGTGACATAACTATTTTAGATACGCATATACCTAATATGGAATGTGTTTAAGTGTATTTTTATCTAAATAAAACTGAATAACGTATTTAGAGATAGAGAGTAGTATTATTTAAGGGACGAACTTCCCTGTATTACTAAATTACTATCTATTAATAGGGGCGCTGCTAGGCATCGGACGTCTGATCCATGCTTTGGATCGGACCAGTACTTAGCCGTCGGATCAGCAACATTTTAGCCGTGCGATGGAAGCAGTTGAGCCGGTGGTAGAGTGCTTCATGCAAGGAATAAATGTCCCTGCAAATTAAACTACTCCCACAAACTGCTCCAGCAAAACCGCTGCGTTTCATCCGGCCATTAATTAGCTTCCAATTAATTTTCCCTCTAAATGCACGGAATCATCATTTTCTCTTGAATTGAGCAGTTAATCTAGCTAGCAATATTGCCGGAAGCATGGAAGCAGAAGGCACGATACATTCTTCTTGATGCATAGAACCATCATTTTCTAGGCGTTCAAATCAATAATTCAGTTTCCGAGACATGCAAAAAAATGCTTCGCATGCAGTGAAAATTTGCATCAAATACAACAAAGAAGTTCGTGTATATACTGATTTTATTTGAACGTGACAAAGTTATGATTCCATTGAAGGAACAATTTGCTTCCATAGCAAATGAAACATGCTTCGATGCACATGTATATGTTGTGTCTTACATAACATGAATCACGTATACAAAAAGTGTGCTTCTAACAACTTGGAACAGTGCTTCCGGAGAAATAAACATTGCTCCAATCAAAGTGAAAGTAGGCTTCCATGTGGGGCGGGCGACAATAGCCTCGTACCGCCATCGAGGTACCCGTATACCTTCTTGAGATCCTCCAGAGTGACGTCGACCTCGGCGAGCAACCGCGATCGGCGAGATCCTAATCTCCGAGGTACTCGATGATGTCGGCGTGCCACTTGACGGCGATGCCGTGGTTTTCGGACAGGACCCAGGGCCTCCTTGAAGCAGCGGCCGCCAGCATCATCGGCCTTGGGCGTTGGCAGCGCCGCCTGGATCGATCCGGGGCATCGCGTGTGCCGGCGCATGCGATCTCTCCATGCGACGAAGCAGTCCGCCGGTAGTAGACTGCTCCATGTCGTGGGCGTTAGCAGCGCCGCCTGGATCGATCCGGGGCATCGCGTGTGCCAGCGCATGCGTTCTCTTCACGCGATGGAAGCACTCCAGCCGGTAGTAGACTGCTACATGTCGTGGCGAAGCGAGCACGCCGCCACCGTCAATCTCGTCGTCGTGGGTGGGTGGAGTGGGGAACGCAATGGGGTGTGGAGGACCGTGGAACCAGCAACATAATTTATAGGGCAAGCACCCTACGTTCGATTTAACTGCCAGCATCCCACGGCCGAGCATCGGTCCGAGCAAAAAAAGGAATCGGACGTCAGACTAGAATACTTTTCCGAGCTAAACTGTTTGTGAGCTGGCCAGATGCCCGGCTTTCTTCGCCCCTGGCTCCTACTAACTTGACTAGCCAACAATACCAGGCAAGAGCACGCGTCCTTTGACTTCTTTTCTTATTATGTCACGCCCGATGCAACAACTAAGCACGACCATACTTCCTCACCTCGAGTAGACCTCGATTAGGCTGGTTCACACTAATTAAGCTATTCCACAAAATGGTGTGACGACCGGCAGGAGCAAGTGGAGAGTATATTTTCGGCATTCGGCTGTTTTCCAATTTACCATAAGTCGATTTTTCTTCCACTCACACGATGGCACATGGACATTTGATTGTTTTCTCTTTCATCAAATCATATAATTTACATTGTTATTAAGTCAATAATTTACTAATTTACAAGAAAATACCAGTGTAAATAGGCTGTAATGTTTGTCAAATAAGGGTTGACATATAAAATTGGAAAGTGGCCCCATCGATCTACCATGCATTCAGTCGCCAAAAATAATGAGTGATGATGAATTGAAAAACACCTGGCTATCAAATAACAAATATGGTTATATAATGCAAGTTGTTTAGCGAGGTGTTTTTGAAAACAAACCAGTTATTTTCTTATTTCCATAGTGTATTTATCCATGCAGATCACAAGAATTAAACGATTCCCTTATATAAATAAGCACTTAAAAAAATTACTCTAAAGATTTCTCTAAACAACTTGCACTGTAGATGAACTAACTTTTCAAAAGAAACATACAAATGTACTTTTGATAACACCTTTGCTAACTCTCAGCTAGCAGAGAAGTAAAAACCAGCCCTTGATCGATATAGGAACCCACGATGGAATAGTTTTGTCTGTTGTTTTTGTCCCTTTTATTGTCTTTTTTTGGGATTCTTGTTGGGTGGGTCGGTTTTGCTGTTTTTCCACTGGGCTGCTTTTCTTTTTGTTAGTATTTATCTCATTTTCTTGTTTTTAGAGATATTTGCTTGTTAGATACCATATGTTGGAGCATGTAATAGTATGCAACAGTAGTAAGAAATTGTATCTGGATTCTCCACATTTAGTTGCCACATTAGTATGCAATTAGGCATTAGTATGGAATTACACAATTGTATGCAGTTTGTAAAAAATAGTACGTAAATTACAGTCGACATCAATTATATATGAAACCTTCCCGTAATCGCACATGAAATATTAACATGTGCAATTGCACATTAGCATGAGGCACAAAATTATCTGGAATTGCACAACAATGTGCAATTCTACCCATGGACTTCTTATCTGCAATTGCACATAGATGTACAATTACACATGGATGTATAATTGCATATATTTGTGCGCAATTTTGAACTCTATGTGTAATATTTTTTTATTTGATTTGCATGTTAATTTGTAACTAGGCTTGTATTGCACATGGATCTACAATTGCATACATGTGCACAATTTTTTTAAGTTTATATGTACTCCCACCAAACAGAAATCAGTGTCGGTTATACAAACTTTGTACCAAGTTAGTACAGAATTATCGACACTTATTTCTAATCAAAATGAGCAATATTTTCATTTGATTATTTCTTGGTGAATGGTGATTTAGCTTGTAGCTATCTGTTTAAAATTAAAGGCCAGATCAATACATGAGGGAAACCGAGGAGGTGATCGATCACGAAAACATGGATGATTTCACGCATCCTTTTGTCAATGGAAAATCTATCAGAAAAAGGTGCCGCCATAGTCCCTTGGCAAAAACAAAAAAAGAAGTTGCCAACGTACTTTTCATGTGGGGGCATGGCAACTTCCACCGACTTTTTTTGGTTTTTCCATGCACAACTGGAATTAAATCCCACGACAGAGGGGGCATCGTGTCATGGTGTCAGATTTGGCACATTTGCGTGTGAGTTTTGTGGGGAAGCAATACCAACAAGTCGAGAATCATCATTTGAACCAGGGCTTATGAACTCGAAACGAAAGCCAGTAGGAGCGTGTGTATATCAGTGGGGTCAGGGCGCGCACATGTGAGTCTGCAGGAGTAAGTTATATCAAATCATATATTTTATAACTTACCTGGAAAGTCTGCGTATTTTTTATCTTTTTATATAGGACTTAAATATATATACTATTTAAGTTTCAAATTTTGTACACACATAGAAAACAACCGGGAAAGTCTGCGTATTTAACTTACCTGGAAAACAACCGTGAGTTAAGTACTCACAAACATGCATGCCCAAGCGACAATCGCTATATAACAAGCTATCATGCGCGGCCTCTAACATGCGCGCGTTACATCTCCAAATCCGACGCTCGGCTCACTTCCAGACCTCCAGGTACGAGCTAGACCAAGATGGCACTTCTTGGAAACCTAGCTGCAAGTCCCGTGGCCACCATCATCCGCCAGATGCGGCAGGCGCAGCGCGCCGACGGCCCGGCGTCCGTGCTGGCAATCGGAACAGCGAACCCAGCGAACTGCGTGCGGCAGGACGAGTACGCGGACTACTACTTCCGCGTCACCAACACAGAGCACCTCACCAAGCTCAAATCCAAGCTCAACAGAATCTGTAAGAGCGACATCTCAACCCTATTCGCAAGTGAAGCGAATACTTAGACATCCGTGTTTCAGGTAGCAGATCGGCCATCAAGAAGCGCTACTTCCACCACACGGAGGACTTGCTGCTGCAGCACCCGGAGTTCATCGACCGCACGTTGCCATCCCTAGACGCCCGGATGGACATCGCGGCCACCGCCGTGCCAGAGCTTGCCGCCGCGGCCGCGCGCAAGGCCATCGCCGAGTGGGGGCGGCCGGCCGCCGACATCACCCACCTCGTCGTCAGCACCTACTCCGGCGCCCACATGCCCGGCGCCGACCTCCGCCTGGCCACCCTCCTCGGCCTCGACCCGTCCGTCCGCCGCACCATGCTTTACCTCAACGGCTGCTCCAGCGGGTCCGCGGCGCTGCGCGTCGCCAAGGACATCGCCGAGAACAACCGCGGCGCCCGCGTCCTCGTCGCCTGCGCCGAGATCACACTCATCCTGTTCCGCGCGCCCGACGAGGCCCACGTCGACACCATCATCATGCAGGCCCTCTTCGGCGACGGCGCGGGAGCCGTGATCGTTGGCGCCGAGCCCGACGTCTCCGCCGAGCGCCCGGTTTTCGAAATGGTGGCCGCCTCGCAGAGCGTGATACCTGAGAGTGACCTCTCCGCGGCGGGAAGGCTCCGCGAAGACGGGCTCGTCTTCAATCCTTCCTTCGAGATGCCGGCGCTGGTCCGGGAAAACATCGAGCAGAGCATGGCCGAAGCGCTCGGGCCGCTCGGCTTGAGTGGGTGCTGGAACGACCTTTTCTGGGCGGTGCATCCCGGCGGGCGGGCGATCTTGGACAGCGTGGAGGCGGGGCTTCGGTTGGAGCCCACGAAGCTCGCGGCTAGCCGACATGTACTGAGCGAGTACGGGAACATGTCCGGGCCGACAGTGATCTTTGTGCTCGACGAGATCCGGCGCCGCCGTGACTACCAAGCGTTGGGGCGCCACGGTTTGGGTGTACTGCTTGGGCTC
The DNA here is from genome assembly GCA_007115705.1 of Dactylis glomerata. NCBI lineage: Eukaryota > Viridiplantae > Streptophyta > Magnoliopsida > Poales > Poaceae > Dactylis > Dactylis glomerata. The sequence goes on along the minus strand of QXEO01000225.1, from coordinate 3,242,670 downwards.
GGACCGGGGGTCACGGTTGAGACGATGGTGTTGCATGCCAGGTAGTTAAAACGAACTATATAGCTAGCTAAGCTAATTAAGCTGGCTTACATGAAATTTCGGTAATTTGGATGGGTACCGAAATATTATTTTTCCCAAAAATTTCGGACAATACTCAGTTCATATTCAAAGTAAATTCAAATTTATTTCAGTTTTGTTTAAAATTTGAGGAGATCTGAAACCAAAAGCATCGAAATATTTTCCAAAGTTTCCCAATATTTTGGGATTTTGGTGGGTCCTGAAATTTATCTCTTTCCGACAAAAATTCTCGCGTCAGATCGATATTGAGTTGTCGCACCAGGAGTTGGTCTCTGCAGTTCGTGCAATTTTGTTAAGGCAAACTTACTAACAAAGGGATTGGCTATATTGGTCAATTAACTTGCAAAATAGTATTTACTCGTTTTGAATAAGATCTCTTCTTACAGTCTTTTACTTGAACGAAATTTGGTATGTTCTAGTAAGTTGGAGTGCCTGACAAATAATAGCAAAACGCTTAACCAACTTCAGTACTCAAATAGCAATGTCCTTGTGCACAAAATATTAGATGATAAGAGAACTAAGAAAGAAAAAAAATGTAAAATAGACATGCATTACTCCAGCTTACCTTTTAGGTTAAAACTCTGCAACACCAAACCACCGCCTTGATTCTCCTCGGCTAACAACATCCTGGTCTTAGAAACATATGCATCTCTTAGTGTAAACTACTGGAAGGTAGCCGTTCATATTGAGATGGATTGTATCTTGGCTAATGGAATTTGAGAGACCACTCATCGTTCTCATGATGGTAAACCTCTGAAATATAAGTAGTGTTCAAGGAGAAGAGTATGCTGATACACATGAAAAGTACAAGCCTCGACTTGTGGCAAAGGGCTATACCGAAGATGAATTTATACCTGTTCACCTTTGGCAGAATGTTCACGACTATCTTCGGTTTCCTCAAACTGTCTTCTCATTCATCATATGAAGTTATTAATTAAGATGGCTTTCCTAAACGAAGAATTTGAAGATAAAAAATTGCACATGATAGCCATAAATACATGGAAAGGGAGGTTGGCAAGCTACAACCATCTTTTATGGTCTAAAACAACCAAAACTAAGCAATTGTATGAGAACTTCAATAGAACATCAAGATATGTTGGCTTTGATGTCAATGATGCCCAAAATATGTTTACTATGGCTATGTGGGCAGAGGGAGTTTTCTTATGCTTATATGCTGATAGCATATATATTGATCTCAAGGACCACCATCAAAGTCATTCAGGAGATCAAGACTTTCTAATCTTCGTGTTATATGCTAATAGTCCATGTTATCTTGAACATCAATCTATTGAGAGACGAAAATGTTGGGAGTATTGAGCCGTTAAGGTTGTCTTCTTGATTACAAACTTTTGTCGAGAGATTACATTCCTAGTTTGGTTCTAAAAAAAAGGATCTCTGGGGATCAATTGAGATACTCTCAAATCATTAGATTTTTGATGTACTTGTCTAGTCCCTCTAGGTATGACATCCTTTTTTTGTCAGCAAAATAAGTTTGTTTGTTTCTAATTTGAGAGATGATCACTGATGTGCTCATGAGATAGTAACTGTTTATCTAAAAGAAACCTTGAGTTATGACATTCAATACATCAGGAATTCAAGGGTGATACGTCTCAAACGTATCTATAATTTTTGATGCTCCATGCTTGTTTTTACACCATTTGCCTTGTGTTTTGTTACACATCGTGGCGTTTTTATGCGATTTCTGGAACTAACCTATTGACAAGATGCCACAGTGCCAGTTCTCTGTTTTCTGCTGTTTTTGTGTTTCAGAAAAGCTACACAGGAAATATTCTCGGAATTGGACGAAACAAGTTTGGAAACTCCTATTTTCCCGGACGAAGGACGAGGACCAAACGGGAGCCGGAGAGGGGCCAGAGGCTGGCCACACCATGAGGGGGCGCGGCCCAGGCCCTGGCCGCGCCCACCTGTGGTGAGGAGCCCCTGGTCCACTCCTGACGACGCCCATTCGCCTATAAGAAGCATCCCGACGGAAAACCCAAAAACAATCGGCGAAATTTCCAGAAGAGTTCCGCAGCTCCGCCGCCGCCGTCGACAAATTTCGGGGGACAGAAGTCTCTGTTCCGGCACCCTGCCGGGATGGGGAAGTGCCCCCGGAGCCATCTCCATCGGTCTCCATCGCCGTCTTCATTGACCTCACCGCCATCTCCATCAACCTTGTTGTCTCCTATGATGAGGAGGGAGTAGTTCTCCCCCGGGGCCGAGGGCTCTACCGGTAGCTATGTGGTTCACCTCTCTCTCCCATGATGTGATCTTTATGTGATCGTGAGCTTTGTATCTAGTTGAATTGGTAGATGTTATTATTCAGATATTATGCTACTCCCGTGCCTTATATTTGTAATCTCCGGAGATACCTTGTATCATGGTGTGAAGGTGACTAATGTGCGCATCATGTGTATCTTTTTGGTTAATGTCTCTATGAATTGTTGGTGTTTGTTGGAACCATCTAGTGCGTTCATGGTGATAGTGTGGGACAATCTAGTTTGGGTACATACGGACTTTGAGGAGTGCTTCGTAGCCCTACGCATGATTAGTGTTCATTTTCCATTGGAGAATTGTTTTGAGTTGCATATTGATGATAGTATCTATTGGTTCAATTATGTTATATTTGTTGAGAGTGTGTCCACTAGTGAAAGTATGATCCCTAGGCCTTGTTTCCAAGCATTGCACACCGTTTACATTCAGTTTTGTTACATGTTTGCTCGCAGCGATACTTATTTCATATTAGATTTACTACTCATAATCATCACTACTACTTGTATTTCACTATCTCTTCGCCGAACTAGTGCACCTATACATCTGGCAAGTATATTGGGTATGTTGGGGACACAAGACACTTTCTGTATCGTAATTGCAGGGTTGTTTGAGAGGGATAGCTTTGATCTCTTCCTCCCCGAGTTCGATAAACCTTGGGTGATCCACTTAAGGGAAACTTGCTGCTGCTCTACAAATCTCTGCACTTGGAGGCCCAACACTGTCTACAAGAACAGACGTGTGCGTAGACATCAAGCTCTTTTCTGGCACCGTTGCCGGGGAGGTAAGGTAAAAGGTACTCACATTCTTTGGTTACTAAGTCTTTTAGTTGCTGGTGAGTGCTCGGAGTTATTTCCTTTAGATTATGCAATTATATCTTTTTGTTTCTTGTTTTTATTTTCACTAGTTAGGCTTAATGGAAAGTAAAGAGTTCTTTAGTCTTTTTCCTGAGTTTAGATTTGAAGAGAAAATTGAAAAACCTTTGGAGCTTGTTTCGCATAGCAATGTTATTAGTATGAATACTTTGAACACCGTTATTGCTAATGCTATAGAAAAGTCTAAGCTTGGGGAAGCTGGTTTTGTTAAGCATGATATTTTTAGTTCCCCAGCTTTAGTGGAGAAAGTTTGTTCTGATGATATTTTATCTCTCATATGTGATGTTTCTAATGATGCTTGTGCTCCTCATCCTTTTAAAATACCTATGAAGATTGTTGAACGTGCTATGGATAACTGCTATTTGATGGATCTCAACAATATTGAGTTTCCCCTCTTTATGTTGCAATTCTTGAAGCTATACTTGTTTTGCCTTCCTATGCTTTTTGCTTTGCGCTTTCAAGACTTGTCTCTTTACAATACTATTTTTCATAGGAAGTGGTTTAGATTTAAATGTGTTTCATATTTGCTGTTTGATGCTCTCTCTTGCTTTAAGTTTCTATATACCGCCTTTGCCTTAAGCTCTTTTATGGCGCCTACATGAGCATCTTTGCAAACTACTGCGCCTAGCTCAAAGGCGTTAAAGAAAAGCACTCTTGGGCGATAACCCAATGTTTTTACTTTCAGTTCTTTTTCTTTTATTTGAGTCTTGGAAGTTATTACTACTGTAATAACCTCTCCTTATCATTTTTATTTCGTTTTTGTGCCAAGAGAAGCCTCTAATTTGAGTGAGGTAGGATTTGGGGATGTTGCTGTCCTAAAACAGTTTTCGGTGCTGCACCATAAAAATTCGTGAAAATTCTCTGTAAATCTTTTAGACCTGAAATTTCTTGTGCATATGCCCCAGCTTATATCCAAACTTTCATTAGTTGAACACTTTTTGATTTAAACAACAGAAAACCCTCTAAAAATTCGACCTTTGTCAGCTGTTCTGTTTTGACAGATTTCTGCCAATATTTGTGTTTGCCGCTTTATCACTTTCTTTTTGAGTTCTTTTGATCACGGAACTTTTGGGGAAGTCGCTACAGTAGTATATGCTTTAATATGTGGTGGTTTTGAGTTGAAACCTGAAGCAAAAAGGATTGATTCATTACTATGCTTATGCTAACGTTGCTAATAGAATTGTGTTGAGTTTTGTATGAAGGAAGTTTTCAAGTGTAGGGATTGGAGAATGATGAGATGAGATGAAGAATGGACAAAAGCTTAAGCTTGGAGATGCCCATGCCACCCCAAGAAATACCCAAGAAGTACAAGCGTCAAAGCTTGGGGATGCCCCCGAGGCACCCCTTTCTTCATCGGAAAAATCAGGTCACCTTTCAACACACTATATTTTTATTGCTTTATGCATTATGTGTTTTTCTTGGAGCGTCAGTTGTTTTTGCTTTCAGTTTTGTTTTGCTTTGCTTGCTGCAATAAACAATTTGATCACATCATGTTGGTTTGGAGGGAGACATACTTTGCTTTTCATTTGCCAAAAACACTCAGTTTTTCACTCTTATCGTTCAACGAGTGTTTCTCTTTTCCTAGAACTGCGTTTAGCTTTCGTTTTTCGCCTTGATTTGTGTTCAGATCTTGTTATATCTTTATATCAAGGTGTATTTTGACCTCTGGTGCATGTTGGTTTTCATCAAAAGAGTTGTTTCAAAAAAGTTTGAATGGTGTTGGAAAAGAGAAAAAGTTTCATGCAAAAAGGTGGTACAAAAAGGAGCTTGTGTAGACTGCGGCCTAGGCTTTTGCATGTCGTGCTTGATGTCTTTTTGATAGTATGCTTAGTGGTTTTGCTGTAGCATAACTTGTCTCAAATGACTGAGATTGCTTAATGAGCCTTTGAAAAAATTATGCGTTGTTTTTATTATTTGGAAGCATTAATTTGGTTTTCTCCTTGATGCTTTATTTGGGTTGACTTGGCACATGCTCACACATGTTATACTCATACAAAGTTGCCATAAGCCTCTATGATCATTTAGTTTTTGACTTTTGATGCCATATTATGCTTCTTTTAATATTGCTTTGTCGCTTTGCATGATTATGACCGTTATTGCTCTCTTAGTTGGTCGCTCCCAGTCTTTTGCTAGCCCTCATTTTGTACTAAGTATGAGCTCTACTCGTGCATCCAACTCCTCAAAACCAAGTTTGCCATTGTGTCCACTATAAATTCCTATGTATGGTATTTGTAAGCCATTCTAAGAAATTTTCATGTGCTACCTTTCAAAACTTTTAACTACTTCTCATGTTGTGCCACTATTTTTAGCTCATGGGGACGTAGTGGTCGGAATTGCTATCTTCCATATTAAATTAAGTACCCCTCGACTAGGCAGCTTCATCTGCTCGTCATTAATTTTGCAAGAGAGCTGGTCAGACCATTGCAATCTAGTTCTAAAAAAGAAAAAAAGGCACTCCTCCAAGGTATGTGAATATTGGTGGGCACCCGATAGAATCGGTTAGCCATAGTTTGAGAAAGGAAAAAAGGTGGGGAGGAGTGCCAAAGCTTTATAAAAGAGCACCAATGTGTCAATTTTTCAAAGAACTCGGAACCGCTCTCACTTGTTTATTATGGAAGATAGTAAGACCCCATTGCCAGTCGTTGATATAAAACAACCACCTCTCAAAACCCAATTTTTATCTCTGTTTTACAAATGAAAAGCTCTAGCATATGTTTAATCATCGCTTCCCTCTGCGAAGGGCCTTTCTTTTACTTTTTATGTTGAGTCATCACCTTCTACCTTTATGCACTGTCTAAGAGAGCATAGTTGTCATTCTGAGTATAATATGCATTGTCCCAAAGTTTTTCTTGATTGATTCATGATGTTGGTTTCACTTGTTCTCAAATTACTTGTATCTAGTCGCCCTCTTAAATTTGAAGGTGTCCTATGCATTTATGTTTTGCTATTCCATGAGGGACAAGCTGAAAACCATTTGTATGTTTTTCCTTATGATTTGAACACACGTTAGACTTTCATTGTTTCATTTTCATGATCTTTCATTTGTGTTTCTTTTCATGCTATAACATGGTTGCTAAGTTTCTATTATCAAGATTATGTCTTTCATGCCCATGTTTTAAGTTCTTTGATCTCAGCACTCAATGCTCTACCTCGTTGATCAAATTGTGATGGTGCATGTCACCTCAAAAATTATACTTTTGTTATCACTTACCTACTCGAGGACGAGCAGGAGTTAAGCTTGGGGATGCTGATACGTCTCAAACGTATCTATAATTTTTGATGCTCCATGCTTGTTTTTACACCATTTGCCTCGTGTTTCGTTACACTTCGTGTCGTTTTTATGCGATTTCCGGAACTAACCAATTGACAAGATGCCATAGTGCCAGTTCCCTATTTTCTGCTGTTTTTGTGTTTCAGAAAAGCTACACAAGAAATATTCTTGGAATTGGACGAAACAAGTTTGGAAACTCCTATTTTCCCGGATGAAGGACGAGGACCAAACGGGAGCCGGAGAGGGGCCAGAGGCTGGCCACACCATGAGGGGGCGTGGCCCAGGCCCTGGCCGCGCCCACCTATGGTGAGGAGCCCCTGGTCCACTCCTGTCGACGCCCCTTCGCCTATAAGAAGCCTCCCGACGGAAAACCCAAAAACAATCAGCGAAATTTCCAGAAGAGTTCCGCAGCTCCGCCGCCGCCGTCGACAAATTTCGAGGGACAGAAGTCTCTGTTGTTGGAATTATGCCCTAGAGGCAATAATAAAGATGTTATTATTATAATTCTTGTTCATGATAATGTTTATATTCCATGCTAGAATTGTATTAAGCGGAAACTTTAATACTTGTGTGGTTTATGAACAACACCGTGTCCCTAGTACGCCTCTATGGACTAGCTCATTGATTAATGATGGTTAAGGTTTCCTAACCATAGACATGAGTTGTCAATTAATAATGAGATCATATCATTAGGAGAATGATATGATGGACAGACCCAAATAAAGCAGAGCAATTAGATCGTGTCATCGTGTTCATCTTTGCGAAGCTTTTCCTATGTCATGTATTGTATTCCTTAGACCATGAGATAATACAACTCCCTAGTATCGGAAGAAAGCTTTGAAGTCATCAAACGTCATCCTATGTGAGGGTGATAATAAAGGTGTCTCTCAGGTGATCAGAAAGTACTTGTTGAGTTGTATGTATCGAGATGGAATTTGTCCCTCCCAAGTCGGAGAGATATACTTCGGGCCCACTCGGTAATCGATATCAACACCGCTTGCAAGCATGTGGTTAAGGAGTTAATCACGAAGTGATATCGGATTACGGAATGAGTAAAGTACTTGCTGTGAACGAGATTGAACTAGGTATGGTGATACCGACGATCAAATCTCGGGCGAGTAAAATATCGTGTGACGAAGGGAATACATATACGGGATTAATTGAATCCTGACATCGTGGTTCATCCGATATGATCATCGATGAATATGTGGGAGTCAATATGGGTTTCCAGATCCCGCTATTGATTATTGATAGAAGATCATGTCTGCATATTCTCGAACCCGTAGGGTCACACACTTAACGTGCATCGACGCTAGGATAGATTGGATAATTGGTTTATGAGTTTTAGTTCGGAGTCTCGGATGAGATCCAGGACGTCACGAGAGGTTCCGGAATGGTCCGGAGAATAAGATTCATATAAAGGAAAGCAGTTTTTGGATTCCGGAAAGGTTTCGGAGTTTATCGGTATTGTACCGGAAGGTTCTAGAAGGTTCCGGAGTGGGACCAACGTGGGCCCACTTGACGGAGGCCTACGTGGGCCTAAGGGGAAGTGCCCTGGCCGCCCTGGGCCAGGCGCACAAGGCCCCTAAGGCCCAGCCGGCCAGCCCAAGGGGAAACCCTAAGGGAGTCTTCAAAGAAGGAAGGGGGGAAACTTGCCCCCCACTCTTCCTACTCCAAGTCGGCTAGGGTTTGGGGAGAGGCCAAGCTGGCCTTGGCTGGCCACCCCTCTATATATAGGGGGGCAAGGGCGCAGCCCTCTATCACCCCAACCCAAACCCTAGCCGCCAACTGCTGCCCTCCCTCTCTCTCTCTCGCGACTGCGCGTAGGCGAAGCCCTGCCGCAGAAACTCTCCACCATAAGCACCACGCCGTCGTGCTGCCGATCCAATCTATCTCTCCACCATACTTGCTGGACCAAGGAAGGAGGAGACGTCGCTGCACCGCACGTGTGCAACTCTCGGAGGCGCCGCCACTTGCGGCGTAGGATCGGATCGGATCGCGAGGAGGAGACGGCGAGTACGACTACGTCAACCACGCTCTCTTGAACGTTTCCGCTGTGCGAATCTTCAAGGGTATGAAGATCTCATCTACCTCTCTCGTTGATTACATCTCCTAGATTAGATCTTGGCTTTCTTGTTCGTTGCGTAGGAAATTTTTTGATTTACTATGCTTCGAAACCCTTCAGTGGTATTAGAGCTAGATCTATGCGTAGATGTGTTTCACGAGTAGAACGCAACATGTTTGTTGCGGGCGTTGATGTTTTCTGTTGCAAACCTCTTGTTGTGTATCTCTTATGGCGCGGTATAGTGAGATCGAAGCGGTCCAGGCCAACTTTACGCGACCGCGTTCGCGAGACCGGCTCCGCACTTGACGTGTGGCTTCTTCCATACATGCGGCTGGTGGATGCCAGTTTCTCTCACTATAGTAGTCATGGGATTTACATCGGATGTTAGCAACCATAATATCACCGTTGTGGCTTTTCGTAGGTAAGAATCGTTCTTAGCTTGCTACTCCCATAAGCCACGTAAAACTTGCAACAACAAAGTAGAGGCGTCTAACTTATTTTTGCAGGGAGTGTTTTGTGATATGGTATGGCCCAAGACATGATGTGTATGAATTGAGTTGTATGCAATGATCATGTTTTGTAATCTTTCACGACTTGCATGTCGATGAGTTCACAACCGGCTGGAGCCATATGGTTGTCTTTATAATTGTGTATGACCTGCGTGTCAACTTCTTATACGCCATGTAATAGCTTTACTTTATCGCTAAATAGTTAGCAATAGTTGTAGTTGCTATTCGTGGTGGAGGCAATCATGGTGGAGTGATGGAGATCATGCCGGCGCGCACAAGATGGAGATCATGGCGCGGAGATTGGCTATACCATGTCACATAAAATTATATGCATGTGATGTTTATCATTTTATGTATCTTATTTTGCTTAGATCGCGACGGTAGCATTATAAGATGATTCCTCACTTAAAAGATCAAGATAAAATTGTGTTCTCCCCTCGTATGCGCCGTTGCGAAAGTTCGTCGTTTTCAAGCACCTCGTGATGATCGGGTGCTATAAACTCTACGTTCACATACAACGGGTGCAAGCCAGTTTTGCACACGCGGAAAATACTTGGGTTTGACTTGACGAGCCTAGCATGTACAGACATGGCCTCGGAACACACGAACCGAAAGGTTAAACATGAGTCATATGAATGATATGATCGACACTGAGTTGTCCACCATTGAAACCACATCTCTTCTCGTGAAGATCGGATTAGGTGTGGTGAATTTGGATCGTGTTCACTAAACAACTTGAGGGATGTTGAATTTAGTGGGAGTTCATCTAGTAATTTGATTAAGTTGAACTAGTTATCATGAACATAGTCTAAATTGTACTTGCAATGTTGTAGATCAAATGGCTAAGTCCAACTTCAACTTCAACGTTTTTGCTGAGAAAGAAAAGCTTAAGAACAATGGGTCTAACTTCACCAACTGGTTCCGCAATCTGAGAATCATACTCGCTGGCGGACAAAAAGCCTATGTACTTGACAAAGCGCTAGGTGACACCCCTGCTGCAACTGCGAAAACTGAAGAACTTGCTGACTTCAATGCTCGTAGAGATGATTGTGATGTGATTATGAGTACCATGCTGTTTTCTATGGAACCGGAACTTCAAAATCGTTTTGAGAAGTACCGCGGGCCTTATGAGATACTTGAGGAACTGAAAACCATGTTTCAGACTCAAGCCCGTTCTGAGAGATATGAGATCTCTGAGAAGTTCTTTAACTGCAAGATGGAGGAAGGGAGTTCCATTAGTGAGCACGCCATTAAGATGTCGGGCTACACTCAACGCCTTGAGCAACTGGACTGCAAGATTCCAGAGGAGCTCAAGATTGACAGAGTTCTGCAATCACTCCCTCCTAGCTACAAAGGTTTTGTAGTTACTCATAATCAAATTGGTTCCACTGATACGATCACTGAGCTCTTCGCTAAGCTGAAAGCTGCGGAGGTGGATATCAAGAAAGACAATCATGTGTTGATGGTCAACAAGACCACTAGCTTTAAGAAAGCTAAGGGTGCAAAGAAATCCTTCAAGAAAGGCAGCGGCAAGCGCGTTGCCCCTGCTGAGAAGAAGCTCAAGTCTGGACCTAAGCCGGACACTGAGTGCTTCTATTGCAAGGTCAAGGGTCACTGGAAGCGCAACTGTCCGAAGTACTTAGCGGACAAGAAGGCTGGCACCATTAAAGGTATATTTGATATACATGTTATTGATGTCTACCTTACTAGCGCTCGTTGTAGTGCCTGGGTATATGATACTGGTTCAGTTGCTAATATTTGTAACTCGAAACAGGATCTACGAAATAGACGGCGGCTAGCAAGAGATGAGGTGACGATGCGCGTTGGCAATGGATCAAAAGTTGATGTGATGGCCGTCGGCACGCTCTCCTTAGTTTTACCTTCGGGATTAGTTTTAAACCTTAATAAGTGTTATTATGTGCCTGTGTTGAGCATGAACATTATATCTGGATCATGTTTATTGCAAGATGGTTATTCATTTAAATCTGAGAATAATGGTTGTTCTATTTATATGAATAACATCTTTTATGGTCATGCACCTGTTGTGAATGGTTTATTTCTTCTGAATCTCGAAAGCAATGAAACACACATCCATAACATTGAGGCTAAAAGATGCAAAGTAGATAGTGATAATCCAACTTATTTGTGGCACTGCCGTCTAGGTCATATTGGTGTAAAACGCATGAAGAAACTCCATTCTGATGGACTTTTGGAGTCTCTTGATTTTGAATCATTTGACATGTGCGAACCATGCCTCATGGGCAAGATGATCAAAACCCCGTTCTCCGGAATAATGGAGCGAGCAACGGACTTATTGGAAATCATACATACCGATGTGTGCGGACCAATGAGTATTTCGACGCGCGGTGGATATCGCTATTTTCTCAGTTTTACTGATGACTTAAGTAGATATGGGTATATCTATTTAATGAAACATAAATCTGAAACGTTTGAAAAGTTCAAAGAATTTCAGAACGAAGTGGAAAACCATCGTAACAGGAAAATTAAATTTCTACGATCCGATCGTGGAGGTGAGTATTTGAGTTATGATTTTCTCACGCATCTTAAAGCAAGCGGAATCGTTTCGCAACTCACGCCACCCGGAACACCACAGCGCAATGGTGTGTCTGAACGCCGGAATCGAACTCTATTAGATATGGTGCGATCAATGATGTCTCTTACAGATTTGCCGTTATCATTTTGGGGTTATGCATTAGAAACCGCTGCATTCACTTTAAATAGGGCACCATCTAAATCCGTTGAGACGACACCGTATGAACTTTGGTTTGGTGCTAAACCTAAGTTGTCGTTTCTTAAAGTTTGGGGATGCGAAGCTTACGTCAAGAAGTTGATGCCGGACAAGCTCGAACCCAAAGCGGAGAAATGCGTCTTCATAGGATACCCTAAGGAAACGATTGGGTATACCTTCTACCACAGATCCGAAGGCAAAGTGTTTGTTGCAAAGAACGGATCCTTTCTTGAGAAGGAGTTTCTCTCGAAAGAAGTGAGTGGGAGAAAGGTAGAGCTAGATGAGGTTATTGAACCTTCTCTCGAGTTGGAGAGTAGCGCAGCACCAGAAATTGTTCCGGTGCCGCCTGCATCAACAAGAGAGGAAGCTAATGATAAAGATCATGAAACTTCAAACGATGCTACTACTGAACTTCGCAGGTCGACAAGGTCACGTGCCACTCCTGAATGGTACGGTAACCCTGTCTTAACCGTCTTGTTGTTAGACAACAGCGAACCTGCGAACTATGAGGAAGCAATGATGAGCCCAGACTCTGAGAAATGGCTAGAGGCCATGAAATCCGAATTGGGATCCATGAGCGAAAACCAAGTGTGGACTTTGGTGGATCCTCCTAGCGACCGTAAGGCCGTTGAGTGCAAATGGATTTTCAAGAAGAAAACGGACGCGGATGGTAATGTTACTGTCTATAAAGCTCGGCTTGTCGCAAAAGGTTTTCGGCAAGTTCAAGGTGTTGACTACGACGAGACTTTCTCTCCCGTTGCGATGTTTAAGTCCATTCGGATTTTATTAGCAATTGCTGCGTTTCATGATTATGAAATATGGCAGATGGATGTCAAGACTGCGTTCCTCAATGGCAACATTGATGAAGAGTTGTATATGATGCAGCCCGAAGGTTTTGTCGATCCTAAGGATGCTAATAAAGTGTGCAAACTTCAGCGTTCCATTTATGGACTGAAGCAAGCATCTCGGAGTTGGAACCTTCGTTTTGATCAAGTGATCAAGAGTTTTGGATTTGTTCCAAATTGCTACGAAGCTTGTATCTACAAGAAAGTGAGTGGGAGCTCGGTGACATTTTTAGTACTATATGTGGATGACATATTGATTATTGGAAATGACATCGATATGCTTAACGATGTGAAGAGTTATTTGAATAAATGTTTTTCAATGAAAGACCTAGGGGAAGCTGCTTATATATTAGGCATCAAAATCTATAGAGATAGAGAAAGACGCCTAATAGCTTTAAGCCAAAGTACATATCTGGACAAAGTTCTGAAGAGGTTCAGAATGGATAAAGCAAAGAAAGGTTCATTGCCCATGTTGTCAGGTAAGATATTGAGCAAGGCTCAGTGTCCAGCTACGGTAAAAGATAGAGAAACTATGAGCAAGGTGCCATATGCCTCGGCCATAGGTTCTATTATGTATGCCATGCTGTGTACTAGACCGGATGTGTCCAATGCTCTTAGTTTGACGAGCAGATACCAAAGTGATCCAGGAGTGGAACACTGGACAGCCGTAAAGAACATCCTAAAGTATTTAAATAGGACTAAAGAAATGTTCTTGGTCTATGGAGGTGACGAGGAGCTCGTCATAAAAGGTTACGTCGACGCTAGCTTCGACACCGACCCGGATGATTCTAAATCTCAGACAGGATACGTTTATATTTTGAATGGTGGAGCTGTGAGCTGGAGAAGCAGCAAGCAAAGCATGATCGCGGGATCTACAACAGAAGCGGAATACATGGCTGCTTCGGAAGCATCAAGTGAAGGAGTTTGGATCAGAAACTTCATCACTGAGCTTGGTGTGGTTCCAAATGCCTTGGACCCACTGGAGATATTGTGCGACAACACTGGCGCCATAGCACTGGCTAAGGAACCAAGATATCATCCAAAAACCAAGCACATCAACCGCCGTTTCCATATAATTCGAGATTATATATCAGATGGAGATCTGAAGATTAGCAAAGTACATACAGATCTGAATGTCGCAGATCCATTGACTAAACCTCTTCCACGAGCAAAACATGATCAGCACCTTAATGCCATGGGTGTTAGATTGTTGCCAGATGTAAACTAGATTATTGACTCTAGTGCAAGTGGGAGACTGTTGGAATTATGCCCTAGAGGCAATAATAAAGATGTTATTATTATAATTCTTGTTCATGATAATGTTTATATTCCATGCTAGAATTGTATTAAGCGGAAACTTTAATACTTGTGTGGTTTATGAACAACACCGTGTCCCTAGTACGCCTCTATGGACTAGCTCATTGATTAATGATGGTTAAGGTTTCCTAACCATAGACATGAGTTGTCAATTAATAATGAGATCATATCATTAGGAGAATGATATGATGGACAGACCCAAATAAAGCAGAGCAATTAGATCGTGTCATCGTGTTCATCTTTGCGAAGCTTTTCCTATGTCATGTATTGTATTCCTTAGACCATGAGATAATACAACTCCCTAGTATCGGAAGAAAGCTTTGAAGTCATCAAACGTCATCCTATGTGAGGGTGATAATAAAGGTGTCTCTCAGGTGATCAGAAAGTACTTGTTGAGTTGTATGTATCGAGATGGAATTTGTCCCTCCCAAGTCGGAGAGATATACTTCGGGCCCACTCGGTAATCGATATCAACACCGCTTGCAAGCATGTGGTTAAGGAGTTAATCACGAAGTGATATCGGATTACGGAACGAGTAAAGTACTTGCTGTGAACGAGATTGAACTAGGTATGGTGATACCGACGATCAAATCTCGGGCGAGTAAAATATCGTGTGACGAAGGGAATACATATACGGGATTAATTGAATCCTGACATCGTGGTTCATCCGATATGATCATCGATGAATATGTGGGAGTCAATATGGGTTTCCAGATCCCGCTATTGATTATTGATAGAAGATCATGTCTGCATATTCTCGAACCCGTAGGGTCACACACTTAACGTGCATCGACGCTAGGATAGATTGGATAATTGGTTTATGAGTTTTAGTTCAGAGTCTCGGATGAGATCCAGGACGTCACGAGAGGTTCCGGAATGGTCCGGAGAATAAGATTCATATAAAGGAAAGCAGTTTTTGGATTCCGGAAAGGTTTCGGAGTTTATCGGTATTGTACCGGAAGGTTCTAGAAGGTTCCGGAGTGGGACCAACGTGGGCCCACTTGACGGAGGCCTGCGTGGGCCTAAGGGGAAGTGCCCTGGCCGCCCTGGGCCAGGCGCACAAGGCCCCTAAGGCCCAGCCGGCCAGCCCAAGGGGAAACCCTAAGGGAGTCTTCAAAGAAGGAAGGGGGGGAAACTTGCCCCCCACTCTTCCTACTCCAAGTCGGCTAGGGTTTGGGGAGAGGCCAAGCTGGCCTTGGCCGGCCACCCCTCTATATATAGGGGGGCAAGGGCGCAGCCCTCTATCACCCCAACCCAAACCCTAGCCGCCAACTGCTGCCCTCCCTCTCTCTCTCGCGACTGCGCGTAGGCGAAGCCCTGCCGCAGAAACTCTCCACCATAAGCACCACGCCGTCGTGCTGCCGATCCAATCTATCTCTCCACCATACTTGCTGGACCAAGGAAGGAGGAGACGTCGCTGCACCGCACGTGTGCAACTCTCGGAGGCGCCGCCACTTGCGGCGTAGGATCGGATCGGATCGCGAGGAGGAGACGGCGAGTACGACTACGTCAACCACGTTCTCTTGTACGTTTCCGCTGTGCGAATCTTCAAGGGTATGAAGATCTCATCTACCTCTCTCGTTGATTACATCTCCTAGATTAGATCTTGGCTTTCTTGTTCGTTGCGTAGGAAAATTTTTGATTTACTATGCTTCGAAACCCTTCATCTGTTCCGGCACCCTGCCGGGACGGGGAAGTGCCCCCGGAGCCATCTCCATCGGTCTCCATCGCCGTCTCCGCTGTCTCCATCGACCTCACCGTCATCTCCATCAACCTAGCTATCTCCTATGATGAGGAGGGAGTAGTTCTCCCCCGGGACTGAGGGCTCTACCAGTAGCTATGTGGTTCACCTCTCTCTCCCATGATGTAATCTTTATGTGATCGTGAGCTTTGTATCTAGTTGAATTGGTAGATGTTATTATTCAGATATTATGCTACTCCCGTGCCTTATATTTGTAATCTCCGGAGATACCTTGTATCATGGTGTGAAGGTGACTAGTGTGCGCATCATGTGTATCTTTTTGGTTAATGTCTCTATGAATTGTTGGTGTTTGTTGGAACCATCTAGTGCGTTCATGGTGATAGTGTGGGACAATCTAGTTTGGGTACATACGGACTTTGAGGAGTGCTTCGTAGCACTATGCATGATTAGTGTTCGTTTTCCATTGGAGAATTGTTTTGAGTTGCATATTGATGATAGTATCTATTGGTTCAATTATGTTATATTTGTTGAGAGTGTGTCCACTAGTGAAAGTATGATCCCTAGGCCTTGTTTCCAAACATTGCACACCGTTTACATTCAGTTTTGTTACATATTTGCTCGCAGCGATACTTATTTCATATTATATTTACTACTCATAATCATCACTACTACTTGTATTTCACTATCTCTTCGCCGAACTAGTGCACCTATACATCTGACAAGTGTATTGGGTGTGTTGGGGACACAAGAGACTTTCTGTATCGTAATTGCATGGTTGTTTGAGAGGGATAGCTTTGACCTCTTTCTCCCTGAGTTCGATAAACCTTGGGTGATCCACTTAAGGGAAACTTGATGCTGCTCTACAAACCTCTGCACTTGGAGGCCCAACACTATCTACAAGAACATACGCGTTCGTAGACATCAAAGGGTACTTCAACAAAAATCCTGTTTGGCTCCTAAGTGTATACGAACCCATTTCCTTAAACACATTTCGAAATGTCAAAAAATTCCAAGAAAAATGGCATGTTCGTCTAGACATTTGATGTCGCACATAAAGGTTTGCGGAAAATGAAGTTTTGTGGTGTGTAAAGAAGACAATTCTGATGTTCCAATATTTTTTTGCGGGGAATTTTGATGTTCCAATATGACTATGCACTATACATTTTTTTTGTCTTTGTACACAGGCTAGAAAAAGTTCAATTTTCATGAATCTTTGTGTGCGAACAGATAATGCATTTTATGAAACTTTTTACATATCCAAATGCAATTTTACACATTTTTCATAATGGGTGTATCTTCACCTATGAGCCAAAGCACCATATCCGTATATAGTTATTCAGACAAGCCCTCTACTGCCATGAAGTAAAGGCCACAAGTGGATATGTGTCTTGGTGCCGGGTTTTTTCTTAGCAGTCTTGCAAGCATGCCATCTTAACAAGGCTAACAATCAGAGGAGCACATCATTAATAACAACCATTACTTAAGTTGGATAACTTTCTAAATTTTTATGGACTTGATGGTAATTGAACATCTAATACCAACTATCATTTTGAATTGTGATAATCTAACTATACTTACCAAAGCGAGAGGTTGCAGGGATTAGAACAGAGTCCAAGATACTTAAGGCGATGACTAAGATGGTTAGAAACTAGATAGTCTGAAATCATAGCATTGGAACACATCTAAACTGTTGAGAATCTGGTAGATCCTTTCACAAAAGGTCTACAAAAAATTATGATACATATACAGCTGTTCTTCGAGGAGATGGGTTGAGATCTACAATGTAAAAACAAGATCACAGGGGGAGGAGTCCCTGCAATATTTAATTAAGAAGAATGGTGTGGAGGCAGCGGTGTCTAAGATTGTAACTCACGCCCTGATGGATAGCATCACTGTGCTTCAACCACTGGACCGATGGTCCATCCACAGATCTACAATGTGAGTGTCCGTGTTTGCTACTTATGCAAATATGATAGTATATATGCTACCGTATATTTCTCGGAACAATGTTGCATGTCTAGTTTCTTGAATGTGATTTGCTCACTTGCCAAGTTTTTGAACTTAATTGATTAAACCTATCCAGAAAGTGATAATTACTCCAAGGGAAACACAGTTAAATTGCACGTGCAAAATTTGACACACCCTTATTGGTAGATCATAGAGCGGTCATTTGCATGTGCCGTGGATACTGACGGGCGATGGAGTACGAGCCGCAAACGTTTGTTGCATGGTCCGTCGCATCTCCCGGCAACGACAAGCAGCGAGGTGGCCTGCGGGCTGCCCCAGGTACGTCTCGCCAGCGTCGGCGGCTCGTTGGGTGTTGCATTAGTCTCTGTATCCACTGAATCTGGCTTAATTACGTACTTAAGTTGAGGTGTGAGAAACATGCCAAATGTCTCAGCTACTGATCAACGTTGGGTTGCTATCTAACCCGTGAGGTACACCTCTTCATCTTTTGTGCGAAATAGTACTCGGACATGGATGCCATCCGCAAAATAAACGTTTTGAAAGATGAAAGAAACTTGGAGTACGTCCGAGTTAGTTTTCCCCCCAACAAAAGATTTCAAGTTAGCTTTTCTCGAAAAAAGAGGCTAATAACCTGCCCTCTACATAAAAAAGATGTATACTGTATTTATTTAGCAACGCCTGATAAGAGAGAATACATCTAACAAAACTATATGCGCCAATTAGTATAGAAATCAATAGTACTATTTCCAAAAATTGATACTCACACACAGGTGGAAAAAAGGTCTTTAGTCCCGGTTTATAAGGCCCATTAGTCCCGGTTGGAGCAACCGAGACTAACAAAAGCAGGACTAAAGCATCCAGCCTTTAGTCCCGGTTGGTTACGAACCGGGACTAAAGGGCCTCCACGTGGCCCGGGTCATGTGCTGCGGCTGGAGGACCCTTTAGTCCCGATTGGTAACACAAACCGGGACTACAGGTCCGTTCGAAAAAAAATTGAATTTCTATTTTCAGAATTTCTCTAATATCTAATCACCTCTATTTTCATGTCAAATTACATACTTGTAAGGCCCATTAGTCACGGTTAAAGCAATCGGGACTAAAGCATCCAGCCTTTAGTCCCGGTTGGTTACAAACCGGGACTAAAGGGCCTCCATGTGGCCCAGGTCATGTGCTACGGCTGGAGGACCCTTTAGTCCCGATTGGTAACACAAACCGGGACTAAAGGTCCGTTCAAAAAAATTGAATTTCTATTTTCAGAATTTCTCTAATATATAATCACCTCTATTCTCATGTCAAATTACATACTTGTGGTCCTCACTTCCCGGTCGATCACCCATCCTCACAGTGTTTTACCCTTAGCACGCTGAACTTCTCCATTCCTTCCATAGTAACTTCCAAGACTATACTCGCGACTTTTTGATAATGATATGCTACCAATTCTATTAACCTATACACTTTGGTAATATATAATATTAATTTTTTAAATTCCAAATAATTCACAAAATAAGCAACAATGATTAAGTATTAATTAGCATCAATGAATTCCAAATAATCTTTATGTATAATTTAAATATTAATTTTTAATAACTAAAATATTCAAAAAAATTCAATAAACTTAAAAAAAATCCAAAATTCCAAAATTAATAGACTCGTTAACCGAAACAGAGGGAGTACATTTTTCTAAACATGCTACTCATCCAATAGAATAACAATAAGATGTTGAGACGATCAACATGGCTACGATCATCATTACATTTTCCACACCACGCCATCTGCAATCATCCACCTAATAAATGTTGAGACGATTAATATGGCTATTGTAGCCATGTAGCTTCCAGTGCCTCCTAGCAATCTCGAAGCCCATGCAAGCGTCTAGAGCGGCATACAACACTTGCTCGAAGCTTAATGAAACTTTGCTGCAACCAAATATTAGTTCTTCTTCTTCTTCCTCGTCGTCCTTGTTCTCGTCCTTCTTCTTGTCCTTCTTCTTGTCCTTCTTGTTCCTCTTCTTCTTCTTCTTCTTCTTCTTCTTCTTCTTCTTCTTCTTCTTCTTAAGATTTGTCCCAATAGTAGGATTGGACAGAACATAGAGACTCAGAGTTGGATTCTTGGTGGGGTTCGGGATAATCTTTTGGAGATCGTACATAGATGGAATTTTAATTCCGTATGATCTCAGCATGCGCACATCATTGGCGATAGCCGCGCCGCAGAATCTGATGGTGGTGTCCTTCAAGAATTACTTGAGCAGCTGCAGTACGACATTGGCCCAACATATTTGGAAGACCAAAACCTCAAACGCCACCGAGAGTTGAAGGACGGTGGCACGCTGATTGTGCTTACCCTCGCGAGGGTTGGTGAACTCGCAGACCAAGCCCACACACTTGATCGGTGCGGCATCGAGGAACTGCTGCTTGACGGCGCGGATTCACTTCTCCACCCTTGATGCACGGAGAGTTTCCGTGATCGTTAAATGCATCCCTTCGGCGGTGAGATGGTACACCTGAGATCGAGGTACTCGCGTCGTTGGCTCCATTGGAATGAGAGGGAGAGAGAGGAGTAGGCCGGCGGTGTGAAGATGCTATGGATATGTGAAGATATTTTGGGAGAGCTAGAGGATGAGAAGATGCTTATGGATAAAGATGAGTGCATCTTATATAGTAGAGAGAGGGAGATGAGAAGATGTAGTCGGCCGTGTGATCAAGGGCGCCGGCCGGCGGCGGCGTCCGAAGCGTTTCTATCGAATTCCGAAGTGACGTCGTAATAGCGAGCAAGTTCTGAAGCGATCGTCGACGTAACTAGCGCGGGAAGTGGCGGTTCATTTGAACAGGCCTTTACTCCCGGCTCGTGATACGAATCAGGACTAAAGGGTGCCCTATAGTCCCGGTTTGAGCTACCTACCGGGACTATAGGCCCCTACCCATTAGTCCCGGTTGGTGGCGCAAACCGGAATTAAAGGGCACATTTGAACCGGGACTAATGTTCTCTGGCCCATATTTTCAATTGAACCGGGACTAATGTGACCATTAGCCGCGGGCCAAATTGTTTGGGGACTAAAGGGTCGTATGGAAGGACTTCTTTCTAGTGACAGCCCGATTATGGCTTATAACAATCGTGGTGTTTTCTAAGAACATGCAAACGATTTTCATATCATGGCATTAAGAAAAGACAATCATGGTGTTGTTCAGTTCGGTTTAGATAGGTGGAGTGTACACATAGGTTCAACGCTTATGAAGTTGGCAGTAAGATCTTAGCTTAGCCCATAATTGACTTGTCAAATCGACATCAGAAGGACTATTTTAGTAATAGAAATAAACACGTTGCAATGTTCCACGCACATGCCCTTGCAAGAAAAACAAGAGAAAACTCTGTGTCAAAGATCATCAGGCGCCTGTTTCATGGTGGAAATTTAAGAGAAAATACAGAGTTACGGTCCATCATGCTCGTCGGCGTGTACTGGGTACAGGGCACTACAGCACGCAGTCAAGGTGCTGACGGCCGGCGGCCGTCGGCATAGCCAAAAAAGCCGTCGGCATAGCACTAGTAGAAAACCGGCCTAATATTCCAGGGCATTAGTCCCGGTTGCTGTCTGAACCGGGACTGATGCCCCAGGCCCCACCGCTTTTTCGGCCGCAGGACCCCAGAACTCATTAGTCCCGGTTCGTTTTGAACCTATAGTCCCGGTTCGTAATATGAACCGGGACTAATGACTCTGGGGTCGAATCCGACCGTTGTCAGATTCATTAGTCCCGGATGGTAATACCAACCGGGACTAAAGAGCCAGCCTTTAGTCCCGGTTGGGACTAATGAGTTTCCTATATAAAAAATCTCCTTCTTCCTCCCCGAGCCAGCCACTCCCCCCTCTCCACTCTCCAAGTGTTCTTCATGCAACAAGCTAGCTCGAGTTCATCATCTTTGACCACCATTTTTTGTCACAAATTGGTATCCCCACTTCAATCTAAGTGGACTAAAAGGTGAGGAACTTTGTGCTTTTATCTTTCATTGGTAATTTAGCTCATTTAATGCTTTAGAAGTAGAGAGATTTGTGATTTTTTTATGGGAGCAATTATTTAGATGTTCATTTGATTATGTGTAGAAATAGGTGAAGATAGAGGTAAAAATAGAGATAGAGATAGAGATATAGATAGAAATAGAGATAGAGATAGAGATATAGATAGAAATATAAAATAGAAAATTAAAATAAAGATAGAGAGATGATAGAGATAGAATTAAAAATAAAAATAGAAGTTCCGCCACGGGAGATTTGCAACCCTTTACCCAACACTGTTAGAGAAGATGGAGTCTTTCACAGAAATTTTGTTAACTTATTCTTACTTATCAAACTAAAATTAGAGATAGAAATAGAAATTGTATATTTGATTTGCGTTTGATATGTACTTATATAATGCAGATGAGCCGAGCATGGATGTACGCCGATCGACGCTCTGGATATTTCATTAAAGGCGTGCATTCTTTTCTCAAGGTGGCTGAGGCAACCAAGCGGAATGGTTTTATGTGTTGTCCATGCGGTGGTTGTCGAAATGAGAAGGATTACCCCTCCACAAAGACCCTTCACATCCACCTTTTCCGGTTCGGTTTCATGTCCGGCTATAATTGTTGGACCAAGCATGGGGAAAGAGGGGTTATGATGGAAGACAACGATGAAGAAGAGAATGATGACAACTATCCTGAGTTCCCTGAAACCACCGATACCGCAATGGAAGATAATGAAGAAGAAGAAGGTGAAGAACGGGCATCAGATATGCCCGCTGATGATCTTGGTCAGGTCATTGTTGATGCACAGATTGACTGTGAAAGTGAAAAGGAGAGGGAGAAGTTGGAACGCATGCTAGATGATCACAAAAAGGATTTGTACCCAAATTGCGAAGACGGCCAGAAAAAGCTAGGAAGCACGCTGGAATTGCTGCAATGGAAAGCAGAGAGTGGTTTAGCTGACAAGGGATTTGAAAAGTTGCTGAAAATTATGAAGAAGATGCTTCCAAAGGATAAAGAATTGCCCGCCAGTACGTATGAAGCAAAGAAGATTGTCTGTCCTCTAGGATTGGAGGTGCAGAAGATACATGCATGCATTAATGACTGTATTCTCTACCGCGGTGAGTATGAGAATTTGAATGCATGCCCGGTGTGCAGTGCATTTCGGTATAAGATCAGGCGAGATGACCCTGGTGATGTTGAGGGCGAGCGCCCCAGAAAGAGGGTTCCTACCAAGGTGATGTGGTATGCACCTATAATACCACGGTTGAAACGTTTGTTCAGAAACAAAGAGCATGCCAAGTTGTTGAGGTGGCACAAAGAAGACCGTAAGAGTGACGAGATGTTGAGACACCCCGCTGATGGGTCGCAGTGGAGAAAAATCGACAGAGATTTCCCAGAGTTTACGGAAGATGCACGCAACCTGAGGTTTGGTCTAAGTACAGATGGCATGAATCCTTTTGGGGAGCAGAGCTGCAGTCATAGCACCTGGCCCGTGACTCTATGTATATATAACCTTCCTCCTGGGTTGTGCATGAAGCGAAAGTTTATTATGATGCCAGTGCTTATCCAAGGCCCGAAGCAACCCGGTAATGACATTGATGTGTATCTAAGGCCATTAGTTGATGAACTTTTACAGCTGTGGCAGACTGAAGGTGTTCGTGTGTGGGATGAGTACAAACAAGAGGAATTTGATCTACGAGCGTTGCTGTTCGTGACCATCAATGATTGGCCTGCTCTTAGTAACCTTTCAGGACAGACAAACAAGGGATACAATGCATGCACTCACTGTTTAGGTGAGATCGATAGTATATATTTGGATAAAAGTAAGAAGGTGGTGTATCTCGGGCATCGTCGATTTCTTTCGCCCAAACATCAATTGAAGAAAAAAGGCAAGCATTTCAAGGGCGAGGCAGAAGTCCGGGGCAAGCCTAAACGCCATACTGGTGATGATATATTTGATATGGTCAAAGATTTAGAAGTAATCTTTGGAAAGGGTCCTGGCAGTCTGTCTGTTCCGAATGACGCTAGCGGACATGCACCCATGTGGAAGAAGAAATCTATATTTTGGGAGCTTGAGTTTTGGAAATTCCTAGAGGTCCGCTCTGCAATCGACGTGATGCACGTGACGAAGAATGTTTGCGTGAACCTACTAGGATTCTTGGGCTTGTATGGGAAGACAAAAGATACACCAGAAGCACGGGAGGACCAGCACCGTATGAAAAGAAGAGACGGCATGCATCCGGAGGATTCTAAGGGTCCTGCGAGCTACGCTCTTACCAAAGAAGAGAAGGAAATCTTTTTTGAATGCCTGAGCAGTATCAAGGTCCCATCTGGATTCTCGTCAAATATAAAGGGAATAATAAATATGGACGACAAAACCTAAAGTCTCATGACTGCCACGTGCTTATGACGCAATTGCTTCCGGTTGCACTGAGGGGGATTCTACCGGAAAATGTTCGAGTACCAATTGTGAAGCTATGTGCATTCCTCAATGCAATTTCGCAGAAGGTAATCAATCCAGAAGATCTACAACGGTTACAGAATGATGTGGCCCAATGTCTTGTCAGCTTCGAGTTGGTGTTCCCACCGTCCTTCTTCAATATTATGACGCATCTCTTAGTTCACCTAGTCGAAGAGATTACCATTCTCGGTCCAGTATTTCTGCACAATATGTTCCCCTTTGAGAGGTTCATGGGAGTCTTAAAGAAATACGTGCATAACCGTGCTAGGCCAGAAGGAAGCATCTCCAAGGGCTATCTAACAGAGGAGGTCATTGAGTTTTGTGTTGACTTTGTTCCTGACCTGAACCCGATTGGTCTTCCTCAATCGCGACATGAGGGGAGACTAAGTGGAAAAGGCACGCTAGGAATGAAATCAGCATACTGTATGGACGGACATTCTTTGAGTGAAGCACACTACACAGTTTTACGAAATTCCACGTTGGTGGAGCCGTATATGGAGCGACACAAGAATATTGTACGCTCGGAAAACCCTGGGCAGTCAAACTCCTGGATTACAAAGTTGCACATGGCGACTTTTGGTGGTTAGTTGCAAACACTTCTCATAAATGACGCCACTGTTGGATATGAGCTGTCCATGTTGGCCAAGAAACCATCTTCAACTATATTGACTTTCCAGGGTTACGAGATAAATGGGAATACATTTTACACGGTCGCCCAAGATAAAAAGAGCACCAATCAAAACAGTGGTGTCCGCTTTGATGCATTACACGACAATGGGACAAAGGACACATATTATGGTTACATAGAGGAGATATGGGAACTTGACTATGGACCGTCTTTTAAGGTCCCTTTGTTTCGGTGCAAATGGGTCAAGCTGACAGGAGGTGGTGTAGTTGTAGACCAAAAGTACGGCATGACAACATTGGATCTCAACAATCTTGCGTACATGGACGAACCATTCGTCCTAGCCAACGATGTCGCTCAGGTTTTCTATGTGAAGGACATGTCTACAAAACCGAGAAAGAGAAAAGATAAGAAAACGAATACATCACACGATGAGCCAAAGCGACACATTGTTCTCTCAGGGAAAAGAATCATCGTGGGAGTGGAGGACAAGACAGATATGTCAGAAGATTATAACAAGTTTGATGAAATTCCGCCCTTCAGAGTGAACACTGACCCAACCCTCCTCTTAAACAAAGAAGATACTCCATGGTTACGGTGCAGAAGGAAACCCCAACACTAGATGGGGATGTTGGTGATGTGTAATAATGTATTAAACTTTGATGTAAATGTATGATTTTGCGTTAGTTATTCAAATTCGAACACTTTTTATATTCCAAGTAATTGAAAATGGCAAAATAGTTAATTGTTTGAATAGTTAGAATAATTGATTTTAAAAATAGAAAGTAGTTTTGAATTAGTTATTCAATTTCAAACACTTTTCATATTCAAAGTTTCCTCAAATATCTCTGTGATGCGGCAACGGGGAGCCGATAGCTGCTGTGGCGGCGGTGGCGGCGTGCAGTAGTACACCGTCACTGGCGGCGGCACCAGCAGGGGGTGCTCATACGCTGTCTGCAGTGGGAACGAATGTGGAAGCTGCTGTGGGCACAAGAACTGCGAGGCGAAGAAATCAGGAATGGACATAGCGGCGGCAGGGGTAGGAGAGAGGTAGTAGGGCGAGGCAACGGGGTTGAGGCGGAAGACGGCGACCATTGCTTTCTTTTGGGCTAGCAGGGAGGCGCTGCAAGGAAGAAGCACCACGGTGTGTGTATAAATGGCAGGGCGGGAAGAGAAGAGCGGCAGTCCATCCAGCGTGTAAAAGATCTAATAAGCCGGAATTTTTTTAAAAATAGAAAATAGTTTTGAATTAGTTATTCAATTTCAAACACTTTTCATATTCAAAGTTTTATCAAATTCTAAAATATGCAAAAAGAATTTTAATCAATATTGTTTTAATTGAAAATGGCAAAATAGTTAATTGTTTGAATAGTTAGAATAATTGATTTTAAAAATAGAAAATATTTTTGAATTTGTTATTCAATTTCAAACACTTTTCATATTCAAAGTATTATCAAATTCTAAAATATGCAAAAAGAATTTTAATCAATATTGTTTTAATTGAAAATGGCAAAATAGTTAATTGTTTGAATAGTTTGAATAATTGATTTTGAAAATAGAAAATATTTTTGAATTAGTTATTCAATTTCAAACACTTTTCATATTCAAAGTATTATCAAATTCTAAAATATGCAAAAAGAATTTTAATCAATATTGTTTTAATTGAAAATGGCAAAATAGTTAATTGTTTAAATAGTTAGAATAATTGATTTTGAAAATATAAAATATTTTTGAATTAGTTATTCAATTTTAATCACTTTTCATATTTAAAGTTTTATCAAATTCTAAAATATATAGAAGTTATTCAAATTGAATTTCAAAATTCATATTCAAATGAAATCTGGAAAAACATACAGCATTGGCGCGCATTTATTACACCTTTAGTCCCGGTTGGTAATACCAACCGGGACTAAAGGTCTGTGGCTCGGGCGCGAACTGGTAACCGCCGGCCAAAAGTCTTTAGTCCCGGTTGAAGCCACCAACCGGGACTAAAGGGGGGGGGGGTATATAAGCCCCCGCTGCCCCCTTCTTCTTCCCCGGCCAACACTTAGCAGTTTCGGAACGCGCGAGGAGATCGAGACCACTGATCGTTGTGGCCGCTCGATTCCGTCGCGCCGGCGCCGCCATCCGCCCCCGGCCGTGCTGCCCGCGCCTCGCCGCCGCGCCGCCCCGCCCGCCCCCGGCCGCCTGCCTGCCCCTGGCCGCCCGTGTGCCCCCGGCCGCCGCCCGTACTGCGAGCCGCCGCCCGCGCGCCCCCGGCCGTGCCCGTGCGCGCCGCCGCCCGCGCGCCCCCGGCCGTTCCCGTGCGCGCCGCCGCCCGCGTTGCCTTGCCGCCGCGCCGTCTTGCCGCCGCCCGAGACCGCCCCCGCACGCGCGCAGGTATGCACCACCGCCGGCGCCGGCCCCTGCAAAAAATTTAGATTTTTTTTTTAGAAAAATAGTTAGATTTTAAGTTAGAAAAATAAGTTAGAAATATAGAAAGAAAAATAGAATATAAAAATAGTAATGTAGCAAAATGTAGTTAGTAAAATATAGTTAGTAAAATGTAGTTAGTAAAATATAGTTAGTAAAATGTAGTTAGTAAAATGCTATTACTATTATTATTATGTTAGATTTTATGCTATTGCTATTATTAAGTTAGTAAAATGCTATTACTATTATTATTATGTTAGATTTTATGCTATTACTATTATTAAGTTAGTAAAATGCTATTACTATTATTAAGTTAGTAAAATGCTATTACTATTATTATTTTGTTAGATTTTATGCTATTACTATTATTAAGTTAGTAAAATGCTATTACTATTATTATTATGTTAGATTTTATGCTATTACTATTATTAAGTTAGTAAAATGCTATTACTATTATTAAGTTAGTAAAATGCTATTACTATTATTAAGTTAGTAAAATGCTATTACTATTATTAAGTTAGTAAAATGCTATTACTATTACTATTACTATTATGTTAGAAAAATGTAGTTAGTAAAATGCTATTACTATTAGTAATAGTAATAGAAATGCTATTACTATTATTATTATGTTAGATTTTATGCTATTACTATTATTAAGTTAGTAAAATGCTATTACTATTATTATTATGTTATATTTTATGCTATTACTATTATTAAGTTAGTAAAATGCTATTACTATTACTATTACTATTATGTTAGAAAAATGTAGTTAGTAAAATGCTATTACTATTAGTAATAGTAATAAAATTGAATAGTAATAGTAATAGAAATGCTAGTTAGTATTAGTAAAATGCTAGTTAGTAAAATGCTATTACTATTAGTAATAGTAATAGAAATGCTATTACTATTAGTAATAGTAATAGAAATGCTATTACTATTAGTAATAGAAATGCTAGTTAGTAAAATGCTATTTAGGTTAGATATATAGAGTTAGAAAGTGAATAGATAGAAATGTTAGAAATATTGTTAGTAATATTGTTAGCAATAATAGAAATAAAAATATGGAGTAATGTTGTTGATCTATGTTATGGATTTCAGTTATGGATTTCGGCGCCGGAAGAGAAGGTGAAGAAGAGATATTGAATATTATAGGAGAGGGTAGCACCCGTGCACAAGGAGAGGGTACCACCCGTGCACAAGGAGAGGGTACCACCCGTGCAGAAGGAGACGGCTCAGAATTTTTGAACGAGTCGGGTGACGGAATGGAGGAGGAGCAGCCGCATGAATCGGAAAATGATGATTGCGAGGACGGCTCACAAGGGACTGGACGTGACTTAATAAAACGGTCCGGCGAGGTATATATATATATGAAGACTAGCTCTATTCATGAATCAGTAGATGACGATGCATTATGTGGTATATATATTAACGAGTGTTTTCTTATTTTAGACCTCTGAATCTTCTAGAAAGAAGCGAGGCCCGGCCAAATGGCTGGCATCGAATCAGCATTACACTATTGGGCGTCTCTCAAGTGAAGGCGAACCGTTGGAACCCAAGAGTGTCGCAAATGCGTTCACACATCAATGTGGATGTCTTGTCAGGGACATGGTGCCGATAAGCATTCAATATTGGTATAAGCCCAAGGCGGCAAAGGGAGAGCCAGCACAGCCAGAGCCAGAAGAGGGTGCAACAGTCAATTATGTCACCTCTGTCTTGAAAGACAGACTTTGGGATTCCCTCATTCCACATTTCAATCTGCCGGTCACCGAGTCCCTGGAAGAAGCAGAGAAACAGAAGGAGAAAGTCAGGGAGTGGGCTCTCAAGAAGATGGCTGCACAGTTCAATAACCACAAGAAGAGGTTATGGAACGCCTATGTCAACGCCGATCGACAAGCTCCAGAATTTACTGGCCCCAATGAGTTCCTGCGGGATCACTGGGACGCATTTGTGGAGTACAAGGAGTCAGAGCTGGGTAAGCTAAGGAGTCAGAAAAATCAGGCAAATGCCGCGAAAAAGAAATATCACCATAAGTTGGGTCCAGGTGGCTACAAAAGGGCCGAGCCTAAGTGGGATATGCAAGAGGCCGCCCTATAAGAAAAAGGCATCGAACCAGAAACAGAACAATGGCCCAGAAAGTCAAGAAATTGGGCACTTGCCCATGGAGCTGTCTATGATGAGAGAACAGGGAAATTAGTTGAAGAGAAGAAACAAATTGTTGAACCCCTGGGAGCACTTGTCAAGACAATCGCCGAGGTTCAAGAGGGGACGTTCAAGCCGGACAGGGAGAACGACGAGCTGACAAAGGCCCTCGGGAACAAAGAACACACAGGACGAACACAGGGTCTGGGTTCTGCTATTCCGTGGAGGTCTAGGTTCGCCGAAGAGAGCCAGACTTATAGAAGCCGAGAGAGAGCGAAGAAGCGGAAGGCGCAGGAGGAGGCCTCACGGATAGAGAGCATAGAAAGGCAACAGGCTGAGCTGAGAGAGTTGTATTTACTACAGCAGAAGGCACTGGAGGAATTAAAGTCGCAAGGGGCAACTCAGCATCAGCAACACCTAGAACATGCATCAGGCGACCGATCTCAGCGGAGAAGCAGCGTGGCTTCCACGGAGGTACCGATGGTTCACTACCCTGTGGATGATATCACCAAGAAGATAGACTGTGAGCTGCATGTTCCGATGAAGAACATATCGATGAAGGTGGCGGTTGGCTATGTGTTGCCATCTGGACCTGGACAAACCTGGCATGGCCGTGAGATTCGACCTGGCTATGCTAAGGTCGGGGTGGATGCAATTGAAAGGGGGTATGAGTCCCTCAATCTTGACGTCGCTGGACCTGAAGAGGAGGAAAAACTGGGAGAAGTATTGGGTGGTATAATTCTTTGGGATAAGAAACACATCGTGTTTCCAGGCTCGGCGCCAAGGCGGCCACCCTCTCCTCCGAGTCATCGCAATTCACCACCTCCCGACGACGACAGGGACGACTACCACCATACCCCGAGTCCACATCGATCTCCACCTCAATGTCAGCCGCCTCCGCCTCCTCCGCCGCCTCAGCCCACTCATAAGTCCCAGAGTTGTGGCAAGTCCGCTGCTATGTCCACTAGCAATGTCTCTCCGAAGAAATGGGCCAAGAAAGCTAAGGCGGTGCCGCCTCCTCCTATCGAGAAGACTGCTGAAGAAATTGAGGCGGAGGACAGAGCCAAAGTGAAAAGGAAGCTCGCTGCCCTACGCCCGACCCCTACACCGAAGCAGGTATATACTCTGGAACAGAAGGAGTGGGCCTTTAATATGCTTACGCAACCTTCGCAATATGAATTGCGTAAGCCAGATGACTACAAGCGTTGTTTGGATAAGCAGGTAGATGCAAAAAAAGAAGCTAATAAGACAAGCGCAACTGCAAGAGGGAAAAGAGACGTTGCCCAGCTTGGAGCACAGACCAAAAAAATCGATCTCCCCGCTAAAGGTCTTTGCTAGTGATGCTGGTGGGAGTGTTGCTCAACCCAATCCCGCCGACTTTGCTAAAGAAGCTGGTTTGACTCTTTCTCAATTGCTACATGAAGATATCACCCCAAAGGTGCCTATAGCACGGCAATATGAAAAGGGGAAGAGTCTGGTCCCACCTGAGATTGAAATGAATCTACCAACACAAATGCGAAAATTGCATAAGTGGTACCTGCAAGCCGCAAAGGGCACGCAAGATTTTCTCCTTATGAAAATCACAAAGGACCATTTCTTAGGTGAAGACTTGGTGCATATTGAGTTTGATGAATTCTTTTAGCTATTCAATCAAGACGCGCTCGACAAATCTCTCGTCAGTGCCTATGTTCTGTAAGTGATTCATTATTTCTATAAGTCTCTAGCTCAACTCATTCTTTGCATGTAATTATCCTTACTACGCTGTTTATTATGCAGAATGAAGAGTATGGAATGTAAGAAAAGGAATGACCTCCAACTTGGATTCATTGATCCAAATCGAGTTAACGGAGCGATGATACAGAGTAAACGCAAGGAGACGGAGGATATCTTGCTAGAGTTCCTACTTACGCAGGAATACCGAGCTAGAATACTGTTTTCGTACAACTGCAGGTGAGTGTGACTATCTTATACATAGTTACTTTTCCTTACTCGATGTTATAAGTGTGATTGATGAGTTTATTAACTTATATAATTAAACTTGCACGCAGTTACCACTGGATTTTGCTTAAGATTGAACCTGACTATGGAAAGGTTCTAATCTTTGACTCGATGAATAAACCACTTAATGAATACCGAAGCATCATTGATATGATGGATAGGTAATTTCAATCATTACGGCATTATATCGGTCTCTTTCATTCATCTATAACTCATCTATTCATTTTATTTGCTCGGCAGTGTTTGGAAACGGTTTATACGCACTGTTAAAGGTGAATGGAAAAATGAGCTGATTTACCGTCAGATCGAGGTAAGTCGTACGAGCTAGGTCCACACATCCCTTTAATTCTAGTTTCAAATACCATTAAGTATATCAATCTTGATATGTCACTGACTAAAATCTATTCTCGTAAAGTGTGCGAGGCAGCCTTCGGGGACTAATCTATGTGCATACTACGCTTGCGAGAACCTTCGTGCGCAGGTCACTGAAGGAATTGATTTTCAAACAGTAAGTAAACAATATACTGACAAATTCATTTTATTGGCATCAATTTTGTTATGATGATTCATATTCATATTGTTCTTCTTCTTCGTAGTTCGAAGCAAAGCGGAATCGACTCTCACCGACTGAACGCATAGTAGGAATTCAAGAGGAAATAGCCGGATTTCTGCTTGACCATGTCATTAACCCAAAGGGTGAATTTCATGCCAATTTCGATTAGACAATGTTTATAATTAAACACAAGTCGTGATCTTATGTGTGTGAACAAGTTGTATATATACTTGTATGCATGTGTATATGCTCGGTGAACCAAATATATTATATATGTATCGGTTTATATATTATGTTGTAATGTTGTATGAATAAGTATATAAGAAAACTTGTTTGAAATGAATCAAACAATTGAATGGAGGAAAATACAAATATACCCTAAACCCTAAACCCCTAAATAATACAACAATTGAAATTCAGAAAAATAACCAAGCAGCAGAGGCTGCCACGTGTGGACACTTTAGTCCCGGTTCGTAACACGAACCGGGACTAAAGGTACTATGCCCACGAGCACCCAACCCCTGCCACGTGGTCTCTCTTTAGTCCCGGTTCGTATAGTAACCGGGACTAAAGATTAGGCTCCAGTCCCGGTTGGTTAGTCCCGGTTGCGCAACCGAGACTGAAGGCCCAAACGAACCGGGACTGAAGCCCTATTTTCCACTAGTGTAGGCTGTGCCGACGGTGGCCGTCGGCACAAGGCCGTCGGGCTAGATAGGCATCGGCATAACCAAAAAGACCGTCGGCATAGACATGCCGTCGGCACAGAAGGCTAGGCCGACGGCTAGGCCGTCGGCATAGGTAATTACATTTTTCATTTTATTTTTTCATTTTTTTCAAAAAATTTAAATTATTTGATCAACGAATAACACTAGGATATCTTTATCTCTAAGCACACTTAATTTTAGCTCAAATCTCTTACTTCTAATCAGACTTCCCGGCCAGTCACCCATCCTTAGACTACTCTAGCTCTAGCACGCTTAACTTTTTATTCCTTCCTATTAAGCTTCCGAGAAAGATGTTATACCTTATTGATAATAGTATCATATCAATCCTATTAACCCTTAGGCATAATGTCACATGCCTTTATGTTTTGAATTCCAAAAAATTATTCAATTAAAGAAAACTAATAAATAATAATAGTGAATTCAAATAACATTAAAAAATTAATTTATTTTCTTTTTTCCATTTAATATTGAATAATCCATATTTACAAATCCGTAAATCGTATTTCAATAAATAATATATCTAAATTGATCAGAAAAATGAGAGGAATCTAAATATGACATCCATATCATCATTTGCAACATGAATTTTTTTCAATTGACCGATACATGATTGACAATGCTGATCGCAATAGTCTCTTCCCAACTTTCTCATGCGTAATAAGTACTTTTTGCACAATCATCACTGAGATTGGCTCCATGTTTTGGAACGGCTTTATCTTAACATCGCAAATATAAGGTTAGAATCGTGTGAATGCTACACAAAAGAGCTGAAGTTCATCATACTTATAGTTGACAACATAATTTTTTAAGATGTCTTTTGTGTTTGTTGCATTCAAATGACTCTAAGATAGCTTGCATCTCAACCTGACTTTTCCAAATTTAGATGACACAAAAGAGGACAAGAAAAATATCCAAAGCTAGCACGCTAGGATAGATGGATGGATTAAAATGGAGGCCATGTAGCTACTTTCTTCTTCAAAAAACGCAAGGAACAAAAACGCTATGTATCAGCCTCGTATGAAATTACGACCATGTTTTAGGAGCAAAGAAATCTAGCAGCTTTCTTCTTCAAAAACGCAAGGAATATTAGTCCGATGTCACATAATTTATATAATTCCGATCTGAAACTTTTAATTGTAATTCACAAAAAAAAATCTGGACTGTGCCGACGGCCTAGCCGTCGGCACAGTCTATGCCGACGGCGGCCGTAGGCACAGCTCTGCCATGATTACAAATTAGTATTTTAAAAAAACTGTGCCGACGGCCTAGCCGTCGGCATAGGTTGTGCCGACGGCGGCCGTCGGCACAGCTCTGCCTATGCCGATGGCAATCATGTGCCGACGGTGATCTAGCTTGCCTGCCGCATCCTCGTGTTGTGCCGACGGCCCCGACAAATTGCCGTCGGCACAGTCGCTGGCCGTCGGCCCCTTGTTTCTTTCCCGTAGTGAGGATACATCGGTGTCGAGTGGTGCTCCGCACGTGGTTTATGACGATCGAGCGTGCAGGTGCTTCGACACGTTTGGGTGTATTGCTTGGGCCCGGACCGCTGGGCTCTCGGGGTTTTGGTTGAAATTTGATGGTGCTGTATACGGTTAAGGGCTCGTATACATGGTAGAAGAGACCGTTATGAATCTGATGTCTCGTATAGATTTTCAAGTACTCTCCATCCACACAAAAACATACTTTAAGGTTTTGTTCTAAGTCAAACTTATTTTCTCTGATTAGAAAAAAATGTCGATAACTTATTACAAACTTTATACTAAGTTTACTAAATTATCCGATATTCTTTTGCGATCAGAAGAAGCATTTTACTTTAACTAACCTTAGCTGGAGGTAAAAAATTGCCGGTGACTCAGCTAGAGGTTGGCTCCATCGATTTTTTTTATCTTTTGTGGGTCCCACGATTTTTTTAGGGATCTAGCGCGCTGTAAGATCACTGCCAAATTATTTGCCAGAACACTGGTGATATTTTAAGGATTCGGGCACCGGGCACGTTGTGGAAACATGATTGTCACAATTGTGTTTACGGTTCTCATGCAGTTCAAATATGTAGGAGTTATCGTGTTCTAAATTCTCATGAGTTGGAAAAGATATAGCGGTCCTTCCAAAGATAATGAGCGAAAGGTCTCTTTGTCTTGTGTGTGCATAGAGCAAGGGCCGCTTCAGAAGTACCAACATGTTATTTATTTGTGAACGATGCAGTACCAACATTAATCACATGTTCTATATTTGTAACTAAGTCTAGTTTGGCGGTAGCTATTGACTATGACAATCATATGAGGTCTAAACGTCAAATGAAAGTTTTTTTTTTTTGAAACAAAGGCAAAAGACTTGCCATATTCATTAAGAAGAAGAACAGAGTTGGCCAATTTATTAACGAGAAACCGGCCGAAAACCGGAACAAGAGCCCTCAACGACCGACAAAACAGCCGTCGCGAGGGCAAACCCAGCCGACCTGGCTACCCACACAAGCTCATGTTGGAGCCAGTCTTATTAACTACCATACCATTGCTGATATGAGTCAGCACATACGTCACACTCAGTGATGCAAGCAAGAGTTTGACCCGACTAGCAACCGGTCTGCAAAATATAAACATTTAAATTATATAATGTATGATGGATATGCATACATAACGATTTGCGTAGACAGTCTTCTTGAAGTATATTGTAACTAAGAGGCTACATACCAACCGTTTAGTTTGGTCAAGTCAATGGTACTTATATACAAGCAAAAAAGAACTGAGCCATCAATCAACTAAATAATGTATAGTACTATGTGTACATTTGTATGCATGTACTGCAATGGGACTTAAATATACGGAATGTTCTCGAATAGTTCAGCAAACTGAGCAGAAGAAAGTTGAGTCCACTCACTATTTTGTTGTGATTTGTTTGTCCGGCTTGTCGGCGAGGATCGTAGATAAATAGGATAATTTCCACATTGTGCAGGTTCGAAATCGTTTCTGAACGATCCATGCATATATGGTTTGAAGGAATCCGACATAACCAAATCTGAAATGGCATCCAGGTGTATGGTACAACAAATAGCATGCTCATATGAATGATTATGAAAATTAACTAGGACTATCCGATGGTTAATTTGGATCTGGAGTATCTGATTTAGACTCAATAACTGAACGCGGTGTGACTGAGTTATCTAGTAATCCATAGCACACTTATAACTATACGGATTTATTAGCCTATTGTGTATTGTCGAAAATGCTCCCTTGAATGCTGTAGGTAGTTTTCCTAGGTTATTTTGGAAGCTTTTTAACTTGCATTTCTACTTTGTAATAGTTGTGGCGGTTTCTTTAATAGAAATCGACGGGGGAGCCCGTTGGCTCCAAAAAAAATTAGCCTATTGTGTATTTCCAGAAAAACTTTGACCATTAATTTTGTCTACAAAATATGAGGTGTATGCTATAAAATTTATATCATTGGAAACCTCTTTTGAATATGAATGCGATACTATAATTTTTAACATATTTCTCATATTTTTTAAACAAATTTATGGTTAACTTTTTATTATCAAAGCACGTAATAAGCTAATAAACCGGTATGGAGGGAGTAGTACATACCAAGAGGTCCCCTTTTCAAGATTTTTTTTTGAACGGGAAGGGCCCCAAAGGGGGCGGAAACTGCATTAAGGAGAAGCGGTGGATTCACAAATTACATCGAGGACCCTGGCAGAAAGCTTATCTGCAACATGACCCTGGAATTTTACAAAAAGGACCCGACTACTATTCCTAAAAAAGTGATCAGGTCCCTCTCCACCGGCAGAGCTGAGCTTGACGTTGCGGCCACCTACGCTGTCGCCGGGGACAGCACCACTTGGCAGCGGCGAGGCGATGAACACCACAACGCAGTTCGCAAAGATCCTCCTAGGTGGCATTTTAGCCTGGACGAAGAAGAGGAGATGGCTCCATCCAAGATGTAGAGCCAGAGCTCGGAGTGGCCGCCATTCGGCCATCGGGCTCAGCAGCAGGACGGCGAAACTCCACCGTCAATGAAGAGCTGCTGATGATGAACTTCAGAAGATTTCCTTGTATGCAGCTTCACATCTTCCTTGCCGACATCGCGTGCCCAGGCAGCAAGCAAACGCCTCCTCTTCTCCCCCTGCTGCCACGGCCGGCAGAGAAGAAGGAGGCAGATGCTGCTGCAGCTGATGCACAACACGTCACGAAGCCTTATTCTTGGAATAGGTGGAGATGCCCCTTATCGTAGCATCTGGCTTCTTCCCTCGGAGCACCTTGACGAGCCAGACCACCACCACCAGCTGCGAGATCTGGCTCAAGAGATCTAGCAAGATCCTCCTGGCAGAGCGCCAAACTATGGCAGAAGGCCAACTACAAGTACTACTAATATATACAGAAGGCCAGCCGCCTCTCCCCCAACGACTCCGGTCGGCAAAGCCATTGGAGACGGGGGAAGAGAGGAGCCAGAAACCCTAAGACTACTCTCAAACTACTATAGCACCGTGAGAGCGAGATAGGAGGGAATTTAACGAATGTTCCCCCTAGGTATCCGAAGCAAATTCCCTGTTTTTCAAGTTTCCTTAAGTATTGAAGCATACATGCTTCGTGTATGTCAGGTCATGTGTTGTCCATTTGCATTATAAGGTATCTCCATCGGCCGACCTAAATGGATTGACCCTATCTGTTTTTCTCTGTTGCCCGACGCCAATGGGCCACGTTGTCTATGGCAACCCATCCGAAAAAGAATTTGATCGATGTTGGGGCCTAGGCAGATAGCTTTGCTCGTCCAGCTCTGTTTGTCTAGCTACAGGCCTGGCCTAAGTGCCAAGCAATATCTTCTGTGGCGGTGGCTTAAGGCCATGTGGCCATAGAAGATCTTTCAAATAGATTGCTTGTAGCACAATAGAGGTAAAAAAATCACAATAGATCCATAGTGATCCCTTAGTGGGCTAAAAATTGGCCCATTTGATAGGATACAACTTGAACGACTCCAAGAGACACATTTTGTTCCGGATTTGGGTCGAGCCGCTGGAGATGCCCTAAGATGCCAATGGACGGGTTTGGTTCATGTGGTCATGTTTATTTATTTGATCTATTTTGTTGTTTTATCATTATTATTTATTCTTTAAATGTTATTGGAAATACAATTCTAGCTCTTTTTATGTGTGTATTATCCGTCTATATTTGACCGTTCCAGACATGAGACCGACTCCAACATGATTTGCATTCAGATCCCCACCTGCCACTATCGGATCTGCCTTTGAATCCGGTAAAAATATATGATAAATGATATGTCAAGAGAAATTTTGATGTGTTTCATTCACACCACTGGTCTCCGTGCATTTGGTCAAATGTATATGCGTGTGGGTGGTACCACTGTGGAAACAATGGGTGAGGGAGCAGGGTACCTCACACAAACTAGATCAAAGCATATCTAGCCGATTCTAAAAAATGAGATCTCGAATACTGTCACTATTGAAGTTAGCAACATATACTATTGTATAGTTTGCAAACATTGGTCGCTAAAATATATGTCAATAGCAACCAACCAAATGTTGATAACGAGGTGAAAGCAATAGGTACAAATAAAATGTCATTTCTGCGAAAAGAGAAGCCAATGGTTGCTTTGTATAAATAAAATATTTGGCGCTTGCTTCGATACACCCCCTTTCAAACTTAACACATCAATGGTTCAGATCTCTCTATACCTCTTTATAATTAAGAGTACGATGAGTATTATAAAATAATTAAGAATTATGCATATCCGTATTAAAACACGCATGGCTGAGTTGGATCCATACGGGTCGTATGGTTGTAGTCGTGCCATTTCTGGCCAATTGCTCGTGTAATTGCCATTTTTGCGAAAAGAGAAGCCATACTAGTGAGGGAGCGCATCTACGACGGTGCTCCGCGTGATACTTTCATCATCAGTGGGCACTCACCGGCCGTCCAACCTAGTCGTCCTGACGATCGCGTATCACCCGCGGTCATTTCATGCAGCCTGTTTAGTGGCGGCGCCTCAGACCACGAGCGTTCATGGGGCGACGGTGGCGGCGGACTACGCCGAGCGTGCTCGGACAGTCCGACCCCAGCCATTAGCCATGTTGGCAATGCATGTGTATATGCATGGCCAAGGTGTGCTCCTATGTTACAAATCATGAGAGTTGAAGCAATAAACAAACTATCCAGTGTTATTTGCGTGCGATGTGTTGCTACTAGTAGAATCGTGCTAGCTAGGTTTTGTTGTAAATCAAGTTAGCTTGCTTGCTGGTTGTATGTGGCCATGTGGGTTCGCTGTGGAAGTTCTACGTGCGCGAGTTTTGATAGAAAAGGTGTGTTCGTCGAGGTCGTCAGAGAGTACACGGCCATAGGAAGTCCAACAGTGGGCATGGTGGATTCTGGAGAAGCCGGAGAGGACCAATGATGGCGGTCCTAGCCATGTGGAGATCAGGATGTCACGCTAGCCGTGTGCTTGCTTAGGGCCAGCAAATCGATAGTCTGTCGGATAAACGGGCGGGATCTAGCACAACACAACACAAACGGAGATAATTTGATAAACGGGCGGGATCTAGCACAACACAACACAAACGGAGATAATTTGATAACACGCTTCATGTTCTCAGAATCTTCACAAGATTTTCACACAACTGTTATTTGTTCACCGTGTGTATTAATTGACTCGATCGTTTCTTTTCTGCTAGTATATCAATGATGCAGTTAGTGCATTAATCATGAGCGTAGCGCATCGATCGCTTTAATTCCTCCAGCGGGTGAATCGTAACCCGACCTTTAATTATCCTCCCGCTTTGTATGATTTGTGTAATGCATACATTAGGACCAATCTATCTAAGAAGGAATCCAATATGATTGGACGTGACACGGATGGTCCAACTTTCCACTTAGTATTAAAAAATAAGGTATGCTGCATTGGATGCTCGCCTCAGCTTTTAGATAGCTAGGAAGTGCTGGCAGCTAGTAGGCTACAACAGCCCTAAGGATCGACTGAATGTTTATACTTGAATAATTTTTTTATGTAATGGGCGATCCAGTGTAATGAAAATATTTATATATATTTGAATAAAGTTTTCTTTCTTGCTTTTTAAGACTATAAGAACTAAATGTAAGGTTCCAAAGAAAATACACAAAAATAGTGGACTCACCATGTGCGATAATCAGGAGCACAGACGGTTTATGTTGTACTACTGTGTGCAAGATACAATGTCACACACGGTTCTCGTCATCTCGCCGTGTGAGATATTTTAGAACACACATAGTTTATTCTTAAAAATTGTGTGTGCTGTAGTAACACTCATTTAAATACATGTGCCCTTGCTTTCGAAACGCCTCACAGATTTGGAGCTGATACAGCTGAGGCACGCCGCACGCATCACAGTGAGGACGGGTTCGCGACATCCATCGCCATGATTCGAGGGCAGTTGAGAAAGCGTTCAGTGCGTCGCTGGTTTCCTCTATCAGCGACGACATAGTCTTAGAAGAGGTAAACATTGCAGGCTTGATTATCTATAAGCTCTACTTTGTGCTCTCCTTCCTATTGTTAGAGATATGTCACATTATGTAACATGATTGTCAGAAATATGTCACATTATGTGACATAACTCCGTGATCCTCTAAATCGTGGAGAGTCCTTATTGTTGTGATCTCCCATTTATGATTAGAATTGTAATTTTTGTATAAATAGACATGCAATGGAAAGGCCCAAAGTGTGGTCAATTCTCTCACATGGTATATCAGCCTAAACACATCCTATCGCTTCCGCTCCTCCTCCTCAACCCTAGCAGCCGCCCTACCCCTAGCCGGCCGCCGTCTCCTCTCTCCTCCCCACCATGGCTACTCTTCCTATGCAGCCATACTTCTTCCTAAACCACGCCGTCCCCTACACCGCGTCTTTATGTGGTGCTCCGCCTGGCGCCGTCCTCTACGGTGCGTCTTCCTCACACCGGCTACACCGCCCCCAACGCGGCTCCTACCCACGCCGGTCGTGCCTTCCCCAATGGCGCGTCTTCGTACGGCGCCCCTCCTGGCGCTGCCGCGGCTGTTCACCACGCCGGCTACGCCGTGCCCTACGCGGCTCTTCTCCATGCCGGCTACGCTGCCCGCAATGCGTCTCCTACCCACGTCGGCTACGCCGCCCCCAACGCAGCTCCTACCCACGCCGGCCGTGCCGCCCCCTACGGCGCGTCTTCGTACGGCGCTCCTCCTGGCGCCGCCGCGGCGGTTCCCCACGCCGGCTACGCCACCCCCTACGCGGCTCTTCTCCACGCCGGCTACGCTGCCTGCGACGCGTCTCCTACCTACGCCGGCTACGTCGCCCCCAATGTGGATCTTCCTCATGCCGGTCACACCGCCTTCTATGTTGCGCCGCCGGCATCGGTGCAAACATGGGCTCCCTCATCCCCCACGGAGTGGGTCTTCGAGAGCGGCGCAACTGCCCACCTCTCCAAGGACGCCGGTATCCTTCACTCTCTTTCTCCACACCTTGTGTATCGTCATGTTACCGTTCGAGATGGCTCTTCTGTTCCCGTCTCCTCCTCTGGTCATGCTTCTCTTCTTTTTTATCTAATCGTCCTCTTCATCTTCGCGATGTTCTTATTACACCTCGCATTATTAAAAATCTTGTCTTTGTTTGTCAGTTCATTACTGATAATAATTGCTCTGTCGATTTTGATCCTTTTGGTTTTTC
The DNA here is from genome assembly GCA_007115705.1 of Dactylis glomerata. Lineage (NCBI taxonomy): Eukaryota > Viridiplantae > Streptophyta > Magnoliopsida > Poales > Poaceae > Dactylis > Dactylis glomerata. Next base: position 3,201,438 of record QXEO01000225.1, on the reverse strand, counting down.
TGTGACGGACCTTTTTTTCTTGGCGTGAATTTCTTCGATGCAATAGTACGGGGGACCTTTATTCTTTCCAGTACCCGGCGCCCCGTGCTCTCACCACAACCACCACCCCTCATGATATTTGGCATCGTCGCCTCGGTCACCTCGGTCATGATGCATATCGTCGTCTTTCGCAGTATATTTCTTTGCCTTCTCATAAACAAGTATCTCATAGTACTCTTTGTCATGCATGTCAACTTGGACGCCATGTACGTTGCCTTTTTCTTCTTCCACCACTAGAACCACTCATCCTTTTGAGTTAATTCACTGCTGATCTTTGGACATCTCCGGTCTTGAGTACTTCTGGCTTTAAATATTTCTTAGTCATTCTTGATGATTTTACTCATTTTTTGCGGACCATCCCTCTTCGCCTATAATCCGATGCCTACGCCGTGCTCGCCTCTTTTCGCACGTTCGCTCATACACAGTTTAATTTGCCTCTTGCATCCATACAGTGTGACAACGATCGTGCCCATACACCTCCCAACAAAATGGTAAAGTTGAGCATATTATACATACAGTCAATGACATCGTGCGTCCTCTCTTATTTCAGGCTAGTTTACCGCCTCGTTTTTGGGTCAAAGCTCTTCATTACGCCACTCACCTCCTTAATCGCCTCCCCATCAAAACCATTAGTGTGCCCTCCCCATACTTCGCTCTTCATCACACGCACCCTGACTACTTGTCTCTTCGTGTTTTTGGTTGTCTTTGCTACCCCAACACCGCATCCACTATGTCTCACAAACTCGCGCCCCGGTCTAGTGCTTGTGTTTTTCTTGGTTTTTCACCTCATCATAAGGGCTATCGCTGCATGGACCTTGCCACTCAGCGCATCCTCATTTCTCGCCATGTTGTTTTTGACGAGTCTACTTTTCCCTTTGCCTCGCCGCAGTCTCCCTCTGCAGCCACTTACGAGTTTCTCCACGATGTTCCTTCTATCATCGGTCCTCCGGTTGCGCCGCACACCCCTACGGCGCCGCCCTCACCGGCAGCCTCAGCGCCGCCCTCGCCGGCGCCCTCCCCACCGCCGTCACCGGCGCATGCGCCCTCGCCGGCGCCCTCGCCCGTGCATCGCATGCGTAGCACCTCCGGCATACATGTCCCTCCCCGTGAGCGGCTTAACCTGCATGCTTCTGTCAACAGGTACTCGCTGGTTCCGTCCTCCGTACGTGCGGCGCTCAAGGATCCCAACTGGCTCGAGTCTATGACCGAGGAGTATCGTGCTCTCCTCGGCAACGACACTTGGGATCTCGTGCCTTCTCCTTGGAACGCCAACATCGTCTCCGGCAAGTGGGTTTTCGCCACAAGCTGAAGCCCGATGGCTCCCTCGACCGCTACAAAGCACGTTGCGTACTTTGCGGTTTCTCTCAGGAGCAAGGTGTTGACTTTGACGAGACGTTTAGTCCGGTTTCAAACCGGCCACGGTCCGCATCGTCCTCTCCATCGCGCTCTCCCTTAAATGGGAGACTCGCCAGCTCCACGTCAAGAACGCCTTCCTCCATGGCAAGCTTGCCGAGGTCGTCTACAGTCGCCAACCCACTGGCTTCATCGACTCTACTCGCCCCGAGCACGTCTGTCGGCTGAACCGTTCTCTATATGGTCTCAAGCAGGCTCCTCGTGCGTGGTACCAGCGCTTTGCGACATTCATCACCTCGATCAGCTTCACGTGTTCACGCTCCGACATGTTCTTGTTTGTTCTTTAGTGCGTGGAGGGTACATTTTTCCTCTTGTTGTATGTCGACGACATCGTCCACACCGCCTCCTCGACCCGGCTTCTCGACCGGATCACCGCCTCACTCCGCTCCGAGTTTGCCATGATGGACATGGGCAGCCTCCACTACTTCCTCAGTATCGCGGTCACCCGCGACTCCTTCGGCATGCACCTCTCGCAAGCCAAGTACGCGGCAGAGATTCTGGACAACGCCGGCATGACTGCATGCAAGTCTGCCACGACACTAGTTGACACGTTGCCCAAGCTCTCCGCTTCTGCCGTCCCTCCCATGGCCGACCCGACTGAGTACCGGAGTCTCGCTGGGGCTCTCCAGTACCTCACCTTCACACGCCCTGACATCGCCTATGCCGTTCAGCAGGTGTGTCTTCACATGCACGACCCGCGCGAACAGCACTTGGCGGCCATTAAGCGCATCTTGCACTACGTCAAGGGCATGCTGTATCATGGACTCCAGCTCCATTCATCTTCACCGGGTTCCATGGTCGCCTACACCGACGCCGACTGGGCCGGCTGCCCCGACACTCGACGTTCCACGTCGGGTTTCTGCGTCTACCTCGGTGACAACCTTGTCTCATGGTCTTCAAAGCGGCAACACACGGTCTCTCGTTCCAGCGCTGAGGCTGAGTACCGTGCTGTGGCCAACGTCGTTGCCGAGGCTACTTGGATTTGTCAACTCCTCCACCAGCTTCATCGACCATCTCCTCCAGCTACGATTGTGTTCTGCGACAATGTTAGTGCCATCTACATGTCAACGAACCCCGTCCAGCACCAGCGCACCAAGCACATTGAGATCGATCTTCACTTTGTTCGCGATCATGTTGCCATAGACCAGGTTCGGGTGTTGCATGTTCCCTCGTCTCGACAGTTCGCCGACATCTTGACGAAGGGTCTTCCATCACCGTTGTTTCTGGATTTCCGGTCCAGTCTCAACGTCCGTACTCCTCCCATTGTGACTGCGGGGGAGTGTTAGAGGTATGTCACATTATGTGACATGATTGCCAAAGATATGTCACATAATGTGACATAACTCCCTGATCCTCTAAATCGTGGAGAGTCCTTATTGTTGTGATCTCCCATTTATGATTAGGATTGTAATTCTATAAATAGACATATGGTCAATTCTCTCACACCAATTAGATAGCTTTTATGTGAATTTTATAGGTCCCTTGTTGTCGTTGAGCGTGTGAGGACATGCAGCTTCTGTTAGTAGATCTACGCAAGGCTGTCGAGGAGAAGAAGAAAGCTGAGGAAAAAGCAAAGAGGTTTGAAAAAGAAAAGATGAGGATTGAACACAATTTGGCAGATATTCTCTGCGGACAGAAGATAAAAGCGGAGAAAGACAAGTTAAACATGAAGAAGATCAAAAAATATGCTTGTGACAAAGAAAATTGCCTTCATTATGATTTAGATGTGTTGTAATCCTAATTAGTGTTGTAATAGCGCTGTTATGTATAATAAGATACAAGTAGTTAGATTAATGGTACACTGGTGGAAAAAGGGCCTATGGTCCCGGTTCATTTGGGCCATTGGTCCCGGTTGCCGAACCGGGATCCATTACTCGGGACCAATGCCGGTCCCGGTTCCAGCACGAACCGGGACCGATAGGTCTCCACGTGGACGCGCTGCGGGGCGAGGGGGCCTGAGTCATTGGTCCCGGTTCGTAGGATGAGCCGGGATCGTTGATCCAGGGTTTTTTTCCCATTTAGGGTTCAGGGTTTTATTTGGTGTGTTTTGTATTCAATTTAATGGTATTATATATATACATCAATAATGAAGGAACCACACTATATATATATTACACATCATGGTCACGAATATATTATTCACCGTCTCATCCGTCGTGCTTGGTCGCTATTACAATCGGTAACTCACACAAATTTGATTTTACATCTTCTTTTTTACACTTCACCCTTCTAAATGAACCGGGTAATAGTATTCTCCTTTCGGATCTATGACTTGTTCTAATAAGAAACCGGCAATTTCCTCTTGAATTGCTTGCACGCGTTCCCGTGGTAGAAGACCGTCCCGCATCCGTTCGATCTAATTTAAAGAAAGGGATCAATATATATGAATGAAACTAAACACAGTTGATGGTAATAAAATAATGTTGAGATTATTGTTTATCGTACTTCAAGTTTTTTGATGTTTCGGTCTGCACCCTTCTCTTTGGTCGTCTGGCGAATGAACTCGCAGACATAGTATCCACATAAGTTATTCCCAGCTTCTTGCCTCAAGCACTTTACGAGAACGGAGTTCAATCAAAATAAGAATCAAGCATGATAATTGTATTGAAACTAGAATCAAAGAGATACGTGGATCTAGCAAGTAGTACTTACATTCAATGGTTTAAATGTAAGCTCTGGCTTCCAAACACCCCTAGTGTTGGCGGTGAACCGTTTCCAAGCCTTCTGGAGGCATTCCTGCATGTTCACCCAATTTCCTAAAGGTGTGCGTTTTGAGTCCATGACTTTGACTACTCCTTCGTCAACACTAATGATTAACAGAATAAAGTGGAAGCTGCACAGACATAATGAGTCAAATAGCTTAACATCGAGTAAAGCGAAAACAAAATGTGTACAAGACAGTAACACTCACTCGAAGTTGTAAGGAAATAGTATTTCCCTTCTGTTGCTGAAATACTTCAACGATTGTACCAAGTTATCCTCTGTCTCTTTGGGTTTTTTTTTGAGAGTATCTTCATGAACGAAATTGCAGTCAACGAACCCAAGGTCAAAGATTCCTCCTCGGTCGCATTCGAGAATCTTCATTCTGCATATATAATTAGTATAATGATGAGTAAGATTATACAAGCAACGAATGAGCTGAGCTAGAAAGACTTAATAATACTTACAGGCAATAGGCACTGACAATAGTTTTGTCGAGGGCGTCTTGTTGGTAAAACTGAAATAATTCTAGAAATTCCATCAGTAAGAAGCCATCTCCATGACCGTAATGGTGGTGTTTATATCCAGCATAGATCCAGTTTGTGGATTCAGCACAGGCTTGTATGTACCAGTTATGCAATCTCCGCATTTTTGTTGGTAGATCTTTGACTAACTCGGGTTTGACGAGAGGATCCCCGTACCGGTATTTGTACGCTATTTGCTGGTACCCCTCGAACTCATCTAGACGGCTCATGTACTCAGCAATAGACAGTCCATATAACTTGGCCTTTTCTCCGTAGAGTTGAATAAACTCCGGATCAATGTTCGGATCATGCCGCTCCTGGGCTCTCCACTCATTGGTATCGTACACTTTGAGCGGTTCGATCGATTGATTTTTCTGTTGTCCGAGCTGGGCAACTTCTTTCCCGACTCTCCGCTCTTTTGCCTCAGCTGACTTGGTAATAGAGCGATTATAGTCAGGTGTGAGCGCTATGGGTTGGTGAAGCTGAATCTTAAGCGCGGCTGCTTTGGCTTTATCTTCTGCGGTGACCGGGAAGATCAATGGCTCCGTCGGCTTTGGATTTTTCTTGTTAGCCATGTCAGTCTTCCACTGTTGATAATGGGCATCTGCGGCCGTAGCAATTTCCTCATCTGTCTTCTCGTAAGGAAGCTTCTTCATATTCTGATGAGGTACTCTTGGGAGGGGCGATAGCTTACGTTTCGGTGATCGGAACGTGCTCTTGCTGCTGCTGGTGGTGCTGCCCCTCTTAGTATACTTCCGCTTTAGTCTCTGAGGCTCAGGGGGCGGAGACGGCTGACGCGGCGGCGGAGACGGCTGAGGCGGCGGTGGAGACAGCTGCGGTGAGTGGTGAGGCGGTGAAGGCGACGGTTGCGCTGGAGAATGGTGAGGTGGCGGCGAAGGTGGACTGCTGCTATGAGGAGTGGGTGGCCTTGGCGGGACATAATTTGGAAGCACGATGTGCTCCTTTGGCCATACAATAGTCCCCCCTTTGGCTTCTCCTAGTTCAGTCAGGTCCCTATCTTCCCCTGCAGGGTGGTCCAGCTTCAGCTCCTCAAAATCTTGCTTGACATCATCCACCGTGACGACAGCGTACCCTTTTGGAATCGGTCTGCAATGCCAAGTTCCGTTAGGCGCAGTTGGTACGGCCATGCCGACCGCCGCTGTCACCCTTAAGTTCATAACTTGCACCTTTAGCTCACAAGCTGTGCTCTCCGTGATATCATCCACTGGGTAGCGTTTAGGAGGAGCCATCGTCAGTGCATCATCATCACCATCGTGGAGCTGGGTGGAAGCGACGCTGCTTTTCTTATTTGATAGGGCGTCGATACCATCGAATGCAGCTTCTACCATGTGCCGCTGAGATTGGCTGCTGATACCTTGCTGGCTAAGTCTGTCGAGTTGATCCTGCTGCCGCTTTAATGCTTCTTCTACATTACGCAGCCGGTCTGCAGCTACCGCTTTCTCAGCTGCCTCCCTTTCCTTTCTCCTCTGATGACTTTTATCGGGATATCTCTTCATTTCCGCGGGGAAGGCAACCTTCCACGGCTTGGAGCCCGGTGTGCCTCGTGCTCGTCCGGTGTGTTCATCATTTTTGAGGGCTCGTGTGAGCTCGTCGTTCTCTCTATCGGGAACGAACCGTCCCGCTTCCACATCTTGTACTGCACTTCTAATATCTTCGATGGGCAGTAGGGGATGATCTTTGTGTTTCTGGGTATATATTGCCCTCCCTTCTTCGTCCAACGTGCCCCCATGGCCGTAAAACCAGTTTCTCGCCCGTGGTGTCCATGTTGTGGGCTCTGGTCTGATCCCGGCAGCAATATACTTGACCTCAAGTGCATCCCACTTAGGCATGCAACCGGCGTAGCCAGCAGACCCCATATTATGGTGGTACACTTTCTTAGCAGCGTTCTCTTGATTTATTCTCGACCTTTCCAAAGCTTTCTCCGATGTCTTGTACTTCACAAAATCAGCCCACTGGTGTCTTAACTTAGCATAGCCGGCTTGATTAAAATCCGGAGTCTTGTCTAACTTGACAAACTTAAGGTACAGTTTCTTCTTCCAGTTCTTGAATGCCTCGGCCATCTTGATCAGAGCAAACTTCTTTACTCTTTTAAGTAGCTCCTTATTTGCTTCCTTCTCCTCATCTGGATTCACATCTAGCCTCGGCAGGAGGAAATTAAGCATAAGCCTGTCAAAAAGCTTATCTTTGGCGACGTCGCCGACAAACAGGACTCCACCGCTGCTTGGCCGATTCCATTCTTGAACGATGATCGGGATGTGGTCCCTCACAAGAACTCCACATTGCTTGACAAATTTTTTTGCGACATCTTCAGGAGCTAGCGGTTGGCCGTCTACACCGACCACTTCGATCCTATAACTCACTTTGTTGTCCAACTTTTTGGTTGGGCCTCGTTTTGTTCTGACGGAACAAGTGCTCGATCCGGAGGGCTAAAATAAGAAAGAGTGTTAATATATGCATGTATATATATAGACAGTCGGGCATTACAAAAAAACATATATACACCTCGCCGGAGTTTCCGAGATTTAAGGTTCGGCCGGAGCCGTCGTCTTCTCCCTCGTCGGCTTCTCCCTCGTCGCCTTCTCCCTTGTCAGCTTCTCCCTCACCGGCTTCTCCCCCGTCCCAGGCTTCTACCTCACCGGAGTCGTCTCCTCGGTTGAGAGATTCATCTCCCTCACCGGAATCGTTCAGAAATGTCCTGGTGACATCAATATCTACATTTTCTCGGATCATTCCTTGGAGGAAGTATTCATCATCTTGACTTTTTTTATATGCTGGATCCATAGTTTCTGCAATATACCGACATTTGTTAGTTAGAATACATGCTATATATTCAAAATGCACGCTAAAACTAATTTTAACTAATTCTAATTCTAACTAACAAACTAACACTAACTTCTAACTAAGTACTAAGGGCATTCCTATTCGGCGCTTCAAGCGCCTGTTACGGGTGGACGCCTGAAGGCATGTTCTTGACCGGACAAAAATAATAGATTTTTATTTCTATTGGGCCAGCCCACTAAGATTTTAACGTCTGTGGGGGGTGCACGTCAAATAGGAATTGCCCACAGCACCCAGCGGGCAAAAGAGGCCGAAAAAACAGCACCAGCGGGCAAAAGAGGCCCAAAAAAACAGCACCGCGTCGGCCCGCGTCAGTGCGTCAGTACGTCTTCTCCAACGCGACGCCCGCCTCAGTGCCCGTCGCCTCGAGTCCCGCCGCGTCAGTGCTTTGGGCGCCCCGCCGTCGCCTTCAATGCCTGCCGCGGCATCAACGCCGGCGTGCCGATTGGGCTGCCGCTCGGTGGCATTCATTGCGGCCGCTGGACGCCCGACCACTGGCCCCTTTAAAAGGAGGCCAACTGTAACGACCCGCCTTTTACTAAAGGCAAATCTCCTGTGTATCTGTGCCATTCCCTGGATCAGTAGATAGCACCACAGTACAAAATATAGTAATCATTGCAATAGCATCAATATTACATCGTAAATCCAGTTACAAAGGTCTTCTACCTTATGAGTACACAGCATAAAGCATAGTTGCAGTGAGCTTCCATCTTCATCAAGTGCCACAGGCAGACGTGTTGGAATGTAAGCTCGAGATCCTACTCCTGGTTCCTTACTCGAAATAAAACCTGCACGTTTGAATATGCAGCCCCAGAGGGGTCAGTACAATGATGTACTGGCAAATGACACATATTTAGTGGCATTTTTGTGGAAAGACTATACTACAATGACATTTGGCTGGTGGATCTCAAAGGCTGATTTGCATAAAGCCAATTTTATCCTATAAATCCATTTTAATACTTTCTTTCAACAAATTTTATTTTCAAAGGTCAAGACAACCCCCATACACTACATACTGGCCGGTATGTAGTTCTGGGCGCAACTCAACAAAGTTTGGAACCTCAGGCACCACCACCCCTTGGAGTGTATGGTCCTTAGTTCCTGCCTAGGGTTTCTAGACAAAATTTTAATAATTCAAAATCGGTGATGAGATTATTCCGTACATTCCATGTCTAGAGACTCAATTGTCCATAACCGAGGACACGGCTAATCGATTAGATTTAAACACCTTGCAAGGGTTGTGCACTTTCACCTTACGATTCATTTTATGCCCATACATAAAATGAAACGAGACCTTTTAGAGGAGAGGGCAACTAACTGGCAAGATCCGCTCCCAACCTATAATTATTCTACCACCAACTTCTTGCACAAAGTTACACTCCCACATCTAATCAGTCAAGACAGAGCCCATAATGTCATAAGGCTGCACTGGAAGTACACTAAGCATGGAAGACATAGCCATCTCTTTGTTCCTGGGTGGCCGACCACAAGTGTACGCCCAGGCAGCAACTACACAAAGTGTAGCCCCAGGTCGCCACTCAACACCACCGCCTTCATCAAACCAATCCACCCAGGTGTTTCATTTTAGTTGAAGTTCTTAACTTTTCACAAAACATTTTTTCAAGTGGTTTTAGCATGGCATCAAGGTTAACAAGGTACTTAGCATCCTAACAGGTGGGGTTTGAGGGATTGTTACACACTACTAGGATCTAAGCATTGATAAAACAGTTGAGTAAAACACCTATCATGCATACTACAAGAGGTGAACATACTAATGCATAATAAAATGGGTAAGGGAGCATGTGTGTCACTTGCCTTTTGAAGATCACGATCTTTCCACTTCTCTCAACTAAGCACGTAGCTCTCCGTACAAACTATAGCACAAGAAATAGCATACCATAAACAATCCATACAACATAATCAAACAAACAGACAAACGAAAAGTGTTTGATTAACAATTTAGATTTATTGAGATGTTATGATAGAAAGATATGGCAAAGGGTCATGATTTGTGAGATATGGACTTGAGAGCTTAGCTGGGGGAAGATTCAATATGATTGAGAGAGAATTGGTCTAGGCAAATAGAATTGATGAAGTTTTTATGCTTTATCAAAGCATATATGAGTTTTAGGAAAAGCTCATGTGAAATAAATTACACAAGAGTCAATTTATGCAACTACAATACTATTGAGTAAATGTGACAACAATTACTCTCTAATAGCATCTATTGCACTTAGGAACTAGGCTTGGTTTGAAGAAGGCTTGAACTACTCAATTAGCGCATTTGCAAGTTGAATAGTTCAATACATGAGACAAGATTAAGTAGGCATTGGATCGGGTATGAATGATTGATATTTGAGGACATGGCTCAAATGGTTCATTGATCAACATGGTGTATAACACATACTATGGTATGGGTTATAACATTTCCACATTAATAGAATCTAGGTTTGAGATGAATTCATATTCTACTCAAGTAGCACATTTGCAATTTGAGTACATATATGAATTAGGCAAAGTATAATGAGTGAGATCTTTATGCTTTATTAAAGCATATTGAGTCTTGGAATATCTCATGTGGGTAAATCACATAAGAGACAAGATAGTGCAATAGCAATACTATTGAATAAGTGTGACAACAATTATTCTTAAATAGTATATATTACACTTAGGCAATGGGCTAGGATTCATGAAACATTGAGTTACTCAATTAACTCATTTGTTAATCGAATAGCTCTACATATGAGATCGGGATCAAGTGGACAGATGATTGAGTAGGGGTAGATAACATTTGAGATTATGGTTTAAGGTTTCTATTGAGTACAAGGAGTGTCGGTTAGGTACTATAATGTTGATTAGATCAACACCAAAGATAGTAAGAATAGAATCCTATGATTGAGATGCATCACACTTTACTCAAACAACACTATTGTAATTTGAATATGTGTGAGCTATACAAAATAGGTCTAAGTAGATATGATCTTGATTGAGATGTTGTTTAGATAACATCGATGACTGGGTATGATCTTAGGGTTTTCTAAAGTAGAAGGAATCATTGATTGAAATAGAAATATCTATATAGGAACTACTCAAATTCTCATATTAGAATTTGAACAATTGTGAAGTGGTTCAAGAAATTATGGGAGTGATGCTACGGGATAGCCTGCAGTAATACAAAGTCACTGCAATTGGAATCACTCTAAAATAAGTTATAGAATTCAAACTATGATCAAATTAGTGATTTGGATAGATTTGAATGCACAAGGTGTGTGCACGTATCAAATTTGGATTTTCTTGATCCTATGATGTTCTACAAGTTGAGAGGATTCCAGAGACTACAAATTTGTAATTTTTGGATGCTTGATTCAAAAGATATGGATTAATCATGCTAACAGAGAGTTTGATTCCAATTTGAAAATAGTTTCAAATTGAACCCATAAAATATAATATTTTATGGTACTGCTGGATTCTACAAGTCTCAAGGATTTCAACGGTATATTATTTGCTATTTTTGGACCTACAGAACATTAGATATGATTTTCACAAGATTTGGACTAAATCTGGTTTCAAACTTCTATTTGATTTTTGTTTTAACCAGAAGCTGACACGTGGCTGATTCTGATTGGTTGATACCTCTTCGGTTGGATCCGCGATGTGGAGCGTTGGATCAAATGAGATCTGGACGCATAGGATCGTCCCGTACCTGTTCGGTTAAGTGATTAGATCTGGGCTTTTGGATTTCGATCCGACGGTCAAGAAAGAAGGAGGAGGCTTACCGGTTCGGCTAGGGTTAGGGTTGCAGTCGCCGGCGAGAAATTCCGGTGAGGGCGCACAGGGAGTCGACGGCGGTGGTGTTCTGGGGGCCTCCGGTGAAGATGGAGTGGTCTACGAGGCGCGTCTGGATGCGGGGAATCCGATGGTGTCCTCCAAGTGCTCGTTTTCTTCCAGACGTGAAGGAGAGAGGCGACTGGAGATGTGCGGTGCGCGGGTGAGCTTCGGCCGTGGACGGGCTGCTCGATTCCCTGCGATAAAATCAAAGATGAAGGGTCGGGGAGGTGCGCGGGTGCCAGGGAAATAGAGGGGGACCAAAATAGGGCGGCGAGTGACCTCGTGCTCGTTGGAATCAGCGGGACGCACCGTCAGTACCTGTGAGCATCGACGAGAAATTCCGCCACCGCCAGTTGATGTCGTCGCAGGAGAGGAAAGGGGGATCAGAGAGGAGGGGCTGGGCTATTTATAAGCGTGGCCCGAGGACGAAACGGGCAGGGAGTGAATGGGATTAATGGAGGAGTAACGGCGGCAGTTTCGGGCGAGATTGACGGCCAGAGGTTGAAGACGACTTGGCCCTGACCGGCGGGACCCGCCTGTCAGTGACAGAGAGAGGGAAGAAGAGCACCGATTCGGGAAGAGAAGGTAAGCAGGCCGCGGGTTCTTTTCTCGGTTGGGCCGAAAGGCTTCCCGGGGCCTTTTTCATATTTTTATTTTGTTTTCTTCCTTTTCCTTTTCTGTTTTCCTTTTCTTCCATAGATTTTGCATTTTAAATTCAAATGACTTCAAACCAACTTTGTAAAGTTTCTAAATTTCAAAACAACAATCCCTAACAGTAACAAACATGTTTTTATAATTAAAACAGAATCCCTAATAAGGCTCTATAATTTGGACAAAGGGTTTATTTGCATAAACCAAAGTAGAAATAGGATTTTGAAATAATCCCTTTAAAAAAAATAAGAGGATAACACTTTATAAAATATTATTTTTGATTTGTTTTCAAATCACCTTTTGCAATGCCAACCCTTTTAGCCAAAAGAAACATTTTAGGAGGTACCCTTTGCAAGTAGCTTGCATAGGTTTGAAATAAAAGAAAGGAAAATAGTATTTTGATACTTTATTTTCTCAAAGAAGTTCTTCAAGTAATAAATAGAGGATTTAAAATGGTTTTCACTAAAGCTTTCAAATAGACTCAAAAAGTTTTAAATCTCTGTGAATTTTCAATCAACACAAGCAAAATAAAAACGAAAATTTTCCCCCCAAAATTTGATAAAATCTTGGGATGTTACACCAACGGAGCCGCGGCCACCAGCCTCCATCGCCATAGCCAGCACAGCCGCCAGAGCCACCACATCCCGGCCACCACAGCAGCCATGGGGTTCTGGAAGAAGGGCAAGGGCAGCCACGACCATGAGGCCGGCGGGTCGCGCCGGTCTGGGCGCCGCCAGTCTCCTCCACGCCGCCAGTCTCCTCCACGCCGCGCCAGGACGGCCTCGCCGCAGCGCCAGCGTGACCGCCGGTACATTCCGGTGAGTCACTGTCAGGCGCTGTACCAGTGCGGCCAGAGCGTGGACTGGCCGGACTGCAGCCTCCCCGGCGGGTGGCACCTCAACAGCCGACGCGTGCCGGTCCCGCCGGTGCCGCGCTTCGGCCCGGAGCGGGTCGCCGAGATCCGCCGCCGGCGCGCACTGATGCCGGCGCGCCTCCGCGGCGATCCCGCCTTTGGCTACGATAGCCAATGGTGGGACAACTTCGGGCCGTGGGAGCGCGACCCGGTGCGGCGGGCGGCCTTCCTAGGGGAGGTCGCCCCCAACCCCTACGCCGGCGTGTACATGCCGGAGCCGGGGCCAGAGCCGCCGCAGGCGGATCCCTTCATCGAGGAGATGGAGGAGGACGAGGAGGCGCCGCCGGAGGTGGGCGGCGACGACATCCCTGGCGAGGAGCCCAGGGACGACACCGACGACTTCGTCGGCTGCGTCGCCTACGGCATCCTCGACGCGATGGACCACGGCGAGGCGCCGCCACCCCTGCCACCGATGTCCGAGGAGGGGGAGGTCTGGGTCGCCGTCCTCATCTCCGAGGAGGAGGAGAAGAGGCGGTGGGCCGGCATCGACACGGTGCTGGCCATGTCTGTGCACCAGCAGCACGGCCGGCCACCGTCGCCTCCTCCACAGCGTGCGGCGACTCCACCGCCGCCTCCTCCACCAGGCCCGCCGCCGCCGCCACCGCGTGCGGCGACTCCACCGCCGCCTCCTCCACCAGGTCCTCCTCCACCGCCTGCGGCCAACTGGCCGTGGGCGCCGGGGCCCTACATCATCCTCCCCGACGAGGATGACGAGTAGGCCGCGGCGAGGACGACGACGCCGACGCCCCTGTGCCCGCCCCGACGAGGGCTTTTTATTTTTATTTTTATTTTTCTATGTTTTTTTTAATTTCTATGTATTATATATATATATAAGTAATGAAAAAATTGCGAAATTCCTTAGCAGTTTAAATGCGAAATTTAAATGCGAAATTTAAAAAAGAAAACATTGGCCAAAGGGCCGGCCGGCCGGGCCGGGAAGCTCCCTCCCGAGGAGCTCACCGTCGAAGGGGGGCGGCGGCGCTGGGGGGCGGGGCGGCCGCAGGGTGGCGTCGGGGGCGGCGCTGGGGGTGCGGGGCGGGCGCACGGGGCCGGGATGGGGGGGCGGCGGCGCAGGCCACCTGCAGAGAGAATGTGATGAGCGGCGGCGCGGGGGGAAAAGGGAGAGGTCGCGGCGGCGGCGGCGCTCACCGAGGACGGCGGCAGCGGCGGCACGAAACTCGGACAGCCTGCCGGCGTGGTTTCGCTCCGCGCGCAAAAGTCCTTAGCAGTTTCGGCCGATTTTGGGGGGAAGTGGGGGAGGAAGAAGGGCCAGTTATATTTGGAGGAGTCATTGGTCCCGGTTCGTGGCACCAACCGGGACCAATGGATCAACGGTCCCGGTTGATGCCACAAACCGGGACCAATGACCTGGGCGAGGGGCGCTGCTGAGCTGCCACGTGCCCACTAACGGTCCCGGTTGATGCCACAAACCGGGACCAATGTCCTGGGCGAGGGGCGCTGCTGAGCCGCCACGTGCCCATTGTTTTTCTGTTTTAACTTGCTGTTTTCATTTTAACAGGAAAAAACTTTCTTCTATTTAAAATTTGAAAAAACTTTCAACAGGAAAAGTGTTTCAATTTAAATAACTAATCCAAAACCATTTTCTGTTTTCAAAATTATTAATTCTAACTAAACAATTTTACTATTTTTAATAAAAAAATGCACTAACACGTTTAAAACGGGCATAAGAAATTCAAAAATGATTCAAACAATGTGAAACCTTCGCGTGGTGTCATATTATGTGTCATAGTTGCAAGGAAAAATATTGAACTTGGAAAATTGCAAACGTCATAAAAAATCCTTCACAAAATGACCTATCATGTTCGAGGTTTCATGGCATTTAGGTCAAACCACCAATATTATGGCTAGAATCAGGGCATAGTTTATGATAATGTGACCATATTGTGCACACATGTGCATCTTGGGATGGCTTACGATGTTGCAGGAGGAAGTTTTCGTTTTCGATGCACGAAATAGCCAATTTCCATTTTTGAGGTGCCGAAATTGGGGTGTTCTATGAAGAAACCACCAAATTAAAGTTTGGCATTGGCACCAACCCATTTTTCAAAAATACTAGACCACCTTAGATGGACTAATTCCCAACCCGCCGAGGTTCGACTACCGCGACTCCGACGACTACGACGACTAC
Source organism: Dactylis glomerata (assembly GCA_007115705.1). NCBI lineage: Eukaryota > Viridiplantae > Streptophyta > Magnoliopsida > Poales > Poaceae > Dactylis > Dactylis glomerata. Next base: position 3,186,362 of record QXEO01000225.1, on the reverse strand, counting down.
AGTGGCGATGTTTATAGGGCTAGGCATGACTATGACTGAATCACTCCAATATTATGTGTCATAGCTGCATGGAAAAATATTGAACTTGGATAATTGCAAACATCATAAAAAATCATTCACAAAATGACGTGTCATAGTTTTCATACATTACATAGATTTACATAGGGTTTAGGGTAATTCTCCTTCGTCGCGTATGTCGATCCCTTGCCTATGATCGCTTCTTAGGCCGTAACCATGGAGCATCTTCATTATTTAACGGGATGCAAGGGTCAGTTTTCACGGTGAAGGGCGGAATTTCTTCAAACTTATCATAATCTGCTGACATGTCTGTCTTGTCCTCGACTCCCGCGATGTTTCTTTTCCCTGAAAGAACTATGTGACGCCTGGGCTCATCGTCTGATGTATTCGTTTCCTTATTTTTCCTTTTTTTCGGTCTGGAGGACATGTCCTTCACATAGAAAACCTGAGCCACATCATTGGCTAGGACGAATGGTTCGTCTCTGTAACCAAGATTCTTGAGATCCACTGTTGTCATTCCGTACAGCTGGTCCACCTTTACCCCTTCTCTATTCATGTTGACCCAACTGCACCGAAACAAAGGGACCTTAAAAGTAGGTCCATAGTCAAGTTCCCATATCTCCTCTATGTAACCATAGTATGTGTCCTTTTTCCCATTGTCACATGTTGCATCAAAGCGGACACCACTATTTTGGTTAGTGCTCTTTTTATCTTGGGAGATCGTGTAAAATGTATTCCCATTTATCTCGTACCCTTGGAAAATCAATACAGTCGCAGATGGTGTCGCAGCCAACAAGTAGAGCTGATCTCCAATAGTGGTGTCATTTATGAGATGTAATTGCAACCAAGTGCCAAAAGTCTCCATGTGATTTTCTTTAATCCAGTAGTCATCCTTCCCCGGGAACTTAGAGCGTACAACATTCATGTGTTCCTTGATATACGGAGCCACGAAGGTAGAACTTTGTAGAACTGTGTAGTGTGCTTGATTCAAAGAATGCCCGTCCCTAAATATCATTGCTTTCTTTCCTAGCGTGCCTTTTCCACTCAGTCTCCCCTCATACCGTGATTCAGGAACACCAATCGGCTTAAGGTCAGGAAGAAAATCAACACAGAACCCAATGACCTCCTCTGTTCCATAGCCCTTGGAGATGCTTCCTTCTGGCCTTGCACGATTACGAACATATTTCTTTAATACTCCCATGAACCTCTCGAAGGGGAACATATTGTGCAGAAATACAGGACCGAGAATGGAAATCTCATCAACTAGGTGAACTAAGAGATGCGTCATAATATTGAAGAAGGACGGGGGGAACACCAACTCAAAACTGACAAGACATTGGACCACATCCTTTTGCAGCCTTTCTAGACTTTCTCGATCGATCACCTTCTGAGATATTGCATTGAGGAATGCACATAGCTTCACAATGGGTACTCGAACATTTTCCGGTAGAAGCCCCCTCAATGCAACCGGAAGCAACTGCGTCATAATCACGTGACAATCATGAGACTTCAGGTTCTGGAATTTTTTCTCTGCCATATTTATTATTCCCTTTATATTAGACGAGAACCCAGCCGGGACCTTGATACTATTCAGGCATTCAAAAAAGATTTCCTTCTCTGCTTTGGTAAGAGCGTAGCTGCTTAAGTATTGACGGCCTTTATCAGTATGCTTGTTGTATGGGTCTTTGATACGTTGCTGGTCCTCCCGTGCTTCTGGTGTATCTTTTGTCTTCCCATACACGCCTAGGAAGCCTAGCAGGTTCACGCAAAGATTCTTCGTCACGTGCATCACATCGATTGAAGAACGGACCTCTAGGTCTTTCCAATACTCAAGCTCCCAAAATATAGATTTCTTCTTCCACATGGCCGTGTGTCCGGTAATGGGGTCTTTCGGAACAGATTGACCGCCAGAACCCTTTCCAAATATTACTTCTAGGTCCTTCACCATACCAAATACATCAGCACCTTTAGGGAGCTTAGGCTTCTTCCGGTGATCTGCCTCACCGTTGAAATGCTTGCCTTTTTTTCTTACTTGATGATTGGTCGGAAGAAATTTACGACACTCCAGGTACACAACCTTCTTACATTTATCCAAATATGTACCTTTAGTCTTATCTAAACAGTGCGTGCATGCATTGTATCCCTTGTTTGACTGTCCTGAAATATTACTAAGAGCAGGCCAATCATTGATGGTTACGAACAGCAACGCTCGTAGGTCAAATGGCTCCTGTTTGTGCTCATCCCACACCTTTACACCTGGTTCTGCCCACAGCTGCAATAGTTCATCGACTAATGGCCTTAGATACACATCAATGTCGTTGCCGGGTTGCTTCGGTCCTTGGATGAGCACTGGCATCATAATGAACTTCCGCTTCATGCACAACCAAGGAGGAAGGTTGTAGATACATAGAGTCACGGGCCAAGTGCTGTGACTGCAGCTCTGCTCCCCAAAAGGATTCATGCCGTCTGTACTTAGACCAAACCATAAGTTCCTCGCATCACCTGCAAAGTTTGAGTACTTTCTCTCGATGTTTCTCCACTGCGACCCATCGGCGGGGTGTCTCAGTTTCCCGTCTTTCTTACGCTCTTCTTTGTGCCATCGCAACAACCTAGCATGCTCTTTGTTTCTGAACAGACGTTTCAACCGTGGTATTATAGGAGCATACCACATAACCTTAGCAGGAACCTTCTTCCTGGGGGGCTCGTCATCACCCTCAACATCACCAGGGTCATCTTGTCTGATCTTGTACCGACATGCAGTGCATACCGGACATTTATCCATATTCTCATACTTCTCACCACGGTATAAGATACAGTCATTAATGCATGCATGTATCTTCTCCACATCTAATCCTAGAGGGCAGATAGTCTTCTTTGCTTCGTACGTTGTCTCGGGCAGCTCATTATCCTTTGGAAGCTTTGGCTTTATTATTTTCAGTAACTTCTCAAATCCCTTGTCAGATAAACCAGCCTCTGCCTTCCATTTCAGCAATTCAAGTGTGGTACCGAGCTTTGTGCTGCCATCTTCGCAATTTGGGTATAATAACTTTTTGTGATCGTTTTGCATGGCCTCCAACTTCAGCTTCTCCCTTTCTGTATCGCATTGTTGCTTTGCATCAGAAATGACCCGACCAAGACCATCACCGGGCTCATCCGATGCCCGTTGTTCTTCTTCATTGCCGCCTCCCTCTTCTTCATTGTCTTCCATTGCAGTATCACCGTATTCTTCAGGATAGCTGTCATCATCCTCTTCTTCATTTTCTTCCAGCCTAACCCCTCTTTCTCCGTGCATGGCCCAACAATAATATCCGGGCATGAAACCTCTCCGAAGCAGATGGCTTTGAAGGATTCTCGGGGCAGAGTGCTCCGTCAAATTTCGACAGTCGATGCAGGGACAAGGCATAAAATTATCCACTTTGTTTGCCTTAGCCACATCGATAAATTTATGCAGGCCTGCAATAAAATCAGAATCGCGTCGGTCGCCGTACATCCATCGCATCCGCGCATCGATCTGCGTTATAATAATTAACTATTATAATAACATCATGAATAGTGAAATGACCACCCACATGGACACATATGCAAGATTTTTATATCAGTTACAGATGAAGAAGATAAGGTTGCTAACCTCGGCGGAGGATACCGTGTTGTGCGAACTTAAATGTGGCATGGACATTTCGTCGAACACCTTGTGTGCAATCAAAGGAAAAAAAAGCTAGCACCCACACCACACACACAATCCAGCAAATTTTTGTGGCAAAGGGCAAAGGGCTGGGTATCAATTTATAGCCAGGGGAGGGTCTTTGATCCCGGTTCATGCCATGAACCGGGACCAATGACCCGCATAGAGGCACGTGTCATGCTGGGGAGGCCTTGGTCCCGGTTAATGCCACAAACCGGGACCGATACCCCGAAATGAACCGGGACTAATCTCCAGGCGGCATGGACCGGGACCAATAAGTGTCATTGGTCCCCAATGGCCAGCCGAACCGGGACAGATGACATTTGGGTGCTGGACCAAAGACCCTTTTTCTACTAGTGGTATGGGTGAAAGTTTGCAGTAATTTATTTCTCGCGAACAATCCAAACGAGTATATTCAGAAAATTGGTATGTAATATCGGAATGTTGCACACAGTTTAACACTGAAAATCGTGTGCTTTAGTTTAGCCCAGTAAATTTGTCTCGTGGACAATGCAAATGAGTATAGGCAGAAAATTGGTATGTAATACCACGCAGTTGCACACGGTGTTGTACCAAAAACCGTGTGCTTTAGTTTGGCCCATTAGGGCCTAACAGATGCCACCCTACGAGAAGCAAGAAGCTTCTAGCCGGAGACACGATGACCTCCTGGCGGTGTTTTGGAGGTGGATTCGATGGCCGAACATGCCTCCTACACCTCTTCTCAAGCTGCCTCGACTCGCCATCCACCATGGCCACAACGTCTGCGAGCAGTCGCCTTCCAAAAGGTTTACTTCTTAGCTTTCCCCATCTTAGCTTCCCTATTTCTAAGTGTGTTGTAGTACGGATCTCACATACGCACTGCTGGTAATGCATATTTTCTCGGTTACTTATAGATCTACTATTACTTTTATGTTTATGTTATTAGATTACTTCTAGATTTACTTTATTATGTTGTGATACATGTATTTTCTGATGCTATATATTTAGGATGATTATATAAATATGTTAATTAAATCTATTAAATTAGGTTGAAATTAGGCCATATCTGATTTTTGTGGCACTGCATAAAAAGAGTAGGTTGCCGGTCTGATGTCGTGTTCTTCACACATACTAAGAACAAATAGACAAAGACGCAACCAAGAGGGAAGTTCTGCCAGGTTGTACTTCTAGCATTTGCTTAGAAGAAGTTCCTTGCACCTTTAACTCTTAAAGGAAACCTTTGTACGCCTGGGTCAATGCACTGTTTTAATTATATTTTGTGGTTTTCCTTTTCGGTATAAGTATTTTCACATGAGAAATTTGTTTTGTCTAGTTTTACAGTTTTGCGCCTAGGGCGTCAAGTCCTGCAATCGAAGTTGTGACTCACCAGAAGGATGAAGGTCTTGCAATCATATAGCACGGCATATTCATGAGAGAGGCTTAAGTGTCTCACTTGTCATTTTATGATCCTTTCCGTGCTAACTAAGAGTAAAATTCTTTGCTGAAAACTTGTACTTAATCTATTTGTTTTAATTATGTCACTAATTTGCTTCCTTACTTATACATAGGCTGTACTAGTCTCGAAGATCATTCTAAAAATTGTCTTTTAGCTCAAGGTTTTGGGATGAAATATAACAAAAAAAATACAAGGATGAAGATAAAGACATAACCAAGCAAAACTCATTTGTATATGTGAAAATTAAATCTATTATGAAATACATGTACACATTCAATGTATGAATTGTACAATCAAATATAGTTAAAAAACTGAATGTGTAGTGTTCCCCTATCGCACACTCATGCGTGGATACGGTTTATTCAACCCTGTGCCATAGGCCCAAATGGCCGTGTGTGAAAGCATGTTCTATACTTAGTGTATGTTGTGCCTGCTTTTTCTTCTTGGTATGTGGTGAATATTTTCGATTTCATTTTTCTTTGATATTCTTTCTTATGATATGCACCTAATTAACATGAGCATAGCCCCTAAATTCATCGCAAGAAATTGATAAACACGGCCAAGTTACCCATGTAGCGGCAGTTGGGGAACGTCCGGGTGCTAGCGCAGATTATGAAACCATATGCAGCTTAGGTACCTATGGTACAAACAAAACCAGTCTTGTTTTCAAAAAAAACAAAACCAGTCTGACGACGTAGCCGCGCGGCAATAAAGCATCGACTCATGAACCTCAAGCGTCAGAGTGTCAGACCAATTCATTTCCCTCGCGCGCTAGCTCGAACTAGTCTTCTCCTACCAACAACTCCCTTGCGTCTCTCGCACCGTTCTTGAGCCATGGGTGTGGCGGTGGTCGGGAGGAAGCTGGCCGCGCTGCCAGCGCTCGGGTGGTGGCTGCTGGTGGTCGGCGCCGTCCGCCTCGGCTTCGCCTGGTCCGGCTTCTTCGACGCCCGGGCGGTCCGCGCCGGCACATACTCCGGCACGCACGGTGCGCGCGCAGTCATCTCCTCCTCCCGGACCTCGATCAAGATCTCCCTCCGTATGTACATAGACTTGACTAATCGATGGTACGTGCGTGCGTGCAGTGACTGATGTACACGGCCGCACCGTCGGGGTGTGGACGCTTCTGTCGTGTACGCTCTGCTTCATGTGCGCCTTCAACCTCGAGAACAAGCCACTCTGCGCCGCCACTTTCCTGTCGTTCGTCTACGCTTATGGCCATTTCGTCGTAGAGTACCTGGTGTACCGTACCATCACCGCTCCAAGCCTCGCCACTCTCGGCTTCTTTGCAGGTAGCTAACTCATGGATTCATGTTCCGATGGTTGCGTACTTACTCGTAACTAGTACTAACTGTTTGATTCTTCCTTTCCATCGCAGTCCCGTCGATCATCTGGACGATAGTCCACTGGAGGAACGCTCTTGGCCACCGCGCTATGAAGCAGTCATAAGACTGTTACTGCCCCGTCAATCTATGGAAGCTTGATCCCTTGGCATCCAATAAATCTCGCTACAAATCCACTTTTATATAGTATACCTCTGTTTCTAGATATGAAACGTTTACTTGCGAAACTGTTTAATATTCAAGAACGGGGAGAGAGTACTTTTTTTTCATCCATGAATTCTGGAGTTCCATTATTAGCACTCTTCTGTGATCTCTTACTGTGTCTTTGAAGATCTACTTTGTAACTGGGTGGCATCCGTACGAATCAGAATAGAAAAAAATGATTCAAGTGGAGAACATGCAAAGCTGGACAGTTGTTAATTAGTTCCAGTTCAGGATCAATTGTAGTTCTTGTAGCTGCCTTAATAATACTAGTAGTTTTTACTGCAGCAAGGATGTGATGTGAGGTTTCCTATCACTTGTACAAAGAAAATTTCCATAAAATGTTAAATTGTACTCCCTCCGATCGGAAATAAGTGTCAGTGATTTTGTCCCAACTTAGTATAAAGTTTGTACTAAGCCACCGACAGTTATTTCCGATCGGAGGGAGTAAGTATTTAAATGCCTTGACTCAATAATGTGAGAGAGCAGATGGAGGTGGACTCACAAAATACAGTGAACATTTTTTTTCCTAAAATGGGCACAAAATGTTCAAATCTACTGGTAATATGTCCGTCCAAATTAAAGTTGCATACATACAACAGAGAAATGAAAAACCCAAACCAACTGAAAGGAAGTGACGAAAATTAGAAGTTGTTAATGTGAAAAACAGTTTCTGAAATATATTAATTCATTTGCTCATCTATAAAAATCTAGCGTTCGTACAAAACTCTGTATTGCTGAGTGGATTAGAGATAATCCGATAGATGTATCTCGAGAACATATTTGAAAAAACAATACTCCCTCCGATCGGAATTAACTGTCGATAACTTAGTATAAACAGCTAGTACAAAGTTACTGGCACTTATTTTCGATCGGAGGGAGTAGTATAATATTACCTCTTGGTGCTCTATTTCATGTCGTAAAAAACAATTACAGGAGAGATGTGCTTAGTAGAAGCATCCTCTAATATACTACATAAATAACCTTTGATCTCTAGAGACACCTGCAGGTATATATCAGAAACAGATGAACTGAGAATCAATTTCAATAAATATAATGAGGTAGGCAATCAGGAGCAGATAGTACTTTTGTGCAAGCATATATAGGCCAATATTATCTTGTACTTGCCTCGTTTAGCTCCAAACAACATTTTGTGAAACAAAGCAGAGATGTACTTGCTTCGCTTGTCCATAGTCCAAGTTCCAAGAGCTTGAAAGAGATTAGTTGCATCCTTGATCGATCCATATGGTGCACAAAAAACCGTGGGGAGTAGAAACCTGAGAATTCAGAAAGAAACTATTTTTTTAGTAATTATCCAGAGAGGATCATATGGCAGCGTTCATGCTAGCTGTGGCCGAGGCGTTGATGTAGGAGCCCCCAGCTGAGCTTGTCCAGATGCGGCTTGGTGATGGCTGGTTGTCTGGATGGAAGGGAAATCAATCAAAGCTTAGCCTTCTCTTACCAGAAACGTTAGCCAAAAGGCAAAAGTTTAAAAGCGAACGACGACTGACGAGATTCTAACCCGGCAATGCCCAAGCTTGAGGGCTTTCGAATTATGGAGAGAGCGTGGGCGCCGGCGAATTCGATGGCTTCAGACAGAAACAGGATGCAAGCGAGAGTTTACCCAGGTTCGGTCCCCCGGAGGGTAAAGACCTACATCATGTTTGTCTGATCTTGTATTGCTTGTATAGTTGGAGCTGTTACAATGATGGCGCAGATGAAATCTGGCTGAGGTGGAGGGAGAGGCATGTGCTAGCCTATGCGTGCGGGATCTATGCAAGATCAGAGATAGCTTGCCTCCTTGGCCGCCCCTCCTCGCCCCTTATATGAGTGGCGAGGTCTCGGGATCTGATCCAAGTCGGTTACAGATGTTTGCGTACCCTAATTAGTCTTGGGCTTCTTGGGCTTCGAGTATCAGCTTGTTCTTGGGCCGCAGCAGGTATGCCAAAGGTGAGGACCAGAGGGGTCGTTCCCTCGTCAACGACCAAAACTGCTCAACGGTGGGGAGTGGTGGCGGAGCTGGACGAATAAGTAGCTAGAGCTGAATGGGAAGAAGATTAAAATGATGGTGTCGGATTTATAGGTCTGAAGCATAGTTTTAAAAACCGGACCGGTTCTCCGGTTGGACCAGAAAAAACCGGAACCGGCGACCTTACCAGTCTGTTAAGCGCACTGAACCAGTCCCGCCACCGAACCAGCAAAACCAGTAAAAATCGGCCGGTTTTTGGGAAAACTATCAAACCAGTGGTTTTTATTGAACCGGACGGTTCGCTGCCATTCTAGATATACCATTCACTGGATTTTGTTTCACATGAAAAAATCAGGGATAGAGTTGGAAATGGAAGAGAATGGGGCCTCTGCTTGGTTGACACTGCCGTTTAAGTAATATTGGAAACAAAACATGAAACAAATTCCATAATTGATGGATTTTCGAGTCATTTGATTTTGAATTGATTGACGCTTGTGAGACTTTTCCTATAGATGATTAAACTCTGTTCATGGGCCATGGACAGAACAAGCGACTAACTAAATGGAGATCGTACATATTGATGTATGTAGTCCATGGTGGTAAGTCGATTGCGGTATATTTTCTATTTCATCAATGATGTATGGTATATCTACTTGATGAGAAAGAATTATGAAATGATTGAAATTGTTCAATTTATAAAGTGGAAATTGTAGTAACAAGAAAAATTTAAGTTTTTATGATTGGATCATAAAGAAGAATATTTGAGTTACAAGTTTAGCAAACATCTAAGAGTTGAGGAAATTGTTTCACAAACTTGCATCGATGCTAAACACCATATGAGTATGGAGTTTTCGATAGATGTAATCAACCCTTGTTTGACATGATTAGATCAATGATGAAATAAACTACCAATATAATTTGTGGATTAAGCTTTAGAGACTACCGCTTTTCACTGAATAGAGTGCCATCATAATCCGCTGAAATCACACTGTACGAGTTATAATTATCTTTTCTTGAATTTTGGTATGCAAGGCATATGTGTAAAATGTTTATAACCAAAATCGGATTACTAAGTCTTTGTAGGTTATCCTAAAGAATGTCGATGGGTATTCCTTCTACTATGAACCCAAGAACATAGTGATTGTCGCTAAAAGGTGAATTTCTTATGAAGGAGTTTTCTCGCAAAAGGTTTAAGTGGGAGGATAATAGAACTTGATGAGGTTATTGAACCTGAGCAAGGTAAGCAAAGTAGCGCAGCACCGGAAAATGTTCTGGAAGCGGCAACTGCATTCATGGCTCACGCGTCTACAATGTGTTGTAGTCACGACAACAAAGTTCCTATTTAACCAAGTTGGTCGTAATCAAATAGCAAGATTTAAGGACGAGATATTATTAGATAATAGTAACCGACAATATACAAAGGAGTAGTGATGGGCCCTGACTTCGTCATATGGATTATTCTAGCAACAATTACATATTGAGATATGATAGTTGAATAAATGAAACAACATTCCTCTACCGGAATGCACACCAAGGACGTGTACCAGACACGACCCAATGGGTTTTGTTGATTCAAAGGTTGCTAGATTTGTATGCAAACTTCAATGGTAGAAGTAAGCATAGCGAAGTTGGAATCTTCAATGATGAAAATGTTAAAGGGTTTAATTTCATCAAGATATTTGAAGATGCTTGTATTTACAAGAAAATAAGTGGGAGCGCTGAGACATATTTCCAACACTTTATGTAGACGACATATCAGTCATTGGAAATTGTGTGTTTTTCTTGATATTGTGAAGATTTCATTAAAAAAATTATATTTTCGATGAAAGACTTAGGTAAAACCAGAATATTAAGCATCAATATCTATGCAGATAGATTGAGGCACTAATATAGTTTTGCCAGAGTACATAGATGAAATATTGAATTTATTCAATATAGAATCAATAAGAACGGTTCTTGTTGCATGGAAGAGGTTGGAGCAAGAATCAAGTGTTTTGACACTCGATGAGTGAAACCACAAGAATGACGTTATCAATCTTGCATACCATGATGTGTTGATCCAGATATGTCTGATGCTCTAAAAGGTTACGAGCATTCATATGATTATCGTTGGACAATAGTAAAGATATTCTTATGTACTTTAGAAGAACTAAGAATATGTTCTGTATGCAGAAGTGACAAATGGTTCATTACAATGTGTTACATTGTCTTTGTCACATATACAGTAAAATTTAATCTCATTTTTAGGCTATTTATTTTGAGTTATAAGGTGGCACAATAAGATGGAAGAAAGTTCCATGATTACTTGGATGAGTTCCAATGTAAAATATTGTGACGGATACTACAACGAAGGCTGAGTATATAGTTGCTATAAGCAGCAAAAGAACTAGGTGTAGTTCCAAGTGTGATAGTACTATGTAGTTCTATTGTATGACAATAGTGGCAACATAGTATTGGCAAAGAAACAAAGGTTTCATCAGAAGACCAAGTTTATATGATGCCATCTCATATAAGATGAGTAATGCATGCTGACGCAAAAGAATATACAATTACAAACGGACCTGAAAGTGTCAGACCCGTAGATAAGGTTTACCACATGCAACGCGTATGAGTAACACCGGAATGCCATAGGTGTTAAAGATGCAAGTATTGACTAGATTATTGACTCTAGTGCAAGTGGGAGACTGAAGGAAATATGCCCTAGAGGCAATAATAATATTGTTATTATCATATTTCTTGTTTATGATAATGTTTATATTCTATGCTAGAATTGTATTAAGCGAAAACATTAATACTTGTGTGGTTTATGAACAACTCTGTGTCCCTAGTATTCCTCTATTAGACTAGCTCATTGATTAATGATGGTTAAGGTTTCCTAACCATAGACATGAGTTGTCGATTAATAATGAGGTCATGTCATTAGGAGAATGATATAATGGACAGACCCAAATTAAGCACAGCAATTAGATCGTGTCATTGTGTTCACAATTGCGTAGCTTTTCCTATGTCAGTATCCTATTCCTTAGACCATGGGATAATGCCACTCCCTGGTATCGGAAGAGAGCTTTGAGGTCATCAAACGTCATCCTATGAGAGGGTGATCATAAAAGTGTCTCTCAGGTAATCGGAAAGTACTTGTTCGGTTGCATGTATCGAGATTGGGATTTGTCCCTCCCATGTCGGAGAGATATACTCTGGGCCCACTCGGTAATCAATATCATACACCGTTTGCAAACACGTGATTAATGAGTTTAATCACAGGGTGATATTGGATTGCGGAACGAGTAAAGAGTACTTGCTGTGAATGAGATTGAACTAGGTATGGCGATACCGACGATCAAATCTCGGGCAAGTAAAATATCGCGAGACAAAGGAATTTGTATACGACATTAATTGAATCCTGACATCGTGGTTCACCGATAATGATCTTCGTTGAATATGTGGGAGTCAATATGGATTTCCAGATCCCGCTATTGATTATTGATGGTGATCATGTCCGCACATTCTCGAACCCGTAGGGTCACACACTTAACGCTCATCGACGCTAGGGTAGTTTCGGGATTTATGGAAATTGTTTCGGAGAGTTGCGGAATTGTTCCGGGAAGATGATTTATTAATTGAATTAATAAATGTTAATACATATATTTATTTATTGGAAATAAATAGGGCTGAACGGTAGTCCACAGAAAGTTTTGTTAATGGACTAATTTTGTAGCCCATCTAGACAAACTACCAAAAGAAAAAGGCAAAAGAAAAGAAAAAAAGGAGGAAAGGCGCCGCTGGGCCGGCTGGGCTGGCCAGCCTGCGCCCCGCTCCCTCCTAGGCCGCTCGCCTGGGCCGGCTGGCTGGGCCGCCGTGCCAGGAAGCCTCGCTCACCTACGCTAGGCCACCGGACCGGCTGGGCCGCGCCTCGGCCCGAAGACAACGCCTCCCGCCTGGGCCTCACGCCTGGCAGCAGGCTCGCTCGCTCCAGCATCGGGCGAGGAGACCGAGCCCTCGACCAGCTCGATCGCTGGGAGGCCGGATCGGCCGAAGCTTCGCGAGGAGCCACGCCCCGACGCTACCAGACATCGATCTGATCGATGGATAACTTGGCCCTTACTCCAAGCTGGATGTGATCCGGGTATAAAAGAAGGATCAAGACGCGGAGACCTTTTTCGACGGACGAATTTGTTTAGCCGCCGTGTGTCTGCTGTCTCTCGTCTAGCCCTAGTTTGACTAGTCTTTTGCCTATCTTCTTCCACCTTGCGCGTGTAGGCGAAGTCCTACCTTCAGATACTCTCCACCATAAGCACCACGCCGTCGTGCTGCTGATCCCATCTACCACTCCACCGCACCTTGCTGGACCGAGGAGGAGGAGTCGTCGTTGCGCTGTACGTGTGCAACGCTCGGAGGCGCCGCCCGTTGTGGCGCTTGGATCGGATCGGATCGCGAGGAGAAGACGCTAGTACGACTATGCCGACCACGTTCATCTGAACTTTTCCGCTGTGCGATCTACAAGGGTATGTAGATCTGATTTCCCCGCTCGTTGTTTTGCATTTCATAGATCAGATCTTGGCTTGTTCTTGTTCATCTTCGTAGGAAAATTTTTGTTTTCTATGCTGCGAAACCCTTCAGATCAATGGGGAGAGAGGGCCGCCAATAAATCTTGCCCGCGGCGTTCGTCAAGGTGACCCACTCTCGCCCACTCTGTTCATCCTGACCATGGACGCTCTTCACGCTGCTTTGCAATGGGCGGCCAATAATGCTCTCCTCGAGGACCTTGGGCTGAATCATGCCGTGCCTAGGGTCTCAATCTACGTTGATGATGCCGTACTCTTCTTTCGGCCAGTGGGGAGTGACTTAGAGGTCATATCTACTATCCTTGGATCCTTTGCAGATGCATCGGGCCTCAAGATCAACCTACAGAAGAGCCACACGACCTGCATCAGATGTGATGAGGACACGGCAATGAATGTCGCAAATCACTTTGGTTGCATCCGCAAGAAGTTCCCAATTATTTACCTCGGCTTGCCGCTCACCACGGGCCGCCTACGTAGAGAGGACATCTAGCCTGTCATCGACAAGTTCTCGAGCAAGCTAAAGGGATGGAAACCAAAATTTCTTATGATAGGAGGAAGGCTTAATCTCACTCGCTCAGTGCTCATGGCACTACCCCTCCATCTCCTGTCGGTATTACCGTTGCTGCACTGGGCCCTCGACATCATTAACCGACGCTGCCGAGGTTTCATCTGGAAGGGCGAGGAGGAGGTCAATGGAGGTCACTGTCTCATCCCCTGGGCGCGGGTTTGCCAGCCGATCGAGAATGGAGGACTCAGAATCCTCAACCTGAAGCTCTTCGGAATAACGCTTTGCTGCCTCTGGCCTTGGCTCAGGTGGGAGTTGGTACCCAGACCGTGGTCGCTCGTGCCTGCTTCTGATGACCGGGATGCTCTACAGCTTTTCAAGGCCGGATCTCTGATCAAACTTGGCGACGGCAATCGTGCAAATTTTTGGTCTGATGGTTGGCCTCCTGGGGGGCTCTCGATGCAGGACATGTTCCCGGCCCTCTACAGTTACGCCTGCAAATCTGAAATTTCTGTAGCGATGGCCATCCAGAATCGTCGTTGGGTCAGGGACATCTCTGGCGGCCTCTCGGTCCAAGCGTTGGCGCAGTACCTGCTGTTGTGGGACTTGGTGGAGACTGTAACTCTGGTGGCAGAACAGCCTGATGTGGCAATCTGGAAGGGAACAAAAGATGGCTCCTTCTCTGTCAGTTCTGCCTACCGTCTCTTCTTCATGGCCTACACCCGTTTTGGTTGTGCTAAGGCAATTTGGAAATCAAAAGCTCCAATGAAGTGCAAATTCTTCATGTGGTTGGCGGTGCATCGCCGCTGTCTGACTGCGGATAACCTGCAGCGGCGGGGATGGCCTCACAACTCTACCTGCCTTCTCTGCCAAGTGACAGCGGAAGACTGCGGTCACCTGTTTGTTCACTGCCGATTCACATGCCAGGTGTGGAACAGGATCCGTAGCTGGTCCAAAGCAGACTTCCCTACTCCGGGTAATGCCTATCGAAACACCGAGGAGTGGTGGTTACAGGCGCGGAAAAGGGCACCAAAGAACTTGCAGAGAGATTTTGATACGGTAACAATTTTGGTCCACTGGAGGATTTGGAAAGAAAGAAATGCGCGTATTTTTTAGCAAAAATTCAGCCCGATCAACAGGGTGTTCGAGCTGATTATTGAAGATTTAAGAGCCTGGAAAACAGCAGGGTGCATTGCAGATTTTTGAGCTCCCTGGAGCTGTTTTTGTAGTTACTGGAGGCAGTTCTGATGACTTCTATTTCTGTAGTTTTCTGTTGTACCACATGCTGTTCTCGGCTACCTCAGCCGCGTGCCTGTTTAAACTTTGTACTATTCCTTTTCTATCTTAATGAAGTTCGACCTCAGGCCCTTCGATCGAATATAACCGCTTCTGGTCTTAATCGGGGAGAGGAAGAGAGAGAGAGAGAGAGAGAGAGAGAGAGAGAGAGAGAGAGAGAGAGAGAGAGAGAGAGAGAGAGAGAGAGAGAGAGAGAGAGAGAGAGCGGAAGGTGCAAGTGGCTTTTCAGTGGCTATTTATAAGATTAGCGTAAAAGAGGTTGTAGTTACTGGCTGCATATTGACTCCAGTACTGGGTTGCATGCTCTCGTCAGAATGTAAACGTAAAACAGCCAGAACATGGATTTCTTATGGAAAAGAAACGGAATAAACATGATAGAAATGGCTGATGTGGCAGTTTACTGAAGTGGATAGGCTGCATGTTGAGAGAAATAAGGTAGTGGGAGGCTCATATTTAGATATAGAAGGTTGAATCCAGAGGCAAAGTGTACCATATATGCATCTCATGACTTTAATTAGAACATAATAAATCCCAACACGCTGCACCAAAAGCGGAATTTCTTTCTTATGCATTATGTTCCTCTTTCTAACTCTCTTCATCTCCCCGCATTTACACCAAATTAGCCATGCCAAAAGCGCCGCCATGGAAGTTCTAGAGCTGTGTCGTCACCTGACGAAGTTCGCTGCCCCATCTCACTCGAGGTCCCTCCCCCTCCGTCCGCACCTTCTAGCCACAGCATCCAGCTCTAGCTCGACGGTAGATGCCTCACCTGTCCCATCAGGCTATCACCACTTCCCCGTTGTCGCCTCTCATCTCTAATCACGCATCATCCCGTCTAGCCATTTCGCCGGCAGTCGTCAACCATGAGAGATTGGGATGAGGTATACAGAGAGGCGAGGGGCTACAAAGATGGAGACACATCGGCATTTTGGAGGTGTAGGAGGGCCATAACAACGTTGCCGTTGATTTTGCCCTTTGCTTGGGGAGGGCTGGAGTAGAGGGTCTTTGCTGAGAAGAGCAACGGCCTGGACCCTTCGTCTGATCCACCTCCAATCCCTCTCGAGGGTGGCGAGGTTTGGGGATCCACGGTCCTGTTCCACCGGTCGTAGGAGGTGGAGGTCGTGGGTAAGCTAGAGAACGACATGTGCAGGCGGTGGTTCTGTTCATGAGGGTGACCTAGGTGCGGGGCAAGGTGAATGTCGGGTGAGGAATTTGGGGAAGAACCTATCCAGACGGGTAAAAAAATAGGTACAACTTAGCGGTGGCAATGGATGTGAATTAATGCGATAGTACATCATACATCATTGGAGTCTCGCTCTTTTTATATTGATAAGATGAAATTTTTGCTACTCCGTTTTATAAGAAAGGGAAAGGTTACTTCGAATATGTTCGTATGTTGGCGGATTGAAATACATATCTCTACTAATAATATTACTACAGGTATGGTCTGTGGCGGTCGTAAATACGCTTTTAATCCACCTAAAATATGCTTTTATCTAAATACAAAATTACCCACCAATGCCACCGGTTAGTCAGAAAAACGATTAAAAAAACGTACAAACGTCGCTTGGATCTACTCGACCCGACCGCTGGCGAGGAGGATGGTGGCCTGGTGGGCCTCCAGGGGGTACCGGAGGGAGGGTCGGCGAGCGGCACTACAGGGGCAGCGTCCCTGCAGGAGTGAAGGAGATCCGGGAGGGAGGTGGAGGGCCTGGAGTTGTCGCGCGTGGCCGCCGTAGCCTCCTTCTAGCGATCATCATCCCGATACCAGCTGGCCTTTTACTCCGCTGATTGGGGAGGGCGCTGACATAGTATTCTGAGGTAAATGCCTTCTGTTCAACAATCAAATATTGTGATTGTGTCATAATTCCAGGAAGTGGATGCGGAAGATTCAAAGTTATGTTTCTTTGCTGCCTTCCAGGTGGTGTCAGCGACAGGTTGCTCGCTGCTCATGGATGCCTAAATACAAAGTCAGGTGGTGTCAAGGCACGTTGCCAAGCGTCAAACTTTTTGGTGGTATAAGCGTGGACATCAATCTAATCTTTAATTTTATCTAATTCAATCTTTTCTTAGGTTGATGTACCAGTATGTTCTATTTTTCCTTCACTGTCAGCTAGCTGTTTGGTTCCTTCAGTTCTACAATGCCTGATGAACATGGGTAATAACCGGACAAACTGCAGGTAGCTGCAGGCTTCAGATAACCTACCGCGGTTCATGATGAATGATTGAATGATCCTAATGCGAGTTGATCGCTGCCATGCTCACTAATGCTCAAGCACAGCAGCCTGATTTGGTATAGAGAGTAATTCAGTGTACATATAGTAGTACAGTGTGAGCATTTCCTTGCGGCAGGCGACCAGCGGTAGAGCAGTTGGGCCATTCTGCCAAGGGGTAGTCCATCGCTGATTTATTCAGCTACCTGCGCTGCATATAGTATTAGGATGCAAAGCGTAGTTTAACTCGGACCGCAAATAATTTATGTTTGTTGGATCAGTCGATTGGTCATATACTCTGTTGTTCATTGGGTATATGTTGTTCGCATCCTTCTGTTGGAAGAACCACTTTATATTGTTGTATTCTGCAAGTGTGAATATTTATATTTGCATGGTTGTAGTTTATGTGTGATGTGAATTTCTAAATTGGTGGATAAATAAGTATGAATTTTCAGGTCCCGCCCGAGAGACCGGTCTCAGGGATAGTGGGTGGTCGGACGTTACCAGAGTGGTGGGAAGGCTTTACGAACAAAAGCTTGGCGCTCTGGCACCAACGTCAACATTGCTTGCGGTGTCATAACCTTTTTGAGCGTGTCATGAGTACCTCCGTGGCATAGCTCCAGTAATAACCGTATTGTCGTGTAGACGTGCAGTAAAACATGGACGACGAGTATGTGAGTCCGCGGCACTGAAGTAGGTGAGGAGGGCGGGTCAGAGTGGATGAAGAAGAGCCGTTGTAACGCACATGTATTTTTGCTAGTAATTATATATAACGTGCATATCCACGTGTTTGATTACTAGTAAACAAAAGAAAGATGATGGGGATCGTCGTGTTTAGAAAGCGCACACGTCCTGCTTGATACATGAGTTTATGAAATGGATCAATTGGTTGCAACGGTACTAAAACAAAACGGGATTTATTCGTCGGATATTAGAAACTGAAGCGGACGAGTGGCAATAGAACAATCCTTTGCAATGGAAACTAGAAAACGGGATTTGAACTGGGTTTATACGTGTGTTGTCAGAACCCCAAGCGGACGGAGTGGCGAGCCGTTGGATTTTTGAAGCGTGGAAAAAAATATCTTAGATAGGCACCCTTCGTGGAGCAGAAGGCTGCTGCCCTGCTGCTGTTGTTGCTGGAAGAGGCGTAGAAGACTCTGACCCCTGGCCTTCGCCGTAAGTGCGAGCAAGCCACACCCAGAACGCTGCGAGCCCGGCGACGAACACGGCGACGACGCAGGTGCATGCCGCCAAGACACGGCTGTCCTTGACAGAGATGCCCAGGACAATGCTCAACATGACAGTGAGAACGCCTAGGCCAATGCCCCACAGTCCTATGTCGAAGAGCTTCTCCACGACGGTCACCGGCGTGCGCGGCAGGAACAACTCCGCGTAAGACCTGATCAGGAACAGGAGCGACCAGTAGGAGCTGAATAAGAGCAGCAGCGGCAGCCGCCATGGAACGCTTCTGAAGAAGGAAGGAGTGTAGACGTACAGCAGGCACGAGGTCATGCCTACAGGGCACAAAATCTGGACAAAGACAGCAACAGTCCACCTTCTAAGACGGGATACGTGTGCCAGCTTCTCCCCGATCGTCAGGTGCAACAAGGGCACGTTCAGCTGCTTCTCTTGGTAGGCGACCACTGCACGAACGAACTCCTGGTAGACCTTGGGGCAGCCGGGGTAGTCGAACCCCTCGGCCTTGCGCATGCGCTCCGGTTGGAACTGTAAACCCATGATGAACTTGCCCTCTCCGGGGCTGTAGGCGTTGGGGTCGTAGAACCCTTCCACCAGCCCGTCCGGCGCCAATGCCATCGGCACGAACCGCTCCGCCAGCCGCCTCACGCCCCGGCGGTGGTAGCTGTTCACCATCATAGCTTGATCGTCGAGGGACTCCGCGAACCAGTGGTGCAGAGGTGTCCCAGGGAGGACGCGCACCTGGTGCCGGTGCCCGTCATAGTCGGCGTAGTCGATGTGGCGGATGGCGGCAGCGGGCACGAGCTCGCGTTCGACGTCCTTGTAGAGCGAGCCGCCGCAGGCGACGTTGAGGACCTGTGAGCCGCCGCGGATGCCGAGGAACGGTATGTCGCGCTCGAGGCAGCAGCGCACGAGGAGCTCCACAGAGTCTTGCTCGGCAGCGTCGCTCGGGTGGAGGCGCCTCGCGTCCTGGAGCTGCTCCGGTGACAGAGCGTCATCGCCGCCCTCACCCACGCACAGAAGCACGCCGTGGATGGGCTCCAAAGAGTCGAGCATCGCGTGCACGCCGGACACCCGTGGAACGATGATGGACACCGCGCCGTCTAGGTGATAATCCCCTGCATCCACGACGTGCCAATGTGAGCAACTGCCCGATTCATACCTGATTTCTTTCCCCAACTAATGAATCCAACAAAAAATTAAGATGAACTGATCAAAAACTCACCGATGAACCTCTTCTCGTGGACGGTGCGGCCGGACACGATGAGCACGCGGGGGAGGATCCGCGAGTAATCAGCGGAGGAAGCCATGGCACCTGTACCTCTTGCGATGAATCTTTTGATCTTTAGAATAGGTTGGTGTCGGTTTTGCTTGGATTTGAGGTGAGGTCGTATCGGGATCGTGATGGAGGTATTAATAGAAGGCAATCGGCAGGGATTGCTGGATGTATTTCTGACCGATCTTGTCACCAAATCGATGGCCCCACTAGGTGCGAAATCTGATGTGCCAAAGTTTAGCCTATATATGGGGGTATTACCATATTTTATCTACCGACCAGTTGAGTTATTCAGAAGCGTGCTTCCCCCCTCCCCCCCACCCCCCACCCCCCACCCCCATATGGCTTCGACGGAAGCCTTGCCGCACCGAGGCATATGGCTACGGAAATTTTAACTAAAGAACCACCTTTTCTAGTGTATTGTTAAAAAAGACTACCTATTAAAAAAATTGCTAAAAAAGACCACCTCTCGAAGGCGGCAGGATCTGCCAAATAACACGTGGCACATACCGCCATAGTCCAAGGAGGCAGGCACTTGCCGCCTGGACCAATGGCGGCACCCTAGCCGTCGTCTCTCACCATTACCTGGGGTGGGCCATGCCTCCACAGCCACAGGGGCCTAGGTGAAGGCAACAGATAGCTGTCAGGGTGCCACCATGGGCCCAGGTGGCAAGTGCTTGCCGCTTGCCTCCAGAGGCCGTGGCGGTATGTGTCATTTGTCGCCTGGCAGGCCCTGCCGCCACTGAGAGCTGGTTTTTTTACTCCCTGCGATCCATATTACTCTTCGTTAATATGGATGTATCTACACACATTTTAGTGATAGGTACATCCGTATTAATGAAGAGTATTATGGGTCGGAGGGAGTAGCAAATTTTTTGATAGGTGAACTTTTTTGACAATACACTGGGTAGATGGTCCTTTGTGTCAAAAATTCATGACTGGGCGCATCGCCAACCACCCAAAAAAAATAGAAAACGGTAAAATAATTAATAAAACACAGTTTTGATCCATACAAATAATTAAAAGCAAAGTTTTGGTCAAGCATGTACACAAATAAAACAAAGTTTTGATACTAATAAATAGTAAACAAATAATAATACTAGAAATTTCCTTTTGAGCATTCACAAATGCTCAACTAGATCGTCTTTCAGTTGGCTGTGTGTATTTACATCTCAGATTTATTGACTTCTAGCAAGGAAG
The DNA here is from genome assembly GCA_007115705.1 of Dactylis glomerata. NCBI lineage: Eukaryota > Viridiplantae > Streptophyta > Magnoliopsida > Poales > Poaceae > Dactylis > Dactylis glomerata. The sequence continues at coordinate 3,165,468 of QXEO01000225.1, read as the reverse complement.
GCAGCAAATGCGGCTGACACCTGGTGATCAACAACCGCAAGAGGATCCTGCTAGTGATCCGGTTCAGTGTCAAGTACAAGATGCTCCCACTCGCTCTCAATGATCATGTTGTGCATGATCACACATGCATTCATGACCTCCCACATCTAAGATTTCAACCAGCTAAGAGAGGGCTACCAAACACTAGCAAATCGAGCTTGAAGCACAACAAATGCATGCTCGACATCCTTCCTACAAGCCTCCTAGCACTGAGCAAACCAACACTTTTCCCCTCCTAGCACAGCGTTTGATATTTTCTTAAAAAATGTTAACCATCTTGGATAGATGTCATCCGCCAAGTAGTACCCTTTTTTTGTACTTGTGGCTATTGATCACATAGTTCACGGGAGGAGCATGGCCTTCAACAAGCCTAGAGAATACATTCGAGCACTACAGTACATTGATGTCATCGTGAGATCCCAACATACCTAAGAAAGCATACCAAAACCACAAATCCTTATCTGCCACTGTCTGAACTACCACACTACAAGCTCCTTTGTGACCTTTGTACATGCCTTGCCAAGAAAATGAGCGGTTCTTCCAACCCCAATGCATGCAATCAATGCTACCTACAATCCCAAGAAAACCCTTGCTTCATTCTGTGCCAGGATCTAGGCAGTGTCTTCTGCATTGGTTGTTCTAAAGTATGATGGTCCAAACACCGCTAGTCTGCCACCACTTCCTTGCAGAATCTGTACATACACTCCATGGCCGTGGAGTTGGCCATGCATATGTAATTTTCTTGTGCATCACCTGGAGCTCCATACGCAAGCATCCTCAAAGCAGTAATGCACTTCTGGAGTGAGGAAAAAACATCTATCCCAATATAGTCCATCTTTCATATGAAGTAAGTGTCGAAATCCCGGATGGCGTAGAAAATATTGAGGAAAATCTTCCGGTCCATCCAGAAATAGCGTTGAGAAAACACCTCAATATGCAGAGGATCATCGGCAAAGTAGTTGGCATACAAAATGCAGTAGCCCTCCATCCTCTGCCTCAGCTTGCTCTTGCAGCTCCCCGACGCCAAGCCTCCACACCGTGGCTATGAATCACAGGTGTACAATGCCAGGAGACAAGCTAGCATCATCAAATGCTCATTGGCGATGGCGGCGATAGAGGCTTCCTCCATGAAAGCGGCAAACATCATCTTGTCGTCTGAATCCATAGCCTCCATGGCCTAGTAAAATCGCCGAACTCCTCGCCTGCAAGGTGGTGGCGACATGGACTTAGGACTGCCCGGTAGCCAATAAATGAAGGTGAAATGGGGCCGACATGATGAGGAATGTCAAAGATGTCGACGTTGCGGTGCGGCCTTTCTTCTAGTGTGGGAGCGATGGGGTGTGACAGCGGGGTGGGACAACAGCGGTCTGGTGGTGTAAAATGCATGCATGAACTTTGTAGTTTATTGCCACATATTCCAACATATTTGCATGTTATAAGATGTTATATTCATGTTTTGCATTGATTTATGGGAATTTTCCATCGATCCCCTTTTATTAGTTTATAACTCTACATAATAGGAAACCCCTATTTTGAGTATTTTTAAGTTTCAGAGACCTTACGGAACTCAAACAGAGCTTGGATTTTTCTGGCGTCAGTATTTTTCTAGAAAAATAATATGAGAAGAAGAAGCACACGTGGGGACCCACGAGGCCCAAACAAGCACACACGGGCCCCAGCCCAGGTCGTCTATCCATGCTCGTTTGCTCCTTGAGTATCCAATGTTGGTCGTCTTGATCTCAGATTGACGAGCTTAACCTAAAAACCACTATATAAAGACCCATCCGAGGCTTTCTTGCGAAGAGGCGGCTGAGAAACATGAAACCATGAAACAGAGGCTGAACCTGCAAAGATTGGAAGGGGAAACATTGTTGGAGCCGTCCCCGGTCGCATCTCCAACCTCTTTAACATCACCAACACCGCCACCATGATGAAGAGGTAGTAGTCCACCTCTAGACTATGTGTTTGTGGCTGTAGCTTGATCTCTCCCTCTCTTGTGATATGTTGATTAGATGACATATGAGCTGCCTATCATGATTGTGGCATATTATGCAATTCCTATGTGGTGGATCCTTAGTTTTATTGGATGATTTATGAGATCTAAATCTTTATTGTATTCTTGATGTATTGATAGATGCATATTGTTACCCTGTTCGTTACTACTTGTTATGATCAAACTTGTATGCAAGAGCCTGTGTGGGGGATGGTGTGTATTAGATAGAGTAACATGGTGGTAGTAATGGATTGTGACGGAAAACTTCATATCTACTATTGTTTTTACCAATCCTTTTGTTACCCCACTAGCGAAAAAAAGAATGCATGTGTTATATAATTATTAGTGATAGCTGAGAAACCTTGTTTACATTAGTTGATACTTTAATAGGTCCATTGTGATATATGTTTTAATGCAACGGTAGCACACTTGTTGTTCAACATCATGTCAAAGTACTTAAAGCTATACTCTGCAATTCTTAAATCTAGATTGCATGGAGAATCCCTTCCTAGTGGAGTATAAGTAAGATGTGTAGTATTATATTTATGTTAGGACATGATGCCCATATAAATGCTTATCAAGACACATAATAAAATCTCATCAATATTAAGTTATATATCTTGTTCTTAATGCCACCATACCTTTATGAGAGAGTAGACAAGTGAACCCATGAACCCCTGTCATTTTTAATCATAAGAAACACCTTTTACTTGCTTTTACTTTCTTTTACATCTTCTGCACTAATTAAATCCAAAAATATATTTACCTCTTGCAACTAGAACCAAAAACCCAAAAAACACTTTAATTAGTTGTTTTAGTTTACATTATAGTTTTTGTTTACTTTCTTGTATTTGATTTACTATTATTTTATTTCATTTTACTAATACCGAAGCCTTGTGCTTGACAACCACATGTGGGAGTTGGGGGCACAAGAAAAGAAACTTGCTTTATCAGTTGCTAGACAAGGCTTGAAGAAGCTTCGTCTTTGTTCCCCGAGTGTTAGATATTTAACCCCGAGTCACCTTTGTAGGGAAAATCCTCTTCCTACAACACTCTGCACTTGAGTCCCAATGAATTTGCACGCTTTCTTAGTGTCATCAACGATGTGCGCTGGTGAGCGGGGTAGGTGGGTGAAAAAGGTGGGAATAATGCTTTGTCTCACCGACAGTCATGACCCACTTGCTTTTCAGCCACTTCCAGCACCCCCGCTTGCCCCTCTCCCCCCGTGGGTTAGGTTTAGCCTAGGAGAGCCAATGAACAAATGTCTTCCTCCGAGCGAATCCCAATTATTGGGAGCGCGGCTAGGCGTGATGCCCCTATACGCTGTTTGGGGGGCTTTAGGGGCTGGAGATGCTCTTACCAATAGAAAATTGAGACTATTGAGCATCTCCTGAGGGATCAAATTCTTGATCCCCTAGTTCCCCATCCATTGCATGGAAGTTCTAGCAATCATCTGATGCACAGCGCATGTCCAGGCTCAGGTTCCCACCAAACAACACTAGCTCGAACTGAAAGTAAAAAAATATGAAGAAATACAATTGTCGTCTGTGGCAGCAACAACGCAACAGTCGCCAGGCGCCGGAAGCCAGCGTGCTCCACGGCTCCACCCCATATGAAACTACGGCCTCCAACGCACTCCGCCCCACATCCATCTCTGGCAACCGGTGTGCTTTTCACCCCCGGCCCCATCTTTAGTCATTGGTCCTCCTTGGCTCCTTGAGACACAGATGTCGCTAAGAAGATGCTCGTCACAGTGTCACCAGTTCAACATCATGGTGGTGACTTGTAGCATCAATGATGCATGCCTGTACCATCCACGGTGATAGACTGTAGCTCTGGCACTATGGGCAGCTCTGGGGTCGCCCGATTGTAGCACCGCCATTAGCCAGTTGAAACTTCCGTTTGGCCCCTTCTAGCTCCAGTGTCGGCTGGTTGCACTTCTGCCATCTATCGGTTGAAGCTTGCCATTTGGCCCATTGCAGCTTCGGCATCGACCCCTTGTCGCTCCGCCGTCTGTGATTTGAAGCGTGCCATTTGGATCCTTTCAGCTTTGGTGTCAGTCGTTTGCAACTCCGTCGTCTGTTGGTTGAAGCTAGGTGATGACCCACAAGTATAGGAGGTGTATCGTAGTACTTTCGATAAATAAGAGTGTCGAACCCAACGAGGAGCAGAAGGTGTTGACAAGTGGTTTTGATCAAGGATTCACTGTAAATACTAGCAAACGGGTTTTCAAGGGTATTTGGTAATGCAGGTAAATAAAGTATGAGTAAATAAAAGGCAATAATAATAATTGCTGCAAGTGGTCCAATCCTTTCTAGAGCAAAGGACAAGCCGTTGGTGTAACTTATGATGACCAAATGTTCTCGAGGACACACGGGAGTTTCTGTCAAGTGCTTTCGCTTCATGCCGCTAAATAATCTTTATTGGTTTGATAAGTGTTATGGGGGTGAACCTGTGCTAGCGATTAATACACACTTGTGATTATACCCCTTGCAAGCATCCGCAAATACAAGAAAGTAATTAAGATAAATCTAACCACAGCCTTAAACTCTAAGATCCTACGCTCCCTGGTGCAATGGTTTCCCAACGGAGGTTTAGGTTTCTGTCACTCCAGCAATCCCACAATTAGTAGCCAAATACACAATGCATTCCACTAGGCCCATAAATGGTGAAGTATCATGTAGTCGACGTTCACATGACACCACTAGTGAAATAGCACCACAACAAATAAATATCAAACCATTAAATATTACTCAACATAATTCCACTACTAACATCTTGACTTCTCCCATGTCCTCAAGAACTAAACGAACTACTCAGAAGACATCATATGGATCATGATCAGAGGTGAAATAATTGTAAATAACAATCTGAACATAAACCTTAATTCAACGGTTCCACTCAATAGCATCAACCACAAGAGTAATCAACACCGGGAAAGTTTCCCCTAAGAATTTGACAAGATTCAACTCAAGATGTTACAGCGGGATGGCGCGATGATGGTGGAGATGAAGGTGCTGGTGATGAGGATGATGGTGATGATGATGATGATGATCCCGATGAAGTCTAGCGCGATGATGATGACGATGGCGACGATCTCCCCTCTCTGGGAAGGAATTTCCGCGGCAGATTTCTACCTGCCGGAGAGCTTTTCTCTCTCGGTGTTTTCCGCCCCGCAGAGGCGGCGGTGTCTATCTCTGATGCCCCCGCTCACTTAGGTTTTTGGGGACGATGGTATACGCGAAGGGGCGATGGCAGTAGTGGGCCAGGGTGGCCTCACCATAGGCCGGCGCGGCCAGGGGTGGGCCTGCGCCCCCTGTGGGTGAGCCCACCCTGTGGCTCCTCTCGCCTCCTCCTTCTGGTTTCTTCAGTCTTCTGGCGAAATATAATTTTCTGGAATTTCCTGATCTTCCGAAACATGGTGTCTTGACGGTCCTTTTTCCAGCAGAATCCTGACTCCAGCAGCAAATCCTCCAATGATCATCAAACATGTAAAAATAGAGGAAACAACATAAGTACCATCTCTAAATATGAAATATATCAATGAATAACAGTAAATTATGATATAAAATAGTGATGCAAAATGGACGTATCAACCCCCCCAAGCTTAGACCTCGCTTGTCCCCAAGCGAAAACTGAACTCGGTAAACATGACCACGGGTTTATGGAGTGAACTGTCGATAAACAAAATGCGGACAAGAAGCATCACATTCACCAAGGCACAAATTATAATAGACAGCAACTTCCCTTCATATAATATAGACTTGCAATAAGTAAAAGGGAATCACAAATAAAGATGCACAAGGTAAATCATAATTGGTGATGGCAAACCTTAGTTCTTGGTCAGAGAACAATGAACAAACTATACTTGTTTTTGAACGGAGCCTTTTATAACAGAGCTACTATAGCAAAAACCATATGCTCAACGAAACAAACTCTTTACAATCATAGAAAGCTTTCAAAGATATATTCCTTCAGATAAAAGCATCATACTAAACAAAGGAAGATAGTAAACATGATTGAACAGATCAACATATGGATGAGTGAAACATAACAACTCAAATGCTTGCTTGAGATAGAAGGGAATAGGTTGACTCAACATAAAAGTAAAAGATAGGCCCTTCACAGAGGGAAGCAGGGATTAAACATGTGCTAGAGCTTTTCATTTGTAAAACAGAGGTAAAAGTTATTTTTAGAGGTGGTTGCTTTTGTCAACGACTGGCAACGGAGTTCTTGATATCTTCCATACTAAACAAGTGAGAGCGGTTCCGAGATGTTGATTAATTGGCACATTGGTGCTCTTTTATAGCTTGGCACTCTTCCCCACTTTTTCCTTTCTCAAACCATGGCTAACCGATTCCATCGGGTGCCCACCAACTTTCACATACCATGGAGGAGTGCCTTTTTCTTTTCTTTCTTTTTTTAGATTACAATGGTCTGACCAGCTCCCTTGCAAAATTAATGACGAGCAGATGAAGCTGCCTAGTCGAAGGGTACTCAATTTAGTATGGAAGATAACAAACCCAACCACTACGTCCTCATGAGCTAAAAACAGTGGCACAAAATGAGAAGTATTTGAAGGTTTTTGAAAGGTAGCACATGAAAATTTACTTCGAATGGCTTGAAATACCATGCATAGGAATTTATAGTGGACTCTTTGGAAGTAACTTGGTTTTTGGGAATTGGATGCACAAGAAGTATTCCCTCTCAGTACTGGTTTTTGGCTAGCAAGGCTGGGTAGCAAGCATAAGAGTTGCATGAAACAAACAAGCATACATATGATAGGAACAATCATGCAAACTTCCTTGAAAGTACAAACAATTTTAACTTGAGAATACTATTGCTTATGAGCCAAACATGAAGGAAAGCTGAAATGATGTAACTACCAACACTTCTTTCTTTTTCTACTCAAACCTCAAGGTAATGTTGCTACTGACCATACTAAGTTTGCCAAAACCAACTAAATTTACTCATGCTCCCAAAGTGATACCAATACTAATCAACAAGACTAATCATATAAGAAAAATTACAAACTAAAATAAAGTGTGCGGAAAGTAAACGATAAAACTTCTCATTAATATTTCATTACCGCAACTCATACTAAGGGATACATAGATAACCAACTAAGGAGGATACTTCCACATTGCAAACTATCCTATAAGATAACTTATCTATTCATGATATGACTTTACTTGAAAAGTAAATGAGTAAGAGATAATGATGTGATATCGCGGCACTCCCCCAAGCTTGGAACAAACCAAGGGGATGCCTATACCAATGACGAATTACTCCTTCGGCGGTTGACAAGGGTATAGCTAATAGAGCCCGTTAGTTGAGTACCCCTGAGGCCCGTTAAGCTAGGCCCAATTGTAATGATAATTGAGATACGAGTTCTTACCGTATGTCGATATTGTAATCTGTATCGGATCCCACCCGATCCTCGAGACCTGGCCATCTATATATAGGGGCCAGGAGGGGACGGTGTGGGACAGATTAAAAGCAAGCAAGGTTCAACACCCAAATTTACTTTTGATATACACCTGTTTTGACTAACTTTACCTTCGAATTCATCTGACGCCCTATCTCTCCGATCCTAAGTCCTTTATTTAGGACATTTGTCGAGTTAACCCTTGTCAATTGGCACCGACCGTGGGGACTCTGGGCATTGGAATCATGAATTCGACGGCTTTTTCGCTTCTAGCCAAAAGCAGCACAAGACTCGACGAAAGTCAAGATGTGGAATTGACGATCGGAAGTCTAAGCATCCTAATCGGACCATCGGGTTCGACTCGCCTCTCAGATCTGACAAAGCCAGATCCGTCGGCAAGTGAGCCCGAGACAGTAGCAATGATGGAATCATCTGAAGGCTCTTCCAGCGAGGTAAACTCGCCAGTCAGCTTAGGAGAAGCACAAATCGCAGAAGGCGACGAAATTCAAGCAAAGCTCAACACGGAAGTGAAAGCGTTTAAAACACACAATAGTACAAGGGACTTCACCGCTGAAAGTAGTGGCATCTCCAAAAGAGTACACCAGTTATGCGTCATTATCACTGAAGCAGAAGAAGAAAACAATCACGAGGGAAACGAAGGGGTCGACAGGCAAGTCGACAAGATAAGGGAGCACCATAAAAGGAGAAGGAGAAAATTCACGTCTTAGCCGGAGAGTGGAGGATCATCATGTCAGCTATCAATCATGGCACAGAAGTACCCGAAGGCTCAAGAAGAGAAGTTTTAATGGGATATCAGTACGCATTACATCAGCACAAGAAGAAACTGAGAGAGGAAAGAGACATGTTTGTGGGAAGTCGAGATAATAGCGGTATGTCAAGGGAATAATATTGGGATGATTATAGTGATGATTCAGAGTACAGCAGGGAAAGGCGCAGGGACCCAAAACACAACAGAGGAACAACGGCGCAGAGTAGAGAGGAAAGGTACTCAAGAAGTATGACTCCACAGCTAGAGGAGGAAGAAGACTTTGTACAAGAAACACCGGAAGCAGCGCTGATAGCAGCACAGGCATACCTACTGACCACGCGGCCAGAACCCGGAGATCCGCGGGAAGACATGCACCAAGCCACAATATGAAGCCTCGGGATAGTGGAAGACAAGATCATGGGAAAAGGTCCAGAGACAAAGTCGACAAGCTACAAGGAAAGGCGAAAGGAGGAGTTTAAGCACAAAATCACACGAAACGAGTCTAGCGAATCATCAGAAGAAGAAAGGCAACAAAAGAGGAAGGAGGACGCAAGAAATATAATAGCGCAGGCTCGAGTAAATAAATCGCGCCACGCATGGAGGGAAGAAAATTATGAGGACGACGAAAAAGAGATGGGCGCGTTGTGCTTTACCCGCAGGGTTCGCAAAACGCGGGTACCCAAAGGATTCAAGTTACTGCACGACCAGCAAAAATATGATGGGTCGCAAGAACCTACCCTATGGTTGTCGGATTACCTGTAGGCAGTACAGATATTATGGGGAACAAAAGCAACAGCAATGCAAAGTCTGCAATTACACCTCACCGGCGCAGCATGGTCCTGGTTGAATACCCTACCCAATGAATCCATCGAAAGCTGGGGAGAACTCGAAAGCCAATTTGTAAGAGATTTCCGCTCGACATATAAGCGCCCAGCGTCACTGGAGGAAGTCAAAGCGTGCATCCAAAGGAAAGGTGAAACTCTACGTTCTTACATACAACGATGGAGTGTAATCAAAAACTCAGCAGAGGACGTCTCCGACGAAAGAGCAATAGACGCTTTTTCGGCTGGCCTTCGTCGCTCAGACCTTGTGGAAGAGATAGGAAGAACAAGGCCAACAACAGTAGCTGAATTAATGGAAGAAGCCAATAGATTTGCTGATGGAGAGGATGCATATAACAACAAAAGAGGATGTTCACTAGAAGCCGACAGAACAAGTAGACAGAGGAGAAGATACCGCAACAGAGATAACCAAGGAAGGCGAAATCACGTAGCCACGGGGTACAAAGGAAAGGAAGAGGAAGGTTATGAAAATAGGAAGTTTCAAGCAAAAGGAGTAGAAAAACCGAGATACTCCGGCCCTTCGGACGAAGACATGCTATATGGACCTTGTCAAATCCACTACGCGTATCTCGATGGAAAGAGAGTCTCAAACCACCAGATGACGGATTGTAGAACTTTCCTGAGGTTACAAAGTGCCATGGGTTCAAGCCAAGGAGGATGGCAAGGAGAGAAACACACAGGTCAAGGCTATAAAATACAAAGGCTAGCAAGGCACCTAGAGTCAAAAGTTTACATATCTGCAATGATTCAACTGGTGCCCAAATCAAAGAAAGAGCGAAAGAACATATCCAGGCAAGTAAACCTAGCAATCTCATCGCCACAGGCCACCACGGAGTACTTGCGATGGTCAGATCAACCAATTAGGTTCAGCAGAGCAGACCACCCAAGGAAAGTTCCCAGGCCGGGCCACTCGCCAATGGTGCTAAAAGCGCAAATAGGAGGGTACGACATCGGGAGAGTATTCATGGATGCAGGAAGTGGCATAAACCTAATATGTGCTAGAACTCTGAAGGCAATGTGTATCTCGCTGACAAGCCTAAAGCCAATAGATTGTTCTTTCCATGGAATAGTACCAGGAGCCACAAATTACCCTCTGGGGAAAATAGAACTCGACGTCTGCTTTGGCAGCAGCAGCAGCAACTATCGTAGGGAGAAGTTGGAATTTGAAGTTATGGACTGGCCCTCACAGTACCACGCAATTCTAGGGCGCCCAGCATTTGCAAAGTTCATGGCGGTACCTCACTACGCGTATCTAATGCTAAAAATTCCAGGACCCAAAGGAACGATTACAGTACAAGGGAGCTTCGAAGTAGCCAATACTTGCGACAAAGAATTCAATAGAATGGCGCAAACTTTCGGCATGATAGCGGAATATGAGAGACTGAAAGGAGAAACCGATCATAATGTGCTACCCGACGTTGGATGATCCCTGCCAGATCAGGCTTTCGACATAACTCAGGACTCGAAGAAAATCCAGGTCCACCCTACGGACCCGAACAAGACAACATCGATTGCGGTAAACCTGGGTCCCGCATAGGAAAGCGCGCTCGTCAAGTTCCTCCATGAGCACTGGGAAATCTTCGCCTGGTGTCCTTCAAACATGCCAGGGGTTCCCAGGGAACTTGTCGAGCACGCATTAAATGTAGATCCTAAAGCAAAGCCAGTCAAGCAACCATTGCGACGATTTGATGAACCCAAAAGGAAGGCGATAGCATCAGAATTGCACAGGCTAGAAAACGCTGGATTTATCAGAGAAATAAAAACTTCGAGTTGGGTATCCAATCCAGTCATCGTACCCAAGAAAAACACAGACGTACAAAGAGTGTGTGTCGATTACACATCTCTCAATAAGCACTATCCAAAGGATCCTTTCCCTCTACCCCGCATTGATCAGATAATTGATTCAACAGCGGGATGCGCAAGGCTTTCCTTTCTGGACGCATATTCTGGTTACAACCAGATCAAGTTGAAGAAAGAAGATGAAGAAAAGACAGCTTTCATTACGCCATATGGGGTGTTTTGTTATCAAGTGATGCCTTTCGGCCTAAAAAATGCAGGAGCAACTTATCAACGAATGATGCAAAACTGCCTTGGGAACCAAATAGGGCGCAACATCCAAGTTTATATCGACGATGTAGTCATTACCACAAGAAAGGAGGAATCCCTAATCAGCGACTTGGCAGAAACCTTCGATAACCTGAACAGGTACAAGCTTAAGCTTAACCCGACAAAGTGTTCCTTTGGCGTATCGGCAGGACAACTCTTAGGGTTCCTGGTATCAGCACGAGGAATAGAGGCGAACCCAGAGAAGATCCAAGCAATTTTAACAATGGGGAAACCCACGAAAGAACATGACTGATGGCTAGCGTGTAGTTGATGATGATTATGGCCAGGCAGTTGGGAACCCCAAGCGGAAGGTGTGATGAGCACAGCAGCAAGTTTTTCCCTCAGTAAGAAACCAAGGTTTATCGTTCGAAGAAGAAAAAGCCAATACGACTAAAGGTGATGCTTGCAAGCTTCACGACAGCTCCGGACAATTTATATGGCGCCTCGTCCAAGCTTTGCTTTCGAGCAGCAACGTGGAACCTACACACAACACAACCAAGTACTTTGTTCCCAACTTACGATGAGGTTGTCAATCTCACCGGTTTGCTTGAAACAAAGGGTATGAGCGTATCGAGTGGAAAACAGTAGAAGTATGCGAGAAAAGTAAACAGTGCGAGTAAAGTAAACAAGTGATAGCAATATGATGGAAATAGGACCGGGATCCACAGTTCACTAGTGGTGTCTCTCCATAAGATAAATAACACATGCTGGGTAAACAAATTACAGTTGGGCAATTGATAGAATAAAGATAACGTGATATGTCAAGAAGATCACTATGCGATTTATTCTGGGCATTACAACAAAATACATAGACCGCCATCCAACTGCATCTATGACTAATAATCCACTCACGGGGATATCATCCGAACACCCCATGAGGATTAAGTTGCGAACAATAGATAATTGCATTAAGCAAAGTGTGTAATGTAAACAAAGCATATGCCCTCGAGCATATGAATGTTGTTTTCTCCCTAGTAGCAACAGCACATCTACAACCTTAGAGGTTTTTGTCACTCCCGCAGATTAAATAGAGGCATGAACCCACTATCGAGCATAAATACCCCCTCTTGGAGTCACTAGCAACTACTCGGCCAAGATAGCTACTAACAACGGAGAGCATGCAAGATCATAAACAACATAGAGATAACATAAGATATATTTCAGTATAGCAACTCAATCATAACACCAATATTCATCAGATCCCAACAAACCAAACATGTAGAATTACATAACGGTGATCTCAATCATGTAGGGCAGCTCATGAGATCTAAACATGAAGCACATGGTGGAGGAGACAACTATCTAGGTACTGCTATGGACCCATAGTCCAAGGTAGACTACTCACTCATCGCTCCGGAGGCAAGCATGGCGATGAAGAAGACCTCTGATGGCGATTCCCCTCTCCGGCAGGGTGCCGGGAAGAGCTTCTGGATCCTCCCGATCTTGGGTCGACGACGGCGGCGGATCGCGATGTGTTTCTGGAAAATTGACCGGGTACTTAGGTTTTTCCCGTCGGGGGGTCTTTATAGGCGAAGGGGCATCGTCAGGAGTGGACCGAGGCAACCTCACACATAGGGGGCGCGGCCAGGGGCTGGGCCGCGCCGCCCTGGTGTGTGGGGCCCTCGTGGCCCCACTCCGTCTCCTCTTCGGATCTCTGGAAGCTTCTGGGAAAAATAAGACTTCAGGAACTTGTTTCGTCCAATTCCGAGAATATTTCCTGTGTAACTTTTCTGAAACACAAAAATAGCAGAAAACAGGGAACTGGAATTGTGGCGACTTGTTAATAGGTTAGTTCCGGAAAATGCATAAAAGTGCCACGAAGTGTAACAAAACATTAGTCAAATGGTGTAAAAACAAGCATGGAGCATCAAAAATTATAGATACGTTGGAGACGTATCAACGACATACAGAAATTCGCAGCACGCGTCGCGGCACTATGTCGTTTCGTTGCTCGATTGGGAGAGAAAGCACTCCCTTTCTATGCACTCATGAAGAAATCAGATGATAAATTTGAATGGACAGAAGAAGCAGATGCAGCTTTCGCGCAGCTAAAAAAAGTGCTTTCCACGCCGCCAGTGCTGGTCACACCAAAAGAAAAAGAGCCACTACTACTCTACATCGCCGCAACCCATCAGGTGGTGAGTCCAGTATTAGTAGTCGAAAGAAGTGAAGAAGGAAAAGCCCACGGCGTCCAGAGACCGGTATATTTCATCAGTGAAGTACTTTCTCTGACAAAACAGAGGTATCCGCACTATCAAAAACTCGCATATAGTGTCTTTACAAGAGCACGAAAATTGCGACAGTACTTTGCGGTGCACCCAATCATAGTGGTCAATGAAGCACCACTATCGAACATATTGAACAATCCTTCAGCAACAGGGTGTGTCTCTTTATGGGAAATCGAATTATCTCCCATGGATATCACGTATGAAAAAAGAAAGGCGATGAAGTTGCAAATCTTGCCAGATTTCACAGCAGAGTGGTTGGAGTTACAGAGCACGGGACCGCCAGATTTATCGAGTGTCTGGACAATGTACTTCAACGGTTCTAAAAGAATCCAAGGCGCAGGTGCAGGAGTAGTCTTGATATCACCACACGGCGACAAACTGAAGTACGTTTTAAGGATGACTTTTCCACAGGCCTCTAATAATGAAGCAGAATACGAGGCCTTACTGCATCGGATGAAGATGGCCAAGGTGTGCGGAGCAACTCGACTAAAAATATTCAGAGATTCAAACCTCATCGTCCAACAAGTTATGAACAGATGCGACACAATCAATGACAACATGATGGCCTACAAGAACTTATATCACTATCTCGAAGGAACATTCGATGGGTGCGAAGTCTCGCACATCAGCAGAAATAGCAATGAAGAAGCGGACAATCTGGCAAATATCGGGTCACAGTGCCTGCCCGTGCCATCTGGAGTCTTCTGGGAAGAAATAGTGGAAAGATCAATAAAAAGCGTCAAAAGTTCGACTACTACAGTAGGCTCGGGGGCTGGCGCGAAAAATGACAAAAGTACACCAGAACCCGAAGAAGTCATGATGATAGAAGAAGCTTGGATGCAGCCATATCTCGCATACATGATAAATAAGTAGTTACCAGAAGAAGCAGTAGAAGCCAGAAGAATAACTCGATGATCGAAAGCATTTGTCGTGTTGCAGGGGAAATTATACAAAAAGAGCATAACTGGCGTTCTGCAGCGTTGCGTAACGCCTCAAGAAGGACAAGTAATATTAAAAGATATACACGCCGAAGTATGTGGCCATCATGCTAGCAGCAGGGCAATCGCGGCAAAAGCGTTTTGAGCAGGATTTTATTGGCTAACAGCCATCGAAGACGCGAAAGATATAGTTCGAAAGTGTGAAGCATGTCAAAGATTCGCGTCTCGACCACACGCGCCAGCAGCAGAGTTACAGCCAATACCATTGTCTTGGCCCTTTGCACAATGGGGCCTCGATATGGTAGGGAAGTTGCACAAATCCTGGCCAGGAGGGCATGTCTACATGTTAGTGGCAGTCGACAAATTTACCAAGTGGGTAGAAGCAGCCCCAGTAACAACTCAAGATTTCACAGCAGCAATTAATTTCATTAAGTCAATAGTGTTTCGCTTCGGTGTACCGTACAGCATCATCACGAACAACAGGACAAACTTCACTTCAAAGGAATTCAAGAATTACATCGAAGGTTTGGGAATCAAAATCAAGTTTGCATCCGTAGCACACCCGAAGACAAACGGGCAAGTCAAAAAAGCCAATGGCCTAATATGCAGCGGGATAAAAAAAAGAGGCTCTTAGCACCTCTCGAGAAAGCCAAGAGCACTTGGGTAGACAAACTACCCTCTGTTCTTTGCAGTCTAAGAACTACGCCTAACGCAGCTACTCAAGAAACTCCCTTTTTCCTGGTCCACGGAGCAGAAGCCGTGCTTCCAGTCGAGATTACACACGAACCTCCAAGAGTGACGGCATACGACGAAGTAACCTCAACAAAAGCGTTACAAAACGACGTCGATGCACTGGATGAAGCAAGAGATAAAGCACTGGAAAGAGCCACGCAGTATCAACAGAGCCTGCGGAACTACCACAGTAGTCGAGTTCGTCCGCGATCCTTTGTGGTGGGAGATTTAGTCTTACGACTCAAGGAGGATGGCCACGGCAAGTTAGAGTCCCCTTGGGTGGGACCTTACATCGTCACAGAAGTAATACCAGGAGGAGCTTATCGACTACAAGACAAGAAAATGGGAAAAGACAAAAGCAACCCGTGGAATGCAGAGCAGCTACGGCGTTTTTACGCATAGAAGAAATCTAGTGATATCAGTAACTTCGAGTTGACCCTCTGAACCCAGAAGATGAGGCCACCGGTCAGGTTCCTTGGGTTAACTCGACAAATTGTACAAATATTTTACTTTTCCACTCGGGGGCTTCAACCCTCGGGTCGTACGAAAGAAAGTTCAATACAATATGGAGATCTTTAAAGACATACTACTAGGTTGTGAAACAACCCGATATTCTTCAAACGATATAATTGGTTCAAAGGAACCCGATAATATATATAGCATACCTCGGAACGACGATTTGTTCCCCTGGTCTATTAAATACAAGCATAAAACCAAATACGATTATTCATTACAGCTAGCACGACAAAAAGGCAACTCAAAAAAGAGATTACATAAGGAGATTCTAGTGGAAGTGTACTTCAGCCTCATACTCCTTCTGGCATTGAGTACCGTCGAAGATCTTCACGTCAAACTTCGACGTGCCAATATGAAAGTCGAAGGACATAAAGAAACCTCGCTGGATGTCGTGATCATCCACAAACTGTGACCAGCCGCCCTTGAAGTACTATTCGCCAGTGCCGTCATACCAGACTTCCACCTCGTAGGGAGTTCCTCCCCTAGAATGTTCATGAAGAATTGCTTCACGCAACTCCCGCCCATCCATGAACTTGGTGAACTTTAGCGGTAGCCGTTGAATTTCATGGCACTGTGTGCCGGCAATACAGAAAAATGAATATACCCTCGGCTGAGGAGGAGAAGTGTTACCAGGAGCTACGCTTGGACCTGGGATAGCGCGAGGCACCTTTTGTTTATTCATACTCCCGACCGGGCGGCCGGGACGCCGCTTCATTGGAGCGGACGACGAAGATCCTACAGCAGCTGGTGATGTCTTATTCTTGCTACCACGAGGGCGGCCGCGACCCTGCGGCGCCGTCGGGAAGCCGAGGTTCAGACGTGTCCCATCTGCATCAGCCATGGAGACAAGTTTGCAGAAAAGAAACCCTAGATGAAGAAGATGATGATGTGGCGGAGGAGGAATCTGCTTAGGGTTTTTTACCCTCGCCAAGTGTGCTTTACACTAGTAGGGAAAATCCTACCGCCGGTGCACGAAATTTGCTTACCGCCGGCGAATTATAACTCGCCAGTGACACCAATGCCGACGGTAGTGCATTATCCTTGGCGCATTGCGAATTCGCCGGCGATAACTGCACCTACTGCCGGCGCATAGCAGTATTCACCAGGGGTAATGTGTTACCCCTGGCGAATAATGTTGTGCGCCGGCAGTAGTTGTTATCGCCAACGAATTTGCAATGCGCCAGAAATAACTGTTCTATGCGCCAGCAAAAATAATTACAGGAGCAAAAAAATAAAATTTTATACAGCAGATATATAGCAAATATACAGCACATAATACACAGAATAACAGCAGCAACACAAGGAATTATGTTTACAAGTGATCAAGACTCCAATATTACAAACAAGTCTCCAATATTACACACAAGTGTTCAAGACTCCAATATTCACAAGTTGCACCAATTCTCGATCCAGACTTACAAGTTTTGTTCGGGAGAGTACACAAAGTAGCTAAACAAGGAACACATAGAAAATAAAGACAGTGGCGGCGGTGAACATCATCACGAGGAAGGTGGTCATCCGGCTCCTCTCCATCTCCCTCATCCTCTCTCGCGCTAGATAGTTGGCATATCTAGTTTGCGCCTCTGCCAAAGTATTGTATCCCTTGTAGCTGTTGCCGCTGAAACGGTGTACCTGCCTCCTACATTCTTCCCAGTCGTCGTAGACTTCGGGAACCTTGCCCTTGTACACGACATACCACATCATCTACACATAAGGAAAAAGTTAGTGGTTAAGTAATGAAGCATGAAAGTTGTGCAATAAATACGGTTTATAAACTAACTCTAAGTTTTAGGTTTTGGCGGGAAGGGATGGATTCCGTCGAGCATGTTGAATGTCCTCATGTCATAGCACAACTATAAGCGGGTCTGGATTTCTGAATTTGGCGGTGGTTTGAAGCCGGCGTGGAACAAGCCACCCTTCTTGGTCACATCCCTCGAAATGATCGAGCAAATGGTCCATTGAATGGCACGGAACTCAGCTCGCACTTGTGCATCGGTGGCGTTCGCCATGTCTATGCTAGCTTTTCAGAGTCTTTCTGGCACCAAGAGGTCTTGTTCTGTTTTGATAATGTCCCTCATATGTAGGATGGCGTACCAGGCCTCCAGCCCACTATCTGGCTTATCCTGCTTGTGGCAGCTGAACTCGGTTTGGTGGAAGAGGGTGAAGCATCCTCGTACTTTTTTCTGCTTTTTGAGGGGGCGGTCGGCCTTAGTGACGAAGTCGTTGAACGCTTTATCAAGAACACCCTTAATCTCGGTGTAGTCCTTGCGATTCGCACTCCCCGAGTCCAGGTAAACCACTCCCGATTCATACGGGTGAACAAGGAGGAGGGTACAGTGAATTCCTCTGCGCAAAACAATAAGTGATCCTTAGATAAATAAAATTTACGGAAGAATTAATGTACCGACGGGCAGCGAAGGACTACTTACTCGGGGAAGTAGGGCATGAGAAAGCAGTCCTTATCCTTGTTGGCTACCATGAAATCCTCATTGTACTTCGACACAATCGCCCGATTCCCAGGGGCGCCGAGAAATAGCTCATCCATGTAGAAGGGGTCCATTATCATGTGCCTCCCTCTCCTCTCTACGATGATATCGTGTGCCATGCTGAGCGATATCGGGCGGACCAAGCTTTTGTCCATCTGGAACATGTGCAAGAGCCTGAAGATGTCTTCGAATCTAATAAAGAAAAGATCCCCTGGGTACCCATCCACAAAGCCCACATTGGTGGGCACCTTGACCACATGTACCGGGTACCCGGGATTTTTCTCTCTGAGAAGTTGGTCCTCCAGATACATGATAATGTCATGCACGTCCTTGATGCTACCCCCATATCTTTGAGAATCTCACTCGGCAGCATTGGTGAACCGAGATAATGCATCTTCCTCCAAGGGGTCGACAACCTATCGAGAACCCGAGCCGCTGGGCGCACAGAGGTAGAGGCCGCTTCACCTTTCTTCTTCCGCTTCCTCTCCTTCTTCTTGTTGCAGAAGGGAGTGCCTTTTTGTTGCATCTCCTCCTTGGTTAGAACAAAGAGTGTCTTCAGCGAAATCATAGATTGCGGCGACGCGGTGAAGGCGGCAGCTTGTTCCTCTGGCGTTTCCTGAGAACTAAACATCAGCTTCTTCGCCCGAGGACCACGGCCTTGATCGGATACATGTCGAGGAGCATCGGCCTCCAAATCAGCGATAAAAGTATCGATGGGAGCCTGGTCAATATCCATTGCGCCATCGTGCTCGGGAGGATCATAAGCGGGTGGAGTGTCGGGCCTTTCTTCCCTTGCCTCCGGCATAGAGGGCGGAGCGACCTTGCCTTGGCTCGGCGCCGCCGACGCAACCGGTGGAGTGACCCTTTCTCAGCTTGCCTCCGACCTTAAGGCGGTGTTCAGCCGAATCAGGGCTTTCGGCCATAGCAAGATGTGGTTCTTCAGTTGTCCCATCTTCAGCTCGCTTTCGGCGTCCGCTGGTTGGTTAGGAGGATACAAGTCATGGCAGAATGGCAACACATGTGCCACCTGAACCCGGTGCACGCTATCGGGCATAGGGTTGCCGTGGTACTGCCGGCTGAGTGGCATCAAGATGTTTCCCTTCAACACGTCCTTGAACTGATTGTCCAGTTTCAGTAGCAAGGTGCATTGTGTCGAGCTCTCCTGCACAAACACAACACGTATTTCAATAGAGAGTGGCGGCGGTGAAGTAATTGACTGCTTGCAGAGGAGGCTTAATTTATTACCGTGAGGGCGTCGAGCTCGGCAAGCGTCGACGGACCGGCGGGCGTGCAAGTGATGGAGGGGCTGCTAGCCGCCACGGCCGGCGAGTCCTCCGTATGGCCTGCACCTGTGTTGCTGCCCTCCGGAGTCACCGTTGCAGCGTGTGAATCATATTGTGGTTCACTTTGAGCCCGCGACGCCTCTTTGTCTGAGTTGCTGGCGCCTAAGCTCAGCAACGGTAACGGCCCCGTTTGGCCTCCCGCGATATAAGCGGCGATCCTATGGGCGAGGTCGGGCATGATTTCGTTGAACTTCGCAATAGTTTTCTCCTCGACCCTCCTTTCCATGGTTGTTTCCAAGTCCGCGATCTTTCTCTTGAGGGCCTCCGTCTCTGAAGTGCCCTGGCTCTTCTTCGCCTGTCGCGACTCCTTGGTGCTAGGCTCAGCCAAGCCATAGGCGGAGTGCTTGCGACCTGCTCCGGCGCCGGTGACACGGCTTAAGTGCGGCCTCTTCAACGGCGGTTGCTCCTTTGCGATGTTTAAGCCCCTTACGTAAGGAGTGTCCCACGGGACTTTGCCTATCGATGTCTGGGACGAGGAGCCGGCGGATTCAGCTGCTTGTATTTGTGCTTGCTGCAGAAGAGACAACATGAACAATTTTATAATTATGTGCTACTAGCTTGCAATGGACTTAACAATCTTGTAAATTTCTTACCACTACTTTCTCGACTTCCGCCACCTTCGGGTCGGTGCGCAAAACTACACCCTGCACCACCTTGGGGTCTGTGACGAGTTTCCCGGTTTCCGTTTCTTTACGGTACCGAGACCTGACAAATGCCCTGAACAGCGAGTCCGCATACCTTTCGTAGGGGTTCTCGATGCCCTGCTCTATGTATGCCTGGTCCTCCTTGTCCCATTTTGGCTTCTTGCCGTCGTAACCACGGGAACCGAGATGGTGGTGCCCAATGTTCTTCTCCGCGAGGGCCTTCCCCCATTTGCTTTGCGCCTTGGTGAAATCATCGGCTTCATTCGCAAGGAAGACCTTGAAGTCCTCTTCCGTCATCCACGGAAAGTGGCGATGGACCTCTTTGAAAGGCTCATGATCAGCAATCATTTCCCTCAGCATAGTTTTATAACTGCTAAGGTGTTTGGTGAACCTTGTGAGGGCATATGTGTTCACAATATTCTTCTTCAGATCCTAGTTTATGTACTCCGGAGGGAACTCGTACCGTGCATGCAGCCTCAAGATTAGCTGGACGCGCAGATGGCCCTTACTTCGGAGGTTCGTCTCATTGACGTTGACGACGTCACGAAGGATTGCTGCCAGCTGGAGGCCGTACCCCTTCGCGAATTTTACCGGCTCCTTCAAAATGCCACTAGCGGGGTCAACCAATGTGAATGTGTCCCGCTTGGCGGCGACAAGGTTTGGACGTCGCTTCTTCCAAACTCTTCTGTTCGCCTGGCTAGATGTCTCAGAGCCACCCATGCCGATGCCACTATCGGTGGTTTCCTGGTCGATGACCCTCCTCTCATAGTCATCACCAGCTTCGGCATCGTCATCAGCATCGGCATCATCGTCGTCACTAGGCCGATATTCACCATCTTCCTGCTGCGACTCTAGGGCCATGAGCCTGTACTGCTCTTCCATATCTATTTGCCGAGAAGATGACCCGGCGACGTCGTCGTCGATGTTCTGGTTTCCAGAAGACGACATGGCTACACAAGAGATAAGAGTTTTTAGATAGAGGCACAAATTATCACGGCAAAAATTTGGCATGACCTTTGCTAAAAATGGTCATGCCGGAGTGCCAGAAATTCACCGGAACGGAAGTTAATCAACATTCCGGCGAAACATTGGCACTCAATGTACCTGCACAACATACACATAGCTTCGCAGTACCATGTTCCCAGTACAAGCTTGGCGGTAGCAAAAGCTACCAGCAGCAACCAGCATATAGCAGCATATATATTCAAGATAGCATATATAGTTCATTCTTAAACAGAATCGTCCAAAATACCAAACTGTATTCAAGATAGCATATATAGCAGCATATATATTCAAGATAGCATATATAGCTGACGGTTTATAATAAATTCAGTGCTACTGAAATGACATGCTCAAGTTAACAGCAGTGACATGTGTGTTTGAAAAACTAGTGACAATCAACGACATGCTCAAGTTAACAACAGTGCTTTATTCTGAAACGACATGCTCAAGTTAACAGCAGTGTGACATGTGTGTTTGAAAAACTAGTGACAATCAACGACATGCTCAAGTTAACATGCTCAAGTTAACTAGCATATATAGCAGCATAAATATTCAAGTTAACGACATGCTCAAGGCCTGACAATTTTGTTCATGTCTTTGTCTCATAATTGTTCAGTAGCATGGTCTAGTACACTACTGATTACTACTATGTTGTTTGCAATGGGGCGAGGTGGAAGAACTTCGCACCAGATCAAAGAAATGCAATTAAGCAAGAAGCAGAAGCACCAGATCTAAGGCGAGGCGGCTCGATTGATCTCCTGCCTCTCCATGCGCGCGCACACCAGGACTGGCCGGGGTAACATAAGGGGGGTTTTCTCACCTCGCTGCGGGCCACCGTGCGGGGAGTTGGCGGGGACGGGGACGGAGTCGAAGTGGTCGCGGCTGGCGGCGAGGATGGAGGCGCTGCGACTGGTGGCGAGGACGGAGGCGCTGCGGCTGGTGGCGCGTCTTCGTGGGCTCCGGTGGCATCACCTTCGGCTCCGGCGCGCGTCTCCTTCGGCTCCGACGACGGGGGAGAGTAGGGGATTAGGGTTGCGACGGGGAATGGGGATCGAGCTGGGAGAGAGCCAACCGGTATAGGGCTTACAGAGTGGGCCCCCCTATCTTACCCCTGGCGAATACAGCATTAGACCACCAATTCGCCAGGGATAACACCTGTCCCTATGACATGTGGCCCCCCTATCTTACCCCCGGCGAATTTAGGCCACGCTTCGCCAGGGATACGATGATACTGGGACCCGCCGGTCAGTTTGTCCCTGGCGAATTTAGGGTGCGGTTCACCAGGGATAAAATAACACTGTTTTTCTTTTTGTTCTATTTTTTGCGTTTCTTTGTTTTTTCTTTTTGCTTTTTTTGTGTTTCTTTGTTTTTTCTTTTTGCTTTTTTGTGTTTCTTTGTTTTTTCTTTTGCTTTGTGACTAAGAAAATATATGGGCATAAGACAACGAAAATATAATTGATAAATATAATCATTGTAAACTTATACAGCATTAATTGGAGATCGATACATATTATTAGCGTTTACATGCATCACACTCATCTTCGTCTCTGTGAATTGCCTTTCTTGGTCATCGTTGTTGAATACTTGACCCCCATATCGTGACTTCTTCTTGTGTACAGAACACCTGTCCTAGGTAGTGTGGTCCTGCTTCTTCTTTTGATGTATGTTGCGTCATCTTCATCGGATTCTTCCATCATTGGGTCTCCTACGAGGCCATCGAAGTCTTGCTCGTCGGTGACTCCATCCATTCCGATGAGGGCCCTTTTTCCACTCCTTACAACAACACGACTAGGCCTCGACGGGTCGGTTACGAAGAAGCATTGCTCCACATGCCTAGCCAGTACCCATGGCTCATTTTGCGTGGTAGGGTTCTTGGTCTTGGATTTGTTGGCTTCGGGCATACACATAGTGGTGAAATATTCGTCTTCTTTTGTGATGTTTGTAGCCCATCTGACACGGAACATCGGAAGCTTCTCACCGATGTAGTTGAGCTCCCAGATTTCCTCGATCTTTCCGTAGTATCTTTTCTTCTCTTCACCCGTGTAAGACACCATCGTTACAGACGAGTTTTGATAATCGCCTCCTTTGTCTCTTTCCTCCGTGTAGAATGTGTACCCATTGATGTTGTATGCTTGATAAGTCATGAGGTTGGGCGCGGGTCCATATGACAAGGCGAGTAACATTTTGTCGCTCTCAGAGGTCATTGGCGGGGGATTGGCATCGATCTGGTCTTTGAACCAGCGTGCGAAAGAGGAGTTGTGTGCTCTAAATATCTCTTCTTCTGTCATCGGCTTGCGTGCACTGTTCTTGATCATGGTTTTGTGCTCTTCCACCCAAGGTTCGATATCTTCAATGTGTTGTAGCGCTACTAAGTGGGCCCTGTTGAAGTCGGCTCTCCGACCATAGCAGTCCACATCCATTGCCCTCTTGCCAGTGTTGTGGCCTACTCCCTCAAACCTGCCAAGGTGCTTGTTTGCGGGCAAACCAACCGGTGTGTTCTCCTCATTTAGATAGTTCTTGCAAAAAGAGATGCACTCTTCGGTGAGAAAGCCCTGGACGATGCTTCCATCTGGATGTGCCCTATTATGAACGTATGCTTTGATGATCCCGTTCATTCTTTCTAACACCATCATGTTGTGCAAGAATGCAGGCCCGAGATCCTCGATATCATCCACTATATGGACAAGCAGATGGACCATGATGTCAAAGAATGCGGGCGGGAAGTACATCTCAAGATCATTTATGAACATGACGATTTCTTCCTGCAGCCTCCCTAGTTTCTTCACGCTTATCGACTTTCGAGTGATGACATCAAAAAAGTGACAGAGCCTAGTAAGTGTTTGACGGACGTGCGGTTCCATTATCCCTCGGATTGCTATCGGAAGTATCTGCATCATCATGACGTGACAGTCATGAGACTTCATCCCGCTGAAGATTTTTTTGTTTGGGTCCAGGTATCTCCTTATGAGCCCTGCGTAGCCTAAAGGAAATCTGACTCCCAGGAGGCACTTGAACATCTGGTCTAGCTCGTTGGGACTTAGAGTGAAGCAGGAGGGGACGAGGCTGCATGATTTGCCCTTGCTGATCTCCTCCGCCGACGGTAAGTGAAGCTCTTTCCTTATATTTAGGGCCATGAGGTCATTTCTCGCTTTCGGCCCATCTTTGCTCCTATCCAGCATGTTGAACAGAGTGCCGAGCAAGCTCTCGCACACATCCTTCGTGATGTGCATGACATCAAGGCAATGAGGCATACCGAGGATCTTCCAGTAGGGCAAGTCCCAAAACACGGACCTCCTTTTCCATACACCCATGAGCGGTTCCACTTCAGCCTTGTTCTTCTTCTCACCTCGCTTTCGCTTCTTTATTATCTTTCCTGGCGGAGGGCAATTTTTCCAATCTTTCAACAAAATATCGATCTCTACGCCGCTCCTCTTAGGTGGAGGTCCTTCGAGCTCATCTTTACCGTTGAAAAGATCTCCACGCCTTCTCCAGGGATCGTTCTTGGGTAACCACATTCGATGCCTCATGTAGACGGTTTTCAAAGATCCAGGATCCTTACCCAGCTGTAGAAATGGCGTCAATTCCAAGCACCTCACACAAGCCTTGTGTCCGTGGCACACCTGGCATGCAATATATCCTTATCCAAGATAGTCCTGCACCGTCGTGAGCAGCGCGACTTTGAGACAGAAAGTTTCTTCCTTGTGGGCGTCCCATGTTTCTACACCTTCCTCCCACAAGGTGTCTAGCTCTTCCTTCAACAACTCGAGATACAGGTTGATATCGCTCCCTGGCTGTGTCGTGTAACATCCCAAGATTTTATCAAATTTCGGGGAAATTTTTTGCTTTTGTTTTGCTTGAGATGTTTGGAAATTCACAGGGATTTAAAACTTTTGAGTCTAATTGAAAGCTTTATTAGAAAACTATTTTAAACTTTCTATTATTTTCTTTGAAGAACTCCTTTGAGAAAATAAAGTATCAATATTACTTCCTTCCTTTTTATTCAAACCTATGCAAGCTACTTGCAAAGGATACCTCCTAAAATGATTCTTTTGTCTAAAAGGTTCGCATTGCAAAAGTTGATTTGAAAACAATTTGTAAATAATATTTTATAAAGTGTTATCCTCTTATTTTAAAAAGGATTATTTTCAAACCCTAATCCAACATATTGCTTTATGCAAAATAAAGCATGTTGGCCAATTTAAAAGGATCTTCTTGAAAATGATTTTTGTCCATGAAAAATGTCCCATTACTGTTTTAAAATGTCATGTTGAATTTTACAAAAATTTAGAAACTTGTTTGAATGCATTTGGTATCCAAATGTTAGAGTTATAAAACAAATCAGAAAACAGAAAAAGAAAAGGAAGAGAAAAGGAAAAAAATAATAAGGGCCTCCGGGAACCCTTCGGCCCAGTAAGGAGAAGCAGCCCGCAGCCCAGGAAGAAAAACCGAACCGTTACCCTCTTCTCTCCACCTCTCCCTCTGACAGGTGGGACCCACCTACCAGGGCCATCTTCTTCCTCGCGTTAACCACGCCGATGACCGTTTCCTCTGCGCGCAGTAACTCGCCCCCTCTCTCTTAATCCCCTTTATTCCCCTGCCGTTTCGACGGTAGCCCGCATCTATAAGAAGGCCTCCACCCCCTCTTTCTTTCCCCTCTATTTTCTACCTCGCCCGGCGACCACGCTGCTCGAATTCGAGATCCGCACCTCGCAGTTACCGACGAACTCCGGCGACCAATTCATGGAGCACCAGAGGATCCCCGCCTCTCCTACTGCGCCACCGAGCCCGCCATGTTGTGCTACACCTTGCTAGCGCGTGGGTGACGGCACCAGAAGATTCCTTGTGCATGGTGAATAACCAGCCAGTTGGGAACACCAAGAGGAAGGTATGATGAGTATAGCAGCTAGTTTTCCCTCAGTTAAGAAACCAAGGTTTAATATTGATCAGGAGAAAAGCAGACAATAACGACTGAAGGTGATGCTTGCTAGTTTGCGACAGCTTCGGACAATTTATATATGGCGCCTCATCCAAGCTTTGCTTGCTAGCTGCAACGCGGAACCTGCACACAACACAACCAAGTACTTTGTTCCCAACTTGCGATGAGGTTGTCAATCTCACCGGTTTGCTTGAAACAAAGGTTATGAGCGTATCCAGTGGAAAACAGTAGAAGTATGCGAGTAAAGTAAACAGTGCGAGTAAAGTAAATAGGTGATAGCAATATGATGGAAATAGGACCGGGGTCCACAGTTCACTAGTGGTGTCTCTCCATAAGATAAATAACACATGCTGGGTAAACAAATTACAGTTGGGCAATTGATAGAATAAAGATAATAGTGATATGTCAAGAAGATCACTACGAGATTTACTCTGGGCATTACAACAAAATACATAGACCGCCATCCAACTGCATCTATGACTAATAATCCACTTGTGGCGAATCAATCCGAGAACTCCACAAGTATTAAGTTGCGAACAACAAATAATTGCATTAAGCAAAGTGTGTAATGTAAACAAAGCATATTCCCTTGAGCATATGAATGTTGTTTTCTCCCTAGTAGCAACAGCACATCTACAACCTTAGAGGTTTCTGTCACTCCCCCAGGTTAAATAGAGGCATGAACCCACTATCGAGCATAAATACCCCCTCTTGGAGTCACTAGCAACTACTCGGCCAAGATAGCTACTAACAACGGAGAGCATGCAAGATCATAAACAACATAGAGATAACAAAAGATATAATTCAGTACAGCAACTTAATCATAACACCAATATTCATCGGATCCCAACAAACCAAACATGTAGAATTACATAACGGTGATCTCAATCATGTAAGGCAGCTCATGAGATCTAAACATGAAGCACATGGTGGAGAAGACAACCATCTAGCTACTGCTATGGACCCATAGTCCATGGTAGACTACTCACTCATCGCTCCGGAGGCAAGCATGGCGATGAAGAGGACCTCCGGTGGTGATTCCCCTCTCCGGCAGGGTGCCGGGAAGAGTTTCTGGACCCTCCCGATCTTCGGGTCGATGGCGGAGGCGGATCACGATGTGTTCTGGAAAGTGATCGGGTACTTAGGTTTTTTCCGTCGGGGGGTCTTTATAGGCGAAGAGGCGATGTCAGAGGTGGAGCCAGGCGGCCTCACACCATGGCGGCGCGGCCAGGGCCTGGGCCGCGCCAGCCAGGTGTGAGCCTGGCATGTGGCTCCCCTCCTACTCTCCTTCGGATCTCTGGAAGCTCCCGGACAAAATAAGACTTCAGGAACTTATTTCGTCCAATTCCGAGAATATTTCCTGTGTATCACTTCTGAAACACAAAAACAGCAGAAAACAGGGAACTGGCACTGTGGCAACTTGTTAGTAGGTTAGTTCCGGAAAATGCATAAAAGTGCCACGAAGTGTAACGAAACATTAGGCAAATGGTGTAAAAACAAGCATGGAGCATCAAAAATTATAGATACATTGGAGACGTATCAAGCATCCCCAAGCTTAACTCATGCTCGTCCTCGAGTAGGTAAGTGATAACAAAAGAATAATTTTTTAGGTGACATGCACCTACACAATCTTGATCATATATGTAAGCATTTGTAAACATGCAAATGAACACAAACAAAAGATCATGAAAATGAAACAATGAAAGTCAAACGTGTGTTGAAATCATAAGGAAAAACATACAAATGGTTTTCAGCTTGTCCTTCAAGGAGAGCAAAACATAAATGCATAGGACACCTTCAAGTTTAAGAGGGCGACTAGATACAAATAATTTGAGAACATGTGAAACCAGCAATATGAATCAATCAATGTAAACTTTGGGACAATGCACATTATACTAAGAATGACAACTATGCTCTCTTAATGGTGCATAAAGATAGAAGGTGGTGACTCAATATAAAAGTAAAAGAAAGGCCCTTCACAGAGGGAAGCAGTGATTTCAAGTTTTATAACCTTCAAAAATTATGGTACTTACCGGCTTTGAGCTCTCATTGCCCCCATCATAAGCATCTTGAATGGTTAAAGTTAATGCGAGAACAATTATGATGCATATGCTTGACAAATCATAAGTTGAAAACCTCGTGTCCCGTGAATACGAGTACCCAAACCTCATGCTACTTTACTTAGAGTCCCAAGCAAGGCTCTTGTCATTGTAAATATATGCATATCATTGAGAACCGCCAATGGGGTACCTCCGTGCCCGATGACATGGAACAAGCCCACATCAAAATGACAGGACAAGTAGACAATGAACACCTCGACATCTCTTTTATTTGCCATTTGTTTAGCTTTTTATTGTGAGATGCGTCGTCTAATGTTCACCATGGGTATGCTGCAAATTTCCACCATGAATTATGCATGGCTTAGATTAGCGGCCCGGCGTTTCCCTAACACATATACAAACTCCATGATCCCCACAAGATTCCCAATTCATTTCACACCGCGGGCATCCATAAACAAAAGATCACGATATCAACTCAAATAAGAAGTGCAATGTTGAAAGCTTGCCCATGACTGCATGGCTGGGCTAGTCTCCAACTTACAACTTGCAAGCATAACAACTCAACATAAGAGACCACAATGTCAAATTTTTAAGAACAGGAAAAAGTAAAGTGTGCCTTCCGGTTCGTGAGAGCTTTACTGACCGAATTTCGCATAACACTGGTAAGAGTTTAATTTGAAGAGAAAATAAAAGCAAGTCAAACTTACTTGGAATAGCAAATTGCTAGTAGGTATGTATGGTGGACACTTTGGAAAACTTTGGCTTTTAGGAGTTGGATGCACGAGTAGAGCTCATACTCAGTACAAGGCGAGGGCTAGCAAAAGACTGGGAGCGACCAACTAAGAGAGCAATAATGGCCATAATCATGCAAAGCGACAAAGCGACATTAAAAGAAGCATAAGATGGCATCAAAAGTCAAAAACTAAATGATCATAAAGGCTATTGGCGACTTTGTAAGAGTTTAACATGTGTGAGCATGTGCCAAGTCAACCCAAATAAAGCATCAAGGAGAAAACCAAAATAATGCTTCCAAATAATTAAAAACAACGCATGATTTTTTCAAAGGCTCATTAAGCAATCTCAGTTATTTGAGACAAGTCATGCTACAGCAAAACCACTAAGCATACTATCAAAAAGACATCAAGCACGACATGAAAAAGCCTAAGCCGCAGTCTACACAAGCTCCTTCTTGTACCACTTTTTTGCATAAAGCTTTTTCTCTTTTCCAACACCATTTGAAATTTTTAAAGACACCTCTTTTGATGAAAACCAATAAAGATCAGAGGCAAAAATACACCTTGATGAAAAGATATGACAAGGTCTGAACGCAAATCAAGGCGAAAATGAAAACCAAAAGCAGTAGCGGAAAAAGAAGAACACCCGGTGAAATTGTAAAAATGAAAAACGGAGTGTTCTTGGCAAATGAAAACGAGTACATCTCCTCCAAAGGAAATTTGTTGGGGTCCAACCATTTATTGCAGCAAACAAAACAAAATAACAAAGAAAACTAAAAAAACTGACGCTCCAAGAAAAACACATAGTGCATGAAGCAATAAAAATATAGTGTCTTGAAAGGTGACCTGATTTTTGCCGATGAAGAAGGGGTGCCTCGGGGGCATCCCCAAGCTTTGACGCTTGTACTTCTTGGATATTTATTGGGGTGATGCATGGGCATCCCCAAGCTTGATCTTTTGTCCATTCTTCAACTCATCTCATCATTCTCCAATCCCTACACTTGAAAACTCCCTTCATATAAAACTAAACACAATCTATTAGCAACATTAGTGTAGCATAACATATAATCAACCTCTTTTTGCTTCAGGTTTCAACTCAAAACCACCACATATATAGCACATACTACTGTAGCAACTTCCCCAAAAGTTCCATGATCAAAAGAACTCAAAAGAAAGCGATAAAGCGGCAAACATAAATATTGGCAGAAATCTGTCAAAACAGAACAGCTGACAAAGGTCGAATTTTTGAGGGATTTTCTGTTGCTCAAATCAAAAAGTGTTCAACTAATGAAAGTTTTGATATAACCTGGGGCATATGCACAAGAAATCGCAGGTCCAAAAGATATACAGAGAATTTATACGAATTTTTATGGTGCAGCACCGAAAATAGTTTCAGGACAGCAACATCCCCAAATCTTTACCTCACTCAAATTAAAGGCTTCTCTTGGCACAAAAACAAAATAAACAAGATAAGGAGCGGTCATTACAGTAGTAATGACTTCCAAGACTCAAATAAATGAAAAAGTACTGAAATAAAATATTGGGTTATCTCCCAAGAGTGCTTTTCTTTAACGCCTTTGAGCTAGGCGCAGAAAATTGCGAATCAAGTAACATCAAGTGATGAAGTGCTAGGATCAGCGGGTGCCTTACGTCTTCCTTTCTTACCTTTGCTCTTAACTCTAGGAAAGACATGGCTGTTGCAAGGTGGAGAGGTAAATTTTATGTTGCCTTTTCCCACATCAATGACGGCGCCTAGGAGCTTTAATCGAGATCTTCCAAGTGTGATTTGTCCTTTTCCTACACATTCAATAACAAGATAATCAGTAGATATCATTCTTCCTAGGACTTTTGTAAAGACTCCTTCAGCAACTCCAATGGGAAATATAATGGCATTATTAGTAAGAGAAATTCCTTCTTCCCCCTCAGAAAGATTCCAAAGGCTCAAAGATTCATAAACATCCTTTGGCATGAGACAAAATTCAGACATAATATCACAACGAGCATGAAAAGTTTCACCACTAATGGTGATTTTTAACGTAGGATACCAACTCGAAGGTTCAGAATTTGTTGGCACATAATCAAAATGCTGGCGCAAAGTATTGTAGCAAGAATTCAAACTAGCAGTGCGAGTCTCAAGAGTATCAAGTCTATTAAAAATGCACACAAGAGAGGAATCAAAATAGGTAGCCATGCTATAAATTGTAATCAACTTTTTTATAATGTTGAAGGCTTGATCTCCATCATGAAGGAAATCTCCTTCTGCAGTAGCATCCAAAGCATATCTATAACAAAGAGCAAGTCCAAAGTAAAAGCTACTAAGAAGCAAACTCAAGGTCATTTTAGGTTCAGTTTTTCCATGCCAATCATAAATTCTAGACCAAGCTTCTTTAAAACTTTCCTCATCCTTCTGTTTAAAAGTAAAAAATCATGTCCTCGGGCGACATAGTAGTAGCAACTGAACTAGACATAATAAACAACTACCAAGGATTCTAATTTTTTTGGGTTTTTGATATAAAACAATGCAGGTAAAATAAATAAAGTAAAGCAAAACAATAACAAAGTAAAGGATGTGCGTGCGAAAACTCCCCTCGCAGAAGTCTTCCACTCTTCCTCGGCAACGGCGCCAGAAAATTAGCTGCTGACGCGTGGGTGATGGCACCAGAAGATTCCTTGTGCGTGGTGAATAACCAGCCAGTTGGGAACCCCAAGAGGAAGGTATGATGAGTATAGCAGCTAGTTTTCCCTCAGTTAAGAAACCAAGGTTTAATATCGAACAGGAGAAACGCAGACAATAACGACTGAAGGTGATGCTTGCTAGTTTGCGACAGCTTCAGACAATTTATATATGGCGCCTCGTCCAAGCTTTGCTTGCTAGCTGCAATGCGAAACCTGCACACAACACAACCAAGTACTTTGTTCCCAACTTGCGATGAGGTTGTCAATCTCACTGGTTTGCTTGAAACAAAGGTCATGAGCGTATCCAGTGGAAAACAGTAGAAGTATGCGAGTAAAGTAAACAGTGCGAGTAAAGTAAACAGGTGATAGCAATATGATGGACATAGGACCGGGGTCCACAGTTCACTAGTGGTGTCTCTCCATAAGATAAATAACACATGCTGGGTAAACAAATTACAGTTGGGCAATTGATAGAATAAAGATAAATGTGATATGTCAAGAAGATCACTACGAGATTTACTCTGGGCATTACAACAAAATACATAGACCGC
The DNA here is from genome assembly GCA_007115705.1 of Dactylis glomerata. Lineage (NCBI taxonomy): Eukaryota > Viridiplantae > Streptophyta > Magnoliopsida > Poales > Poaceae > Dactylis > Dactylis glomerata. The sequence goes on along the minus strand of QXEO01000225.1, from coordinate 3,133,445 downwards.
CATCCAACTGCATCTATGATTAATAATCCACTTGTGGCGAATCAATCCGAGAACTCCACAAGTATTAAGTTCCGAACAACAGATAATTGCATTAAGCAAAGTGTGTAATGTAAACAAAGCATATGCCCTTGAGCATATGAATGTTGTTTTCTCCCTAGTAGCAACAGCACATCTACAACCTTAGAGGTTTCTGTCACTCCCCCATGTTAAATAGAGGCATGAACCCACTATCGAGCATAAATACCCCCTCTTGGAGTCACTAGCAACTACTCGGCCAAGATAGCTACTAACAACGGAGAGCATGCAAGATCATAAACAACATAGAGATAACAAAAGATATAATTCAGTATAGCAACTTAATCATAACACCAATATTCATCGGATACCAACAAACCAAACATGTAGAATTACATAACGGTGATCTCAATCATGTAAGGCAGCTCATGAGATCTAAACATGAAGCACATGGTGGAGAAGACAACCATCTAGCTACTACTATGGACCCATAGTCCAAGGTAGACTACTCACTCATCGCTCCGGAGGCAAGCATGGCGATGAAGAGGACCTCCGGTGGCGATTCCCCTCTCCAGCAGGGTGCCGGGAAGAGCTTCTAGACCCTCCCGATCTTCGGGTCGACGGCGGCGGCGGATCGCGATGTGTTCTGGAAAAGTGATCGGGTACTTAGGTTGTTTCCGTCGGGGGGTCTTTATAGGCGAAGAGGCGATGTCAGAGGTGGAGCTAGGCGGCCTCACACCATGGCGGCACGGCTAGGGCCTGGGCCACGCCAGCCAAGAGTGAGCCTGGCCTATGGCTCCCCTCCTACTCTCCTTCGGATTTCTGGAAGCTCCCGGACAAAATAAGACTTCAGGAACTTGTTTCGTCCAATTCTGAGAATATTTCCTGTGTATCACTTCTGAAACACAAAAACAGCAGAAAACAGGGAACTGGCACTGTGGCAACTTGTTAGCAGGTTAGTTCCGGAAAATGCATAAAAGTTCCACGAAGTGTAACGAAACATTAGGCAAATGGTGTAAAAAACAAGCATGGAGCATCAAAAATTATAGATACGTTGGAGACGTATCACACCTCCCTGTAAGTTTTGAGTGGCCAGAAACCTTAGCAAATCAGCGATTCAACCATGTCAGAAACATCACCGCCGCTCCCCTAATTCCAGCCGCCCCTCTGCTTCCTCTCGGAACGACATCGACGTCGCCGTTCAAGCTTTCGACATCGGCGTTGTCCCCCGCTCTCTTCCGCAGCTTCCTCACCGTCGCCGTTCATCGGAATCGCGCCATCGTCCACGTCCAGAGCCGCTAGCTCGCCGCTGGCGGTCGGAACCCTAACCCCACGGTGAGCCTCCCCCAGATCTATTCTCGTTCGTCAGATGTAAATCCAAGGGTCCAAAATAGATCACTTAACTGAACCGGTACAGATAGATCTAAACCACCCACTCCACTTTAGATCCTACGGTCCATAGAGCTAATCCATCCGAACCGGTATCCTCCAATCAGAAGCTGCCACATGTCGGCTCACGATTTAAACTCGATTCAAATAGAAGTTTGAAACCAGATTTAATCCAAATATTTGGAAATTCATATCTTTTGATCTGTAGGACCAAAAATAACAAATGATATACCGTTGGAATCCTTGGGACTTGTAGAATCCAGTAGTACAATAATATTTTATATTTTATGGGTTCAATTTGAATTTATCATTAGAACTGAATCAAACCTTCTTTTAACCTAATTAATTCATATCTTTAGTTCCGTTAATCCAAAATTTGCAAATTTGTAGTCCTTGGAATCCTCTCAACATGCAGAACATCATAGGAACAAAAAAAATCCAAACTTGAAATGTGCACACACCTTGTGCATTCAAATCTATCCAAATCACTAATTTGACCATATCTTGAGTTCTAAAATTTATTTTAGAATGATTCCAATTTCAGTAGCTTTGTTTTACTGCAAGCTATCTAGTAGTATCACTCCTATATTTGATTGAACCATTTTGCAATTATTCAAATTCTAACATGAGGATTTGAGTAATTTCCACTATAGAAATAAACCTATACCTTTTCAGTAATGTTTCTTTCTACATTAGCAAATCCTATAATCATACCTAGTCATCAATGTTGTCTAAACAACATCTTGATCAAGATCATATCTACTTAGACCTATCTTGTCTAGTTCACACATATTCAAATTACAAATGTGTTGTTTGAGTAAAGTGTGATACATCTCAATCATAGAAATTCTATTCTTGCTATCTTTGTGGTGTTGATCTAATCAACATTATAGCATCTATCCAATACTCCCTGTACCCAATAGGAACCTTAAACCATAATCTCAAATGTTATCTACCCATACTCAATCCTCTGTCCACTTGATCCTGATTTCATGTGTAGAACTATTCAATTAACAAATGAGTTAATTGAGCAACTCTATGTTTCATGAATCCTTGACCCCTACCTTGTCCAACTAAACATATTTTGTCTAATTCATATATGTACTCAAATTGCAATTGTGCTACTTGAGTAGAATATGAATTCCTCTCAAACTTAGGTTCTATTAATGTGGAGTTGTTATAACCCGTACCATAGTATGTGTTATACACCATGTTGATCAATGAACCATTTTAGCCATGTCCTCAAATATCAATCATTCATACCCAATCCAATGCCTACTTAGTTTTGTTCACATGTATTGAACTGTTCAACTTGCAAATGTGCTAATTGAGTAGTTCAAGCATTCTTAAAACCTAGCCTAGTTCCTAAGTGCAATAGATACTATTTAAGAGTAATTGTTGTCACATTTAATCAATAGTGTTGTAGTTGCACAAATTGACTCTTGTGTAATTTATTTCACATGAGCTATTCCTAAAACTCTTATATGCTTTGATAAAGCATAAAAACTTCATCAATTATATTTGCCTAGACCATTTCTCTCTCAAATCATATTGATCTTCCCCAGCTAAGCCCTCAAATCCATATCTCACAAATCATGACCCTTGGCCATACCTTTCTTGTCATAAAATCTCAATAAATCTAAATTGTTAAACAAACACTTTTTAATTGTTTGATTGTGTTTGTATGGTGTGTTTATGATATGCTATTTCTGTGCTATAGTTGGTGCGAAGAGCTACGTGCTTAGTTGAGAGAAGTGAAACGTCGTGATCTTCAAAAAGGCAAGTGACACACATATCCCCTACCTATTTTACTATTGCATTAGTGTTTTCAGTAGTATGCATGATAGGTGGAATATTTAACTGTTTTATAAAATGCTTAGATCCTAGTAGTGTGTAGCTATCCTTCAAACCCCACCTGTTAGGATGCTAAATACTTTGAAGAATATTGATGCCATGCTATGATCACTTGATAAAGTGTTTTGTGAACAAATTAAGAACTTGTGGATTGCCACCCAGGAACAAAGAGGTTACCATGTCTTCCATGCTTAGAGCTAAAATGAAACACCTAGGTGGATTGGTTTGATGTTGGAGGCGATGTTGAGTGGCGACCCGGGGCTACACGTTGTGTAGTTGCTGCCTGGGCGTTCACTTGTGGATTGCCACCCAGGAACAAAGAGGTTACCATGTCTTACATGCTTAGAGTGCTTCTAGTGCAGCCTTATGACAATATGGGCTCTGTCTTGACTGATTACATGTGAGGGTGCAACTTGTGAGCAAGAAGTGGCAGGTAGTTGAATTGTAGGTTGGGAACGGAGCTTGCTAGTTAGTTGCTCTCTCCTTCTAAAACGTCTCGTCTCATTTTATGTATGGGCATAAAATGAGTCTTAAGGTGAAAGTGCACAACCCCTGCAGGGTGTCAAAACTAATCGATTAGCCGTGTCCTCGGTTATGGAAAATTGAGTCTCTAGACATGGAATGTACGGAAGAATCTCATCACCTTTTTAAAATAATTAAAACTTGTGTAGAAAGTGGGGATGCCTCAGGGCTACATGCCTGGCAGTGAAAACCATGTATGTGGTGGTGACCTGAGAGATTAACCTGGTTTTGTAGAGTGACTACCCGGGGCTACATACTGGCAGTGAAAACTATGTATGTGGTGGTGACCTAGGAGTTATCTTGATATTGAGAGATTAACCAAGTTTTGTAGAGTAACTACCCGGGGCTACATACTGGCAGTGAAAACCATGTATGTGGTGGTGACCTAGGAGTTATCTTGATATTAAAGAAAAATCAGAATGTTTGACATGTTTTGGTTTGGAAAATATAGGATAAAATTGGATTGATGCAATTCAGCCTTTGAGATCCACCAGCCAAATATCATGTAGACAGCTTTTTTACAACAGCCACCAAATATGTGTCATTTGCCAGTACATCATTGTACTGACCCCTCTGGGGCTGCCTATTCAAACGTGCAGGTTTTTCATTTCGAGTAAAGAACCAGGAGTAGGATCTCGAGCTTACATCCCAACATGGCTGCCTGTGGCACTTGATGAAGATGAAGGCTCATTGCCACTTTGTTTTCCGATGTGTATCCGTAAGGTTTGAATACCCCGTATCTGGATCCCCGATGTAAATCTTGATACTATGCAATGAATATTTCATTTTGTTCTGTGGTGCTATCAGTGATCCAGGGAATAGCACTTAACACAGAGGTTCCACCTTAATCCAAAGGTGGGGCGTCACATGTCGGCCCTTGAATTAGCATACTCATGTGTATGTACTTCTTCTTCAGGCACAGCCAGGGGGGGATGTTGTACATCCATACAAACACCGGCCAGGTGCTATGCTTGCTGCTCTGGTTCCCAAACGGATTGAGTCCATCGGTGCTCGCACCAAGCCTGATGTTCCTTGGATCACTCCCGAATTCTTTGTAGTACTCCTGGTCTAATGCTCTCCATTGGCTTGCATCCGAAGGGTGCGTCAGCACTGGCTCTTCAACCCGTTTTGGATCAAGCAACACCGCCGCCTTTCTATCCGCGTGCCAGAGCATGAGCTTTGCTTCCTTGGGGTCCGTGAAGTACCACTGCAGACGGTGCCTTAGCGGGAAGTACCACACAACTTTTCGAGGAGCCTTCTTGGTCCCTCTCTTGTACCGATCAGCTTCGCACACTGGGCATGTGGTCTCGTCCGCGTGCTCATTCCGATAAATTATGCAGTCGTTGATGCAGGCGTGGTATTTTGTGTGCGGCAAATCGAGAGGGAACATGATTTTTTGGCCTCATTTAGACTACCGGCACACGTGTTATCTTTAGGAAAGCGCTTCTTCAGCCATCGGAAGAGGTCATCCACGCTCGAGTCGGACCATCCGTGTCTTGCCTTCATCTCCAGAAGATCGAGAGCTACTCTCAAGCGGTTCTCCTCCGGCTCGCGACCAGGTGCGTCGTACAATGGAGTTCTCGAGTCTATCTCCAGTTGCGCCAGCTTAGATTTCCGTCTATCGCCAGCTCTGGCGCCAGTCGATATGTTGTTCATAAGAAGTTCTTGAAAGTGAGGGTCCTGCATGGCTACAGTTAGCGGGGTACTCCTGTCCTCGACTTCTATATTTTCCACTTCTTCTTCTTCATCGTCGTGGGCGGCATCCTCTTCGTCGTCTTCATTGCCGTCTTCCTCATTTTTTGATCTCACCGCCCCATCTTGGTCATGATTATCATCTTGGTTATCATCACCCATCCACTGGGTGTGGTCCTCCATAAAACTATACCTAAGCAGGTGCTCCTTCACCGTGCCTGAGGAGGGGGTGAACATGGACCCTAGTTTGCATCTTCGGCACGGACACCTTATATACATGTCGTTATTTCGATGCATCTCGACCGTCGCGCGTTGCATGTATCTATCCACATTGCTTTCTCTCATCGTGAACACCATTGTTGCCTGTTACAACAAGAGAATTGATTAGAATGATCGTCTCGGTTATCACGGAAAATTTTGGCATGCCCTTCCCTAAAAAGGTCACGTGGAGAGCTAGAAATTCGCCGGAATGGAAGTCAATCAACATTCCAGCAAAATATCGGCAACTCATTCTCATGCCATCATGTCTTTCTCTCTTGTTATGAACGTACCTATTAGACCGGTACGTATATTGATGCGTCAACCGTTACTATGAAGTTCTAGATCTAGATCTAGATCTACAAGCATGCATGTATTTGGGAGAGATCTAATTTGGTAGAGGGTGAATGCATGTGGGTAGGAAGAGATTGGCTAAGATACATCAAATATTGTTGGTTAAAATAGCTAAATTGGGAGGAGGGAAGTGGGGAAATGAGTTTGGAGGTGGTTTGGCTCGAGTTGCAATAAGTGAGGGAGGGGAGGGAGATGGGTGGTGGTGGTGGTAGGTGGAGAGTTTGGCTGGAAATATCCCAGGTTATCCCTAGCGCATAAGCTTGTATGCGCCGGAGATAACCCCCTTTATCGCCGGCGCATAGCCACGATTCGCCGGGGGTAACCTTTATCGCCGGCGCATAAAGGCAAATTCGCCAGGGGTAAAAATTACCCTGGAAGGGGGTGGCCCCAGCCCACCTTATCCCCGGTGCACGGAGCATATATTCGCTGGCGGTAAGTCTCCTATCCCCGGCGCATAAGTGCTGTATGCGCCGGGGATAAATATTCTTATGTGTCTTACCTGTGCTGGTGGGCCCCGCATCCCATATCGCTGGCGAATAAGTACGCTATGCGCCGACGATAAACCGTTATCGCCGGTGAATATTATGCTATGCGCCAGGGGTAATATTACCACCGGCAAGTTACATTCTGATGCGCCGGCGATAAGCCTGCCTGCTATAAGCTTTTCTCTACTAGTGTTATTTATAAGCACATATTAATGGGCCTCCGCGAAAACAAGGCCCATAAAATATTTACAAAGGAGTTAAATTCTGCACATAGCAGACGATAATAAGAAGAATATATCAAAGAAAGTACGGGAAACCTCGCCTTGGACTCGGGGGCTTATGAATTCAAGGGAAAAAAGAAAAGGTAATGAGTATACTAGGAAGAATTTATATCCTTTGAGCCTATACCCAAGAAAAGTTTCTCAGCTATAGCCTCGGGGGCTACTCCCATCGGGAGCGCTGAGCGCGCACCCGATAGAAAATAGAGAAGCAGCAATAAAGCTGAAGAAGCTACGGTTAAGGAATTAATGGATATGGTATGAGTCGCCAACATTTCGACAACAATGAAACTTCGACTACATAGTCGACGAAATATAGAGCGATTACTCCCATCGGGAGATATTCATGAGAAGTTAATATAAATTCAAAAGATTTTGGATATTACATTAGTCAAATAAGACTGCGACATGTGATTCTCGAGTTGCGTTATCGCAATGAAACTCGAATGCCGTGATTTATCACGAAGGTAAGACCCCGGGATCCGTCCTGTGTGGCCTAGTATACGCACATGGATGCGCTCTGCTGGTATGTATCCGTGTCTACGACGCGAAGAAAATCCTGGTGGACGCACTGGGTACCCTGAGAATTACTGGGATTCATTCTTTGTAAGTCCTAAATGCGGCAAAAGAGTGGGTTTGACCGGTATCCCGAATTCAAGTCCAAGGGGATTGAATTTGAAGTAGGTGGCAAGTATTTGTTCTAGTAGTTAACTGACCTCTTGATCTGTCAGAGTTGTCAGGCTTGTTCATCAAAACCCCTTGCGAGATATTATCATGAAAATAAGTCGAAAGACCAAGTCAAAGATTTGAAGATGTGAAGAAGTCGAAGAATTGATCAAGTTGAAGACTTAAAAGATTAGAGATTCAACCCGAATCTGCAATTCTGGTAGAATCTCTGGGGCTACTGACAAGGGTATAGCTAATAGAGCCCGTTAGTTGAGTACCCCTGAGGCCCGTTAAGCTAGGCCCAATTGTAATGATAATCGAGATACGAGTTCTTACCATATGTCGATATTGTAATCTGTATCGGATCCCACCCGATCCTCGAGACCTAGCCATCTATATATAGGGGCCAGGAGGGGACGGTGTGGGACAGATTGAAAGCAAGCAAGGTTCAACACCCGAATTTACTTTTGATATACACCTGTTTCGACTAACTTTACCTTCGAATTCATTCGACGCCCTATCTCCCCGATCCTAAGTCCTTCATTTAGGACATTTGTCGAGTTAACCCTCGTCAGCGGTGGTGAGTCTTTATCATCATCAGACATCTAAGGTAGAGGTTCCCCGTCAAGGTAAGATGTCTTGGTCTCCAATATCCTGAAACTTGCAGTAGCACTCATTTGTTTAAACCTAGCTTCATGCTCACAGTTTTGGTTCTGCAAGTCGTAGAGTTGTGCTTGTAATTTGTTGGTGGTCTCATGGAGTGACAAGATGTCATCCCAGAGCTCTGCAGTCTCTTTCTTGTGCTTGGCGATGAGCTCTTGATTTATCCTATAGATGATGTCCACCTCGTGTTCCACCATCTTCTTATATTTAAAAACTTCTTGTTCCAGCACTTCCATCCTGGCTTCGAGACTTCCTTCTCCTGTAGGGCCCTAGACATCTTCTATCTGCAACTCCCCATCCTTGAGTGACAACTCCTTCGGATGCATCTTCAGCTCCCTCATGTACGGATTAATGATGTCCGCAAGAGAGTTCTCCTTGGATGAACCGGACGAAGACATTGTAACTCTAAAGCTGAGAACAATTTCCTGATAGAAACAGATCGAAACAAAAACACGATGAGAAAATGATATACAGACCTCGGGCAATCTAGGGGGTTATATAGGCGAAAATTAAACATTGAAACGAAATCACAGGAAGAAACCGGGACGGAAACGAGCTCCGGGGTGGTCTCACCACAGGGCGGCGCGGCCTGGAGTGGGCCCGCGTCCCCCTGGTGGTAAGGAGCCATCGGACTCCGTCTCCTGCCCGTTTTTGTCTCGTGATTTTTCATATTTAATAAAAATGACAAAAATATTAATGGAAAAGTTTAACGTGAACCTTTCTGACTAGAACTGTTACCTATTCGAAAATGAACTCTGCAGGTTCCTGCATATTGTCCTGGATGAATTCTTCCGAAGTCACCATTTGAATAACATCAACATCTTCATTATAAGAATCTCCAGCAATATAATGTTTGAGTCTTTGCCCATTCACCACTTGTGTAGTGTTATCTTTTAACGAAGCAATCTTTATCGCACCTTAGCGGTACACCTCTTCAATAACAAAGGGTCCATCCCATTTTGAGAGTAATTTTCCTGCAAAAAATCTGAGACGAGACCTATACAATAGAACTTTCTCACCAACATGAAACTCTCTCTTAAGAATTCTCTTATCATGCCATTGTTTGACTTTCTCTTTGAAGAGTCTGGCATTCTCGTAAGCTTCGTTTCTCCATTCATCTAAAGAACTCAAATCAAGCAACCTTTTCTTACCGGCAAGTTTAAAATCCCTATTAAGCTCTTTCACTGCCCAAAAAGCTTTGTGTTCTAATTCTAAGGGCAAGTGACATGCTTTTTCGTAAACCATCTTGTAAGGAGACATGCCCATGGGGTTCTTATAAGCCGTTCTATAAGCCCATAAAGCATCATTTAACTTGCTAGCCCAGTTTTTCCTAGATCTATTAACAGTCTTCTGCAAGATAGACTTGATCTCTCTATTCGATAGCTCTACTTGCCCACTAGTTTGGGGATGATAAGCAGAAGCAATTCTATGATTAACGTCATATCTAGTAAGAGTTTTTCTAAAACCGCCATGAATAAAATGAGAACCTCCGTCAGTCATAAGATATCTAGGTACACCAAACCTAGGAAAAATAACATCCTTAAGCATTTTTAACGAGGTCTCACCATCGGCACTCTTTGTAGGTATAGCTTCTACCCACTTGGTAACATAATCAACAGCAACAAGTATATGAGTATAACCTTTTGAAGGAGGAAAAGGACCCATAAAGTCAAATCCCCAATAATCAAATGGTTCAATAACAAGAGAATAACTCATAGGCATTTCATTACGTCTAGAAATATTACCAACTCTTTGACATTCATCACAAGATAGAACAAACTTTCTAGCATCTTTAAAAAGGATTGGCCAATAAAAACCTGATTGTAGAACCTTTTGTGCAGTTCTATCTCCAGCATGATGTCCTCCATAAGCACTACCATGGAATTTTCTCAATATCTCTTGTTGTTCATATTCTGGAACACATCTTCGCATGATACCATCAACTCCTTCTTTATATAAGTGTGGGTCATCCCAAAAGTAATGCCTCAAATCATAAAAGAATTTCCTTCTTTGTTGAGCTGTAAAGGTTGGAGGCAAGTACTTGGAAACAATAAAGTTAGCATAGCATACCAAGGATTCTCTCTCGAAGTTACCTTTATTGAGGCCAACTGTTCATTTGGAAAACTGTCGTTAACAGGAATAGGATCAAAAGAAATGTTTTCCAACCTAGACAAATTGTCAGCAACAGGATTTTCAGCACCTTTATTATCTACAATATGCAAATCAAACTCTTGTAAAAGCAACACCCATCTAATAAGCCTAGGCTTAGCATCCTTCTTCGACATAAGATATCTAATAGCAGCATGATCAGTATGAATAGTAACTTTAGAATCAACAATGTAAGGTCTAAACTTATCACATGCAAAAACAACAGCAAGAAACTCCTTCTCAGTAGTAGCATAATTCTTCTGAGCAGCATCAGAGTCTTACTAGCATAATGAATAACATCCAACTTCTTATCTACGCGCTGTCCGAGAACAGCACCAACAGCAAAATCACTAGCATCACACATTATTTCAAAGGGTAAATTCCAATCAGGTGGTTGAACAATAGGAGCAGTAGTTAAAGCCTTCTTAAGAGTTTCAAAAGCTTCCTTACAATCATCATCAAAAAAATGGTACATCTTTTTGAAGAAGATTAGTAAGAGGCTTCAAAATCTTAGAGAAATCTTTAATAAACCTCCTATAGAAATGAGCATGACCAAGAATACTACAAATACCTTTAACATCTCTAGGACATGGCATTTTCTCAATTGCTTCAACCTTTGCTCTATCAACTTCAATGCCTCTTTCAGAGATTTTATGTCCAAGAATAATTCCTCCATTCACCATAAAGTGGCATTTCTCCCAATTTAGAACAAGATTAGTTTCTTCACATCTCTGCAAAACTTTATCAAGATTGTGCAAACAATTATCAAAAGAAGTTCCATAGATGGAAAAATCGTCCATGAAAACATCCACAATTTCTTCACAAAACCCATAAAAAATAGCAGACATGCATCTTTGAAAAGTAGCAGGAGCATTGCACAAACCAAACGGCATACGTCTATAAGCATAAGTTCCATAAGGACAAGTAAAAGTGGTTTTCTCTTGATCTTGCTTTTTAACAGCAATCTGAGATAAACCAGAATAACCATCAAGAAAACAAAAATGAGTTTTCTTAGATAACCTCTCTAGCATTTGATCTATAAACGGTAAGGGATAATGATCTTTCTTAGTAACTTTGTTAACCTTTCTAAAATCAATGCACATCCTATAACCGACTACTACCCTTTGAGGAATAAGCTTGTTATTCTCATTAGGCACAACAGTGATACCTCCTTTCTTAGGAACACAATGAACAGGACTAACCCATCTACTATCAGCAATAGGATAAATAATACCAGCGTCAAGGAGCTTCAATACCTCATTTCTTACAACTTCCTTCATCTTGGGAATTAAGCGGCGTTGATGTTCAACAACTGGCTTTGCATCTGGCTCCATGTTAATAGCATGCTGACATATAGTAGGACAAATCCCTTTTAAATCATCAAGAGTATATCCCATAGCTCCTCGGTGTTTCCTCAATATTTCCAATAACATTTCTTCTTCCTTTCCTGAAAGTTTAGAACTGATAATAACAGGATATATTTTCCTATCATCTATATAAGCATACTTAAGATCATCAGGTAAAGGTTTTAATTCAAAAATAGGATCTTCCTTAGGTCGCAAAGTTGTACCAAGATCCTCAACACGTAAATTGTGCTTAATCAACGGTGGTTGACGAAGAAGAATATCGTCAATCTCTTCTCTTTCTTCCCTGAAGACATCACTTTCATGGTCCTCCATAAATTGCTGCAGAGCATTGTTAGGAGCAAGAGCAATAGAGGCAAGCTGTTCAACTCGAAAATTTTCATTAGGCAATTCATTTTCATAAGGAGCTTTAGCGAACTTAGAAAAATTAAACTCATAAGATTCTGCGTCAAACTTAGTCACAACTTTCTCCTTCTTACAATCTATCATAGCACTACAAGTATTCAAAAAGGGTCTACCAAAAATAGTAGGACAAGTTTTACTAACTTCAGTACCGAGTATAAGAAAATCAGTAGGGTATTTAGTCTTACCACATAAAACTTCCACATCTCGAACAATACCAAGTGGAGAGATAGTTCGTATATTAGCAAGCTGAATGACCACATCAATCTCCTCTAATTCACAAGGGGTAATTTCATGCATGATTTCTCTGTAAAGCTCTAAAGGAATAGCACTTAAACTTGCACCGATGTCACATAAACCATAATAGCAATGATCGCCAATCCTGACAGAAATAACAGGAACACTTGTTTTCCTAGGCCTACTAGGATGTGAAACAATGTTAGAAGCATCTTCACAAAAGACAATATGTTCATCTCCTACATTTTTAGTAACAAGGTCCTTCACTATAGCTACAGGAGACTTAATAGTAATTTGCTCATCAGGTTCTACAGCTTTCTTGGTACTTTTATTAAGTACACTTATGAAAGTGGAATGCTCCTTTACCTTAGCAGCGGAAAGGCGTTTTCTCAAAATAAGGTTCAGGCAAAACACGATCAACAGTACAAACTTCAGTAGTTTTAGCAGGAATTTGACTAATAGAATCTTTATAAGGCGCATGATACTTGTTCCAATCTTTCTTTGGAACATCAAGATAAGAGGCAAAGGCCTTAAAACAGTTAGCAAGTATCTGAGAATCAAGACCATAAATAGTGCTAACATTTTGAAAGTCATCGGTTCCCATAAAAGCTTTAATGCATTCATAATCATAATTTATACCTGACTTCCTACCTTTGTCGTTCTCCCATCCTTCAACATTTTTTTGAATACGGTCAAGAAGATCCCATTTAGCCTCTCCTTTCATATGTGTAAATGATCCAAAGCAAGAAGCATCCAATAAATCCTTGTCATGAAGAGCAAGCCTCACATAAAGTTATCAATAACAATATTACTGGGGAGCTCATGAATGGGACATTTGAGCATTAGTAATTTCAATCTCCCCCATGCTTGGGCAATACTGTCTCCATCATGAGGCCAAAAGTTATATATTCGATTATGATCTTTATGAATTTCACTTGGAGGATAAAATTTGGAATAAAAGAGAGGTACAATTTCCTCCCAAGCAATAGATGGACCGTTCTTTAGCAGCCTATACCACTCCTCAGCTCTGCCTTTCAGTGATAAAGATAATATTTTCCTCTTAACCTAGCTTGATGAAATACCTGCACACTTGAACAACTCGCATAATTCATGTATAAAGAGTAAATGATCACCTGGATGGACAGTTCCATCTCCTGAATAGCAGTTATTCATAACACGTTCAACAATTTTCATAGGTATTTTAAAAGGATCTAATTGAGCAGGCGGTGGTTCATCTACATCCGCAACAGTGGTAGTAGTGTTCCCAATAGGAAACCAAATGGAGAACTCTCCATAGCAAAATAAAATAAAAATAAAAGACAGAAATAAAAACAATACGCACAACGACGGTTACCTTTACCAATTCCACTCTTCAATAGCGCTTCACTCCCCGGCAACGGCGCCAGAAAATAGTCTTGATGACCCACAAGTATAGGGGGTATATCGTAGTACTTTTGATAAATAAGAGTGTCAAACCCAACGAGGAGCAGAAGGTGTTGACAAGTGGTTTTGATCAAGGATTCACTATAAATACTAGCAAACGGGTTTTCAAGGGTATTTGGTAATGCAGGTAAATAAAGTACGAGTAAATAAAAGACAATAATAATAATTGCTGCAAGTGGCCCAATCCTTTCTAGAGCAAAGGACAGGCCGGTGGTGTAACTTATGATGACCAAACGTTCTCGAGGACACACGGGAATTTCTGTCAAGTGCTTTCGCTTCATGCCACTAAATAATCTTTATTGGTTTGATAAGTGTTATGGGGGTGAACCTATGCTAGCACACTACCCTTACTAGGATTAATACACACTTGTGATTATACCCCTTGCAAGCATCCGCAAATACAAGAATGTAATTAAGATAAATCTAACCACAGCCTTAAACTCTAAGATCATATGCTCCCTGGTGCAATGTTTTCCCAACGGAGGTTTAGGTTTCTGTCACTCCAGCAACCCCACAATTAGTAGCCAAATACATAATACATTCCACTAGGCCCATAAATGGTGAAGTATCATGTAGTCAACGTTGATATGTCTCCAACGTATCCATAATTTTTGATGCTCCATGCTTGTTTTCACACCATTTGCTTAGTGTTTCGTTACACTTCATGGCATTTTTATGCATTTTCCGGAACTAACCTATTAACGAGATTCCATAGTGCCAGTTCCCTATTTTCTGCTATTTTTGTGTTTCATAAAAGTTACACAGGAAATATTCTCGGAATTGGACGAAACCAAAGCCAGTCATCCAGATATTTCACGGAGCTTCCAGAAGACCGAAGAGGAGACGGAGCCGGACCAGAGGGTGGCCACACCACCAGGGGCGCGTCCCACCCCTGGCCCGCGCCGGCCTATGGTGTGGGCCCCCTGGTCCACTTCTAACGCCGCCTCTTCGCCTATAAAGACCCCCCGATGGGAAAAACCTAAAGACCCGATCACTTTTCCAGAACACATCGCGATCCGCCGCCGCCGTCGACCCAAAGATCGAGAGGGTCCAGAAGCTCTTCCCGGCACCCTGCCGGAGAGGGGAATCGCCACCGGAGGTCTTCTTTATCGCCATGCTTGCCTCCGGCGCGATGAGTGAGTAGTCTACCTTGGACTATGGGTCCATAGCAGTAGCTAGATGGTTATCTTCTCCACCATGTGCTTCGTGTTTAGATCTCGTGAGCTGCCTTACATGATCGAGATCACCGTTATGTAATTCTACATGTTGTGTTTGTTGGGATCCGATGAATATTGGTGTTATGATTGAGTTGATGTACTGAATATTATCTTATGTTATCTCTATGTTGTTTATGATCTTGCATGCTCTCCGTTGTTAGTAGCTATCTTGGCCGAGTAGTTGCTAGTGACTCCAAGAGGGGGTATTTATGCTCGATAGTGGGTTCATGCCTCTATTTAATCTGGGGGAGTGACAGAAACCTCTAAGGTTGTAGATGTGCTGTTGCTACTAGGGGGAAAACAACATTCATATGCTCGAGGGCATATGCTTTGTTTACATTACACACTTTGCTTAATGCAATTATCTGTTGTTCGCAACTTAATACTTGTGGAGTTCTCGGATTGATTTGCCACAAGTGGATTATTAGTCATAGATGCAGTTGGATGGTGGTCTATGTATCTTGTTGTAATGCCCAGAGTAAATCTCATAGTGATCCTCTCGACATATCACGTTATCTTTATTCTATCAATTGCCCAACTGTAATTTGTTTACCCAGCATGTGTTATTTTATCTTATGGAGAGACACCACTAGTGAACTGTGGACCCCGGTCCTATTTCCTTTATATTGCGATCACCGGTTTATTTTACTCGCACTATTTACTTTACTCGCATAATATTACTATTTTCCACTCGATACGCTCATTACTTTGTTTACAGCAAACCGGTGAGATTGACAACCTCATCGTAAGTTGGGAGCAAATTATTTGGTTGTGTTGTATGCAGGTTCCATGTAGCTACTAGTTGAAGATGTGCTAACTCGTTTGATCGTAAACAGCGCCCTTGTTGGAGTGTCACTAGGCTATCAAGCATCACCTTCAGTCATTTGGCTTCTTCCCCTTCGGATCGATAAACCTTGGTTTCTTACTGAGGGAAAACCTTGCTGCTATATTCATCATACCTTCCTCTTGGGGTTCCCAACTGGACGGTGAAAAACTATCAACACCGTGCCGCATCAGACGTTTACATGACACCACTAGTAAAATAGCACCACAACAAATAAATATCAAACCATTAAATATTACTCAACATAATTCCACTACTAACATCTTGACTTCTCCCATG
Source organism: Dactylis glomerata (assembly GCA_007115705.1). Lineage (NCBI taxonomy): Eukaryota > Viridiplantae > Streptophyta > Magnoliopsida > Poales > Poaceae > Dactylis > Dactylis glomerata. The sequence continues at coordinate 3,117,335 of QXEO01000225.1, read as the reverse complement.
TCCTCAAGAACTAAACGAACTACTCACAAGACATCATATGGATCATGATCAGAGGTGACATAATGGTAAATAACAATCTGAACATAAACCTTAATTCAATGGTTCCACTCAATAGCATCAACCACAAGAGTAATCAACATTGGGAAAGTTTCCCCTAAGAATTTGACAAGATTCAACTCAAGATGTTACAGCGGGATGGCGTGGTGATGGTGGAGATGAAGGTGCTGGTGATGAGGATGATGGTGATGATGATGATGATCCCGATGAAGTCCAGGGCGATGATAACAATGATGGCGACGATCTCCCCTCTCCAAGAAAAAATTTCCTTGGCAGATTTCTGCCTGTCGGAGAGCTTTTCTCTCTCAGTATTTTCTGCCCCGCAGAGGCGGTGGTGTCTTTCTCTGATGCCCCCCCCCTCACTTAGGTTTTCAGGGACGACGATATACGCGAAGGGGCGATGGCAGTAGTGGGCCAGGGTGGCCTCACCACAGGCCGGCACAGCCAGGGGTGGGCCCGCGCCCCCTGTGGGTGAGCCCACCCTATGGCTCCTCTCGCCTCCTCCTTCTGGCTTCTTCAGTCTTTTGGCGAAATATAATTTTTTGGTATTTTTCTGGAATTTACTGATCTTCCGAAACATGGTGTCTTGATGGTCCTTTTTCCAGCAGAATATTGACTCCGGCAGCAAATCCTCCAATGATCATCAAACGTGTAAAAACAAAGGAAACAACATAAGTATCATCTCTAAATACTCCCTCCATCCCGGTTTTAAGGGCACAATTCATAAATCATGCAATCTCAAAATACCTCCACCTCTTAGGCATATTAGCATTTAAGGTGTTTAATTAGCAGCTTTGCATGAGCTGGTTTTTGCATTTTCAAGACCAAACAACCAATGCATGTCCTTTCTTATTAATTAATGGGTCTTTAAATGAGGACAAAGAGCCAAATCTCACTACCAATCATAAATCACCTAGAGCTAAGAGATTTGCAAATTATGCCCTTAAAACCGGGATGGAGGGAGTATGAAATATATCAATGAATAATAGTAAATTATGATACAAAATAGTGATGCAAAATGGACGTATCACTAGGCATTTGGCCCCTTGCAGCATCGGCATCGGCCATGTTCATTGCAGCTCTGGCATCGGCCGATTGCAGCTCCATCATTGGCTGGCTATGGCTCGTCGTTTGGCCCCTTGTAGCACCGCTGACCACCAATAGTAGCAATGCCACACTTTGTTGGAAGAACTGTTTGATGCCACTGGAAGCAGAGCCGTCCCTGGTGGGTAGCACCATCACCCATGGTAGCACCTCCACACCCCAGCACTTTCTCGTGAGTCTAAGATGTTGATGATGATAGTTGGTATATTAGAAAGGTGAGGGGAGGTTCAGAGAGGTGAGGGCACTGGGAGCCACAACATGGTTGGATGGCATCGCCGCCATAGCCTACTCCATATAGATCAAACTATCTGATGAGGATAATGAGGGCCTTCATGTACCTCCTAGTGTTCCCATGAAGGCAAAGGTGAAGCCCAATTTCGGGACTCCACCAAGATGAGGGAATCTCACTGAAGATTGGTACACCAAGACGACCTACGACACATAATATTAATTTTAAGGTAGTGCCAATAGGTAAAAGTGATTACAGGCATGAGCGCCTATTTGTGCCCATGTTATTTTGTTTGCCATGTCATGTTGTGGGCCACATAGGTTTTATTTTGTATGTTTGGTTTGGCCCTGTCCAATCGACTATTTTACAGGACTCCTATATAAAGGAGTCGGCCAGCTAGGGTTTACGGGAGTTCAGAATTTAGGTTAAACATTGTGTTGCACTGGTTGTGTATCAACCCTCCGGGAATGGTGCTATCGGTTATCTATCTTATCGAGTGAATTGTATGAAGGTTCTTGTGTGCATCAAGAATTATCAAGCTTTGCTTTGAGGCGTGTTGATCATTATCATGTTGCAAGTTGGATTCGGGTCCTCATCTTTAGGTTACGTTCATCGCGTGATTGGAAGATTGCCTATCTGGTTGACTCGCTGTGAAAGATCGGGCAAAACTCCATAGGATCATCGAATTGATCCTTATCATATGGTATCATATTAGTGGGTTTATCACTGCGAGAATTTTTGGTTGATTGATATGCGGATTTTTCTTCAAGGCAGTTTTCAGATCGGTGCATGCTAGTAGTTGACATTCAGGTGCTCGTTTTCATTGTTGGCAGCTAGTCAGGATTGAGCTAGATCATTAACAATCCTCGATCGATTGTTTCCCGAGAGTCCAGTCAAGTTCCAACTCCCAGGGCTGATCGCTCCAAGGCATCCAAGTCGGGATCGAGTGCGTCTAGTTTTCTTGTCGAGATTGAATTGACTTCTGCTTGATTTCCTCAACAATCTACTCGATCGTTTCAGAGTCCACTCCTGCCCAGATCTATTCATTCTGTCCAGGAGTTCATTTCATCGATCTAAAAAAATAAACAAGATCACCCCATGCTTGGAATTGTTTGCCATACCCGCATCGGGATCGAGTTCACTTCATGCGCTAACCGATCCGCTCAATTTTTTGACAGAGTCCAGGCCGGACATTGCTCCCAGGAGCGATCGCTACAAGATAAAAAGGAAAACGAGATCGCCTAGCGCCTCCCTCTTCCCACGCATCGCAAGATCGCTCTTGGCCGCCCGCTCGACCACAGATGGGGCCTGTCCCCTAGCGGGCCGGCCACCGCGCCTGGGATTGCTCGCACATGCCAGGAATTGATCGCTCTTGGTCAGACAGTGAGAACTTGTGTGTGTGTGTTGCCGAGCATAGACTATCCCTGCCGCGACTATGTTTTCCTACGACTAGAGTCCTGCCGCAACATGATTTCTCAGAGATTTTCTGTCGTGCACTGCCACAACACTAATTCCATGTGAGCTCTCTGTCGTGATGCCGCGTCCGCGCTAGGATTTATGTCGCCGCACACCACCCGCATTTTCCTCTGTCGCGACCTGCTGTCGTGGCACATTTTCTGCTGCGGTGCGTTCGGGTGTTAACTTCGCGCAGATATGGTGGTCGATGTTGTCGAGGCTGATCACACTTGCAATAATATTATTCCTTCACCTAGTAATGTCTACAATGATTTTCTTGACCGGAAAAATGGTGTGCACTGGGATCCGGGTAAGCCAAGGTGGAAACCTTTAGATATTGCAACATCGACAGGGTACAAGTTGATGAGGCTATTGATCATGGTTTTAGTTTAGGGATTTCTATTTTCATGCCCTCGGGTCCTTAGTTGTGCTCAGTTTTCCCCAGCCGCTTAACTTTTCCTCAGTTTTCCCCTCCCTCTAGTTTGAAACCCCTCACAGACGCTCGGACGGGAGGGTTGTCGTCTGGTCAGAGGCCTTGACCATTACCGGTGACGGCTAGGGAGCCGCGGTGGTTGTGAATTGACCGATGCTTTTGAATGGTGCTGACGGGTAGGGTCAGGAGACACGTCGGAGCAGCCATCCATCTATCGCTGACATGTGGGCCATTTTATTTCCTGATTGTATACGCGGTGCTGCCAATGACAAATGGGGCCGCTCTATAGGGCTGCCACAGCCAATGACCAGTGGGGTCATGTATTTTTTAGGAAAAGACATATATTGCCGCTCTGTGGGGCTGCCGCGGCCAATGACCAGTGGGGTCGTCTATTTATTTAGAGAAAATCATATATTGCCGCTCTGTGGGGCCTTCGCAGCCAATGACCGCTGGGGTCGTCTATTTATTTAGAGAAAATCATATAGAGCCGCTCTGTGGGGCCGCCTCAGCCAATGACCGCTGGGGTCGCCCTTAGTGAAAAGGCATATATCCCTGCTTTTAGTTAGAGAGAAGCAACAAGTTCGCTAATTAATTTTTCTTAAGCTAGACCCAGCAGGTGACTATTTTCGTAGCTTAATCTAAAGTGAATCTTATGCTAAACATGGCTGGAACCTAGTGTTGTGTATCTCATTAGTCATCGGAGAACCGCTGGCAGCTCGTTCCCCACCCTCGAACGGAGCAGCCATCGCCGGCGCCTCGTCGCGCCGCCAACTCTGTCCCCCGGCGGCGTCGGACGGACTGCGGCGCTGCACGTCAACCACGGCTCCAGCACTTGTTTCGTCCGCACGCATTGTACCCACCGTAGGAAAGTCCGCCGCAAGCAGATCCACCGCCCACGACGACCGGGATTTGTTCCGCGCACCAATTGGTAGTATAGCTTGGTAAGACCTCCGCTTCTGCCTCCCCCGCCCCCTAATCGATTCGGTTCCCGTAATTTATTGGAGTTTGCCGGTGCGAAATAGTCCTCAATGTCTAGTCATAGTGGGTACACCGGCGAGGGTGGGGATTCGATCATGTCGTGGCCACGTTCTACTTCTCCTACCTCGTCGGAAGTGCGGGTATCTAGCTTCTGCTCTCTGTACTACCGTTGAATTTGAAGTGCCGCCATGGCCTGTTGGAGTGATTTCAGTTATTCTTTTTTCCATTATTGTTACAGTTTGCCAGGCAAGCCGATGATCCATGGTACATTGCATACCAAGATGAATCAATCCAGTGGTGTAGCCAGAGGATGGATTTGGAGGAGAAGGTGGCCAATTTAGGTGATGAATTGGCCCATAAAAACCTGAAGATATTCGAGTTGAAGCATACTGTGGAGGAAGAAAAGAAGAATTCAGAGCTTATTCGCAAGTAGAAGTTGATACTTGAGACAGATCTTGCCGTATTTGATCAAGTCGTAGAAAATCTAGAACATGAAGTTCAAGTGATGGGAGAGGAGAAAAGTAGATTCATCTGGGCAGTTTTATTAGGTGTCATCCCTGTCCTAGCAGTTATGTGGTTGTGGTAGATGATTTAGATAGTATAGAATTGTTATTCAGTAGATGGCTCTAACCACTGTATTTTGGTGTGGCTCTAACCACTGTATTTTGGCGTACAATTTCCTAGTTGTGCTAAGTAATGCGCGCGATAATTTTAGCATGCATGAACATCTTATAAAAGTGAAGGGATCCCAAAAGTGAAAGCATGTACCAGCCTCTCGGATCAAATACATATCAATCTTCCCAATCAAGTTGGGATAGAATTCAAATCATACATACGGATGTATAGGGACACATCGAGAAAGTGGAGAAGCTTTTTTTGAGATGGAGGTAGTAGTTCGAACAATTTTATCCCAATTTGAAATTGAAAAATACAAATTTATCATAATTTATCCCAATTTGCGGCGTCGAACACGGCCGCGCACCGATGGGCTAGAAGGGCCGGGACGACGGGCGGCTGAGGGGTGGTCATCTGCGCCATCCGCAAACTCGGACATGGAGGAGGGCTGGATCTGCGGATTCGCAACCACCCTTGGCACCGCCGCCGTCTTGGTGTACTTCATCAGCGACGGATCTGAGGAGGGCTGGATCTGCGCCGTCGCAGCGATGTTGTAGGCGATGACTTCAGTCGTCTTGGCATCGATGACCACTGTCGACACGACCGCCGTCTTGGTGTCCTTCATCAGCAACAGATCTAAGGAGGGCAACGGAAGTGAGACATCGGCAGGCTCCGACATTGAAGGCTGGATCTGCGCCGTTGCAGCGATGTTGTAGGCGATGGCTTCAATCGTCTTGGCATCGATGACCAGTGTCGACACGGCCGCCGTCTTGGTATCCTTCATCAGCAACAGATCTGAGGAGGGCAACGGAAGTGAGACATCGGCAGGCTCCGACATTGAAGGCTGCATCTGCGCTGTCGCAGCGATGTTGTAGGCGATGGCTTCAATGATCTTGGCATCATTGACCACTATCGGCACGGCCGCCGTCTTGGTGTTCTTTATCATCAACAGATCTGAGAAGAGAAACGAAATTGAGACAGAGAGAGACATTTCAACTATTTCTGAGGGTTAGATCCTCACCGACACTCTTAGATCCTCACCGGCACTCTTAGATCCTCACCGGCACTCTTAGATCCACGCCGCCGCACGGTTAGATCCGCGCCGCTGCACGCATGGTTAGATCTGCGCCGCCGCACGCACGGTTAGATCCGTGCCGCCGCACGCACGCTGCAGTTCCGCGCGGCCGCACGCACGGTTAGATCCACGCCGCCGCACGCACGCTGCAGTTCCGCGCCGCCGCGACCGCCAGAGTAAGAGAGGAAATAGGAGAGAGGAAGATGCGACTGGAATATGCGACTGCCAGGGTTGGTAGGTATGTTCTCTACTCTTCTCTCCGTATGCGTCCATCGAGGTAGAGAGAGATATACAGGCCATCCGATTATAAATGATCCAACGGTGCAAGCGTACGTTGAGCTATCAACCAACCAAGATCTGTGTGACATACATCTCGACCAATCAGACATCAGCCAGTGAGTACAAGTGAGGAAAACTGAGTAGAACTAAGAGGGGGAAAAGTGAGGAAATGTTTATCGGAAGGGCAAAACTGAGTAGGACTGAGTAAACCAAGTGGACCCGGAGGGGGAAAACTGAGTAAAACTAAGTAAAACAGGGGCACCCAAATAATAAAGGGAGTAAGAGAAATAGAAGCTTTTGGCATAAAAATTGTTAGATTATGTTATTTGAACAATATAGTACATTTTGGCCGATGTGATATTGTTTGCAATTCAAAGATACACAAGTGTGATGAATTTGGACTCATTTGGACAAAGTTTGTAAGCATAGTGGGTATTTGGGAGGTGTGTTGAGTAGAAAGCCCTGCATCTCCATAGCTAGTAGCTCATGGACTAGGAAGTGGTTTTGGGAAAGACTTCATATCTCTATATTTCATTTTCCATTATTATTTCTCTAGGTTGTAGGTAACATAACAAGACTCCATGGGAAGGTTCCACCATGTTTTGAATTATTTTGAATTAAACTAAACCCAAAACTATATTTTTTGAGTCACTTAGAAAATGATAAATGTGGCTTAAGCGATGAACTTATTCGAGGTGCATGACCATAGAAAACTTGCAATAACACATACATTCAAATTAATTGTTCAAAATAAAATCTTTCTCTTGCTCCTGGTGTGACTCGCTGGGTCCACCACCTTACTCCGGGTAACCCTACCAGGGATATTACCGGTGTCTACCTTCCTTTTGTCCTCTTTCTTGTTCTTCTTCTTCTCTTCGGGTTGTGCCAAGACCGAGACAACCATATCATACGAAGCTTGTGCTCTTTCTTCTAATGCATTTTCTTTCCTTGCTTCTACAATCTGCTCTTGATCCATCGGTTTACCCAGCTCTCGATCAATTCCTTCACTCAGCTGGCTATGCATTGCTTCAATGGCCTCTAGATCCATATGTTCCCTCTGCTCTCGATCCATCGGTTTAAGCAGCTCTCGATTCATCTGTTCAATCTGCTCTCGGTCCATCGGTTCAAGCAGCTCTCGATCCATCGGTTGAAGCAGCTCTCGATTCATTGCTTCAATCTCCTCATGTTGAATTGCTGCTTCATTCTCCTCTGCATTTGCTGCTCCCGCCTGATCTTCCATTCCAAAAGCTGGGTCAACTGGATTTTTACAAAGCCTAGCAATGTGTCCAGGGGTTCCACAACGTTTGCACGTACGTCGTCAAATCGGTGCACCACCCTCTACACTAGCTCTGATCCTATTCTTCCTCAGCCTACCTGCCGGTCTAGTCAAAACTGGAGAGTACAGTTTGAAGCCTGGATCGACTTTCATCCATTGGTCTTTTCCCAACAAGGTAGGAACATTCATAGCATATGCAGCCCTAAATTTGGCAATAGAGAAATACTCTGACACATACTGATCAACTTCACCTTCTGCACCCGCTATAACACTCATGAAAAACAATGCGTGTATGCAGGGTATCCCACGGATCTGCCATCGCCTACAATGGCATGTGCTATCAACCAAACTCACTGGATACCTCCACTGCCTGTTTTTACTGTCAGTGTAGGTTACCTCAGCCTCCATTCCTTTTCTGATGCATTTCATCTTCAATTGTTTTGCCCTGGCATGCAAAGACTTAATCAAAGATGGGAGCATGAGATGGCCAACATATTTTGTGGCTGCAATTCTTTGACGCAGATCGATCTTTATCATGATCATCTGCCTAATCTTATCAAATATTTGCCACAGCATAAGCCCTTTCAATGACTTGACCTTTACATTGAAACTCCCCGCAAGGTTACTTGTTACATAGTCTACCTTGCAAATTTCATTGAATTGGCTTCTTGACCACACCCTACCATGATGTTCATCCAAGTACTCCTTCACCCCAGGTTTTTATTTATACAACACTTCCAAATTAAACAGATGCTTCCTAATGCTGCATGTGTATGCAGCTAGCCATAGGTTGTCAGTATAAACATTACCCTTGAATTTCTTTGTAAAATTCTATATCAAGTGTCACATACATTCCCTATGCTCCACTCCAGGGAATACTGCTTCTACTGCACTCTCCAAACCTTTGCAAGCGTCTATGTGGATAGCAAGTCCTGGTGGATGACCTATAAGGTCACGCAAATTCTGCAGAAACCAAGTCCAACTTTCCTCTGACTCAACCTCCAAAACTCCATAAGCAATAGGGAACATCCAATTGTGTCCATCAACTGCAGCAGCAGCAACTAGCTGTCCTTTAAACCTGCCATGAAGAGTTGTTGCATCCACGGCCAAATAAGGCCTGCAACCGTCCAGAAAGCCTTTCCAGCAAGCTTTGAAACAAACAAAAGCCCTTCTAAAACATTCCTTCTGCATTATCCTCCCGCTTTTTAATTTGTAGGGAACTGTATGCTTGTCTATCGCTACAACACTGCCTGGACTAGCCATCTCCACTTCAGCTTTGAAAGTGTAAAGCAACTAAAAGCTTTCATTCCATGGACCATTGATCCTATCAAGAGCCATTTCCTTTGCATAGAACATCCTCATGTAAGGTATTTTTATATTAAACGTATCAGATATCAATTTTATGAGTGCTGTTAGACCAAGTGATGGAGTTTCTCTCAGCCAATCTATGATTGCATCTGCCAACCACCTAGTCTTCGCTAGCTTTGATTTCTCCTCTGGCGCTCCCGCTCGTGGTGGACAAGTATGGTCGATCGAGTTCTTCTTTATCTGAAACAAAATTATAAGGGATGTCAGTAACAGTTAACAAATTTTACACCGTGATCTAAAATACACAACTGGTTGGCGTAGTACCTGAACGACGGTGCTTCTGAGCATTGTGGATGCATGCAGCCTCCACTTACGCCTAATCTTATCAAATATTTGCCACAGCATAAGCCCTTTCAATGACTTGACCTTTACATTGAAACTCTCCGCAAGGTTACTTGTTACATAGTCTACCTTGCAAATTTCATTGAATTGGCTTCTTGACCACACCCTACCATGATGTTCATCCAAGTACTCCTTCACCCCAGGTTTTTATTTATACAACACTTCCAAATTAAACAGATGCATCCTAATGCTGCATGTGTATGCAGCTAGCCATAGGTTGTCGGTATAAACTTTACCCTTGAATTTCTTTGTAAAATTCTATATCAAGTGTCACATACATTCCCTATGCTCCACTCCAGGGAATACTGCTTCTACTGCACTCTCCAAACCTTTGCAAGCGTCTATGTGGATAGCAAGTCCTGGTGGATGACCTATAAGGTCACGCAAATTCTGCAGAAACCAAGTCCAACTTTCCTCTGACTCAACCTCCAAAACTCCATAAGCAATAGGGAACATCCAATTGTGTCCATCAACTGCAGCAGCAGCAACTAGCTGTCCTTTAAACCTGCCATGAAGAGTTGTTGCATCCACGGCCAAATAAGGCCTGCAACCGTCCAGAAAGCCTTTCCAGCAAGCTTTGAAACAAACAAAAGCCCTTCTAAAACATTCCTTCTGCATTATCCTCCCGCTTTTTAATTTGTAGGGAACTGTATGCTTGTCTGTCGCTACAACACTGCCTGGACTAGCCATCTCCACTTCAGCTTTGAAAGTGTAAAGCAACTAAAAGCTTTCATTCCATGGACCATTGATCCTGTCAAGAGCCATTTCCTTTGCATAGAACATCCTCATGTAAGGTATTTTTATATTAAACTTATCAGATATCAATTTTATGAGTGTTGTTAGACCAAGTGATGGAGTTTCTCTCAGCCAATCTATGATTGCATCTGCCAACCACCTAGTCTTCGCTAGCTTTGATTTCTCCTCTGGCGCTCCCGCTCGTGGTGGACAAGTATGGTCGATCGAGTTCTTCTTTATCTGAAACAAAATTATAAGGGATGTTAGTAACAGTTAACAAATTTTACACCGTGATCTAAAATACACAACTGGTTGGCGTAGTACCTGAACGACGGTGCTTCTGAGCATTGTGGATGCATGCAGCCTCCACTTACACCTCTTGTATGGGCACTTAACTGTTTAACCTACCTGGCTCACTTTTAATAACCTCATAATCATTCTTGGTGAGAATGCAATATGTAGTAATTGCATTACGGCAGTCCATCATCGTTTGAAATACGGTGCCTTCTGCAAGCTGAGGATCCTCCCTGTTCCACTCAATTGTTGGCAAGTCATCACCTTCGTAATTGGCTAAAACGAGGTTGTCATTGTTCTCATCCTTCTCTTCATCATCAGTGTCATCAAATTTGGCACCTTGTGCAATATCTTCCATGTATTGATCCTCCATTGCCTGCTTACTGCATCGATCTACCAATTCAGGAAACATCAACTCATCCTCATCATCTTGAGGAGACGGATCCTCAATCTCTGCATCGTCCTCCACATCGACCGCAGAAATGATCTGGCTACCACTAGCACTGGGACAGATGGTGCAGCTGTGGACCTACAAGGAGCGGGGCGGCGCACACGATTAGCAGAGGCAGCAACACTAGAGAGACATGATGCCCGACCACCTGATGATGCCCCAACACCAGATGATGCCTGGACCCTGTCCACATGGATACGAATTTTACCGACACGGCAAGAATCATTTAAAGCAAAAAAGAATTCCCAGATCGTCGTCAGAAATTAGTGGAACATATCTTCCCTCCGTGCTGTTGAAATATTGGAAATCAACTGAATCGCCAGCGCCCCAGGGGTACTGAGCGCAGATGTTATATTTTAAATTCCTCAACGAGATGGTAGTTGCAACCACCGTTGGGATGTAAAATCCGCTCACATTGCGTTCAGAATCACGCAAAAAGCTAGTATCCAGCCTAACCACCAGCTGAAAAGCCAGCGCTGGATCAATCCTATTCGAAAAGCAATGCAGTTAGTTGAGCAACAACGATTCGCGCTCAAAAACTGCCTACTGTTAATTCACATAGGCAGACGATGCTTACCCAGATGGAATCCATGCGTTAGATCCCTCCGATTCCCAATCTTCTTCGCCGTTGAGGGGCATAATCGGCACACCAGACGGCTGTACAAACTCTACCGCGATAGGGGTAGATCTAGTGGAGGCGAAGCCCTCTCCGCCTCCAGGGGGTGGTGGTGGGGGCGGGGGCGGCTCGGGGGCGGACGATGCCATAAGGTAGGAGGGCAGGACGGCGTGGCGGCGGAGGGGCGGTGTGTGAGCTCTTCTAGTCTCGGGCAGAGGGGAAAGCTTTGGGTGAGTGACAGACCACCAGTCCGACGTGTCTCATTGGGTCAACAGTCAACACCATTCAAAAGCAACGGTCCATTCACAACCACCGCGGCTCCCTAGTCGTCACCGGTAACGGTCTAAGGCCTCTGACCAGACGGCAACCCTCCCGTCCGAGCGTCTGCGAGGGGTTTCAAACTAGAGGGAGGGGAAAACTAAGGAAAAGTTAAGCGGCTGGGGAAAACTGAGCACAACTAAGGACCTGAGGGCACGAAAATAGAAATCCCTTTAGTTTATGTAATATCACGCCCATTGATACTATGGTTTCCACGCTTGTAACAATGTGTGCCGGTGCAATAATATTCAATGATGTGGGGTGTGGGCACGCATGCGAGGGGTGTCTCAAGAGATTCTGGTTGGGGGGACTGCAAAAAGTTTTTACGTGCTAAATTTCTAGCACAATCTGAGAAGGAGGACAAGGTCGTTGTTCCAGAAGTCCAAGCATTATGTTTGATGCAGGTGAATATACACTATTACGAGGTATGAGTATACAACTTCACAAATTAACCAAAGGTGATGAGTCAGTGGGGAGGAATCAGCGATGAAGCTCGTTTCAGACACAGTGCACCATCAAGGAGACGGCATGCAAACTGATTATCGATAGTAGTAGCTATTGTAATGGCATCAGTAAGGATGTGGTGGCAACTTTGGGTTTGCTGACATGGCGTATACCTGAACCTAAGTATGTCGAGTGGTTAAATAGTTGCGTTGTGCTGAAAGTCACTCATAAGGTACATGTGCCATTTACAGTTGGTGAGTATGTTTGATGAGGTGGAGTGCAATGTGTTTCTATTGGAGGTGTGTGGACTGTTACTTGGGAGTCCATGGTAGTATGATCGCAAAGCTATACATGTTGGGAGAGCAAATACATATTCTTTTGTGCATGATGGCAAATAGCAAACTTTGAAGCCCATGACAGATGTTCAGATTAAGTCTAATGTGGTGTTGGTGGTGCGTGAGGAGAATATGCACAAGTCTAAGCCACAGCCGAGGCTAGCTAAGCTACAGCATGAGGAGCATGATGCGTGAAGCATCAGTATTGAAATTGTTTCAGCCATGCCTATAGATGACAAGCCAATTGTACTTGTTGGTGACAAGCCGGTTGAAGTCAAGCCTCTTATTGATAAAACAAAAGATATTATAGCATGTGGTACACTTCCAGTTTGTGTCGACAAAGGTGTTCAGACCGATGCTAGTTGTGATGAGTGTGTCTCGTATTCGTTAGTTGTGTAGCCTGACAATTGCTCCTATTTTGCAAGGTCATACAAATAAGGTCCATGTTCAACTACAAAGTGCTCCATAGAGAGTGGAGAAGAAGATGGTGGTGGCGCCCAAGTCCAAGCTTATGTGGCATCGAAAAGTGGTGCCAAATGCCATGTCGAGTCAAGCAAGCCAAGATGAAGTGGTGGTAGGCTGGCAAGACTTGAAGAGGGACAATAAGTGTGGTGTTGATATCATGCCACCTGTTATAGAAGAACCTCCAATGTTGCGGACAATGCTTTTTCAAGGGGGGAGGATGATGAGGATAATGAGGGCCGCCATGTACCTCCTAGTGTTCCCATGAAGGCGAAGGTGAATCACAATTTCAGGACTCCACCAAGATGAGGGCTTCTTGTTGATGAAATGCGTCTATAAATAGAACCAACCTAGAGTAAAGCGGTGACTTCAGCAGGGTGCCTTACTATTGTCCTGCTAGCCAGCTTCTCCCGATGAGCCCGGACAAAGAGTATGAAGTTCTCATTGAAGATTGGTACACCAGGACGACCTACGACACGCAATATTAAGTCTAAGGTAGTGCCAATAGGTAAAAGTGATTAAAGGCATGCACACCTATTTGTATCCATGTTATTTTGTTAGCCAGATCATGTTGAGGGCCACATAGGTTTTATTTTGTGTGTTTAGTTTGGACCTGTCCAACTGACTAGTTTGCAAGCCTCCTATATAAAGGAGACGGTCGGCTAGGGTTTAGGGGAGTCAGAATTTAGGTTAAATATTGTGTTGCACAAGTTGTGTATGATTCCTCTAGGGACGACACTATCGGTTATCTATCTTATCGAGTGAATTGTGTGAAGGTGCATGTGTGCATCAAGAATTGTCAAGCTATGGTTTGAGGCATGTTGATCATTATCATGTTACTAACTAGATTCGGTCCTCATCTTCGTGTTATGTTCATCGTGTGATCGGAAGATTGCTTATCTAGTTGACTAGTTGTGAAAGATTGGGCAAAACTCGATAGGATCATAGGCTTGATCCTTATCACTGTCTTTGCCATCCCATTTCATATATGGGTTCCTCCATATCGTGTTTTGGCTTTTCTTGTGGTTCCCATCTGTCCTCATACTTCATACACCTATAGGAATCGTGGATGAACCACAGATGAAATCGTTTCCTGTATTAATTTTCCAATGGTCATAACTTTGTCCCCATATATAATGTGTTTTTCTTCCTCAAGAGGTATTGCGACCATTGACTTATTTCCCTCTAGTTTCTGCACCTAGAAAGCTTCATACCTCTTTATTACTCCACCCAAATTAACATATCTTTGAGGGAATCAAAAGAAGAGACCTAGATCTACACTTCCACTAACCAAAAGTTGAATCCCCTTTAAGTTCATGGAGATCCTATTACTATTTGGTTTTGTTGAGAAACCCTAGGTGGTGAGCATTGCCTGAAAAATTCTGGTGTGTGGAATCTTTCCCAGAATTTTGTAAAGTTGCGAGGATCACCTCAAGATTGCGATAGTGGAAGGGCTCTCACTTTGTGTGGACGGGTCGAGGGCTCTTTGTTTGGAGAGTTCAATAGAAAATATGGCTAGATCCGATGAAGGATTGTGTGGGATTTGTTTGACATGGCCTCTCTAATGGTGATTGGAGTCCCCTCAAGGACTTGAACTTTGGGATAATCACTGTGTCATCGCTCTCCCCCAAGTGCAGGGGATCGATGTAACACCTCTCAATGTGGAAGTATTGGGTATCGAATCACAGAAGCAAGAAGTAAAGCAATATATGCTCTCAAACTAGAGTGTCACAATTCTAGTTATCTATGCACTTCACAAAACAAAGAAACTCGTGAGATTGACTTGGTGAATTAAAGCAACAAAGAAATAAAAGTAAACTCAGAGATGTACCAATCCTCAACAATAGAGAGGACAAAACTAAGGATGCGCACTTAAAGTAACAAAGGACCCTGAGTTCATGGGTTCTCTTGATCTCCCTCTCTCTCTCCCTCAACAGTGTCATAGATAAACACGCACACACAATTGGCATGCTATTATGGTAAATTTCATATGAAAACACATCTAAAGACATGAAGTTTAGAATTGTACCTTAAAGGGTGCTATGTCACCTAGCATACAATTGTTGTCACTTGGCCCCAAGTACATGTTCCCCTTAACCCCTAGATGTGAAGATACAAAAGGATGCAGGTCTCACTATTGTCACACTAGCTGCTCTGTTTCTCTCACTCAAATACAACCAGAAGCACCACACACGTCTAAATACATCATACTTCTTCATATAGAAACACAAACAAAAACATCCATGCAAAGATCTACTATTTGTGTGCATATGCAACTCACTCATCTGCCTACACTTAGTGTGGTCAACACCTCGTGACATGAGCAAAAAAGGCATTAGACATAACAATCTAACCAAAGCAATGAACATCATGATGTGCTTCTAGAGTAGCACAAGCTATGAAGGTTCAACACAATGGTAGTGCATAATAAGATTCATCTCATACTACAATAGTCAAAGGAGTTACAGCGGTGTCCATAATCATGTAAGCAGTTGATGCATGTGAAATGTGTCCACGATCTTTGTAGTTTATTAGGTCATATTTATTGATATTCACATGTTACATGATGTGTCCAACATGTTTTGCATTGATTTCGGAGATTTTTCACAAAGTCCTCTTTTTCTAACTTTTTCTGGCAGAAAAACCTTCTCTTAGTGTTATTAACTTTTAGAGGGCTACGGGACTTGAAACGGAGCTAGGTCAATGGGGCTGGAAAGATAATTTTTATATGCATCCAACGATATAAAGTAGGCCCTAAGGGGCCCAACAAGCTGAAAATGGAAGGCCCACAAAGTCAAACTACAAGGTGCTATTGATCTTGGGCCTCGAACCTTGGATGTCATCGATTCCATCGCCATTGATTCATTTTGACCTAAAACCTTCTATATATACCTTTGGGTATTTGTTTTCACGACGGACGGAGGCGGAGATGGAAAACAAAGAAACAGAGAGGTTGCAGGCCACCGCTGGAGGAAGATTGGAGGGGGAACCGCTGTCGGAATCACCTCCGACCGCCTCTCCTCATTCACCAACACCTCTGCAATGCTCTCCACAATGATAGGGGAGTAGTCCACCCCTGGACTTGGGTTTGTGATAGTATCTTGTATCAATATCTCTCCATGGTAGAAAGGAATGGCACTAGTGATACATGGAGAAATCAAGTACATGGAGAGAGATTGATACAATATACTACCACAAACCCCAAGTCTAGGGATGTACTAATCCCCTATCATGGTGGAGAGCATTGTGGAGGTGTTGGTGAAGGAGGAGAGGCGGCCGGGGGCAATTTCGACAGTGGTTCCCCCTCCAATCTTCCTCCAACGGCGGCTTGCAGCCTCTCTGCTTCTCGGTTTTTTGATCTCCGTCTCTGTCCGGCGCAAAATAAAATCCCATGGGCTATATATTGTAGTTTTTAGGTCAAACCTAAGGCGGTGGCACAAAGTTTGAAGCAAACGGAGTTTGGAGGGCCAAAATCACCCCTACCACGTGACCTAAGATGCTGATTGCATGGTGGGCCCTCATTTGCAACCTGTTGATCCCCTGGTGGCCCACTTTAGCTCGTTGGATGCGTCTCAAAAAAATTGAACTGTGCTCCCTGGCCTTGTCCTGTTTTGAGTCTCGTATCTCCTAGAAAGTCCAAAATAGTTACAACATGTTTTTTTGCCTTCTAGAGTTAAATACCAAATAAATGGGACTTTGTGGAAAATCCCCGAAATTAATGTAAAACATGTGGTAAACATCATATATCATGTGAATATCAAGAAATATGACCTAATAAACTACAAAGATCATGGATGCATTTCACATGCATCACTTGTTTGTAGCCTTGCATCATATATGATTATTGACCTTGTTGTTTTAGGTTCACTTTATTTATCCAAAGTTATCCTCAAAAACAACAAAATTGGTTAATATTTGTAGTCGCCTATTCCCAAAAAGAAAAGCCATCTTTGATCCTTCACCTACGCTTACGCAAACCATTAGATCGGGCAATG
Source organism: Dactylis glomerata (assembly GCA_007115705.1). Taxonomy (NCBI): domain Eukaryota; kingdom Viridiplantae; phylum Streptophyta; class Magnoliopsida; order Poales; family Poaceae; genus Dactylis; species Dactylis glomerata. The sequence goes on along the minus strand of QXEO01000225.1, from coordinate 3,100,474 downwards.
GCGGGAGATAGTGTGGCTTCCCTAGAATAGAAGAATGAGACACATGCGGACATGGTTGTTGTTTGAGCCGACGCATTTTCGTCTTCAAATTTGGCTAGAAATTGGGTCGCTTGTCTAGGTCCATTAGCATCAGGATGCTAGGCTGAATTTTTCATGTCCTCTTGTTCACGCGAAGCAAAACGAACAACCACGGTCTGTTTGGAAGAGGTCACTGGAGATGTACATAGGGAAACTCTAGCGAGATGACCGAAACAAACATTGCACATCCGACTGTGTCCGAGTGGACAGGGGGCACGGCCCAGCGAGGTACCGAAATTGGACCGAGGTGCCCGGATCTATCTGAGCGCATCCATTTCGGTCTCAGATTTTTCCTAGAAATGTGGCCTCCTAGACAGCCCGCGTGTTTGAGCAAGTCGGCGCCTTGTCCTCTCTAGACCCTTCCAATAGAGGCACAAAGAAACATTCCCCCTAGCTACCCTACCGCGCACTTGACCTGTCTCTCTTATCCAAACCCCAAGCTAGTGATAGATACCGTTGTTGCCCATGCCTCCACCACCATAGGCCAGGTAGACCACACCGCTGCCGTTGTGCCCAACCCCTTATGAAGTCAAATAAAGAAATCATGCTAGAGCAACAGGTTGTACATGGAGTTAAAGAAACGCGCCGCTCATAGGGCCGCGTCTAGGCAGCGAGCGGGCTAAGCAAAAAGTCACCACCTCACATGTGAAGGATGTTGAGCTCATGTAGATCCTGCAAGTCGACGCTAAAGCCCTAGCCAAATAGGTTATTGTCTAGGCCATTGCCTTGATGAAGGGAGAGGTGGTGAACTAGTTCACCTCCGACCACCTCTGGTCCACGACCAGCTCATTGTCATCCACCAACACCACGCAAGCAGAACAGCAATGGCATGCCTTTCCTGCCGTCTCGATGTCGACCCACAAGCCGCATCCTCACACCCCCGCACTGTCGCGGCTCGGTGCATCCACTTTTTCTAACTTGAGAATGCCTCCATGTCGGCGGGTGGCATGGTGCTGCCAGACCTCGACCAGAACCACACCCCTATGGGTGGCGAGTCCTCATCGGAGCACAGCAAGATGCCACGGACCATGGAGTAGGACAACATCCCATCTGGCCTCAACATGTTCATACAAATTCCAACCCCGAGGACGTATGAAAAGGTATGGACCACATCTCAAATGTCACCATCATCCCATTCCTGTAGGAGCCTCTTGACGAGGTCGAGGACTGTGTCATTACCGGCATGGAGACCCAAAATGTGTCGGCTTGCAACATCAATGGAGAGACATTGTTAGGGGAAGTTTTTCTCTCCACAACACAAAGCCAACGACATAGCCACCGGACCAACGCATACACAGACAAGGAGGAAAAATGCTTTGTGAGTCTTGATTGCATATTGGAACCGATCCTATTTGCGGTGCCGATCAAAAGAGAGTGTCATTTTGAAGAGGTCATATTAAATTTCCGTGAACATAGGAAATTCATGCCTGAAAACTTAGAGAGTGATCGGAATTACACCTCTCTAAAAACGCGCTGGAGCATCATCCAATCGGAGTGCAACCATTTTTGTGGTGCAGTCGAACATGTGACCATGCGCAAATTGAGTGGTCAAGGAGTTGGCGACTTGGTAAGAAGTCCTCCTTCGGTTTTCATTGGGTGGGAATATGTGTGGAGTGATGTATGTATGACCAATGAATTTTTGTCCACTACATAGGTTATCCAAGCATTAGAGTACTTCAAGGAGATTGAGAAGCATGCATTCATGTTGAGACATTGTTGGTTAAAGCTCAAGGATTATCCCAAGTGGAAAGAGAGATTTTTCGCATGGCACAACGATGGCTCTAAGAGGCGTGCCAATGACTCATGGATTGATCTAGAAGAGGATGGGCCAAGCAGCGATGGACCAATCAAGGATCGTCCAAAAAGAGATAAAGCTATCAAGACCGACTTACGATGATAAGATTCATCCATTGCCATGGAAAACAAATTGAGCATGGTCTTGGCCGAGAAGGAGGAAGCAAGTGCAAAGAGGTACCAAAGGAGGTTCCGGGAGAAGGAGGAGCAAATTCTAATCTTCGTCGACATAGAAAGGAAGGCCCTTGAGGTACAAGAAAGAAAACTTGAGCTTGTTGAGGGCAAAGAAAGGTCAATAGCCAAGGAAATTTAGCTCAAAGCAAAATAAGTTGATGCCACATTTTCCGCTAAGAAGAGCCATTGTGATGGCCAACTTCACCTCCTTGGACTGAAAAAGAAGGCTTGGTTTGAAAAGAAGAAAGCCATGATTCGATCATGTGAAACATGAACGTGTGGGGGGCTTCGAGACGAGGAATTCTCGAGGCGAGGCCGTCGTGGTCGACCGCCAATGTGCTCGCCCGCCTCAACCAATCATCCAATCCAATTCAGATCCAAAATATGTAGTAGCAAGTTGCGGGTAGGTACGAGCCGGTGGCCTGCTCGCATGTGTTGTTGAGGCCTGCGAGGTAGGCTAGGCAGGTGAACCTCATGACGGGGATGGCCTGCCAGCATGCTGCGGCGGTCGGGTACGCCATCGATATGTGTAGTGGCAAGGACATCATCGATGGAGAGCTTCTCCATCATCCAAAACCTCATCTTCTGCTCCGACACGAGCCGTTGTCACCTTCTTGCTACCACGCCTACTCGGCCCGGATCAGAGAAGCAGGCACGCGCGGTGCTCCAAGAGCATAGCGATGACGCGCTGCTCGGCGCCGACGAGCGGGGATCTTAGCCGGCCACGAGTTGGGGATCTTGGTCTGCCGGAGTTGGGGAAGGAGGTCGGCGGGAAGTGGAGAAGGAGGCCGGTCGGAGGTGGGGAAGGAGGCAGGCGGCACCGGTTCTGCTCGAGATGGGAGATAATTTTATTTTTACTTTTTTGCGGGGGGAGGAGATGATTTTATTTAACTGCCATTTAGGCCTGCCTATGGACAAGGGAGGGCAAGGGAGAACGCAAGCCGTCTCTAAGGTGATCTAAACCTAGACCAAATATGGTGGATAAATAGATTGAATCGGCCCAAAATATAGAAAAAAACTTGAAATAGATCGTCGTGAGAAGTGTCCCTTTCGTTGGGACACTCCATTTGTCCCCGCTGGAGATTTTTTCTTTGAAAATAGACTTTATTACTTAAAAGTTTTAGAAGTTAAATACTCCCTCCGGACTATAATACTCTTCGTTAATGTAGATACATCTAGACATATTTTAGTAGTAGATTCATCCATATTAACGAAGAGTAATATGAGTCGGAGGGAGTATTACATCCCGCCTCTACATAGCGAAATGCACACAGTTCTAAGAAAAAATATACGTAGACGAATTACATATCCTTACCCAAAAAGATCAATGCCGTCACAGCATCGACTCTGCCGAGCTGTCATTTGTCCGCTCCAACCCCTGGATGACATCCAACAGCCCATGAAAATCCCAGCACCGCTTCCCAGCCACGAAATCCTTCCAGGCATGCCCCCACCCCGCGCATTTCCATGTCCAACACCAAGTGAAGAACGAGGAAGCTGACTGAGCGAGGTAGCTGGATTACAGATGACAAGGGAGACCAGTCCCGGGGAGAGGGACACAGGATTTTTACTCGTCGCGGTAACCAATTCCTGTGGCTGTGGACGCCCAAGCTCCATGTAGCCACTCGTTGCAGTCGCGAAAATGGTGGTCTCATTCTCATAGCCCGTGTTGTCCTGGTGGACGCCCATGGTGGGAGGTCTAGTGCTTCCCCACTCGCAGCACCAGGTCGCCACGCCAAGAACCGCCGCCGCGCCGGCGCCGGCGCCGTCGACGAAGGCGCCATGCTGCACCACGGTCTCGTGGCGGCCCGCTTGTGGTGGCCTGGACGAGGTCAGGAAGGCGCACGCGCGGCACATCAAGCTCGGCCTCGACCGCTCCCCGCGGCACGCGCGGCCACTCCTCGCGGCGTGCGCGCTCGGGGAGTGGCCGGGCAGCATGGAGTACGCGGCGGCCATCTTCGCCACGCTCGACGAACCCGAGGCATTCGACTACAACACCCTGATGCGCGGCCACGTCGTCGGTGGCCGCGACCCGGCGGCCGCGTTGCGGCTGTACGTCGACATGCTGCAGAACGGCGTCGGTCCCGACGGCTACACGTTCCCGTTCGTCCTCAAGGCGTGCGCGCAGCTCGCTGCCTCGCGGCAAGGGATGCAGCTGCAGGGGCACGCCGTGAAGCTCGGCTTCACCCAGCACGATGAGCATGTGCAGAACAGCCTCGTCAGCTTCTACGGCAAGTGCGGCGAGGCGGAGCTGGCACGCCGCGCGTTCGAGCAGATGGGGGCCGGGGAGAGGACGACGGCGTCCTGGAGCGCTCTGCTCGCGGCGTACACGAGGGCCGGGCGGTGGGCTGAGTGCCTCGAGTCGTTCGCCGAGATGGCGCGCGACGGGTGGAGGCCCGACGAGAGCTCCATGGTGAGCGCGCTCTCGGCGTGCGCGCACCTGGGCGCCTACGACGTCGGCCGGAGCGTCCACTGCGCGCTGCTGAGGAACACCGTGAGGCTCAACACGTTCATGAAGACGTCCCTGGTGGACATGTACGCCAAGTGCGGCTGCATCGAGAGCTCGACAGCGGTGTTCGACGGGATGGATGGCGAGGAGAACGCGTGGACGTACAGCGCCATGGTGTCCGGCCTGGCGCTGCACGGGGACGGGCGGAAGGCGCTGCAGGTGTTCGACGCGATGGTCAGGGATGGCCACAGGCCCGACGAGGCCGTGTACGTCGGCGTGCTCAACGCCTGCAGCCGCTCCGGGCTGCTCGACGAAGGGCTCCGGTGCTTCGACCGGATGCGGCTGGAGCACAAGGTGGCTCCCAACGCGCAGCACTACGGCTGCATGGTGGACCTCATGGCCCGCGCCGGAAGGCTTGACGAGGCGCGCGTGCTCATCGGGAGCATGCCCACGGGGGCCACGGACGCGGCCTGGCGGAGCCTGCTCAACGCCTGCCGGATCCACGGCGACATCGAGCTCGCCGAGCGCGCGCTGCAGGAACTGACGCGCCTTGGTGGCGCCGTCAACGCCGGCGACTACATCATCCTCGCTGACATGCACGCCAGGGCCAAGAACTGGGACGCGGCGGCGGCGCTCCGGACGGAATCGATAGACAAAGGCCTAGCGCAGGCGCAGGGGTTCAGCGCCGTGGAGGTGCACGGCAGGATGCACCGGTTCGCGTCGCAGGACCGGTCGCACCCTCGGGCGGCCGACATCTACGAGATGCTCCACCAGATGGAGTGGCAGCTCCGGTTCGAGGGGTACAGGCCCGACACGACGGATGTGGCGCTGGACGTCGACGACGAGGAGAAGCGGCGCGCCGTCGCCGCGCACAGCCAGAAGCTGGCAATGGCGTTCGGCCTGCTCAGCACGCCGGAAGGGACTCCGGTGAGGGTCGTCACCAACCTCCGGATGAGCAGAGAGTGTCACGCGTACAGCGCGCTGATATCGGACATCTTTGGGAGGGACGTGGTGGTGCGAGACCGGAACCGTTTCCACCGCTTCAGAGGTGGCGCCTGCAGCTGCGGGGACTACTGGTAGAGCAGAGCCAGGCATTAACTGTGATGTTATGTGATTTTGTGTGTAGATCTAGCATTTTCGGTGTAAATATGGGCATTTTCTGAATTCTTTTAAACAGGGCATTTTCTGATTGAATTTTCGTTCACATGTATGATTGGCTCCTTTCTAGCGGATGGTCTATTTGGTGAAGTGAGATGGCGTGTAATGTCACCATGTTTTGCTTGTCGCACAAATTCAGATTATCTGTACTTGAAATAAACCTTGCCACATCGAGCTCTTTTGCTACGTCTTATCTGAGACACGTGTACCACCTGTTACACAGTCGCAGTCCATAGAATGCCTGTATTCTGCATGTGACTTTCGCCAAACATATATGAACCATGGTTGATTGATTATTGGATGAACATGAGCACTAGACATGTTTGATCGTAAGTAGCCACATCGAGGTAGTTGAGCCAAGAGAGTGTTAGCAGCCCCTACCTAACCCCCAAAAGAAGCACCGTGACGCACAGATCTGTCGATGGTCCCAAACCGGTTTGAACTTCGTGATGTAGATCTCCAGGATCCTGCCGAAATCCATAGCCAATCAGTTGGTGAAGCGCAGATCTCAGGACGCTTGGCCGTGAACCACTGCCTCGGCCTCAAATGTTTCAGCTGTATTTAGTAGTCTAATATAATTGACAATGACGACGTTTCCTCTGTAGCAATCACAAATCATCACGCTGAATTTGTGTACGACGCTTCGTGTTTGTGGCCACATAGATGAAACAGCATATCTTTGGGTTAGCAACTAACTGAAAACATGTTGTCCTTCTAGGCAAAGGTAACTATAGTATCATTTAAATCGTCTACGAAAGAGAACCTCACCATGAGCAAGCTCGACACCTTTAATTGCAACGCCGAATGGGACCTGCATTTCTACGCCCGTGTCCCTTGGACGCAATCCTCTGCCTGCTCCGACCATTTCCCCGTTCTCCTTGCCTATGATAGTGTGCCGATGAGACCAAGAAGCTTAAGATTTGAAAACTTTTGGACTTGCAACCTAGGGTTCAAAGAAATTGTGTAAGAGATTTGGAGCAAGCTAACCGGACATGTAGAACCATTAGAAAACCTTTTCCACAAGCTCCAAAACAGGGAGAAAGCTTGCCAATGAAGTCGTGGATTGTTCTCAACACCAAGATGCACCTCCATGCCGCTCTACTTGTTATCTGCAACTTGTCATTGCACAAGAAAGCCTTCTTTCTCCCTAGATGAACAAGACATTAGGGCTTGCCTCAATAAGAGTGTGATAAGCATGGCGAACATTGAGCAAGCTAGAAAGAAGCAATGTGTGCAGATGAGAAATTTCAAGGAAGGCGATGGAAACACACACAAAAATCATCTTAGGTGACCGCGAGGAGGAGAAACCACATCCACCTCCTTAAAAAACAATGGGTGGGTCAACGATCACACCAAAAAAATAGGAGATCATTCAAAACCATTTCAATTGGTTATGGGAAGAGGGCCAACTCAAAACCATGATTTCAGTTGGGAGAGGCTAAACTTTGGGAACGCTATAGATGGAATAGATGACCCCTTCATGGAGTATGAACTGCGAAGAGCAACTAACCAAATGCCACAGACAAAGTATCTAGCCCAAATGGTTTTACCGAGGCTTTCTTCAAAAAAATGTTGGGAAACCATCAAAGAGGATGTCATGAAAGCCATCGTGCAATTAAATAACCTCAATATAGCACACCTCCAATGGCTAAACTCGCCAAACATTTTGCTATTGAGAAAGAAGGATAGGGCCAAAGACGTTGCCGATTATAAGCCCATTAACCTAATCCATGCCATCGCTAAATTAATCACCAAAATGATTTCCCTTTGGCTTGCACCCCTCATGGAGGACCTTGTCTCCAATGCCCAAAGTGCCTTCATAAAAAGGAGTAGTATATATGACAATTTTATGCATGTCCAGAACCTTGAAAGGCGCCTCCACAAGAGCAAAATCACAATGCTCATACTCATGTTTGAAAATCATAAATCCTTTGGCTCTGTGAGATGGAATTTATATTAGAGATTCTTAAGATACATGGCTTCCCGTCTAAACTTCATGAGTGGATCGCTGCACTACTTAGCTCCTCGCGACTTCTCCTAAGTGGTGTGATTGGCTACCCTGTTAAGAACTGTCATGGCTTAAGGCAAGAGGACCGCCTCTTCCCGCTTCTTTTTTGTTTGTGCCATTAACCCTATACAAACAATTCTCGATATGGACACTCATTCAGAGATCCTTCATAATGATCGGAAGGAGGGGAACCATCCTCCGAACATCACTCTACGTTGACGAAGTGAATGCTTTTGTGCTCCCATTCAAGGAGGATATCCAAACCCTATCTTCTGGAGCCTTTCAGAAAGATAACAAGTTTAGAGACAAACTATCATGAAAGCTCGGTGGTGGCCATTCGGTGTGGCAACATTGACTTCAATAATGTGCCCTTGACATATTGGATATCCAAAGGTCCTTCCCTATGAAATATCTAGGGCTGCCGCTCTCAGTGTGGTAACTAAAAAGGGTCAATTTTCAAACTCTTTGAGATAAGATGGCGGGAAGCTACTTACTTGGGATGGAAAAACATCAACACGACTGGCCAGGGGCAGGGGTAGTCAAATACGTCTTGACCTCACAAAAAACTTTCATCTCACCCCACACAACGTTCCCCTTGGTTTTCTTGGCAACATGAACAAGATTTAGCGTGATTCTTTGTCATCTGACATTAGTGAGGTCTCCGAGGGAAATGCATGGCCTTGGTGGCCTTGGGATCCTCTGCCTAGACAATTTGAACATACCCTTCGGTTAAGATGGCCTTGGTTTGAGTGGCCCCATCCCATGAAGCTTTGGGTGGGGATGGGAAACCTTTGTGACGAGGCTGACATGGCCTCTTTTATGCCTCCACTACTATCACTATTGCCAATAGGAAGATTGCCCCATTTTGGAGCTCTCCTTGGCTCAGTGGCAAGAAGCCCAAAGACATCACCCCTCTCATTTTTGAAGCCTCCTCTAGGAAGAAATGGAGCATAAAACAACTTTACCATACCGCACATACAGGACCCCACCCCACCCTCTAAAGTAGGTAAACTCAAAAATTACCCTCAAAGCCCCATGATGTGAGGCTCCCTCGTGACCCCTACTCTCGTTGTCATAGTTTGAAAGATCACTTACATTGACTCGGGGGTGAATAGATAATGATCACAATTAACCAAAGTTTGTAGCTTTTAGCATGTTATTTTCTACTTGTTGTCTACGAAACCCTACACATGCAATTGTATGGAGATAAAAGTTATGGAGACGTGGATTGCAAGAAGGTAAATGAGCTAGGGAATGATGCAAATAGGAAGATGTATCCTGAAGTTTGCATAGATGATGCTATCTAGGTCCTGAGTCGAGAAGGCTAGGACATAAAGTCCTTGGTCACCAAGACCAATCGAATTCCCTTGCTAGAACATTAGTCTAATCTCTGACCTTCACGAGCTCTTGGCTCCTTCACAACACATCATGTATATCTTCAAGTGAGGTGCACACCCATCAAGAATTAACGACAATTGGTTAGCACATGGATCTAGAAGCCCTTGAAACTAAACAAAGGTGGTTTCTCAAAGCACCACTAATTCAAAGGTTTCAAGTCGAGGAGGAGGTAGGTGCAATGGTATGTAGGTGGAGCTGTGAGCTCGGGCAGGGTTTTCTCTCCTCAATTTGCTCACTTTGCCAAAAAAAAATGGGTGGGGTATATGAGCAAAGGTGAAAATATGACCGTTAAATAAAAAGTAACATGTTGGGAACTTCCAAGTAGTGAAACCCGGTAGTACCGGTCTAGCATCATGCGGGAAACTCACTTTCATGAAGGTACCAACCAACACTCAGTGGTACCAGCTGAACCGGAGAACCACTAAAATGGACATAACCCATAGGTACTAGGTAGGAGAGCTTGGAGGTTCTGGTCATCACTATGGTTAACTTTCGTCCAGGAAATGTATATGTTAGGTAGTTCTGGCAGAAGATGAACTCGCGAGTTGCAAAATTAATATAACACCCTCTAAAAAGGTTTAGACTAAAAACCGCTAAGTCCATCCTCTGAATGGACTTCACTCGGAAGTGCCACACCTATAGAAGACTTCCTAGAAGAGAAAAACAGATGGCTTGGTGGTTCCGATAATATACTTTTTGTGAAATGTTATGCATACATTATTAACAAAAATTAATGATCAAATTTGTTCTTAAACTGCGTGCGTGCGAGTTATACTGATTCAAATGAAGTATTAAAAAGTGAGGAAATGTATAGGCTATTTTTAGTTTAAGAAGAACTTTTTTTAATGAGTTTAAGAACAACTTTGACATGATATAAATGGTTAATTGTGCTGTAGTTACAATTGACATGATCCACCTATCACTGAATAAAAATATTTTGTAGATCATTCAAAGTTGTAGCATTTCAAAAAATAAAGTTGTAGCATTTCAAACACATATCCATTCCAGAATATAAACGGTTATTTGTGCGGTAGTTAATTGGTTTCTGAAAGGTGGGAAAAACACGTATTTTTGAAAGGTGGGATAGGGAGAGAGAGCGTGGCGGCCAGCGTGTTCGCGCCTCTTCCACATCTCCTCCTTCCGTTTTCTCCTACCTACCCACCTCATATGCTCCTACCTCCGTTCGTCGCCCCTGTATTTATTCGCACCACCTCAAAGCTCACTTACATTTAGCAAGCAGCCATTGCCTTGTGTGCCCAATTAAGCTTCGCTGCGTGCACTGGTACGAGCTCGCGTGCCATTGTCTGAGCGGTGTGCCGGCTCTGCTCGTTGGCCATTCCAAGGAGCTCTCTCTGTTCCTTAAAAGCAGAGGATCATGATCACTGTGGCGGCGCCGGAGGTGCAGCAGCCGCAGATCGTGGCAGCTGCGGCCGTTCAGGCTGTTGCAGCGGCGGTACCGGAGGCGACGATCTTCCGGTCCAGGCTCCCGGACATCGACATCCCGAACCACATGCCCCTGCACGAGTACTGCTTCGCGAAGGCGGCCGAGGTCCCGGACGCGCCGTGCCTCATCGCCGCGGCCACGGGGAGGACCTACACGTTCGCCGAGACGCACCTGCTGTGCCGCAAGGCCGCCGCCGCGCTGCACGGCCTCGGCGTCGGGCACGGGGACCGGATCATGGTGCTGCTCCAGAACTCCGTGGAGTTCGCGGTGGCGTTCTTCGGCGCGTCCATCCTGGGCGCGGTCAGCACGGCGGCGAACCCGTTCTGCACGACGCAGGAGATCCACAAGCAGTTCGTCGCGTCCGGCGCGAAGCTGATCGTCACGCAGTCCGCCTACGTGGACAAGCTCCGGCACGAGAGCTTCCCGAGGATCGGCGCCAGCGGCGGCAGCGAAGCTCTGACCGTGATCACCATCGACGAGGAGGAGGCTGACGGCTGCCTGCCGTTCTGGGGACTGGTGGCCTCCGCCGACGAGGGCGCCGTCCCGGAGACGCCCATCTCGCCGGACGACGCCGTGGCGCTGCCCTACTCGTCGGGCACGACGGGGCTGCCCAAGGGCGTGGTGCTGACGCACCGGAGCCTGGTGTCGAGCGTGGCGCAGCAGGTGGACGGCGAGAACCCGAACCTGCACATGCGTGAGGGGGACGTGGTGCTGTGCGTGCTGCCCCTGTTCCACATCTTCTCGCTCAACTCGGTGCTGCTCTGCGCGGTGCGCGCCGGCGCGGCGGTGATGGTGATGCCCAAGTTCGAGATGGGGGCGATGCTGGAGGGCATCGAGCGGTGGCGCGTGACGGTGGCGGCCGTGGTGCCGCCGCTGGTGCTCGCGTTGGCCAAGAACCCGGGGGTGGAGAGGCACGACCTCAGCTCCATCCGGATCGTGCTCTCCGGCGCCGCGCCGCTCGGCAAGGAGCTCGAGGACGCGCTCCGCGGCCGCCTGCCGCAGGCCATCTTCGGTCAGGTACGTACCGTCTGCCTGCCTCGCTACTTCTTACTTACAACAACAGTACAAGCTAGCTGGGATGCAGGAGTTCGCATCGGCACACGATCTAGAACTTGAACACACGACACTCTCACCACATTCAAACTGAATCGATCTGATCGCAAACATTCCAATATAAGATGGTCATCTAGACTGCAAGATTGACAAGCTTAATTCAAATAACAAATTGGGTATATTCATCATGAGAATCGCTTACGACGAGTAGGGGCGTTCTCTGGTTTCTGAACAAGTTAGCTAAAAGTGGCAATCTGGGCTTGTCGTCTTGTATCAACATGCACTAGTCCGGCCAAAGAGGAATTTGGCTCGTTTTGTCAGTAACAAGAGGCAACACACATCTACACATACACCATCGGACTTGCGCGTAGACGTGTTGGCAAACAAGTAGTAACCGCGAGTGCCAAATGCCTGGATGTGTACACGGTTCACATATCACATCCACGAGACGTCGCCTAGCTAGCTAATCACATCTCGGCCTCTCGCGGCACCTACCCCGGCGCGTGCGTCGCGTGGTGCGTCCCACCATACCGGTGACCACGTGCTGTGCGCGTTCTAACGAATGGGAGCTGGCACGGCCATGTAAACTGATCGGATCGGATTTTTTTTTACTCACTATATTATTATATATATAAATATATTTTATATTAATATATTAGTGATAAATAATAGTGGCCGGAGGTAGTATCATATTTATATAAAAAAATTGCTTTCATATCACATTATACTGACCGGATGCGGATTTAGAAAGATATGTCGGATCTCGGATCAAGAATAAAGGAAATTGGAGAGCGCTCGAGGCGGAAACAACATTAATCGAATATGTACATGTATAAGTAAATGGAATGACCATACAACCAAACTATTGATGAATTCAATAGAAATATTCATGTCAGACTGACATAATGAATAAATATAAGATAAGCATAGAAACTTCCGCACATGTATGAGTAGCCTAGTAGCCTAAATTGTTTTTGCAATCTATACTGTACCATGACTATGTAAGTGAGATGAATGCCAACTCGGTAACTTACTTCCTCTGTTGTTATTTACCCTACATTTTGGTTTAAGTTAAAGTCAACCTTTATAAAGTTTAACAAAATATGTACCAAAATACCAAATTTGTGTAATACAATTTTTTTATGGTGATTCTAATATATTTTAGATGTTGATACTTCTCCTACATATTTGGTCAGAGTTGACAAATTCTGACTTTCACTAAACCAAGAACGCAAAGCTAATTCTAATGGAGTGAGTACTACAAATTTTCAAATATTATCTTAGACTTTTCGGTAGAAAATCGGATTACTCAGTTAAAACCATCAAATAATCCTAATTAATTTTTATGTGAATCCATTCCGGTTGTTTATTTGGAATGGATTGATCCGTTTACGTCTAGCTGGACGTGACGATGCCGCTCTGTTTGCGTGCAGGGCTACGGCATGACGGAGGCCGGGCCGGTGCTGTCCATGTGCCCGGCGTTCGCGAGGGAGCCGACGCCGGCGAAGTCAGGGTCCTGCGGCACGGTGGTGCGCAACGCCGAGCTCAAGGTGGTCGACCCCGACACCGGCGCCTCCCTCGCCCGCAACCTCCCCGGCGAGATATGCATCCGCGGCCCGCAGATCATGAAAGGTATAAACATACATACTACTGCCGTTGCGACGTCGCTTCGTGGCGGTCGTGGCTAGCTAGGGACATGTCTGACTGGTGCGACGTGCAGGCTACCTGAACGACCCCGAGGCCACGGCGGCGACGATCGACGCCGAGGGGTGGCTCCACACCGGCGACATCGGCTACGTCGACGACGACGACGAGGTCTTCATCGTCGACCGCGTCAAGGAGCTCATCAAGTTCAAGGGATTCCAGGTAACAACAAACACAACAACCGAAGACAAAACATACTGCTTCAGCATGGTACTTCAGTAACTGACGCTGAATGCACCGTGCAGGTGCCGCCGGCCGAGCTCGAGGCCCTGCTCATCGCGCATCCCTCCATCGCCGACGCGGCCGTCGTCCCGTAAGACAACCGTCACAGCCCTTATGTCGCCAAGAACATCGAATTGCTCGGGTAACTAACTGGATGCGTGTGTGGAAACAAATTTCAGGCAGAAGGATGACGCCGTCGGCGAGGTCCCGGTCGCCTTCGTGGTGCGCGCCGCCGACTCCGACATCGCCGAGGAGGCCGTCAAGGAGTTCGTGTCCAAGCAGGTAGCTACGCATGGCAGCAGCAAAAAATGATCGCTACGACGCTACTGTAGATCGCCTGTCCCTGACCACGGTTTCCCATTTTTCAGGTGGTGTTTTACAAGAGGCTGCACAAGGTGTACTTCACGCACGCTATCCCCAAGTCCGCATCAGGGAAGATACTGAGGAAAGAACTCAGAGCCAAGCTCGCCGCCCCCACCAGTGTCTGAACAAGCCTTTTCTCTCTACTACTACTATCTCTGTTCGATCAAGTTCCTGTTTTGCCATTTGGAAGATTGTACCATGTAGTGTATGCCTGTGGATGAAAGTTTTGTCTACATGTTTTTCTACGTACTCTCTCCATTGAGGAGTACAATGTATTCGTTCAATTTTATCTCATCATTTTCAAATAATTATTATGCTATTTCTAGTGTTAAGTCGAGCTGTAAAAGCAACATTCAACAAGGGCCTTGCAGCAAAAGTCTGAGACCTGATTGGCCACAACCAGGAAAACAAAGAGTGGACGATAACAGAGGAGCTAACGTTCATTCACATACGGAACATATTTTCCATCAGGAAATAATCCAGCATCTAACTCATGCAACCATGAAACAAGAAGAAGAAAAGTTTGCAGCAACATATCAACTGAACAAACTTTGGACGACAAGTACCATCGTATGCAGATAAACAACCGACCCAAACCCTAACTGAATGTGCGACCTTCTACTGGATGAATACAGACATCGTTTTCAGCAGTATAAATGAAGCAGATATGCTGTGTATCCCTACAGGAACTCTCGTGACTTGCTGGGACGGTATTTAAAAGTTGATCAGGTCATCTTTCTTCGGGTCCTGCTTCTTGGGCACTTCCTGAGAGCTGTTTCCTCCCTTCTTGCCAAATATCATCTCGTCGAGATCATCGAGGATATCATCATCCCCGCCTGACATTCCTCGAGAAGCAGCTGGTTTTCTGACCAGGGCTTCTTCATTGCCAACAAATCCAGAATCTTCATGTTCCGTGGCAATTGGTATGACCACTGGCTGTTCTGCATGCGCTGGCGCCGTGGGTTTCTTCATCTCCTCATATTTGGATATCACTTTCTGGATCTCATCATTCACGCTCAAGGCCTCAAAGAGCAGGGCCTCATTGTCTCCAGCGGTCTCGATGAATCTCTGGATAGTATGTTGAGATTGGTAGCATTGTTGCACAAGGGTGATTGTTAAGTCATCCTGTGAAAGTAGAAGAACTAGTCAACACACTATATCAGATAACCATCACCAGATCATGAATAACGATTTCAGCTTTCAAGATAAGCGAATGAATTGGGCCATTTTAAAGCAGTTAAAATGCACTTTAAACTATTAAAGCAACAAAGTATAGTAGAGATGTAAGTTGTAACTAGGCCAAATCGCACAACACACAAAGAACAAGTATTTTGGATGATGCCTGGCTTTGACTGTTTCTTGAAGTCAATGCCATAACTATCAGGGAACACCATATCATGCTAGATAAAGCAGTAACCTTAAACAATTATGTTTTCTTATATACAGATATAGCTAAATGACTGGCAAATAAGCAAAGCAGTTAAGGTAGCATGTTAAAGACCAATTCCATTAATGATGGCTCAGAGAAACTAAAGCATCAATCAGATAAAAAAATCACCGCATTAAGTTTTAACAAACAAACTTCTTGTTATTTCATCGACAGGATAAATGAGCATACATTGGTATTAAATGAGCTAAGCACTTGTGACACTCCAAACATAACAACGGAGTCAAGAGGAGTGACCGTGCTAGCCTCACAGTTAAATATGCTACCATAACTCCACTATTATATCATATATTGAGACAAAACAAGTGACCGTCCTTATCGGAAATGCACTTCTGCTCCCGGGTGCATATGCTCCCTTTAGCCAGAAAACAAATTTTAAAATATCAAAAAAATTAGGAAAAAATATTCGCATGTATATCTCCTTGTGAAAAACGGACATTTTTTGTGGGCTGTGCAAAAAAGACAAAAAAACGTGTCGCGAAAAGGCTTATTTTAGTACCGAATTTTTTCATTTTTACATAGGCCACATAAAAAGTCGTTTATTCTCAAAACCACTTTGTTGGCACGTAGGCCATGGAGATGTACACACAACACTGTAGTTTGATTTTTTTTTTACATTTTCAAATATGTTAAAAATGCAATTCAAATAATGGGAGCATATGCAACCGGGAGCCAAAAAGCCATGTATGTTGAGGCAAAACAAGTGACAGTACTAGCCTGATCTCTAAGTTTGTCACATCGGCACAAAACATTAAACAAGTACAGGAATTGCACGAAATTGTTCACTGTAGGAGCTCCCTGAGAAAACAGATCTCACGCATAGACACTATTATCCATGTCTAATATGCAGACAACTATATCTGTATAAGTGTATGCACACTGTACTGCAGTCAAAAAGGTAATTATATGAGCTTGGGACAAAGCTATACAAAATACAGTTACCTGCAAAGCATCCTGCTGAGGAGAAGATGAAAGAACAGTTGAAAGAAGTTCCATGCTGTTACGAGCCACATCTAGAGCTTCCTTTGTTTCTTCGGCAGTATATGTATGCACAGGTACATCTTCAAATGCCTGGTGGGAAAAGTTTGCTTCAGCTTCAGCTTCAGCAACTGAGCGTGGTGGAGTAAATATGGGGGCCAGGCTCTCATTGTCACGTCCGGGAAACCGCACTCCTCTTGATTTCAGGCTCTATAAAAAAATAGGTTAGCACAATATCTCTTGTAACCACTAACCACCGCCTTGGTTACGAAAGCATGACATATATTTACTGCTAGGATAAATCATATGGGTTTATTATACTGTACTACCATGAAACTGGACACTGAAACAACTTCTAAATTGCGATATTATTTACCAAAACAGAGTTAACAGCAATGCTAAGTTGCTACCACCAACTACTAACCACAACAGTGTGATTTTTTAATTAAAAAAGAGGTCTGAGTGGTTCTATGAAGCAATGTACAACTTTGCCAATAGCCAAAACAACCTTCAGCAGGTTGGTCCTAGATTGGATTCCCTTCCTTACATAATGGGGCAGCAGCGATCATTGTGGCTGACTCTTTTATTTAAAAGGTGGACATTAACCTCTGTATATTTGTGTTTACCACTTTCCTTAGTTCACATAAGCACTTCATATTACCCAATGTCATTTGTACTATATTTAACCATGCCCTATCCATTCTGATTTTCAGGGATGTGCAGGTCTTTATTCACAATAGTGGCAGGATCTGCTATTTTATTGCCAATAGGAGAAAAGTCCTCATAATAGTAATACAGAGAAAGAAAATACAGACACTGCAATCAGCAGTGCGAAAAACACGGAAGAGGGTAGACTAACTATGGTTTTTTGTAGTGAGTTCGGTCCATCGATCACAGCTACCTAATCTATAGTGTATCGTAGCTGACATCTTAAGGTGCAAGCCGAGCTATGTAATGCTCCTTGCTATCCGTTGGGAGATGTTGCATACGATGCTAAAGAAATCAGACATGTTCAACCATCAGCTATGTCATCTCACTAATAGAGAATTTCTGATGGATTTCGTTATTTGCACAATTACATCGTCACATGATATTGTTTTCTCCTTTGATTTATGCAAAGATGTACCTAAAACGTTGAACAAATATATCCAACCACTGAACCGCATACATTTACGAGCTGCACAAACTCTTAAGACTTTTGTAAATGTTCATATCATTCTCTTGATGAAAGGGATGGGTGAGGCATTACGCGCTAACAAAATGTGCACTGCACATGCTCTATTACTAGTTAAAGAGAGGTCTGAGTGGTTCCATGAAGTCTTGTACAGCTTTGCTAACTACTAAAGCAACCTTTCAGGAGCTTGGTCCTAAATTGGATCTCTTCCTTACTTAAATATGGACCAGCAGAGATAATTGCGGTCATTTTTGTTTATCAAACAAGTGGAAAATTAACCTCCTCCCTCGTCGCGTCCTTCCCTCCAGGACCGCCCCTAACCCTAGATTGACGTGCGGGAGCAGAACGACGGCAGGAGGGGGAACGGTGGTGGCATCGGACTTGGGGGCTTACGGCCATCTCTTGACCTTGTTCTTCCTCAACTCCAGCAAAATCTCACATGGGAACTCCTCCATGCCCAAATTCAACTAGCTATACATCCAAACAGAAATTTGGAATTGACTACTCTATTGGATTCCAAGTACCAATATTTTGCACAACCAAACACTAGAATTGGTATAAGAACCCATTTCAATACAGAGGATGATTTGGCATTTGTCTCCATTTAATTCCAGGCCCTCCATTACATACATCCAGACACAGTGTTAAGAATTCTGTGGATGCTCATATCATTCTCTTGATGAAAGAGATGGGTGAGGCATGGTGCACTAACAAAATTTGCACTGCACGTGCTCAATAACTAGTTAAAGAGAGGTCTGAGTGGTTCCATGAAGTGATGTACAGCTTTGCTAACTACTAAAGCGACCTTCAGCAGCATGGTCCTAAATTGAATTTACCTTCCTTACTTACATATGGAGCAGCAGAGATTACTGCGGTCATTTTTTTTTATCGAACAACTAGAAAATTAACCTCACTGCGGCAATACAGAATCAGTAGATCAGAATAATACACGAACTCTACTGCTGATTTCTGTAATAACACGGGAACAACGAAATAATGAAAAGATTCATATTACCTTGTAGGTTTCCTCATAGACTGGCAAGTAGCGGAGCTCATTGCCAGACTCTCCCCAGGCCTCAATCAGCGTAAGGGCCTTGTTCCTGTTATTGACCACCGTCTGCGGGTCATCAATCAGCCTGACCATCTCATCGAGGACCCTCTCGGCCGCAACCTCCGAGAAGGCCTTCTCGCAGTTCTTGACGATGGTCTCGAGGAGGAAGAGGGCGAGGAACTGAACCATAGCCTCCTTGAGCATGATCCGCTTCTTGATCCCGCGGATCAGGTCCACGCTGTTGACCTTCTCCGTGTTGATGAGGTCGCAGATTTCCAGGTTGGCCGCCCAGTCGGGCCCCTCCAGGCTCTCCGCGGTGGCGTCCTCGACGATCTTGTCCGCCGGGGTCTGCGCCTGGAAGAGCTCCTTCATCTTGAAGCTCATGGAGCTCATCCCGGCCGCCATCTGCTTGCTCACCTCCGTCCCCGTGATCTTCAGCCGCTCGCCCAGGGCGTTCACCTTCTCCATCAGATTGTCACTCATTTTCGCTGCCAAAACACACAGAAGAAAAATCGCAGGGAACTGTTAGATTGACGCGTCGATGCGCAATTCAACACGAACGAACAAGCGATTTCTCTCTGATTTACTACTCAACTATTATGAGACCAGAGGTGTTCTGCAAGACTACAAGACGGGGATTAGCTAACGCGGAAAGGGAGGGCGCAACCAACCGCCTCCAACAGCAAATTGGGGGAACGGGAAGGGGAATCGGAGGACGATCGAGGGATTAGGGGACGGGGCGATACCTTCCGCGGCGGGAATCGAAGGCGGCGGAGGAGGGGGGAGCCGAATCGAAGTGGAGACGCGTAGATTTGACCAGCCGCCCCGCCCGCGTCGTTTGTTTGTTGGAGTTCCTGCGCCGGTGGTGCCTGCCTTGGAGTCGAGGTCTCCTTTCCTTTGGATTTTTTTGGTGCTACTGCCAAAGTGCCAAGTGCCAAGGACTGGTGTACTTTAGGGAGGAGTCCTCTTTTTTCCTTCTTTTTCACGCCCCTATATCAGCATATTCTTCCTATAAGAATATAAAAAACGTAACCTAATATGGGTTTGTTATTTTGTCACGACGCTCTGTTATGATTGTGACGTATTTTTTGCAAAATCTGCCCCTTTGGTGAAACTAATGCCTCATCTGATCCCTCCGCGAAACTATTTCCGTGTCTGGCCCCTGAGGTCGGCGCCAGTGGGGATAGCGTCGACGTTGTGCACCTCGGCGCCAACATATTATCGACACTAGTTCGCTTCGGAAGCTCAGCGCCAGTGGGATTGGCACCGACCTAGCTCGGCGCCAGTGGGTGTGGCACCAACCCCCCTTCGGCGGCTGGATGGCATGGCGCCGAGCTGCACAACGTCGGCGCCATTCGTACTGGCGCCGACCTCAGGGGTCAGATTCGAAAATAGTTTCGCGGAGGGGTCAGATGAGGTATTAGTTTCACCAAAGGGTCTGATTTTGTAAAAAATACGATTGTGACCCTGACCCTGACATCTTCTGTGTTCTGACATACGGATACACATACACTGGTATAAAGTGATTCTTTCTGTTTCTCGATAAAAGCCTCAGCCGCCGCCCTCAAAAGAAAACAGCCGCCGCCTCCGCTTCTATTCCACCATAGATTGGTTCTTCCTCCTCCGATCGGCCTCGCCAGTGTTAGGAGGAGTGAAAAACCTAATCCTCTTTTAATAGATTAAGTTAGGATTTGAGAGCTATCCTCTTTTTGTCTCCATATCAATGGAGATGGCATCGTCTATAATAATTGATTTTCGGTCCTTTCTTCGACGACGAGATTTTCACACCGACGTCAATGGCAGTGTTGGAAGATTAAATTTTTCTAGGTATGGTCCTTCAGATCTTACTTCACCAGATCGATCTTGAATCTTTTCTCATGGTTGCCGCGAGAAGTATTATCCTCGCAATATTTTGCCCGACTGCTACATCCTCGACAATGGTGATTCATGCTCTCGGCTCCCCAGCAATGTCGACAGGCTGTTTGGTTTACTCTTCCCTGGTATACTGGTGTTGGTACTCTTGCCGATGGTGATTGACTACTTTAATGGTTGCGCGCGTACACGTAGCATTGGCATTGCAGCTCAAATTAAAATTATGGGAGAACCTTCGTTGGTATTTTCAGGTCATTGGTTCAATTTTTTATTCGGCTGCCTTCTGAAAAATGTAAGATTATATCATGGAAAAAGAAAATATTTTGAAGACCTCAAAGATTTGCTCGTTTCTTTTAGACTTTATTTTGTAATTGCTGAAGACAACTTATGTATCTCTACCATGTACTATTTACTCTTATGAATATATGTGGTATTGATCGTCAAAAAAAAGTGATTCTTTCTGTTTCAAAAAAAAGTGATTCTTTCGCCGACAGTAGCGGGCATATGGAGTGTTTATAAAAATTATGAAAATGGAAAAAAATTCAAAATATTCTTTATTTATGGATATATATATATATAAAGATGGTATATGAATTTGCAAATTACAAACAAATATCTTGTGGGAAACGCTTTGCAATCAGCCCACCGATCGCGCCCCGCGATCGGTTGCCTTCCGCGCCGTGCGATTAGTGGATATCTAAGGCGCGTCGTGGCGCCACGTCATCTGTTCAAAATTGTAGCAACGCAACATTTTTGGACCGTGGGTCGATCGACGAGCAACTGAAAGTAGTGGAGGCGACGTGTGGGGCGATTCGGCCTTCCCTAACGCTAGTGATGCGTGAAAGGATCGTATGAGCGACTAGAGGGGGGTGAATAGGAGCTACCCAAATTTTTACTTCTTTTCAAGTTAAGGCTAAACAAGAAGGTAAATTCTCTAGATGTGCTACTAAGTGAATTTACCTAGAGTGACAAGCAAGCTAGCAATAACAATATAAATAAAAGTACGAGTAAAGGATAGAGATAACCGCAATGGAGACACGAAGATACAAGGATGTATTCCCGTAGTTCCTTCCTTGTTACGGGAAGTACGTCTACGTTGGAGAGATGTGGTACCACAAAGGCCACCAACGCCACAAAGGCTCACCCTATTCTCCGGTGAACAAGCCACAAAGGCGAGTTCACGCTCCACTAAGCGATGCCCTTGAAGGCGGCACGACACCTTTACACAAAGTATTGGGGCAAGCTCCACAACTCAATTGGAGGCTCCCAATAGGCCCACCAAGCTCTTACACACAAAGTTAAGCTTGGAGGACGGCTTCTTCCGGCTAGGAATCCGATGAACACACAAGTTACAAGCCCCTCAACAAAGAGAGGGGGGGAATCAAATCGCCTTGGTGGAAGAGTAGATCTAGGTCTTCTCCCTCAAATCCCAAAAGGGCTTTGAGTTCTATTGGCTAGGAAGAGAGATCTAGTGCTTTGGAGCTTTGGAACAATGGAGGTGAGAGAGTGTGAGCCGCAGCCTCTTCTTCAGGTAGAAGAAGGCTTTATATAGTCCAAGACAAGGACTAGCTGTTGCTGCCCTTTTAGGCCGGAGTCTCCGGGTGACGAGGGTTAACTCGACAAATGTCCTAGATGAAGGACTTAGAATCGGAGAGATAGGGCGTCGGATGAACTCGAAGGTAAAGTTAGTCGAAAATAGGTGTGTGTCGAAAGTAAACTTGGGTGTTCAACCTGGCTTGCTTTCAATCTGCCCTACACCGTCCCCTCCTGGCCCCTATATATAGGTGGCCAAGTCTCGAGGATCGGGTAGGGTCCGATACAGATTACAATATCGACATACGACAGGAACTCGTATTCGACTATCATTACAATCGGGCCTAGCTTAACGGGCCTCAGGGGTACTCAACTAACGGGCTCTATTAACTATACCCTTGTCAGTAGCCCCTGAGATTCTACCAGAATTGTAGATTCGGGGTGAATCTCTAATCTTCAAATCTTCGACTTGATCAATTCTTCGACTTCTTCTTATCCTCAAATCCTCGACTTGGTCTTTTGACTTATATTTATAATAATTTGTTCGCAAGGGGTCTTGATGAACAAGCCTGACAACTCTGACGGATCAAGAGGTCAGTTAACTGCCAGAACAGATACTTGTCACCTACTTCAAATTCAATCCCCTTGGATTTGAATTCGGGATACCGGTCAAACCCATTCTTCTGCCGTATTTAGGACTTACAAAGAATGAATCCCAGTGGTTCTCAGGGTACCCAGTGCGTCCACCGGGATTTTCTTCGCGTCGTAGACACGGATACATACCAGCAGAGCGCATCCATGTGCGTATACCAGGCCACACAGGACGGATCCCGGGGTCTTACCTTCGTGACAAGTCACGGCATTCGAGTTGTGTTGCGATAACGCAACTCGAGAATCTCATGTCACAGTCAAATCTTGACTGAAAATATTCGGGTTTCTTCAACCATAAAACTCGCTCCCGATGGGAGTAACACTCCTGCACTTCTCGAATTATAATGCTTTGCCAAGAAATATCGTCGGGTGCGCGCTCAGCGCTCCCGATGGGAGTTGCCCCCGAGGCTATAGTCGAAAAAGGCTTTTTTCGAGTATAGGCTCAAAAAATGTAGTGTAATTCATCATACTTCAACTCGAGATACTTTAACTTCAATATACTTCATCTTCGAGATACTCTAAGAACACCTTGTCGTCGAATATGCTTCCACAACTCCATTAAAGATTTCCAGTCACCATCTTTTAAGAGTAGTAGCCCCCAAGGCTATAATCGAAAAATCCTTCGCACATAATCTTCTCTAAGAATTTTGCATTTGTCGGCGCCATTTCCTGTTTGATAATATATCCTTTATGACATCAATGAATACGTCACTTCTATATCATTGCGAACCGTTGCATGGGCAGTACTGTAAATTTCTCAATTTTTTGACCGTTAGTGGGCTACCGTTTCCGCTCTTTGCGCCACGTCTCGGCCCACGATCCTTCTCACAGAAGATATATAAGGGGATCTTGGGGAATTTTACTGTTTACCAGCTCTTTCTCTCCGCCACCTCCATTGCTGCTCACCTCTGTCTCCTCCTCTCGTGGATAGCCCCCGAGCGCACTTCGTACTGGATGCGCGTGAAACACCTGGCCACTAAGAGCACCATGGCCAAGTCTTCTGCCACCAACTGGGTTCGTTCCACCATCACAAAGAAGGAGGTGGAGAAGGCTACGGCGGACGGCCTCATCGCCGCCGAAGATTCCATCAAATTCCCCAGTACTGAACGGATCCCGAAGCCCCCGAGCGGTTATCGGGTAATGTTCCTTGCTTTCCTCCTCCGCGGTTTCTCTCTTCCTGCCCACGTGTTTCTCCGTGGGCTTCTGTTTGTTTACGGTGTGCAGCTCCACCAGCTCACACCGAATTCTCTTCTGCACATCGCCTGTTTCGTGACTCTCTCCGAGTCCTTCTTGGGTATTGAACCCCACTTCCTTCTGTGGAGGTCAATCTTTCGACTCCGCCCCAACGTTTCTTTGGCTAGGAAACCCGAACTGGGCGGAGCCGTCGTTTCTGTGCGCCCTGAGGCGCAATACTTTGAATTTTCCATGGCCGCGTCTGTCCAAGGATGGAGGACAAAGTGGTTCTATATCAAGGACCGCAAATCCTCTCCTGAAGATGAATTCGGCCTGCCTCCTTTTGATGCTTCCCAGGAGGTTAAGAAATTGGCATCATGGGATACACTCCCCTCAGATGCAGAAGCACAAGAAATTCTTCCTCTTCTTTCCCGCATCAAGGCTTTGAAAGAAGGTCAAGGAGGTGCTCTGTCGGGTATGCAACTCATGGCGTTTTTCATTCAACGTCGAGTTCAACCCCTACAACACCGCCTTACCAGACTTTGGAATTACTCCGGCTTGGAAGATCCTACTCGCATATCTGAAGATCTGATATCGAAGGAAGAGGTCGACAAGCGAGTCAGGAATCTTACCAAGCTCACCAAGGAACACGCAGTTGCGGATTTAACCGCTGACTTTTTCGACTCCGTGCACCCTCTGCCTGAGGTATGTATCTTTGCGTTTACTTATTGTCGAACTTTGCTTGGTTCGATTTGTGTTTATTCTGTGCCATTGCACTCTGCTAATTTATTCATATGCAGGGTCATCAATTCCTTGTTTCTCGTCCTCCTCTTCCAGAGGCAGGGCCCCTACCAGCTGATCTTGCCTCTACTGCATCTGAAGCCCCCGAGGCTGACGAAAGTCAGGATGGAGATGATGTCAAAGAATCAGAAGAGGAAACTAGCTCGTCGACATCGCCTCCTCCTGTATTAGCTAAAGATGTTGGTGTCGACAAGAAAAGGAAGCGTGTCGATGAAATTGCTTCATCGAGTTCTGCAGCGGCTGGTAAAGCTCCCGTTCTTGCAGAAGATATGGAGTACTTCGACATGCTTGCATCGTAAGTATTGTAGTCGAGTTCTTCAATTGCATTGTTCTTGCCTTGTTGTCATAACTTATATTTTTCATGCAGTGATGATGAAGAACCACCAACATATGCGACAACTGCTCCACCACCTTCTCCTGTGGCGATTGATGAGCCTATCGAACCAGATGTTGCACCGAGGGCTACCAGGTCCGGTGTGAAGAAGGTTCCTCAAGCCCGATACCCTAAACGCTCAAAGAGGGCCAAAGAAGTCGAAGTTTCTCTGGAAGCCCATGCACCTACGGTTTCCTCTGATGACGTGAGCAATTCTTCTTTACTTTCTTTCCTTTCATGCACTTCTACTCTTACACACTTCTTTTCTCAGGCTTTAGTGAAGAGATTTATTGCCTTGGGCACGGAGTGTGCAGGGTACCTAAAGGTTGCGAAAGCTTCCGAAGGTACAATCTTGATGTCCAGTCATTACTTTTCTTCCGTGCTTTTTCTTTTCCCACTTATCTGACTCCTTTTCGTCTTCTTTTGTAGCTGCCTTAGCAACAGCCAATGCTCGAATCGCGTCGCTGGAAGCGGAGCTCAATGCTTCGCGAAAAGCTTATGATGTGGCGGCCGCTGCTAAAGCGGATGCTGAGAAGTCACAGAAGGCTGCGCTTGGCAAGGCGAAGAAAGCTGAAAAAGCTTTAGCTGAAGCCAACAAGGAGCATGCTCAATGAGAGCAAGCCGTGGCGGAGCGTCTTCACACCATGTCTACTGCCGCTGAAAGTAAGTGCTTCGCCTTGTCTTCTGTTTTCGTCTTCTGTTGCACTGGTGTATTTGTTGACACTTGTCTCTTCTTTTCTTTTCTATTGCTCAGAATTCACCGGGGTATCTCCGTCGTCCTTGCAAACGGACGATGATCCTCTTATGGATGCAGTTAACCTACTCGAAGAAAACTGGATATCCATCCAGGAGACTTTTGAGTTGGTTAGCCGCGTTTTATCACGGCTATTTGCCGGCTTGTGGCCGAAGAAAAGGGCGACAATTCCGAAGGATAACTTGACTGATCTTGCCAAGTCCTTCGATACCACTGAAGACCCCACTCTCCAACTGAAAGGTCTTTCCATTAAGCGCGGCGCCGAAGGTGCTATTGCACTTTCCCTTGCTCATGGGACGAATTTCGACTGGGGGAGGGTTAGCTCCCCTCATGGCCACACCCGTGACGAGATGAAGGCTTTTTTTGAGAAGGCGAAGAAGTTGGCACCTGCATTGTTGACAACTATTTCTCCTTCGGCGGCCTCTGCGGTGCCTGCTGCACCAGCTTCAGCGGTGGAAAATCTAGCACCACCATCGACTTCTGGCGAAGAAGCTGCCGTGCCCTCCTCTGCCATGGAACACAATGCTGAGGTGGCGTAGACTCGGCTTTCTTTGTAGCTTGTAGCTTTCTCCTTTTGGATGCACAAACTTTAGTTGGGTGCAACCCGAGAACCTTAGTCATAGGGTGTTGTACTTATGTAAATATATTTCTGGCGTATGAAGTATTATGCTGTCTCTCTGAAATGCTTCTCCTTTCTTTCCCCTTTGGCTTGCAGTCGATGCGCGCCAATGATCCTTTGACTCACGGTCCTGCTCCTCCTTCTACCCGTGTGTTCGGTTCTCAGATTTCATCGACTCCTAGTCGATGTAATCAGTGCGCAGAATATTCGGCAAGGATTTCTGACCTTGAGGTTCGCTTGACTTCAGCCAAACGCCAAGCTCAGATGGCGTTTGATAAGGCTAGCAAAACTTCTGCTCTGACGAAGCAGGTGTAGATTCTTAGTGATGAAGTGTCCAGCTTGACGGCAAGGATTTTGCATCACGAAGAATGCAACTCTTTCATTCTTGGTATCGTCGAATCTGCCTGTGAAATGTTGCGATGTAAGCTTCCTCTTGACTTATTTTCTTCTCTTTGTACTGTTACTTTTGTGATATCCTTTGCCCTTATAGGCACTTGCTTGGACTTCGCTGCTGAAGATCGTCGGGTTACCGAACGAAGCGCAGCTCTGGAGAAGATGTCCGCAAGTGTTGAAAATTTATGGTCTGATCCTCGATGCCGAAGCGCTATTGTATTGCTTCAGGACCATGCCCAGCATATTGGCGAGGCAGTGGATGGCTGTAGGAGAGCTCTCGTAACTATGCACTCGGTGATGCTTCCTCGCAATCCTCTGCCTGCTACTTTTCCATTGCTCCTTGACGTTTTTAGATCCAGCCAGCGAATCCATCGGTTGATAGAACTGAACCTAGTGGCAGGTGCCAACTTTGCTCTTGGGTGGATACGCAAGTGGCATCCAAGACTCAATTACAGTTCTATGTCGCTGAGCTATCCTCCTGGTGGGGCAAGCCTTCGAGTACATTTAGAGAGTACCTTGCAGCCTGCCCGACGAATTATAGCCAGGTTGTTGCAAGAAGACTCCGCGTTTTTCCGCGAGTTTCACTACTTGGACCCTTTAGGTGTAGATGATTCTGACAACCCGATGTTGTAATATACTTTTGTGTGTGTGTAACGCGAGAGTATGTTATTTCGTAACGAAAATTTGTTCTCAGGGCGTTATTGTATGACTCGTGCGTTTGCCGCATTTTTCCTTTGAAAGACTCGTAAACTCGAATATGAGGAACGTTTCGTCTTTATTATACTTTGTAATGTAAGATACATGGGGTGACCCAAGAGATCCGGCCTGTGACCTGTGTTCTGGATCTAGAGGGCATTGCCCCTGGTATAACTCGTGGCTTTTACAGCCTTTATTGTTCTACTCTATTGTCTTATGATGCTTATGTCGTCATGGCTTTCCCTTTTTCCTCTGCGCCTGTTTCTTCTCCTGATGCTCCTACTCGTGGTTTCTTCGTTTTGGGCTCCGTGACGCATCTTTCGAGTAGCTTGACGCCTTCTGTAGTCGCGCTTTTTGCCTTTTCTGCATGGTTGGCTATTACGCCAAAATTTTGCGCCATCTTGTGGAATTCCCTGTCGCAGAGATCTGAAACTTCAAAACTTCCTTTCACTGTAATTATCCCTCTTGGTCCTGGCATTTTAAGTACCAAATATGTATAGTGAGGCACTGCCATGAATCGCGAAAACGCGGGTCGTCCGAGGATCGCGTGATATTGCGATGGCCAATCCATGACTTCAAAGTTTAGCTTTTCTCTTCTATAATTTTGTCGGTTGCCGAAGCAAACATTGAGTGCTATTCGACCCAGCGGGTAATTGGCACTTCCTGGTACGATTCCATGGAAGGAACAATCTGTTGGCTTCAGGAACTCTAGTGATATATGCATTGCTCGGAGTGTTTTCGCGTATATCAAGTTAATTCCACTCCCTGCATCCATGAATATTCTGTCGACATCATACGCGCCGATTTGAGCTTTGAGTACCAAAGGCGCGTTTCCCGGCCGAGGTACTGTTATAGGGTGATCTTCTCTGTTGAACTCTATTGGTTGCTCTGACCAGTGCAGATACTCCGTTGCAGTTGGAGGTGATATGACTGCTAAGTTGACTTGTCGAGTTATGCTCTTCTCTTCTTTGTTCGACTTGGGTACAGGTTGTATCATTGATATGATGTGTCCTTTTGATGGTACATACCCTTCGTCGTCGTCCTGTCCCTGGTTTTGTTGGTCTTGTCCTTGAGGCGCTCCATTGTTTCCTTGCTGCTTTGTCGGAGGATTGTTGCTTCCTTCGAATCCTTGTCGCCTTGCTTCGGTTTGCTTGTTTATTGCTGCTTCTTGCAGATTTAAGAATGTTGTGCATTCTTTCATTGCGTGCCTTGATACTCGTTTCCCGTCGACGAACGCTGAGTGTATATGACAAGGCCCGTTGAGCATATCTTCTGGTGATGGGTTGTACTCTCTGGATTCCCTTATAGGGAACTTTTTATAGTCCTCCTTTCCGTAGCTTCTATATCCCGAGCTTCTGCGATTATTTCCTTGATAGCTGTTGTCTTTATATCCTGCGGCGACTTGGCTATGCGAGCCGTAGGTGTCGTAGTTTCGGGATCGTCTCCTTTGACTTCCATATCTGTTTCTTCTGTTGTCCTCTGGAGATCGCGTCTGCTTGTTGTTGCACGCATCTTCTCCATCTGCAAACCTGTTTGCTGTGTCCATGAGGTCTGACACTGTTTTTGGCTTGATTCTACCCATCTCTTCGACTAGGTCTCTTCGCCTTAATCCGATGATGAACGCGTCTATTGCTCTTTCGTCTAAAACTTCGACTGCTGAGTTTTTGATGAGGCTCCATCTTTGGATGTATGCCCATAGTGTTTCGTCGCGTTGCTGTACGCACGCTTTGACTTTTTCTATTGATGCTGGTCGTTTGTATGTCGACCTGAAGTTGCTTGTAAATTGCTTTGTGAGGTCTTCCCAGCTTCCAACAGATTCTTTCTCTAGTTTGCTCAACCATGACCTTGCTGCACCGGTGAGGTGTAGTTGCAAACTTTGCATTGCTGTTTCCTTGGTTCCTCCTAATATTTGAACTGCTTGCAAGTAATCTGCAAGCCATAATTGTGGTTCCTGTGATCCATCGTATTTTTGCTGATCATGAGGTAGCTTGAATCCCTTGGGAACTGGAGTGGTGCGAACCCTGCGGGTAAAGCATGATGCCCCCATCTCTTTTTCGTCGTCTTCATAGTCGCGCTTTTTATTTGGGGATCGTGATCTTCGGGTTCCACCGTGCTACTTTGGTGATGACGATCGAGATCGGTGTTTGCTGCTTCTGCGCCGAGGACTATTGTGACGGCGAGGTGACCTTGCTTTGTGCACTTCCTTGTGGTGATATGCTTCTTCTCCTTTTGCTGATAGCTTGTGGCCCACCATGTTGAGTCCGTTCAGTGCTGCTCTATGCATATGTTCTCTAGGATCTCCTGGACTTGGTCGAGTTGTAAGTAGATATGCTTGCACTGCCACTAGTGCTGCTTCAGGAGTTTTTGGTAGGATGTTTCCCTGCTCGTCGACCGATAGGAAGGACGAGTCAAAGTTTTTGGAAATACTTTGCCTGTCAGAATACTCAAGGTTATCGTACCTTGAACCGTGTCGACGATTTTTCCTTGCGTTGCTGTATGATGCGTCGCTCTGTGCTTTTCGAGCAGCCTCGCTAGCTGCAATGGCTGAATCTTTTCTTCTTTGTATCTCTGTTTTCTCCTTTGCTAATTGCTTGGCCTGCTGCCTTAGGGCGTAGTGATACCCCAAAAGCATGTCTTTGCTAGAATTTGATGGTATTGGCGTGCCGTGTTCTATGGCTTCTCTTATTATCCTCCATTCGTCGACTGATAGTCGAATTTTTTCCCTGGTTGCGAGGGATTCTGGTGTTTGCCCTTCTGCTAGGTGATTTGCTCCTCTGTCGATATTTGCTGAGTTTAGTACTGGATTGTCATTTTCGTCGAACTCTTCTGAGTTATCTCCTATAATGGCGAGCACCTGGCATTGTTTGCCGATGTTACCCTCAAAGCTTGAGAAGATCGAGTTACTATCCTCAGAAAGCTCTAATCATGTCTTCCATGTGTCTGTTGATTTGTCCGCAATATCGTCGAGGCAGATCGTGAGATCTTCGAGTTGGACTCCTACGTGAAAATTTTCCTTTTCTTCGTTGTCCTCTGCGTTTTCTTTTTGCACTTCCTCTGGGCTGACCGGCGAGTTTACCTCGCCGAAAGAGCCTTCAGAATATTCCATCATTGCTGTTGTTTCGGGCTCACTTGCCGACGGATCTTGTTTCATCGGATCTGAAAGGCGAGATGAACCCGACGGTCCGATGAGGATGTTTAAGCTTCCGATTGTCAACTCCATCTCTTGATTTTCGTAGACTTCTGTACTGTTGTTGGCTAAAAGCGAAAAAGCCGTCGAATTCATGATTCCAACGCCCAAGATCCCCACGGTCGGCGCCAATTGACGAGGGTTAACTCGACAAATGTCCTAGATGAAGGACTTAGAATCGGAGAGATAGGGCGTCGGATGAACTCGAAGGTAAAGTTAGTCGAAAATAGGTGTGTGTCGAAAGTAAACTTGGGTGTTCAACCTGGCTTGCTTTCAATCTGCCCTACACCGTCCCCTCCTGCCCCCTATATATAGGTGGCCAAGTCTCGAGGATCGGGTAGGGTCCGATACAGATTACAATATCGACATACGGCAGGAACTCGTATTCGACTATCATTACAATCGGGCCTAGCTTAACGGGCCTCAGGGGTACTCAACTAACGGGCTCTATTAACTATACCCTTGTCACCGGGGTCCAGAGCCCGGAGTCTCCGGGGTTAGTCTCCAAGGCCGGAGTCTCCGGGCGGGAGACGAGCTCCAGCCAAAGTTTCCGCCCTAAGTCTCCGCCCCCATATCTGGGGCGAGCGACACCCATCGAAAAACGACCCCGGAGGCTTAGGCCGGAGTCTCTGGTCCCTGACCAAAGTCTCCGGCGTGTGAACACCAGAGTCTCCGGGCAGGAGACCCGGAGTCTCCGGGCAGGAGACCCGGAGTCTCCGGCGCAGAAAAGCCAGCAACAAATAATCTTCAGATTTCCACCTACAATGAAGATTAGACTGAGACAAAAGGTTAGATACCTGAGTATTGACAACAAACACCCAAAAATATATTTTGCAAGAAAATGCTCTTTCAATCTCCCCCTTTTTGGTGTTTGATGACAATACTAAGGTTCAAGAAAAAGATCAACATAATATAGGGTGAGCTCCCCCTAGATGTGTGCAACCTACAACAAAAGCTTGATGCAAATGCACACATACTAGACACAAAGCTCCCCCTAAAATAATGAACCAAGATCATGTGCATAATACATAGAGAACAATATGAAGTAATAAAGCATGACTATTACAATAAAGCACACCACACGTCTCACACCATATTAAGATAGGTACCACAACGAAGTTCAAATATTTTAAAGAACTAAGTACTAGAAGAGAGCACAAGCATAGGCAAATGAAAGCTCAACCAAAGAAATGCTTGTGCCCGACCCTTGCAAATCCCCGATAACATACTAATAGAACTCTTCTCCCCCTTTGGCATCGAGACACCAAAAAGGGGAAACGAGCGATGCTACACGTCCCAACAAGTCACTCGTCGTCGTCCTCGTCGTTGCCTTCATAGGAAGGATCTTCATCATCACGCATAGGACCCTTGCCACGGCTGGAGGAGGACGGATAGTTGGGCTTGGACACTTCATCAAAATCTTCCCATTGGAGTGAGCTGCCCATCTCTTTGTTCCAAGCACCATAGCTGAGAGTATCATCTGAGTCTGAAGGAGGATGCTCTGGAGGAGGAAGATTACGGATAGCACGAAGGTGATCAACCATCAATCCTTGGTTGTGAGTGATATGCTTGTTCTGAATGTAGATGTTGTGCTGCTCCTTGCGAATATCCACTCCCATGCAAAGCATGGTCCTCTTGAACCAAGACAGTTTCTTGATCTCCTTGTTGACTTCTTCTTTGTTGCGTGAGGGAAAAGGCTGATTGCTAGCATTCTTGCTTCTCCTCTTTGGTGGAGAAGGAGGAGCAGCCCGAGTTACTTCAATCTCTTCCTCACCCTCTTCTCCTTCCTCATCAACATCATCCTCATCACCTTCCATGTCTTCATCTTCTTCATCTTCACTAGCGGAGGCAAAGGGTTCATTGGTCACACCCGGTGCCGGTTTCTTTTGAGGCTTCACGGATTTGTGCTCAACCAACTTAGAGATGTCAACACAAAGAGTGTAGTTGGGAGACTTCCTCTTGATAAGCTTCATAACATACAGAGCATAGACCGGGGCTTTCTTGGAAAGAATGCACTCATACATTTCCCGGTGAATGAAGTCCATGACATCAATGGGTTCAACTTGTGCTTCTTTGCCTTTGCAAAAGACTTCATGAGAGTAGGCAAGTAGGTTGACCAAGCCACCACGAAGAGCATCCAAATTACCCGCACTTGGGGCAATATTCTCACGGAACAAACGGAGAAGAATGTTGTATCTAGTTCTCAGACCATAGGACTCCCCAACAACAATCTTCTTGCCTTGATCAGCGGCATCTTTTGTGAGCTTACCATAGAGGGGAGCAAGCGCCTTCTTGTTGTAGGCCACTCCGGAGAGATGCATCCTTGCACCACTTGGCTCATGGTTCCCCTTGAATGGGTATCCAAGCTCTTCGGCAAACTCAATGAAGTTGGATTGGACAACATGATCACCGGTCATCCAAGTCATGGGAAGCTCTTCTCCATCTCCAAACACAAGAGTTGCAAAGAATTGATGCACGAGGAGAATGTTGTAGTCTTGCTTGAGTTGCATGAGAGGGTGAAGACCAAGCTTTCCGGTGATCCAAAGGGCTTCCTTGAAGTAGTCACTCTTATGAAGATGCTCAAAATCAACCACCTTTTGAGGGCAAACTTTGTGGGTGAGGTTGGCATAGAGCTCGGTGCAAATGAGTTCTTGCTTCCTTCGATGAAAACATTGATCATTGGTGTTCCTTGGCAAATCAAACATCTTCCTCTTCCTCATATCTGCAAACTCGGGAAGTGACATGCCCTTGAGAGTTGGCAAGTGATCAAACTTGGCCTTTTTGGCCCTTTCTTCCTTAGCCAGCTGAGCTAGACGAGCTTTCTCTCTCAGAGCATCCCTAGCAACTTCTGCAGCACTCTGCCTTTCCACATAGCAATCTTTTGCCAGGTCATAGTCAAAGGTGTGCTTCCTCGGGATACGCTTGCGACGACCACCTGCACTGCTACCTGTGAAGGGAATGGCACGAGGTAGCAAGGGAAGAGTCAAAAACATGCTCAGATGAAAGGAGAATAACATCTTGTGGAGTCAAATTGTGAAAAAATCGATCTACACCGGAGTCTCCGGTGTCTGACCCCGGAGTCTCCGGCCTTGAGAGGGCGGAGACTTCAAAGTCTCCGGGGTTTGGACCCCGGAGACTCCGGGCAACACGAGGTCAGACAAGGGAGGCTAGGGTTAGCTCGAGAAATTGCACAAAAATGATTCTACACGATGCTAGATACTCAAATTGCCTAATGTGAGTAACCCCATGGACAAACAACAAGTATTTCTTCCAATCCTTTGAATCTAGATGAATCTAGATGGGAGGAGGAGGAGAATACCGGATGGCTCCATGGAGAAGCAAGCAAGCCGGAGGAAGAAGCTTCCGGAGGCTTGGAGAGGAGGGAGGCCGGCGGCAATGGCGGATCCGGGGCCGGGGAGGCACCCGGCGGCGACTTGGGGGAGGCGGCGGCGTCCTGGGGAGAGAAAGGGTGGGGGGTGTATGAGGGTAACCGGCTGGGTTGCCCTCACCCCGACCCTTTTGATCCAGGGAGAAACCGTTAGGGCCGGAGTCTCCGGGGTTGATCACCCGGAGTCTCCGGCCACCAGACACCGGAATCTCCGGGGTGCAAACTCCGGAGTCTCCGGCCTGCCTCGACCAAATCACACAACAGTGAATTTGAGCATGTTTCTTTGAAAGATGGAGCAAGTTTCAGATGAAGGGGATAGGCTTGGGTCAGAAGGAGGTCACTGAGTGGTACTTAGTGTTCATGTTTGCAAAAATGCAAATAAAGCTCAAATAAGGCCAAACATGAACACATTCCCATTGAA
Source organism: Dactylis glomerata (assembly GCA_007115705.1). Lineage (NCBI taxonomy): Eukaryota > Viridiplantae > Streptophyta > Magnoliopsida > Poales > Poaceae > Dactylis > Dactylis glomerata. The sequence continues at coordinate 3,066,118 of QXEO01000225.1, read as the reverse complement.
AAGGCAATAAAATACAAAAAGGCTCAAATGGGAACAAACCTCCACTTAGGAGGTCGGTGGCCAACGCCACCATGTTTGAGTATAAAGGTATGGCACCGCGAAGATATATCTTGGGCCCAAAACCAAAACTCATCAATTAAGCTCAAAATTGTCTCAAAAGACAAAAGGAACACATTGCTTGCTATTGGCATTATGGGGGGAGGGATAGTCCAATCAATTAGGACCGCACTCCCCCTATATCCATGCCCACATCTAGAATGACACACAAGTTAGAGTATGGGAGTAAATGCACCTAGCTCAAGCCACATTGCTTGAATCAATGATATTTAGTTCATGCCTCAATTCCCGGAATCTTGCTTCATCAAGAGGCTTCGTGAATATATCGGCAAGTTGCTCATTAGTGCCAACATAAGATAGATCAATATCTCCACGGTTGACATGATCCCGAATGAAATGATGACGAATCTCAATATGCTTCATCTTGTTGTGTTGCACCGGGTTGTGAGCGATCTTGATTGCACTTTCATTATCACATAAAAGAGGCACTTTGTAAAAAATGACACCGTAATCCTTCAAAGTTTGCCTCATCCATAAAAGTTGTGCACAACAACTAGCCGCAACTACATATTCGGCTTCGGTGGTAGAGAGAGACACACAATTTTGTTTCTTAGATGACCAACACACCAAAGACCTACCAAGAAATTGGCAAGCCCCGGAGGTTGATTTCCGTTCCACTTTGTCTCCCGCCCAATCCGAATCCGAGTAACCTACAAGATCAAAACTTGCTCCCTTTGGATACCAAAGACCAAAGTTAGGGGTATTCACTAAATATTGAAAGATTCTCTTGACCGCCACCAAGTGGCTTTCTTTTGGTGCGGCTTGAAAACGTGCACAAACTCCCACACTTAACATAATGTCCGGTCTAGATGCACAAAGGTAAAGCAAGGAACCAATCATAGATCTATAAAGTTTTTGATCCACTTCTTTACCATTAGGATCGAGATCAAGATTAACCTTTGTTGGCATGGGAGTCTTTGCTCCTTTGACTCCTATCATCTCGAACCTCTTGAGCATGTCTTGGGTATATTTGGCTTGGTTCACAAAAGTCCCTCCTTTCAATTGTTTGACTTCAAATCCAAGGAAGAACTCTAGCTCCCCCATCATAGACATCTCAAACTTGTCGGTCATGAGCTTGGCAAACTCATTATTGAAAGCTTTGTTAGTAGAACCAAATATAATATCATCAACATATAATTGGCAAATGAAAAGCTCCCCATTGACCTTCTTAGTAAAAAGAGTGGGATCGATCACCCCAATTTCAAAACCACGATCAACCAATAACTCTTTAAGGTGCTCGTACCACGCACGTGGGGCTTGTTTGAGGCCATAGAGCGCCTTATCAAGTTTGTAAACGTGGTTAGGAAACTTAGGGTTTTCGAAGCCCGGGGGTTGCTTCACAAAGACCAATTCATTTAAGGGACCATTAAGAAATGCACTTTTAACATCCATTTGTTGAAGTTTAAAGTTATGATGAGATGCATATGCAAGTAAGATGCGAATGGATTCAAGACGGGCAACGGGAGCGAAAGTTTCACCAAAGTCAATACCCTCAACTTGGGAGAAACCTTGAGCCACCAATCTTGCCTTGTTACGAATGACAATGCCATTTGCATCTTGCTTGTTCTTGAAGATCCACTTGGTCCCAATGACATTACGGCAATCTTTAGGCATTTCTACTAGAGTCCAAACTTTGTTGCGCTCGAAGTTGTTGAGTTCTTCATGCATGGCATCAAGCCAATCCGGATCCTCAAGTGCCTCATAAACTTTCTTGGGTTCTACACAAGAGACAAAAGCATGATGAGAGCTAAAGTTAGAAAGTTGCCTCCTTGTGGAGACACCTTTACGAACACTCCCAACAACATTTTCCAAGGATATGCTTCTTCGTCGAAGAATGGACTCAAGCTTCTTCTCACGGCGAGTGCGAGCCTCAAGAGGAGATTCTTGAGAGACTACTTGATCATCTTCATGATCACTGTTCTGGTCCTCGCCTTGACCAGTTGGATTGCCTTGATCATCAAGTGGCCCATAGCCACGGAATTCCGAAGGATCTTCATCAAGGCCTTGATCACCCCCGGAGACTCCGGTATCCATACCCGGAGACTCCGGTATAGGCCGGAGAGTCCGGACCATAGGGGCCGGAGACTCCGGACAAGATTGCTCGGTGGGATGATCTTGAGGTTGAGGGTGCGCAGCTTGTCTTTGGTCAATGTCCTGTGGGTGTTCAGCAGGTAAAGGCTCCACTTGTGTAGAGCATTGTCCTTCTCCTTCGGCCAAAAGGTGTCCCTCAATGGGCCGGAAGAATCTGACACCCATTCTTCTTATGGCTTGGGGAGGAATTTCGTCACCTACATCACGAACACCACTTTGTCCCACAAAGGAACCATTATCTTCATCAAACTTCACATTACAAATCTCTATAACATGCCCGGTGGACTTGCTATAGATCCTATAGGAATGTGAGTCCGAGGAGTAACCAACAAAGATACCCTCTATAGCTTTAGAATCAAATTTTGACAAACGAACACCTTTCTTGAGATAGAAACACTTACAACCAAATACCCGGAAGTACATGATGTTGGGCTTTTGCCCGGTAAGAATTTCATATGGAGTCTTGTTCAAGTTCTTGCGGAGATAAAGCCGGTTGGTGGCATGGCATGCGGTATTAATAGCTTCGGCCCAAAAGTTGTATGGAGACTTGAACTCCGCCAACATAGTTCTTGCCGCATCCATAAGAGTCCGGTTCTTCCTCTCGGCAACTCCATTTTGTTGCGGGGTATATGCAGCGGAATATTGATGTTTGATACCCGCATCACTAAGAAACTCATTTAGGGAGTAGTTCTTGAACTCGGTGCCATTGTCACTTCTTATAGTCAATATGGTGGTATTGAATTGACGCTCAACTTCGGTGGCAAAGTCTTTGACGGTTTGTTGGGTCTCACTCTTGAACTCAAAGAAATAAACCCAAGTATATCTTGAATAGTCATCGACAATCACTAAGCAATACTTCTTGCCACCAAGACTTGCATAAGTGGGAGGTCCAAAGAGGTCCATGTGAAGGAGCTCCAAGCACCTCTTGGAAGAGATAATAGTCTTGCTCGGATGGCTTGTTTCATGCATCTTCCCTTCAATACATTCCCTACAAACACGATCTTTGGCAAAAGAAACATCCTTTAGTCCGAGTATGTGGCCGCCGATGTAGAGATTTTGCAAAGCTCTCATATTGACGTGGGCTAACCGGTGATGCCAAAGCCATCCCACGTCGGCCTTAGCAATTAGGCATATCGCGGCCGTAGTGGGTTTCTCCGAGAAGTCCACCACATACAAGCCATTTTCGACATACCCAACAAAGGCAACCTTGAGAGACTTACTCCACATGACGACCACAATATCAACATCAAAATATGTGGCATAGCCCATTGTAGCAAGTTGATGAACGGAAAGTAAATTATAATCAATGGTTTCGACAAGTATGACATTCACTAGGGACACGTCCGGAGTGATCACCACCTTACCGAAACCAAGTACCTTAGAGGATGACTTATCACCATATGAGACCGTGACATTTGAAGTGTTTGGCTTTAGATCTTCCACAATATTTTTGCTTCCGGTCATGTGGCTTGTGGCACCACTATCAATAATCCATTTTCCTCCTCCGGAAGCAATGTCCTACAAGAGATCAATTCTTGGTTTTAGGTCCCCATTTTTGGATGGGTCCTCTTTTGTTAGTCACAAGAATCTTAGGTACCCAAATAGCATATTCAAAGTAGCCATCAGAGGGACCAACATATTTAGCATAGACATCACCATAATAATCCCTAAGAAGAACATAATGAGGGTTATATTTTCTGCAAAATCATTGTGAGTAGGGCCGGAGACTCCGGCCTTTGGGAGCGGAGACTCCGGGCTGGATGAACTAGCCGGAGACTCCGGACCCTTTGACCCGGAGACTCCGGTCACTTCGACCTTCTCCTCCTTCTCCTTTCCCTTGAGCTCCTCCCACTCCTCCTCTGTGTAACAAATATCAAAAGGGACATGAGGAGTAGGAGCAGCAGCAGGCTTTGATTTCTTCTTGTTCTTCTTCTTATTCTTCTTCTTCTTCTTCGAGGGCTTGGCCACCAAACCAAGATCCCCTTTCTTTGAGGACTCGGCAACAAATCCGAGGCCCTCCTTACCCTTGAACATTCTTTGATTGTTCAAGAGATCATTGAGATTCTTCTCTCCTTGAATGCAAGTAGCAAGGCCCTTAGCAAGATCGGCCTTCAACCTATTGTTCTCCTCAATGATATCATTATGATCACAAATAGAGTTAGAAGAACAAGGAACTTCAATAACTTGCATTGGTGGGACTTTAGATTGTTCAATAGTTAGTTGAATTTGAAGTTGTTCACGAATCTTGGTGAGATGAGAGAATTTGCCTTCCAAAGCCTTGTGGGCTTCTTCAAGCTTCTCAAACTTCTCACGAAGATCATTATGACCAACATCAAATTCAACTTTCTCCTTTTTAAGCAACTTGACCATAGCAAGAGCATGGTCACGTTCTTTAGTGAGTTTTGACAAGATTAGATTATGAGACTCTTCTAGTCCCAACAATTTCTCCTCTAAAGAGACTCTCAAGTTTTGCTCTTCTTTGAGCTCAATTGATAGAGAGCCAATATCATCGGCGGTTAATCTTTCCAACTCCTCCTTCTCCTTGATAGTGTCATGGGCATCACCAATTTCACACATTAGTGTCTCAAAGTATATCTTGGTTGGCCCCTTCATGTTAGCAATAAATTCATCACAAGAAACTAGTTCTTTCTTAATCTTAAGACTACTCACATCATCCATAGAAGTAGAATCAGAATGAGATGATGAAGGAGTAGGTGATGAGGTTACCTCCGAGGCCTTGGCCATAAGACACTTGTGGGTGGTGATGATGGCGTTCTCATTTTGTGAGTTGAAGAGGGATATAGGTGGAGTGGAGACAATGGCAATGGCGGCCACTTCTCCATTCTCTTCATCAACGGAGTCATCATCATCGGACCCGGAGTCATACTCCTCATGAACCACCAACACCCTTTCTCCTTTCTTCTTGTTGTCCTTGTTCCCATGCTTCTTGGATGGATAGAACTTTGATGACCGGCGCTTGGGGATGAGCCGGCCTTTATTGTCCTCCTTGTTCTCATAAGGACATTCGGCGATGAAGTGCTTGATTCCTCCACAATTGTAGCAATGCCTCACTTTAGTGTCACCACCCTTCCTTGGAAAAGACTTGAACTTAGATCCCTTCGTCTTGTGCTTGTTGGAATCCCAAAAAGCATTTGCATTGAGAGCCAAGTGTTCATGGAGTGCAAACTTGAGATCTTCCGGAGACCAACACTCTTCTTCAAATATTTCTTCTTCTCCTTCACCTTGCTTGGACACCACCTTGGCCTTGAGAGCAAGATTGTGAACTCCTTGTCCGGCAAGAACACGAGCTCTAGTCTCTTCCGCGTTCTTCTTCAAGATAGACAAGGCGGTGAACTCGCAAAGAACTTCATTTGAGGTCATACTCCCAAAATCCGGTCTTGAACGGATTATCTCGGACCGCATGGGTTCTCTTGGGTTGATGGAGGTAATGAACATACGCTTGATATAGTCATCACCATTGTCTTTGCACCCAAACCCGGTCAAGGCCGTTGCAAGAGCCAAGATCCTTTGATACATCTCATCGGGAGTCTCATTGTCACGCATAATGAAATCTCTCTCTTCACTCTTGAGCTCATCAAACTTGGAGGACCGAATACTCTCATTCCCAATGAAGAGCATAGTGAGATAGTCCCATACTTCCTTGGCGGTGCTCAAGTTGTTGATGTGTACCGCATGAGTATCCGGTACGGCTTGTTGAAGGAGATGCTTGGCGGTGGCATTGAGTTGCTCATCAACTTCTTCCCTTCCGGTCAAGTTGAGAGGATCATGAGGTGCAAAGCCATTTTGTATGACCCTCCACAAATGAGTAGAAGAGCTAGAAATATGAGATTTCATTAGTCCTTGCCATTTAATAAAATTGCGAGAATCAAGCTTAGGAGGAGATCCCATGTTGTTAATGTGTGGCATAGGATAATGGACCGGCAGAGGAGAGTAAGTGTTAGGGGGTGGAATGAAAGCACCCTTTGCCGGACCATCATTTTCCTTAGGAGGGTCACCTTTATTCTCGGCGGAGGTGGAGCCATTGTTAGGTGGCTTCACCTTAGCCAAGGAGAGTTCCACAATAGGTGTGGTGTTTGGGTCGGTGGGCCCGGATGATTTTCTTCCAAAATATTCCTCAAACATAGCCTTCATCTCCAATCTCATTGTGGTTTGCATTGTGTCCAAGGACGCCAAATGCTCCTCACGTGAGATTGAAGAGGAAGAGATAGATGGAGGAGTATCTTCGGGAGGAGTTTCTTTACTCTTATCCCCATCCATAGTCGCGCTCAAACTCTTAGGCGGTTAAGCCCGAATAAGAGACCACGCTCTGATACCAATTGAAAGGATCGTATGAGCGACTAGAGGGGGGGGTGAATAGGAGCTACCCAAATTTTTTACTTCTTTTCAAGTTAAGGCTAAACAAGAAGGTAAATTCTCTAGATGTGCTACTAAGTGAATTTACCTAGAGTGACAAACAAGCTAGCAATAACAATATAAGTAAAGGTACGAGTAATGGATAGAGATAACCGCAATGGAGACACGAAGACACAAGGATGTATTCCCATAGTTCCTTCCTTGTTACGGGAAGTACGTCTATGTTGGAGAGGTGTGGTGCCACAAAGGCCACCAACGCCACAAAGGCTCACCCTATTCTCCGGTGAACAAGCCACAAAGGCGAGTCCACGCTCCACTAAGCGATGCCCTTGAAGGCGGCATGACACCTTTACACAAAGTATTGGGGCAAGCTCCACAACTCAATTGGAGGCTCCCAATAGGCCCACCAAGCTCTTACACACAAAGTTAAGCTTGGAGGACGGCTTCTTCCGGCTAGGAATCCGATGAACACACAAGTTACAAGCCCCTCAACAAAGAGAGGGGGGAAATCAAATCGCCTTGGTGGAAGAGTAGATCTAGGTCTTCTCCCTCAAATCCCAAAAGGGCTTTGAGTTTTATTGGCTAGAAAGAGAGATCTAGTGCTTTGGAGCTTTGGAACAATGGAGGTGAGAGAGTATGAGCCGCAGCCTCTTCTTGAGGTAGAAGAAGGCTTTATATAGTCCAAGACAAGGACTAGCCGTTGCTGCCCTTTTAGGCCGGAGTCTCCGGGGTCCAGAGCCCGGAGTCTCCGGGGTTAGTCTCCAAGGCCGGAGTCTCCGGGCGGGAGACGAGCTCCAGCCAAAGTTTCCGCCCTAAGTCTCCGCCCCCATATCTGGGGCGAGCGACACCCGTCGAAAAACGACCCCTGAGGCTTAGGCCGGAGTCTCCGGTCCCTGACCAAAGTCTCCGGCGTGTGAACACCGGAGTCTCCGGGCAGGAGACCCGGAGTCTCCGGCGCAGAAAAGCCAGCAACAAATAATCTTCAGATTTCCACCTACAATGAAGATTAGACTGAGACAAAAGGTTAGATACCTGAGTATTGACAACAAACACCCAAAAATACATTTTGCAAGAAAATGCTCTTTCAACGCGGCTAGCCGGAGCAAGAGCACGGTCGCTCTGCTGCTGCTCCGCCACTCCCTGCCCTTCTCCTTCATAGCTCCCGCACATCTCAAGCACAACCATGGCCATGGCCATGAAGGAGATTTAGATCTAAGGTCTTTTCAAGCCTGGGAAGATGAGAGACCGACGAGAATGGGTTCGTTGCCATCTTCTCCAGCGTTGATAGGCTCCGGCGAGCCAGATTCGTGGTCGACAACGCCGAATCGGCGAGATCTGGTCCGCCATGGACAAGTTCTCACGTGGTTTTTATTCGATATTGCATATGCTAGTTTTTTTTGTAACAAACGTGTATGATTTTTTAGCGAAAGCTCATACGAGATGTTACAATATTTTACCTAGATCTGGTCTGCCATGTATATTTTTTTTTCAAAATGTAACAAACTCGTACTTATTTTGTTTGAAAAGCGGACTCGAGATGTTTGCAAATGTTTTGCTACAAATTATGTGTTCTCATATTTTATGAAATGTTCTAAAATATTGAAAATACCTAATTATTTTTATTGTAATTATTTGTGTCTTTTATTAAAAAAAGTTAGTGATTTTTGTTGACAATAGATTTTGTAGGAAAAAATCTTGTTAACCACTTTTCATTGCTACAAATGCATGATTTTTGTTGTAATAGGTTCATTTTGTAACATTTACCTTTTTCAAAATGTTGGCACATGTTTGTTGTAATAGTATATTTTTTGTACGCGGGGTTACAATATTTTGCTGAAATACTGGTATGACACAAATCTACCCGCCGAGTGGATAGAGTTCGGACCACGGATTCGTTTTTACAAAAAGTAAGGGGCTAAATATAAGTTTTAACACAAATCAGCCCCTACAATAGAATCGCAGGTTGTTTTCGTTGAAAGCGGAGGGCTGAAGTGCAAAACTGTGTTGCGACTTGTTCTGATCGCGAGATCGCGATCGTACAGCACTGTGACCGATTTTGGGGAGGGGAGAATTGGTAGGCCGGATGCCTAGTGCGCCCCATTAATTTGTTCAAAAAAAGCTTATATTATGAAACGGAAGGAGTAACTTGCGTAGCCGCTCATATGTCAAAAACGCACGGAATGCAACCCAATAGAAATTCATAATGTCACACACTTAGAGCATCTCCACTCGCCCCCCTAAAGGCCACCTAAACGCCATTTGGGGGCGCCGGCGCAGAAAATCCCACCCAGCCGCGCCCTCTAAATCTGATTTTCCTCTGGCGCAGTGTTTTTCTTCATCCGGCGCACCCGATCCAAACCCTGTTCACGGGGTGCGAGAGGGGCCGCCGGCTAGGCACGTGACTCACTGCTTGTCCCACTGTCAGCGACTGCGTCGACGCTTCATCGTCTCCACTCGCCCGTTGGCTCGCCTCCCACGCCGAATAACTGCACCAGCGGCAGCTTTGCACAGCAGCACAGCGAGGCGTCGCTTCGGAGCACGGGCTGGTGTAAATGCGCCCCACGCGTTCACGCCCACTGCTCGCCGCGGCTATAAAAAGCTCTCATTGGCGCCATTATTGTGCATCCTCGCCGCTGCACAAAGATTCCCTCCTCGCCACACTCGCCTCCTTTTCCCACGCCGCAGAGATGCAACCCCGCCGGCCATGAGGCGAACGGCTTCGGCCGCCAGTACCTCCACGAGTGGGAGGCGCGCGCCCTGTATGAGGCGCGGTACATGGCGCCGCTGGACTTCCGGTGCCCCGGCACATGGCGGGGACCTTGGACTTCGTCCTCGCCTGGTCCAGGCAGGACGCGAAGAAGGCCGGCGCAGAGCGGGCGCTTCGCCTCGGCCTCTGCGTCAACCTGGAGGAGGACGACGCCAGCCCAAGCCAATGGTGCGGCGGCGACGGCGGCCAGGGCTGCAGCACCTAGGCGTCCAAGGGCGAGCCGCCGTCCGACGACAAGGTTTTTTTTATGTTTTAGTTAAATTTCGCCTTTCTTTGTAAAACCCGCCGAGTTTCTATGAATTTCATCGAGTTTTTACAAAAAAATTGAATCTAATATTTGGGATGGGGACACGGCTGAGAAACTGCCACCCCCCCATACCGAAATCAGCGCGGTCCCCCCCCCCCCTCCCCCCCTAAACGGCCTAAAATCGCCTTGCGTCGGTCGCCGTTTGGGAGGGGGGGGGGGGGGAGGGGGGAGGGCGAGTGGAGATGCTCTTACGCATTAGTCCACCAACAGTGGTGGCGCCAGGTTCTAGAGCGAGATTTCAACTTGTGATGATATGTAGGCTATTGTTTTGATAAAGTAGGTTATGGTTTGAATTGTCTTGTGTTGTAAATCGAGCTGGTTATTCACTGAAGTATATATATAGATGTTCTTCCTATTTTTTTCAAGAATGATTGCTATTTTTCTTGCTTGAGAGAAGTTAAGAGTTCTTTTTGTTTTGGTATGGTAGAAAACCGGTCCAAGCACAAGCGACCCCAGCGCAACATCCTAATTTGACCTTACTGCCTTTCTAACCTACCCATGATAATCAACTAGCCTATATTTTTGGTCGGAGGTCAGGTAGGTCATTGAAGAATACAATGCACGATATTCGAAAGGTGCCGTCTAGCGACCTCCACAATACCAGGCGAGTGGCAAGCAAACACAGCCTCACAGGAAACTTTCTGCATGGACAGGTCGTAGAAGCCAAAACTTTCTGGTCACGTATGGCTTAATTCTGCATCCACCTGTCAAGATGGGAAGCTGCCAAGAGCAGACGTAAGCTATGCAACATGGCGCAAATTGCGACCTGCCGAAAGTAGATTAAGGCATTACAATTCTCATTCTGTAACATGGTTGCATACCAATACCACCACTCACTGGAGTGGTTCACCAAGCTGTCAGCTAATATATAGTATTGATACTGGGTATTTAGCAAATTTGGGTTACAAAATCATCAATGCATTGTCTTCACCCATATATGAGCATACCATAAGTCTTGCTTCAAAAGGCAGCTGGCTAGCATAAACCAATGTTCAATTCCATCAGAAGTTTAAGCACATATCTCAGTTTTTCCAGAAGCGAAAGGGAAAACCTTGGGTAGCCTCTGCCTGGCTTTTGGTAGAGTCAATGTTCTCGGGCATTTTTCATGGATTGCTGCATGACGTACCTGTAGAAAACTTACTTGATTCAAATTAATGAGAAAATATGGGGTAAAATGACACGAGCCACTGCAGAAAAATAAAATCAAGTGTGCAGAAACTAAAGGGAACTGATCCCGCCACATATCTTCCTCGACTTTGATTAAAAACAAGTTCTTACAAAGAATCCAAAAGTAAATATGGATGAACACTAGGTTAGTACCGCTCTGCAAAATCTGAGGACTAGGGATCAAGAGTTCAAGGATTACCTGCCAGTGTAAAACCCTGCTGTATACCATGCATTTAATACAACAGCAAGATCACTGTCTGCTCCTGTGGCGTCAAAGTTTGGGTGCATGCCGACAGTTGTGTTATTCTCCTTGCTAGTTTCACCTTTGTTTCCTGTATATATTCAATAGTAGAGGTGTCTGGTGAGACAAATATATGTGGTATGAAACTTACTAGCATGTTAGGATCTCAGGTTGATGAACATTCACTTAATTAGCTTTTGCACTGGAGTAACATCATAACAAAATTACTCCCTCCGCCATAACATAAGGCATATAAATGTTGTCAAAAGTCAAACCATTTAAAGTTTGACCAAAGTTTTAGAAAAAAACTATCAATCATTACAATGTCAAATCAATCTTATTAGATATAACATTAAATTTTTTCACATTCTATCTATTATAGTATTATAATTTTTGATAAGTTTTTTAGAAACTTGGTCAAACTTTACGTTGTTTGACTTTAGAAAAACTTTATACGCCTTATTTTATGGAATGGAGGTGGTACATGTTAGCATTAACCACTAAACGTATTTCTGAAATAAAATAGCAGAAAAAGGAATACATGAGAAACAGGGACAGCAAATGCTACAATCCTAGATACAGTTGAGAAGTTACAAGAAAGCTCAAGATATTAGTTACAATCACTTGGATCACATAATATGAGTGAAACTGGGAGTGCAGGCATAAAACTAGGTATTGATACTTCTTGCACACTTGCAATTACATAAATATTTCCAACTTTACTATGCCAGATTCTAACAAAGAATGAACTTTAAGATGTCCACAGAACAAGCACAGTACAAGAAATACCATCACTTCCACACGAGAAAATGCTTACTTGGAAAGGAGCCGGGATCTCCGGATATTGTACTTCGCATGAAATTCATGGCACCTTCAGCAGCCATCGTTGCAGCCTTATCAACTTGATCATCATTAGCAGATACCTTTGTTGGGAGCTGCACGAAGGTTGCACCAGTAGGATATGTGGTGCTTGCTCCAGGGCATTGATCACCTAGAGATGAATTATATCATGTAATTCATTAGAAGGCAATAAGCACAGTGTTAAAAGCTCATCTATCAAACAAAAAAAAAACATGGACACAAGCTTAACCTAACTACGCACTTACAAGTCAACGATATGCTGCAGCCTCCAGTGGATTCGCCGCTTTGCTGGCCAGTTGAACAACAAGAGACTGACACCACAGGAACATTCAAAGAGCAGCACGAGGGTTGAGTGGTTGAAGAGTATGGATCAGGTGCTGTGGCACTATAGGCAGGAACTTGTTGCTGTTGGTATGCCGAAGATTGTCCAGGGATTTGATAATTCCAGTAATTTGTCTGATGGAGTTGCTCAAGAACTTGCCGGCTTTGCACCTCAAGTTCATAGTATTTCCTGAGTAATTCATTATAGTCCCATGCCTGCTGGTTTGAGTTATCCAGTTTCACTGTATCATTAACATCTGAGTATGCATTAGATTCTGAGACATGTGTTTCTTTGTCCAGATCAGTTTCTTGAAGAGGAGCTTGCTCAGAGGTCTTTCTTTCTTCACAAGGCTGCTGTGGCGTCACCGTTGGATCAACGGGTAAGGCAGTGCAGCTGCCATCTTTCTCTAATTGCCTTCACAAACAAAGCAATGCTTAATCAATTCTCCGACAAACAGAGCGCCAAGACAATAAAGCAGGAATTTAAAATTGTGTAAATATATGAAATGGAAAGGATAAAAAAGTTCACGTGAAAATGGGCAACAGGTAAGCTATCGCTTCTTCATTCGCGTTCTAAAGCAAAAAAAAAAAAAAAGAAGGAAAATTGAAGTTCACAATTTTCACCTCACTGAAATAAGTTGGTAGTATGCACTTTGAACGATGGATGAGAAGTTCACAAGCAATATATCTGAAACTGATGGCATAAATCGCCAAGAAACTAGTACTACCTTAAATCCATCATCCTGAGTTCCTAACTGTACGTAATAGAGCCAGTGGGTGGTTGCATAACATGAAACTCACACTTAAAGTTAAACTCTTCCCAACAATAGACATCGCTCTAATAGAATACTGAGTAACAAAGACAGTCAGACAGAAACAGAGTACCACCTTTGTAAACAGATTGCATTTTTCAATGAACATGGTAAGCTCCTCCATTTGTAACTGGCCAGTCATGCAAGCATGTAACATTACCATTTATTTACATACAGTAATCACTACCCGACCAGTATAACAGGAAAAACAATACTAGCAACTAATTAAAGCAACAGGAAATCGTCTACTTACTCATCTGCTGCCTCGGCAGAGACAGGTTCTTCATCAGCGGCCGTGGCAGCAGCAGAAGCAGAAGCGGCTGTGGAAGCTGCCTTGGTAGAGACATCCTCTGACTCTTCTTTCTCAGATGTAGCAGCCTGTTTGTTCTTGCCATGCATTGCCTACAACCCACAGCACAGTCAGTTAGCCCAATGCAAGCATCAGTCAAATGATTCGCATAAATGCGGGAGAACCCCATAGTTCTTCAACATAACCCAGTAAAGAAGAACATTCAATCGTGCTATTCATCTAGCCAAAGAGAAATGCACAGAAAATTACATCTATTCCTCAACTAAAAAGGTTCGTATTTCGCTGTAACAACAGCGAAAAAATTCGATCTAACTACCCATCCACCCCGCTCCAAACCCAACGAACCACCATCCTCCACGCACCAAACCAACGCCGGCCGGCTCCAGAAGGTCCCATCCAAGTCTTCACCTCAGAGCTACCAAAGCCCTAAACCCTAGAAGCGACGGGCCAGGTACCCAAATCCGGAGAAGGGGCAAGGGGGGCGAAGGGAGGCGACGGGCACGTACCTTGTAGGTGGCGACGGCGTGGTCGAAGGCGTCGACCAGCGCGGAGTCGTCCCACAGCTCGCCGCCCTTCCCCATCTCCTCTCTCGCCAATTTTTCGCACTGCTTCCTCCAATCCTCCTACGCCTTCCCAGAACGAAGAGGACGACAGCTCAAAAAAAAAAGAACGAAGAGGACGAAAGAGGCCTCCGCTCGGGAGCTCCTAGTTGCCGCTCCGAAGCGTGCGGTAATGCGCTCTGCGCGTGTACCGCTCCCAAATGGGCCTGGCACATACTCCCCGACTGATTCGTTGATTCTTCGGTTTCCAGTTTTAATGATTCTTCGCTGTTTCGTCGTGGTGACTGATTCTAGCATTTTTTAAAATGAACAAATTAAAAAATTGAACATTTTTTAAAAAATAAACATGTTTGAAACTTATTTTTTTTTAAAAAGGAACAATTTATAAAAATTAAACATTTTTAAAACTTTGACGCTTTTTATGCTAGCACACGGGCGATGCAAGCTCATGGTAGCCGCGCGCGGATGGACTGATCACTGATGCTGCTCCGCCGTCGCTGGACTGTGCTCCGCTGTTGATGCTAGCACACGGGCAAGACGGTTTGAACCCATCTTTACCCCAGCCACACCAGAAAAACCGTTATACCGGTTTGGTTTGGGTCTCAACGGGTTGAATGGTTTGGGAGCAAACCATGAACAGGCTTGGATGCACCTGATCAACTTTAACACATGTGAACTAAACTTATCTGGTTATTAACCTTTTGATTTTCTGAACGATGCACTTATTTCTTCAGTAGCTGACATTTATTTCAACACCTTTACTCAATACTCTTGTTTTCATGTTATGTTAGTATATTGCTTCATGCCAGCAGGTTACTTAGCAGCATGGCCACGCATTCGAAATGTTTAGTGCTGAGCATCACACTGGCATAATTTTGGTTGGAGCTTTGCTTGTTTCAACACTAGAGCATTACACTGGAATATATGACAGCAGCACAGACAAGTTCTACAAAGCATAGAGAGAATATAATTAGCTTTGAGTTGGCAGTGAACAGATAAGAGTCCCTTTTGCATTGTCTTCCTCGATTTGCTTAGTTGCTTTGCCTGAAATCGAGCCTTGCTATCTTGTTATCCTGTTTTCGGGTTTCGGAGAGATCTTGAGGCCGCTTGTGTGGCATCTTATATTTTCTGTGCAACGTAGAATATGGGACATCCAAAGACCTAGCAAGTGCCCTGAATGAGGACCTTTGGTCGAGAGGAATAGAAGATATCCTTGAGAGATCAAGGTCTACGCTCTTTCTACCACATCTCCCCTTCTTTTTACTGGAAAGATCGACCTCTTCCCCTCTCGCAAGCTGATCGTTTGCCTTCTTCCATATTCTTTCCACAGTTCTGACACTTGTCTTCAGAAGATCAGCTACAAGTTCTTTGTCTTTCTTCTCAATTGCTCTGTCTTTGCTGAGGCTGAGTGCTTTCAATGCAATATATGCTCCAAATCTGTGTGTTTCTGGCAGATCTTTATGGCTAGGCCCAACACCTGCAAAGTTATATTAATAGCTAGTTAGATGTAATCATAGCAACTTTTTTCACTATGTAATGCAGATAAACAGTAATGTGATGAAAACAGAGCAGAAATTATGTTATGCAGGTAAAAAGGACCAAAAAGATAAGTTCACTATTGTCATGCCATATTGTGATCTAATATCATGTCATATTGTGATTTAATGTCATGTTGTGATTACTGAAATGGGCCCATTTTCATCACTATTCTTATGTCATATCTAGGTTTGGGCCCTAAATCACTTGAAGCTTGGGCCCTAAACATGGCCTGTGCTGTGTACAGGGTGAAACATCTTATTTGTTTGAACGCAGGGGAAATAAGCTCCTGCACTTTCCAACATGATGCAAATTTTGGAATTAAGACTCTCACCTTGTAGAATGGGGCAATATTAAATACAAACAAGATCTATAACTTAATCTTTCACTCCTTCTGACAGTATTTCCTTCCATCTCAGTCACTATGAATTTACTTTCTTTCTTGCACTAGAAAATGTGGTAAAAACAACCTTCTAAGTATAATGGTGGCTGTAGGTATCACATTTAGGTACCATACGATTAGTTATTGTAGGTACCACATTTACAGTGAATGCAGCTTTTCAGCAAGTAAATAAATAACCAAACATGATATACCAATTATCACGTGGAAATAGTAGAGCCTATTGGTATATCATGTCCACAGTTCCATATATCATTTGAACAGATCTATGACATGCGAGTTTGCAATGGCACAGCAACCAAATCCAATCAGCCAACACAATTGTGTGATTAAAGCTGCCACTTCAAGAAAGCTGAAGGCACATGCATTTTAACATGATGATAGTTGCCAAATAAACACTGCATTTTAACAACATGATAGCTTAACATTTTAACACTACATTTTACACCTGTTATTTTACTGTCATTTAAGTCTACATTTAAACACCGGATTTTACACCTGTTATTTAACTGTCATTTTAACTCTGCATTTAAACACTGCATTTTCCTGCATGTTCATCTGGTGGACTCATGTTTAGATCAGGTACACCATGCAGATCCATTGATCAGGTTCAGATGGCTGTTGGCACTGCTCCAGGTCACAACACTGACTTAGACGGCGGCGATGACACTGCTACAGATCATCTCCGGTGGGTTCAGTGAGGGCGGCGGCAAGGAAGGCTCGGATGCCCTCACCAAGGAGCACTGCACGTGGTCGCCGGCATCAAGGATGACGAGCATGGCGGGCTCACAGGAACTTGTCCAGGTGCAAGAACTTTTCCAGGTGGAGGAACTCGTCCTTGTGCTTGAACTTGTCCAGGTTCAGAGGAGCACGAGGAGCTTGCAGGAACTCGTCCTTGCGGCTTCCCTGCGCACTGGTACCATGCCGGATGCACGCTGCCGGAGGAGGGCCCCAAGGCAGAGTCGGGCAGAGGAGGCAAGGGGGGCTGGCCAAGTCGGTCGGGAGTTCCTCTTCGCCCCACCGGCCTGGGGAGCACAAGAGGCAGAGGGCCCCCACCCTCCGCGAGGGAGCGGACGGCGTGGGAAGGTGATAGAACTACAGCCAGCCAGGGAGGATGGAGGCGGACAGAGGCCAGGGAGGATTTTCATTTCAGATTGCAAGGACCACGTGGGAGAAAAAGTGAAATGTCAAGGGATTTTCTGCAAAATATGTATTCTACTTGCAACACGACAAGTATTTCGGGCCGGAGGGAGTACAGTTGTGTTTGTATTCTCACAAGAATGTATATGAAGCTACTATTACTCGCATACGTACCTCATAGCTTCAACTGGTAGCTCTGAAGCTCAAGCCTCGTTACATAGGAGCGCACATCTATCTACGCTATCCCTCAATGCATCACATAGACCGCTGGCTAGTGTCCTACTATACACAGTACTACCAGATAGGTTTAGTCATTGAAAATCGGAGCAATTTAATCACCATTTGAATTTGGAGGAGAGCTGCCTTCATTCCAAAGCGAAAAGGACAAACTTTTTTATTAACAGGAAGGGGGTCTCGAAGGAACCTAAACATGCTGCATTAATTCTGGGTGGCAACGGAAGGCAATGGTCAAAGTGTTAAAGGTTATGTATCATAAAAAAAATTAGGACACAACTTAACCAAACAAGGCACTTACAAGTCACTGATAAGCTGCACCCTCCAGTGGAATCGCCGCTTTGCTGGGCAGGTGAACAACAGGAGATTGGCACCACGGATAAGGGAGTGCAGCTACCATCTTTATCTAATTCACTTTACAAACAAAGCAATGCTTAATCAATTCTCTGATAGAGGACCAAGACAATAAAGCAAGAATTTTAAATTGTGTAAATCTATGACAATTGCGAATGGAAAGGACAAAACAAGTTCAGGTCAAAATGGGAAAAAGGTAGGCTATCACTTCATCATGCATTTTAAAGCAAAAAGGAAAATTGAAGTTTTAAATTTTCACTTCACTGGAATAAGTTGGCAGTATGCAGTTTGAAATGTACACTGAACACTTAATCATGAATGTGAAGTTCACAAGCAAAAAACAAGTACTACCTTAAATGCATCATCCTAAGTTTCTAACCATACGTAATAGATCCGGTGGGTGGTTGCATAACATGAAACTCACACTTAATGTTAAACTCTTCCCAACAATACACTTCGCTCTAATAGAATACTGAGTAACAAAGACAGTTAGACAGGAACAGAGTACCACCTTTGTAAACAGATTGCATTTTTCAATGAACATGGTAAGCTCTTCCATTTGTAACTGGCCAGTCATGCAAGCATGTAACATTGCTATTTATTTACATACAGTAATCACTACCCGACCAGTATAGCAGGAAAAACAATACTAGCAACCAACTAAAGCAACAGGAAATCGTCTACTTACTCATCTGCTGCCTCGGTAGAGACAGGTTCTTCATCAGTGGCCATGGCAGCAGCAGCAGAAGCAGAAGCAGTTACATCTTCTGACTCTTGTTTCTCAGATGGAGCAGCCTGTTTGTTCTTGCCATGCATTGCCAAGAAACCATCGCATCAGTTAGCACAATGCAAACAAGCAGCCCAAATACTAATCACATAATGTAAGCATGAGAGAACCCCATAGTTTTTTAGCATAATAATCTAGTACAGAAGAAAGTTTAATCGGGCTATTCATCCTAACCAAATAGAAATGCACAGAAAACTACATCTATTCCTAAACTGAAGAGGCACCATTCTATTTACGCAGTACCCCTAACAACAGCGGAGAAATTCGACCCGGCTACCCATCCACCGATCCACCCCGTTCCAAACCCAACGAACCACCACCCCCCACGCACCAAACCAACACGCCCACCGGCTCCAGAAGGTCCCGGCACGGGCACGGGAGCTAACCTAAACCCTAGCAGCGACGGGCCAGGCACCAAATCCGGAGAAGGGGCACGGGAGCTGGAAGGAGGCGATGGGAACGTACCTTGTCGGTGGCGATGTCGTCGTCGAAGGCGCCGACCAGCGCGGAGTCGTCCCACAGCTCGCCGTCCTCCCCCATCGCCTCTCTCGCCAATTTCTCACGGCTTCCTCTTCCTCCTCCTAGGCCTTCCCAGAAGGAGAACGAAGAGGACGAAAGAGGAAATGCGCTCCGCTCCGCTACACTGAAGCCCACCGCAGCCATAAGGCCAACCCACGGTCCATTCGGCCCACGAGCCGCAACTCCAAAGCCCAGTACATTGCATTGCCGCACAAAAGCCCACCAACTCCCGTAGACGTAACGAATGGGCCTACCGAAGTCGGCTACTCGGGGCTTTCCGGTTGCGGGCTAATGCGGCAACCAGAATAAAGCCCACCACCCACCATTCGGCCGACAAGTCACGAGTCCCAACTCGAAGCCCAGCCCATTGCATTGTCCCAAACAAACCCACCAATTTTCTTAAATGTAATGAATAAACTTATTGAAGAACTCGACTACTAGAGGCTTTGCGGTTGCGGGCAATACGGCCGTGAGGATGGAGCCCAATGCAGCGCGGGGCTCGAGCCGTACGACAGTGATTCCTATACGCCGAGCAGGTCGGCGTGAACCGCGCGCCGCATACCCCGCACAGGTGTGGGCCGGCCTTGTAGAGCCGACCTGGTCGCGCCTCTTTTTTACGTTCGTTTTACTTTTTCATTTTCCCAGTTTTTCTTTTTCAGTTTATTTTTCTTTTTCCTTTCAATTTTTTTTAAAAAAATTTAGATTTGAAATTTTCAATCAAATTTTGAAATCTGTTCAATTTTCAAAATTTGTTTAATTTTGATTTTTGTTTAAATTCCAAAATCCGTTCATTTTCAAAATTCGTTCAAATCTTGATTTTGTTCAAATTTTCAAATCTGTTCATATTTTGGAATTCGTTCATATTTCAAAATATGTTCACATTTCAAAATTCGTCCAATTTTTGATTTTTGTTCAAATTTTGAAATCCATTCATATATTGGAATTCGTTCATATTTTGAAATATGTTCACATTTAAAATTTTGTTCAAATTTCAAAATCCATTAAAAATTAAATTCGTTCAAAATTTGAAATCCGTTGAAAAATTAAAATTTGTTCAAATTTTGATTTTTGTTCTCAAAATATAAAATTTGCTAAAAATTTGAAATTTCACTCAGATTTAATAATGCTCAAATTTTAAAAAAACAAAAAGAAACAAAAAACCGCAAAACGAAAAAAGCAAAACAAAAAAGAAAAAAGCGAAAGAAAAAAGTAAGGAAACTGGGCCGGCCCATATACCATGCCTGGGTGTGCGGCGACTGGACCGCACCGACCAGGGTGGTGTATAGGCGCCCCCCGCACGACACCCCGGTCGTGCCGCATTGGGCGGTTGGGCCGGTCTATTTCTTCTTTGCTTTGATTTTTTCTATCTTTTGCATTCTTTTCATTTTTGGATTCTATTTTCTTAATCTGTTTTTATTTTATTTTACTTTCTATTTCTTTTGAAAATATTTCAAAAAAGTATAGATTTGAAAAAATAGACTATGAAATGTGTAGAATTAGAAAAATGTTTAGTTTTAAAATAGATTTGATTTTGAAATAAAAACTGTTAAAAAGTTCATATTTTTAAAAATGTTCATATTTAAATAAAATTTTAAAATGCTTAGATTTAAAAAAATTAAATAAAAAATGTTCAAATCTTAAAATATTTAATTTTTAAAATGATATTTTATAAATATATGGACAATTTTCTAAAAATCAAAATCTGAAAACCAAAAACAAGGAGAATCCAAAGAAAAACTGGATTGTTGTATATGGTGTGGCCAAAAGCCACACTAGGGGTGTGTGGCGCCCATACAACGCCTCTTGAAGCGATGTATAGGCGCCCGATGACAATGGTCATCATAAAACAAACAAGTGGTTTACCGCCCTCCCCCCAAATTATGGGCCTAGCCAAAAGCCAGTAGGGGTGTACCTTGTGGCCAAAGGCATCGACCAACGTGGTCCCATAGCTTGCCATCCTTCCCTATTGTCTCTCTCGCAAATCTCTCATGGCTTCCTCTTCCTCCTCCTCCGCCTTCCTAGAACAAAGAGGATGAAAGAGAAAACGCGCCTCCGCTCCACTGAAACCTACAACAACCATAAGGCCAACACACCCTGCATTCGGCCAACCAGTCACAACCCGAAGCCCAGCCCATTGCATTACGGCAACAAAGCCCACTTACTTTCGTAGGCCTAATGGATAGGCCTACCAAATAACTTGACTACTTGCGGTTGCGGGCAATGCGGCTGTGATGATGGTGCCCAATGCGACACGGGGTGGGGCTCACGCTGCACGACACCCCCATCGCTGCATTGGGCCGACCTATTTCTTCTCTGCTTTGACCTTTTTGTCATTTGTTTTATTTTCATTTTATGTTGATATTTTCTTAATCATTTTTCATTTTACTTTACTTTCAATTTTCTGAAAACTATTTTAAAAAACTTTTAGATTGGAAAAAATAAATTTTATAATTTGAAATTATTCGGTCTAAAAATATTTCAATTTTTGAAATTAAAAATTGTTCATATTTTGTAATATATCTAGACAAGATTTCAATTTAGCATGTTTGAATACGAAAAATGTTTAGGTTTTTAAAAAATTTAAATTTAAATATTGATAAAAAAATTACATTTAAAATATAAATATGAAAAACATATTTCATAAAATGTTCAAACATTTTTTCAAAAATGAAATCTAAAAACAAGAAAAAAGCAAAAATCCAAACAAATAAAAATGAACTGCTATATATGGGCCTGGCCAAAAGCCAGTAGTGGTGTATGGCGCCCATATGCCACTTGAAGTGGTGTGTAGGTGCCCACATGACAATGGTCATCAGAAAACAAAACAAGTGGTACGCCCAAAATTAGAGGTAATTACATAAAACCAAGCTTTAGGGAACTTACTTACCACAACTTTGAGGTTTATTTTCAACACAAAACCCGAATATCCTTTTTACCTTTTAATACTACAATTAATGTTGGGACCCTATCGGAGCTAAAATGGCTTAAAAAGTTCCCTGGAGAAATGCGGCTCATGTGGCATTACCCCTTGCTTAGATATGAGGGTGGCGGCGGCAGCACGATGCGTTGGGTAGCTATGTTGTCAATACTGACGCTATGAGATCTGCGACAGCGATGGAGTGGTGCACTCAGAGGCGACGATAGTAGTGCCAACACGTACGTATGCAGATCCAAAGTGGAGGTTGTGCAATTGGAAGATGAATACGAAGTACCAGCAACAATTCACCAAAATATTAGGGTTTTTGTGTGTAATAAATGCTCCCAAAGTTATGGCTCTCATGTTTATTTTTGTTTAGTTGGAGGAGAGATCGAAAAAAGAGAAGATTGCATTCTCTTAGCTAAGAGATATACTCTTATAAAATATGAGAAGACTATTTCTCATTGTACCATATGTGCTCTCTTAGCAATACAATTTTATACCAAAAACTGATTTATTTTATTAATTGTTAGAGATGAAAATAAGAGATAATGCATTCCCCTTAGCAAAAAGATAATTTCTTAAAAAATAAGAGAAGGCTATTTTCCTTATTTTACCATATGTGCTTTCTCAGCAATAAAATTTTGTATAGAAAACTAATTAATTCTATTACTCATTATAGTATTTTATACTGATGATAATAAGAGATAACGCATTATAGTACCACTAATATGTTTTGCCATCTCTCCAAATTACGTGGAGGTTAAGAGAAGACATGCCTTTTCAAAAGAGTACATGCCCTAACTACATTGACAAACAAAAATAGGAAAGTACTGTTTTTAACTCTCTTTTTTTCAAGAAGTAAATGGATGGAGCGTCGTGTCGCGCATTTGCAGCATGCACGGGGACGGGTGAGCAGAGCGCCGAGGTCGGGTCACTTCTCTTGTGTTCGTGCACGTGAACCCAGTATATATTAGCACCGGAAATAGGACACGGCTGCTTTCCTAACAGAGATACATCACACAGATTGAGATCGGACGTTCATAGACTCGCATAGTTGCATGATATAGTTGTACTATGCTCGTTTCTTTTCAAACGGCAGTTGCAAAAGTGCGGGGGTCTAGGAATAAGTGTATATCTAGCTTTAAATTTTATCCATAAAAGAGTGTAATTCTCTCTTTTTAATACACTTTTAAGTAAAATTAAATTGTTTTTCTCTCATCATACGGAAATTAAGTCCAATAACATTTTATCATTTTGCTACATATTTCCAATGCAAAAAGCATAATTTTCTTGAAAACTTTAAATATACACTTTTTTGTGGACGGAGGGAGTATAGATGTACTTCCTCCCTTCCGTAATGTTTGTCTTGGTTTTAGGTCAAATTTAAATTATGATCACGATAAGACTCACCTTTGTGACTGACAGTTGACCTGACCAGGTGAAATGTAAAATGTAAAAATGGAAAAGAAAAAAAATGACAAATGGAAACGACGGTTGCACGTACAGCTGTAGATGCATGGGTGGTAGGCCGTGTAGTAGAGCAACGTCGTGAGTTTGTGTGGGGCTGATCCGTGGCTAGTTGCAGAGAAGAAGGAGGTGGCCTTGAATGCCGGGCGGTGGCGGGCATGTCTGGTCGCGGTCATCGGCACGGCGGGATTGGTCGTATCCATTGGGCGCCAAACGCCAACGCTGCGTTCGAGGAAGCCTCTTCTGCATCTGCATCTGCCTCTGCCTGCGTCGTCGCGTTGGTTTGACATGAAAAGACCCCTCGCTCCCTCTCTCTCTCTCTCTCTCTGCATCTCTGCCACGCCCTGCCGCATGCACCGTCGTCGTCGTCTCGGCGCCCGAAGCAGGAGGCTAGCTGACATGGCTACGCTACTCGATCGCTTGTTGCTTCTCCCCAATCATAGCGTAATGGAGTGCCTCATCATTCCTCTCCACCTTTAATTTCTTTTTCCTTCCTTCTTCTTCTCCATCTCTATCTCCGTCGCCACTCTGCGCCGAAAGCCTTCTTGGAGTCTTGGACAGAGATTCTCCAGCTTCAGCAGCGTCGAGCTAGCCTGGCTTTTTCCCGGTGATCGATTGATTGGCCACTCTATTCAGCCTTAAGCTTTTGTTCATGCTAAGTAAAACAAGATGAAAATCAGGGCATGTTCAACCAAGCTTCCCCCAGAGCTCCAGAGCTCCAGAGCAAGGCAGCACGTGTGACTGAAGCTGCACAGGAGGCAGCATAGCGGCAGCGAGCGCCGCATGGAGGCTGGACGCATGCATGGATCCCGCGGAAATCACGGGCAAAAGGCTGCGACGACGTTCTGGTCTACGCGACCACGCGAGATGGATGCATGCGTGCATGGCTCGCGAGCTTGCGTGTGCCGATCGGTTCGCCATGGCTGCTGAATACCATGCGATCGACTAGCTAGCTTGCCCCTCATGCAAGCATATCTGTCTGCCCTTTCTTCGGATTTGACCGACTTTTTATTTATTTATTTATAACCTTTTCTCTGCAACCAAAAGCGTCCGCGACTGTTGTGGAACAGGGATGGATCGGTCACTAGCCGCTAGCTAGCCCCTGCTGCTACTATCCGTACGTAGCACCACTGCTCATATATAGCCTCATTATATACCTGCCGAGAAATCTATCGAGGTAAACTCTCTACAAATGTGTTTGTATTCTCATATAAAAGTATATACTCTCCCTCCATTCCATAATATATAAGGCGTATTTTGTTTTCTTTGACCGACGATTTGACCAAAAAATATAGGTCTTATTCATTGAAGCGGAGGTAGTACGAAGATAGTACTATATATTCACAAAGAGTGTGGCTTTTTGTAGGACGAGCCACATGTAGCTCGTGTTTCTTCAAAAGATTCCACAAATAATGTACATGTAGTTAATGTTATGCTCTACCTACGTGCCAGATTTTAACTCAAAATAGTTTATGTTCGGGGCTGCACAAAAGTGTCAAAATCTGATAGATTTTGAGGTTTTGAAAATCTTACTATTCACTACTATAAATATCAACATTTTCATTTTTGAACAACCTAGAATAGAAGGCATTTAGATTTGAAGAGTTACACATTGGTATAACGCAATATTGTCTACAATCTAGATCTAATTTCAGATTTCTTTAAATCATCCAAATACAGTTTTTGAAATTTCCAAGAATCGAGCTACATGTAGCTCGGGATACATTTGTGGTTTCTGCTCACATAGTAGCTCATAGCTTCAACCGGTAGCTCTCAAGCTCAAGTCTGGTTACATACGTAAATATAGTTGGTGTATAATTGAAATCATACAGTTGGTGTATAATTGAATAGGCGCTTTTGTTTTTTGTGTTTTTTCTTGGACCAAAAATTACTCCAAATACGTAAATATAGTTGGTGTATAATTGAAATCATTAGAAATGTTTCTCAATATGAATCCAAAACGATATTAAATACGTACAATATGATCAAAATTCTGTTGATCATTTTTTCAGTAAGTCCATCTTAAAATAGGTGTGCGCCTTGTTTATCGAAACGGAGGTAGTATGACTGCGCATCTATCTACGCCGCTGGCTAGTGTCCTACTATTGGCTTTGAAAATCGGAGCAATTTAATCACCATTTGAATTCGGAGAGGAGAGAGCTGAGCTGCCTCCGTTCCAAAGCGAAAAAGGACAATGCATACATAGTGCATGGAGAGCGAATCCAAGAGAGGGTGGTAGTTTGGGAAGGTAAATGCATTGCTAGGGCTCGGATATCGATCGGACCATGCATGCACGAGAACAAAAATAGGCGGGCGTAGGCTAGGGAAGAGGGTAAACGCTCGTGTTTAATCAAGGGCTTTCCAAGAGAGGTCACTTCGTCAGGCCAGGCCAGCTCAGGGAGCGTCAATCACACCCAACATGCAGTAGCCGATCGAGACGCCTAACCTCTCTGAAAAGATTTGACTTCAATTCCTTCTTTCTTGCGAGTACCTTTTTTTTAAATAGATTTTTCTTATACTTCTTCGTCTTCTTTATTACATCGTGACATGAGTGAGGTGATTGACGCAGACAATTGCATGCATGCACCCATGCACGGCGTTCGTAGGGTTGTTCCCCAAATTGACAAATCTGTTCTTCGCATGCATGCTCAATCCTACGTACTACTAGAACTACACGTTCTTTACTAGGATCACTGGCGCCGTACTAAACGTCGACTGATGCTATACCGAGTTACCGACCCAGTTTGTTTGTTTGTTTGTACATCCAGTATGTACTGTATGTATTGTGCATTAGTGCTAGGCATTTTAATTAAATCCCGGTTTTAATATTTGAAACACCACCAAAATCACTACAATTGTCGAAAATTTGGTGTGCGGTCTATATTGTTCATGTGAGTTCTGATATATGTACCAACCTCGATGTGTGATAAACATGTTCGATAACTACTACTACCTGCTTGTAGGGTTTTTGTAAGAAGTTTACTTCCCATTTCATGGCCGGAGCCGCGTTCTTGTGTTGGGATCCTTGGCTATGCAAGAATCACAATGCATTTTTACAAAAAATAAGGTTTCATCCCCGCTGCAGGTCATACACAAATCTACGCACGGCTTCAGATGTCATCTTTGCTTCAGTGCCCGAAGCATAATGAGCTCTTTACAATGACATCTACCTAGTTGGAGCGCATCCAAGGACATGTGTACCCCGCACGGATGATGCTTTATTTCTAATGTTTTGCTATTTCTCAGTAGACTAAGAAATAGCTTATGGCTCAGTAGAATTCTAGACCATTAGATTTGCATCGTGATTCGTGCAATTGAGTTGCAAGTTGAGTTGTAACTGAGTTTTTTTCAGTTGCAAGTGATGTTGCAACTAGGAACCATACATCCGGATCGTTGAATTGCTTCGTGATTCGTGCTAATAGTGAGTTGCAACATGAGTTGCAACTGAAATATGATGACATCATTATGCTGAGCCATAAGCTATTGCTCAGTAGACTGAGCCCTAGACACACCCAGCTTGGATGTTTGAACTTGTTGAGTTGTGTCTTTGTTACGCATAGGCAGGGTAAACCCCTTACAGTTGCGATGTTTATGCCAATTAATCTTCCTTAATCAAATTTGTTTGACTAAAGGATAATATTTCAACACCTACTCAAATACTGAAACTTCAAAAAATTATGAAATCTATCTATTATACACTAAAAGCATTATACATATGTTTAATAGAGCCACCACACGTTAATCCACATCATCTAAATTATTTTAATAGTTGAATCTAAAATTAATGGCTTTGATTTTAATGAAAAAATATTAACTACGTAACCGTGCTAAACAGATTTTGACAACAGATCTGCCACGACACTACAAGTAGCTATGTCACTTGAGGCAATGGAACTAAAATAGAGTCCATGTGATATACGGGAATTGAGTATTTCTTTTTTTTCTCCTACATCCGGTTGGATAGCTACCTACCTAGATTGGGCATGTAGAAAATGTACCTTGGATCTAGCACGTGTCTTCCGACATGCTAGCTATATTGTTAAAATTTCATATACGTACACATGAACGAGTATAAAATATAAATGTAAAAATAGTAGAATTGATAAAAAATATATAACAATGTTTAATAGAGCCATCACATTAATCCACAATTTAAAATATTTTAATAGGATCCAAAATTATTGGCTATGATTTAGTGAAACATTATTAATTACATGTTTGACATGGTTTATATCTAGAGAACATCTTATATTTACTAATTGGAGGCACCGTAGGAAGCACCACGTTAATCCTCAAGATTAGAAGATGTTGTCCGTCAGATCAACTAATGATGCAACTTTCGTCCGTTAGATTTTCCAATAAGGTTTTCCAACCCCGGACTCTCCTCTTCTTATCTCTTCACCATAAAAAAGATTAAACGAAAGAAAGAAACACATATCTAATTTTCACCTCCTTCCTCCAATTGAGTCGCCGGTGCAAGATAGGGGAGAAATCGCCTCCGTCATCCGATGCTCATGCGCCTCCGCACACGGTGGCAGCAGCCAGCAGCCTCTGCCCAGGTTGATTCAAGAAGTCCACAACTGTTTTCCAGCCATCATACGCCTCTGCGCGCGGTAGCGTCGCGACGGCCGAACTAATCAGGGATTTATACTATCGAGGACCTCTCTTCTTTCTAATCTTCTTTCACGCAAGAGTTTATTCACGCAGCTTCGCCGGTAGTCTTGCTGATTCATTCATGCACGGGATCTCTTCTTTCTAATCAGGTACTATCCAGGAGCTGCTCGGTAAACTGGTTGGTCGCATCACCCACAGCTTCCTTCACAATGCTACAAACCGAGTGATTAATAAAGGTAATGTCTGGTATGTACTAGGTAGCTAGCTTGGTCATTCATTGATTTATTTTGCACACCGTTGCATACATGTCTGCATGCTCATGCTGAGATTTATCCTGTCATGATGGCTAATATGTTAACCGAAATAAATTTTGTATGTAGTCTCTTATACCTGGTGACCTCAGTGAAATTAGGTGTGTGATACGTGTGCAAAAGCATATATACAGCAGAAGCTGATTCAATTAAGTTTGGGTACCGATAACGCCTTTATTTTGCATCAGCTTCTCACAAATTTAATGTTCACTCTACTGTTATGCTGAAGCTCTATTTCTTAATTTTGGTGCAATTGGAGGCATAAAACCTGACGTGTGATATGCTTAATTCAATTAGCCATGAGAAGGATTCCTGGAAAGTGAAGGTCAGAGTAATTAGGATATGGGCTGCCGTTGAACACAACAACAACGAAATTATTAGCTTTTCCATGATACTACTTGATGAAGACGTCAGTTGATTGGTACAAAAAATCTTCATATACATGATTTACTCTTGCAGTATGTGATGCTATGCGGATTTAATCCTAAATTTTTTCAGTCGACATCTAAGCTACCAGTTTAATTAGTAATGTGTTGTACTGTGAGTTTTCAGTTCCAAGTGTAGATGTGATAAAGTTGATACTTGCTACGATGATGCTAATTCATATTTGTAATCACATGGACGATGGTAATAGAGATACAGTATGGAACTTTCAAAAAAAATACAGTATGGAGCCTGCTGTTTTTCGTTAGTAGTACGCCCGTATTTTTTTCCTTTTTCCACTTCTATGAATATTTTATCTACAAAATAATATGAGTGTTCTGTCCCAAATTTTCAGTATCAAATATCAACAGCTAATTAGTTAACCTAAATTAAAGGTGAATATGTGCTATGATTGTGCTACGCTTAACAGTAGTATTTGGCGGGGAAGCATAGTTAGGTTGTTCTTTGTCGTGTAGTTGTTTTAGAGTTTTCTTTACATCTCCATTTCAGCGGCCACATTATGTCAAAGAGTCGAAACTTATCAAATCATTAGAACAGTAAACTTAAGATTTATCCCGTCTAAGTATACAGGTAAATTAGGTGTCCATTTCGAAAAAAGGTAAATTAGACGTGTCAACTATTAGTAAGTTTGATCATGCGGGTTAGAATCATTGGTACGGTAACTCTGTTGGCTTTTCCTCCTCGGTAAGTAAACATCTGACATACATTGATCCACTAGACTTATTGATATGCATTTGATTATAATATCTATTATTTACAAATACTTTGAGCAAGGGCTATTTGTTAATGAAAAAGTTTTTCCATAATACTTACGGCAAAATGTAACTGGAGCATAGAGCATTAAGAAATAATTTTACTTCCTAATCGTAAACTCAATAAGAAATATATTTAAACATGTCCTTCATTTTATTTTCAAATTAACAACCAAATAAATTACAGACGAAACATATTATGCATAGCCTTTTCCAAATTTCTAGCCCGTGCTGTCGCACGGGTTAGCGACTAGTGTATCTAATTGATTAAGCGCTGTATGGAATTTTTTACAAGAACATATCCCTTAGAGTTAGCGGACTCCATTTAGAAAAAGAATTATACATTAGGTAAGTAGTAAAACGTTCAAAGTTAACCTTGGAGATGACATCTTTCTAAAACGTGCCATATTTTGGAATAAATAGAGGATGTAAATATTTCACAACTGAAGGACGCAATGAGGAAATAAATTTATTCTGACAAGATAAAATGAAAAGTGTCACTATATAGTTGCCCTACCAGTCAAAAAGATTTTTTATTCATTTTGCTAGCAAAATATTTTTGTTATTCCATTAGTATGATATCTAAGTCTTTAAATGGTTATACAAACACCAGACACAATTATCATAGTGTTATGCGTTAAACTATTATTTCCCCAATCAAATATCATCCTCATATGTGTTCATAGAAAATCATAATCATTGTATTAAATCCCAAAAGATGAACTAAAAATAGAGATGTGGTCTACCAAATCTCACGGTAGTAAAACAAAATATTTATCAAGCTGACCACAACCGATAGTCTTTATACAACCTTATGAACTCTTGAATCTCACTTGCAGCACACATGAACCGATCTTTTTTCTTAATTATACATAATATATTCTGTTCGTAAGAGTAGTGTATCCTTATTAATAAACCACGGCTAACTCATGTTAGACACTATACATAGACATCATTCAACAAGAAAATATTATTTACACATCAACGGGTAGGGATAACCTCACACAAAATTAGCATCAAGTAAAAATTACATCCTAACTTGCAATATATATTTATGTATATATCTAATATCATCACATACAAAAAGCACATATAGTCATTGACCTTATGTTTTATTGCGGCATTAGTTTTTCTCCCATAGTTTTAAGATATTCAAAATTTGCCGCAAAAAAATCATATTATATTTATATTTATTGATTCCATGGATAACTTCTACAGGTATTCAGATGTTACCCTCACATTTGCGAGGGCCACTGTGCTAGTTTTACTAAAAGTGAGAACCATGTCCACACTTCGCCAGCCATGTAGCACTCTTGGCATGCATTGAATAGTCGAACCTCTTAATCTTATGAGTGGCACATTATTACAACTTCATAACACTTAATTATATGTCTGTATGTTTATTTGTGCAAAACTAGCATTAGCTTTAAATTCCTACAAGACAGTGAAAAATGAAGATGGTAAATAACAGTCTTGTGTTAGTGCTAAGACTGATAGTATTTAATTATTTATATAATATGATGTGAATATTTATACATTTAACGCGAGGAAAACAACTAACTAATGATATATAGAATCCCTATTTGTAAACATATAACATTGACCAATATTTAATCTAATAATATTGCATTTATTTCAAATTATGCCGAACATTAGCTTTCCTTAGGACAAGACACTGACCACTAATTACTCTATTACTATTACATACTTTTATGCGACATGGTGGTATCAACTAATTTATGTGTCATCACACTTCAAAGTTACATAATTTGTTGTGTAACTATTGGTGAAAGGTTGTCCTATCAAAACCTACTACACATAGTAATCCCTTCGGTTCGGTGTATAAGTTCTGCGCGTATCCCTAGATCATCAATTAGACCAACGTAATAGAAGAAATATATTAGATATCATATATCATTAGAAACTTCAGAAGTTGTATTTTCAAATGTCATAATTTCATGTTATATAATTCATATTATATCAGTAAAATTTATGATGTAGGGATATGTGTAGGACCTAAAAACCGAATCAGGGGAGTAATTTGAAGGTGGCCGGTGTGGGTGGGGGGGGGGGGGGAGTATGTGAGTTATGCCCCAAAGCTGATATAGCCGAATTCTTGTTTAAATACACATTGTGATTGAATTTGCAGCTGCTAAAAGAATATCAAAAATAAATTCATTGTTAAATTTGATATTTGGCTGCCATACTGCATCCTACATTTTCCAAATGGCACTTCCGCTGGTCAAGGGTAGTAGGCACTAGCTAGGATCCATCAACACTTTCAAGGAACTTATAGAGTCTTATACTATAGCTAAAACCCTCAGGAAACAACCGTTTTCTCTCACGGGGAATATATATCATGTATTTTGATTGGTTAAAGACAACCAACAGTTACTCTACTGATATGTGTTATATGTGATAAAATATCACAATCATAATAAAATAATTTTGATGACTATTCTATTTACACCAATTTTGGTTCACATAAGTTTGATGCATCGATGTAGCCAGGAAAAAAGTTCAGTCCACTTAGCAGCATAACTACATAGAGCATCAAACGTACTACACTCAGAATACTCCTTTTGTTGATAGATCACCTTTACTGATTTGCTTTATCTCAGGAACTGCAAATCCAACCATATTTGCTCAATGATATCCAATCCAGTGAAAGAATATATTCCAAGCTAGTAGCTACTATACTAGGAGATGGCAAGAGAGCAAGACTGATCGATCCATCATACATGCCCGCATGGCCCATACACATAAATATAACATAAGCACATCCACTTTGCACCTTTCTTGTGCATAACAAAAAAGATGAAACCTTTCTTAACCTAGCATGCAGCTCTGTCTCATCAGGCACCATGCACGCACATACTACACTCTCCTAGCTAGCTCGACCGTATGTGCACCAGAAGCAAGCGATCGATATATAGGCACATATATCTCCAACCCCTTTAGGCAGGCAAGCTACCTGTTGCATGCTCCTTCTTGCCTGCCTGCCTTTGATAAAGCCTATCCATCCATCTCTATACCACGCACGCACACTTGCACACACCCATGTTTCTCCCTCCCCCCTTTTGCACTTTGTTCCTTGATCAACGGTTGTCTCGTCTTATTCTTTAATTCCCAGCCTCTTTTGCTTTCTCATCTTCTAGCTTTGTTGCTTCACTCCTCCGCTTCATACGTACGTGCATATGGGGCTGGCGCCACACGAGTATATGCATCTGGTTAATCTCTAGGTGATCATATAGCTCTAACTATAGCTACACATCTTCCATTGCGATCTGATGGATCGATCGACACATCAGGAGACGATTACATTCGTCCTAGGGTGAAGTCGAGGTTCGGCTTCTTGGCGCCGACGACCAATTCAGATAGTCGGAACGGCGACGACATCAGGTAGGAGCCATTGTCGATGTCGAGGCACTGCGATTGCACGTCCTGCAATTGTCAAGGGCGCAAACGAAATTAATAAAGGACCAAATTAAGTAGACTGTGATGACGTGATAACTATAACAAAAATACTGCCGACAGTTTGCACTGATCATGGCTCAACAGGAAGCCGTCAAAAAGACGGCATGCGAGAAATGGAAGAAGGAATGATCGCTACTGCACTAACTTAGCAAAGCATATCATGGCAATTGGGCGATGAGGTATTGGAGATAGTAATGATGGTCACTTCCGTTGGGAAAAAGGGGTGTACGAACCTCAAAGGACTTCATGTCGCCTGGGTTGGCATCTCCTGATTTTCCATGGAACCAGGCCCCTCTGCTGCACGAGCAAAAGAAAGAAAGAGAGGAATTGAATTAAATATCACCCTTCTTTTTTTTGTATATCATGGGCTGATGAAAGAATCAAATGCCGGCCTATCTATCTACATCTTTTCTTTCTTCAGTGGGAGTCCATTTGCATGCAACACAAGGGAGGAGGAAAAGGTCGGGAACAAAGCAACTTCAACTTTTCACTGTTAAGATGCTGTCAAGGACAAGCAGCTAGCTTTATCAGAGGGGTTAATGGGAGGTAAAAAAACGGTCAAATTATCTGTTTGCTACATTATTTACTCTCCCATGCGATACGGCACACTGATCAAT
This sequence comes from Dactylis glomerata, assembly GCA_007115705.1. Classification (NCBI taxonomy): domain Eukaryota; kingdom Viridiplantae; phylum Streptophyta; class Magnoliopsida; order Poales; family Poaceae; genus Dactylis; species Dactylis glomerata. The sequence goes on along the minus strand of QXEO01000225.1, from coordinate 3,032,618 downwards.
GCTTATATATCTAGTGTATGCACATGCACATACATGACTCCCAGTCATTATCCAAAAAGAAATACTACAGCATGTACTAGTCCACTACTGCATGGCTACAAGTATACTACTCCGGTAAGAAGTGTATACATGTGCCAGTACATGGACGCTTGGATGCGATTATACATGTATAAATAAGTGCCTAAGAGCTACTCCTGTCTCCTGGTCATGCAGGAGAGATCTTTTACGTATCATATGTGTGATGTTGCTTCTGATGTAACTTCTGGTCAAGATTCTTGTGTAGTGCTACTACATTGCCTCCTTAATTAGTATATATGTGTGCACTTTGGTACCAATGGGTAGATGGATATGTTGAATTAAAGAGCTTAATATAATATATTCGAGAGATGATTGCACCATCATGGGGAGCAGATGGAACAAAAGTAGAGCCCTGGTGCTTTTTGTGAGCACTTGGAGGTGGTTGATATGGTAGTAACAAAGAAAATGATTCAAAAGAATATGAGTTTGTTTTGCTTAAAGCAGACAGTAGACTAGACTGGTTTGAACCTAAAAGTTGCCCTCTTCAGGTATCATTTATATATAATTATACTCCATTTCTTAATTGTACAATGTGACAGTTGATTCTTGACGAATACTTGTAGACATCATCATGCATGAGATGAAGAGCCCAAACATGTGTGCTACTACGACATGTGTAAATATTTAGGCGTACTTTGTTGCTTTAGCACTCTATGGGAAATTACCAGCAGCTTTTGACCTGCAAGGCTCTGGAGTTATATCGATCTGCAAAGCAGTTTTCTGGCTCAACAAGAATGTTTAGCTACTTAGCTAGCTGTGCCTCTCTGCCATTTCGCCTGAAATGGCAGAAAAGACGGAGCCCAGCAGAGTGGAGTAATTCTAAACTGCAAGCTAGGTAGCTGCTGATATACATTGATAGCCCACTAGCTTGGAACGTTTAGTTTGACATAGAGAAATTCATAATTATGGCAAGGGACCCATATATCATAAATCTTACTAATAGTAAGTTCAAACCGACCATCACCAGAAGAGAGTACTGGAATTACTATGATTTAGGTGTAGCTAACTAGCTCTCTCATGCGATATAGCGTACATCATAATGCAAAAGGTGACTAACTCGGTCCAAATACTTAAAGTGTACAAGTTCACATTACTAATTAAGAAGCTAGCAATGGTTTTTGTTTGCATGTTGTCACCTCGAAGAGTTGTTGCTCCAGAGAGCGCACATGTTGGATCCATGGTCGTTCCCATCAAGATTTGATTGCTGGACTGAAGACTCAGACCCACTGGTGTTGGTGATGTCGAAGGAGCTGTCGTCAGGGATGTCTATGATTGTCTTAGCTTGTCCTGAAAAATAAATACTCTTGCTAGGTCACTCACTAAGTCACTAGTCACTACTACTAATAATTCAATTATACTTCACCATGGATGGATCATATATATATATACCGTAGGATGGAGCACCAGCTGGTTTGTGATCAGTGGTCTTGATCGTCCGGTACATCTGCAAGATAATCAACTAGTTAACCACATGTGCATGGATGTCGATCATCAAACACATCATATATAGCTTTCTAATTCATCTTAACAGGTTCGACTAAACTAAAGCTACTAAACCACATCTTTCTAACATCATATATACCACATCTTAGTAGAAAGGTTCGACTTTAATTCATCTTAGTAGATAGGTGTAGCAGTATTAAAGTCAAAGGAGTACGGTGGAGCTAGCAATAAATAAGGCAGGAGCAGCAGTAGCAGCATATATGCACAATTGGGGCATTGATGGCTCGATCAGCTACTGTGTGCAGGCAAGGCAGAGAAGCCCCAAAGGGCAGAAATTAATTATTGAGAAATGATGCAGGGTTGTACTTGTTGCCCGTCTGCTCTTGTGCAGCGATGCATGGATGGATGGATGCGTAATCGTATCAATATCAATGTGCTGCTGTGTGTGTTCGTGATCCATCGACGCTTATATAGCTCTTCCTCTCCGGTGTGGCTTTTAATAGCGCGCATTTGCTTCGCCTTGCTTGCTTAAGCTTGGTGCTGCTCAACTGCTGATCTCGAGTTTTTATTGAAAAGCTGCGCCCCTCCCAGCTCCTCTCTCCCTCCCCCCCCCCCCCCCCCCCCTCTCACCCAGCGTGGTAAAGCCTCTCTCTAGCTCTCTCTCTCTCTCTCTCTAATAGAGAAATGATGTACAAGACGGGAAATTACTGCTCAGAAAGTGAACTGTAAAATGACTATACTTCCGATCCATGCATGGGGCGAGATAACAAGAGAGGAGTTAGTGAGACTAAAATGGGAGGAACGACGAGCAAGCACGTACGGCTTGTATTATTCAGCAGGAAGAAATGGGAGAAAGACGAGCAAGCATGTACGAGTGATCGAAGAAGCTCAATGAACAAGTGAACCAAACATGGCCATGGAGAACATAGATATGTATTAGTTTACCTGCAAATGAGACTTGACATGTGCTAAGGTTAGATCCTTCACGTCCATTAGCTCAAGAACGGACTTTGGTGTTGCTCCTGCACATTTACAAAACACAAAATTCAGAAAAAACTACACCACGATTCACCAACAAAGAGCTTAGCTAAGCCTTTGCATAGCTTGTACTATGCCAAGAACCCTATGCATTCTTGTCTAGTTCTTTTGAATGCTAGCAGGAAAACTGCTAGCTCGATCAACCGGAAAATAATTCTTTCGCAGAAGGAAAGAAATGCGCACTTGTGTACGCAAGCAATAGATAGCAGTAGCAAGAGAAGCACATACTCTCGTGGCCTCCGAGCAGCTCGACAGCGTGGACGAACCGCGAGTGCAGTGACGTCGTCCACCGCATCCTCGGCGCGCGGGATCCCCGCTTGGCCGGCGGCGGCGCCAGCCGCAGCGCACCGGCCTTGCCGGGCGACCTCGGCCCGCCGACCGCGCCACCGATCGCGTCGTAGCAATGCTGGTGGTTGTGAAGGTGGTGGTGGTGGAGCTGGCTCTGGAGAAAAGGGAGCGACTGCGAGGTGTTGTATACGGGGATGCCGCGGATGGGCCTCATGGAAGCCAGGTCCTGCATCTCTTGATTGAGGATGGGCTGGGTGTGCTGCAAGAACTGCAGCCCGCCGAGGTGGCCATCGGCGCCTGTTGTGTGGAAGCCGCCGCCGGCTGCCGCTAGCGCGGAGGAGTATGCCCTGTTGATGGACGGAGCGGCGATGGTTGCTCCCGCTGATGCTGTGGTGGTTGCGGTGGTGGTGTCGAGAGCCCTCTTCCAAAACCCTAAGTCCATTGGCTTGGTGGCAGGGGGAGGACTGATTTGGAGCTGGAGCTGCAGGTCTGGGTGTGATGGAAACAGCTCCATTGATCTCTCTCCTCTACTTCTTGCAACTTGCAAACAGCAAGTGGTGCGGTGTGATGCCTGCTGCCCTTGACTTGTGGCTAGCTAGAGATCGATAAGGAGTTGAAAAGGGGGTTTCTTGATTCGGTTGTTCGCTGGGTTATGGCCGGAATTGAGGTGGAACTTGGGAGATTTTTTGCTGCTTGGAAGAGAGGAGGGGAGAGGAGTCCAGGGATGGGAGGAAACTGAGAGGGAGAAAGAGAGTTGGAATGGTAAAGGACAGGAGTGTCTGTTTGGATGTGTTGTGTGAAAAAGAGGTGAGTGTAACTTGTTGCTTGGAGCTGGCCTAGGATGGAAGATATAGATTGGTCTTTTCGTCCAGACACCATGCGTTCCCTTTTACTTTCGTTCTTCCCATTTTTTCTTCTATCTCCCGTCTTCTTTCTATTCCACGCAGCCTCTCTTTTAAGGGTGTTTGGTGGCAGATTGCTGTGGGAAAATGACACTTTTGATTGTGATGTATGCTTGGGGGAAGGCAAGACATGAGGTATTATTCCCCTTCCGGTCTTTATACCACACTTCTTTCTCATGTGGATTATATGCGCCACAATGCAATTCTTATACACATACTATTGCCTCCTTTCCAGGAATTATTGTGGGTTGATTTGGTACACCTCCATTTCAATGAAAAAGGGCTATATTTTTCTGAGAAGTCAAACTATGTAAGTTTGGCCTTTAGAATAAATTTTTAATATGTGCATCACAAAATCTACATCGTTAGATAGATCATAAAATATATTTTCATATGATATCTATATAACTTTGTAGTACAATTTTTCTAAAAGTTTGGTCAACCTTTCTTTGCTTAACTTCCAAAAAAATATAAGCCTTATTTATTGGAACGGAGGTACTACATGTTAGGGGTTTTTCCTCCCGATGGTGAACCGGTGGCGAGTCCCTATACTCAAGATTCTTGACCGATCTATGACTCATGCAGTCATGCTCCAATCCACACTCTCCCCCGCCTCTAGCATGAGTGCTCAGCTCTCGGATGGGTCTCAGGTAGACCATGGCCTTCTCGTCTGGATTGAGAACACACAACGCTTAGGGCTAGGATTTGGTGTTCTTCGACCATGTCTGAAAGTAGGTCGGGACTTACTCTAGCAGGGGTGATGACATGTATGGGAAGGCTACGCTGAGTCAAGATTCGGCATCAAAAGCGCTTACTGTCAGCAAACTACAAAAGCACCAATTCATTTGGACTCCGCGCACAGAGTGTTGTAGCAAGTAGATCTTACCCCCATAGAGATGACTCGGCCTTTATCGACCTCAAAGAATTATGCATGTTTCCTTCTCCCTCTTTAGTATTTTTTTTTTGAAAATGGGCGCTTTCATTACTCAATAGTCAAGCAAATACACCCGGCCTCTGCATAGCTAAAATGCACACAGCCGTCCAAAAAGTCTCAGAGATCAATAAACGAAAAAGGCGAAATACATATCAATCATGAGCAATTGTAGATCGCCTAAGGTGAAGGTGGAGGACAAATCCGTAGATTATGCGGCCACCCATGTAGGGAAAAAGTATCCCTCACCGTAGCCTCCAACCATGTACAGACCTCCGTAAATAGGTCGCGATTCTCCATCCACTGAAGAGGTAACCACAAACAGAGAATACCGGTACATCTGTAGATAACCTGCAAGAGACAAGAATTTTTATCATAAAAAACTTATTCATTCCTACACAGCCATAGCGACCATACAACGATAAGCGCTCCCACCCAAATAAGCGTCCTACACCTAAGATCAATACCATGAAGCAAATTCCCGAAAATATTGGTAACACTAGTCGGGGGATACAGGTTGGAAGTTACTTGGATGATTGACCATATAGATCTGGCAAAGTGGCATTGGAAGAATAAGTGTTTGATCGTCTCATCCTGGTAACAGAACACACACTGACCGCTTCCATGCCAATTCCGCTTAGCAAGATTGTCTTTGGATAGGATGACTCCTCGACGCAAATACCAACCAATTTTTTTGGTTTTTAATGGTATTTTTCATCTTCCAAATTTTCTTGTTATTATCAACTGGTATATCAGATTTGTATAGCGAACCTACAGAGAACTTCCCATTGGGATGTAAGTTTCAACAAAATTCATCAGGTCCTGTCGAAAGTTGGATGGATTCCAAACGTTGAAGTAAGGCATTCCACGCCACTAGTTTGGGACCAATTAAATCACGTCTAAAAGTGACATCAGGAGGTGAGGTGGCTATTACTAATGCAATGGTATCACTTTTGCGATGAACTATGCTATACAATGCTGGATATTATTCTCAAAGAGGACTATTCCCTAGCCATGAGTCCTCCCAAAATCGTATTTGTGATCCATCTTTTATCGAGAAAGTACCATAACGGAAGAAAAACTTCTTCATAGTCATCAGGATAGCTCAAAAATGTGAGTCCTCAAGTTTCCAAATCACTTGGGATAACGCTTTCGTGCCAATGTACTTTCTCTTAAGGAGGGTTTGTCATCCACCATCTTCCATAAGAAGCTTAAAAAGCCATTTACCTAGTAAGGCTGAGTTTTTGACCTCAAGGTCATGGACTCCCAGCCCACCCCGATCTTTGGGACGACAAACCACACTCCATTTAACCAGTCGATATTTATTTTTCTCGCTATCCCCTTGCCAAAAAAATCTAGATCGATAGTAATCGAGCTTGTGTAGAAGACCTTTTGGCAAGAGAAAAAATGGTATCATATACAGTACCATATTTGTAAGTACTAAATTAATGAGTACCAGTCTTCCTCCAAGTGACAGCAATTTACCTTTCCAACTACTAAGACGCTTTTGAAGTCTTTCCTCCACTGATTTCCATTTGGTAAATGTTAATCTCGGATAATGAATCAGGATGCCCAAATATCGAATAGGAAATTGGCATTTCCCAAAACCAAACAGCTCCGCATATAAGGCTGCTGGATCCTAGGCTTCACCGAAACAGATTAATTCACTTTTATGGAAGTAAATTTTGAGACCCGATAGTTGTTCGAAAGCTACCAAGATTAACTTGAGATTTTGTGCTTTTTCGAGATCATGTTCCATAAACATAATTGTATCATCGGCGTATTGAAGGATCGATAATCCACCATCAACAAGATGTGGAATCACCCCTTCAATCTGACCATCAGACTTAGCGCATTCAATCAAAATGGCAAGCATATCAACCCCTATATTAAATAATATTGGTGATAATGAGTCGTCTTGGCGTAAACCTTTTCTTGTTTGAAATACCACCAGGCAACAAAACAAAAAGAAGCGGCCTTGTGTCCCCAACTCAGCTGTGTTTTCATGATAAGAAATGTACTACCGTGTTAACACTTCTAGACAATATAATTACAATGCAACTTATGTGTAGTGTTTAATACACACGCATATGAGCATCACATCTTAGAGGGGCGGAGCTAGTATCGTGTTGGTGTCGATTGACCCAGACGACTTTGAATCGGTCCATTGTACTCATAGCCAGTAGAGAAAATTATCTGCTGCAAAAAACGAATTGACCCCTGTTATTTTTTTAACGGAACTTGACCCCCATCTGCATCCATCCACGCACAAGTGCAATACTCCAGCCCAGTCCTTTGTCAGGCCCAACATATACTGCAATAGCCCATCTTCACATAGATCAATTGCTCTGGCTCTCGTGTCTTCCACAAGAACGCTCGAGACCTGCCGCCTGCACCTCCAATTGATCTGAAAGGAACATGATTTTCAGTTTCTATTATTACTGGCAAGCCATTAGCTGCTGCAACCGGTTAGACAGCTCACTTTCACATGTAAAAGTAGACCCACTAGTAAATGCTATTTACCTGGGTTAGAGCTGCAAAAGATTCCAAACGTAACAACTGCAAACGAGTAAGTCATGGGAACAAAAAAAAACTATTCTATTTCTATCCCTAGGCTTAGGTCCCAAGGTCAGCCTCTCTGGAAGGTTCCAAACGTAAGTCATGGGAACAAAAAAATAAGTATGCTACACACACTGACATCGCGACCTTAAAGCCTTGAAAAGCTCGATTAGAGTAAAATTAGCTTGTAAAATTCTTGTGCATTCGATGATCATATATCCATAAAAAACACGATAGTTTGTGTCTTGCCTGGTGGTGGTTGTACCATAAGAGAAAACATATAACTCTCTTTTATCTCCTCCCTTAGTCACGAGGCTACAATTTTATATATTAGCGAGCCTAAGATTTGATGTATTAGTTTTCAGATATTTTGCCGGACATCGGCCGGATATACCGTGAAATGCGGTATATCTTCAGAGACGGATAGTAGTAAAATCATATTATTATTTTTACCCGTTAATCACTAGCTATACCGGTGACCATATCCATCAACTATCCGACTAAGTCTGATTTGCCTTCCATAAACCTACGGTCGGTCGATCGGTAGAAAATAATCTATTCTGCTTCTATCCCTAGGGTTAGGTCCCCAAGGTCAGCCTCTCAATACAAGAAATATGTGCTATTTTTATATATTTTTGTTTCCCCTGATTACTGCCAAGTTAAATTTTATTTTCAAACCTTCCAGCTAAATTTTAACTTGTTAAGATTGAGGGACGTTGCAAACGAGTGGGTCCTTAATATCAACCTCTTTTTATAACAAACATGTGATTTTTGGATTATTTGTTCTTCTTGATTGCTAGCTACCTGAATTTATTTTAAAACCCACCCATTAACTTTAACTTGTTAAAGTTGAGGATGCTACTGATCGGTGGGTCCCTATGTCAACCTCTCTACATAATAAACGCTTGCTATGTTGGATAATTTTGTTACCCATGATTGCGGCTACTTGAATTTTTTTAAACTTGAACTTGTTAAAGTTGTGGACGCTGCTGACAGGTGAGTCCCTGATGTTAGCTCCTTTGTATGGCGATGTTGCTACATGAAAAATACATAAAAGAATAGGATTCAAATATGAGACCTCTCACCGCGGTACATTTGAATGAACTGAGTTCCTTGAAACTACGCCAATAAACAGATATGCTATATTAATGGTAATTCAGCTATTGTCAGATAGCTTACCTTTTTGTGCCTAACAAGTAAATTTTAGTGATAGATGTTTGTCAAGGAGATAAATTTTTGAGGAACCCTGAATTCGAATTCAAGAACTTACATACCATAATATGGAAAAAATCCCATGTCTATTACTAAAGAATAATACATAAATGATTCCACGTAGATTAGCAATCACAATAATATCATATCACATTTTAGAACACATTCATATTATACTTGGAGTGGGTCACTCTTCCCATATTATAAGTTCATATCATCATGAATAAGTTCAGAGTCATACCAAAATTGTCGCAACACAAGTTCAAAGCCCAAATAGATCACCAAATGACACGTTAACGAGTAAGAATACTCAGTGAAAGGTCATAACCAACAATTGAAGAAGTTAAAGACAAATATTTCATTCTCTTTGGTCTTGCAAGTCTGCACAATTTCCCCCATCCAGATGTAATGATCATTGGGTCATTCTCGCCAATCTTGAACCGCACCTCACGATAACTATCGCAGTCATGCATATACTTGGGAGGGTGTACATGTGACTTCAAGGAATCTTGTAAGGTGGTCAGCAGTAAACTTCGAGAAGCTCAGAATTTTTTAAATTATAGCTGGTTGACTTGCTCATTTGTTGATAGAAATAAATATAGGCTAGTATTTACCATCTTATACTTGGGAGGGTCTACATGTGACTTTCTCATGGTGCCAACATAATGAGGTATTTTTTGTTTCTCCATATCAGCAACCTGATATCTAAGAATCTTGATACCCAAACAGCTTAACATGTTTGGTAAAAACACAATATTCGTCAACATCTTGTACTTGGACCTACAGGCAAGAAAAAAGGGTTATGAGATAAATTTATAACTGCAAAGTAAACTAGGCCAAATGACAAATAACATAAGGATCAATGTAATTAACTCAAAAGTTTTATACATTTTAGAGACACCCACAAAATGTTGTTACCATTTTAAATTGTATAAAAGAAGATCAAATATTCAAGTAACATAATTCTAGTGCTACTGCTTCTAGCAGTTTCTAAAGGAAATATGCCCTAGAGGAAAATAATAATGGACTTATTTGCATATTTCATATAGTTCATAATAATTAATGTTGTGCTATAACTATGTCAATCAGAAACATTGATATAGGTGTGGTATTAAATGATAATCAGTCTGTCGGGGATATAACCCCGGGTATACCAAAGTACCCCAATTAATAAACTTATATATGTTGTATAACTATTTTATATGTGCAGGATATTAAAGAAGCATGTAGACAGCAGCTCCAGGCCGGAATATATGCTCCTGGGCCGGATTAACCATGCCCAGGCCGGCATATGTTGAGGCTGGGCCGGCATATTACTTATCCGGCATGGGCCGGGATAGCAGCTCCGGCTGGGCCTGTGTCCTCCCAGCGCCGGTTGGGCCACCTGCTCCGGATCCAATATGCCGGCTAGGCCACTTTGAGCACTGTTCCGGCTGGGCCAGGCAGGGATCCCTGGCCCAGGCCGGATTACTCCCAAGGAAGGCCGAGATATACATTCCCAGGCCGGATTATTCCTCCCCAGGGCTGATATTCACTCCCTCCGGGACATATTCCTCGTCCGGTATCGACTCCGACACTTTGTGCCAGTCCTGGGACGCCACCGGGCTCGGACTGGCACATCCTCCATCATCGTATGCTGGTCTTGGGACGCTCCTTAGCTCAGACCAGCATATCTCTCCTCTCCTAGTCAGTCTTATCCTCAGGAGGAGGATAAGACTGATGGCATGGTGATCCTGAAGACAGCAGCTAGAAGACGAAGGCAAGGACTCCAAGTACAGACATCGATGGGACTAGCCCACGACCGTGACGCATCGCACAGTACCAAGGGCGGTACTGTGCTGATGAAGACTACAGTGTGACAAGACCCCAGTAGTCATCTCAGCTACAGTGCATGCATAGTGTATTGTGGGGCATCCCTTGTCCCCTGGGCTCCCTATATAAGGGGCACCAGGGGGATCGATCACCCCAAGCCTCCTTCGGAGGCTCATTCCTCCAGCTCCACGGGAGCTCTCTTCTTCCTTAGTAGCACTAGCTGTTTAGCTCCTGCCCAGTGCAGCCTCAGATAGGCAAGATACAGCTCAAGGAGCACCATTGTAGCTCTCAGGTGAAGCTCATATAGATCAGACATGCAGGAGTAGGGGTGTTACCTCCTCACGAGGGCCCCGAACCTGGGTAGCTCGATGTGTTAGCAGTGACTTCTGTGCTCGGTCTCTACCGAGTCATCCCTCTCCCGGATCCACCAGCGTACAGTCGGCCCCCATTTAAGCCATCCTATGGCATATGTTGTTTCACCACGACGACACAGTCCCTAGTAATCCTCTAATTGCTAGTTCATTGGTCAACTGATCATCGAGGTTTCCTGATCATGGAGCATTACGCCAATTGACAATGAGATCATGCTATTTGACAATGCCATGGTGGACATACCCAAAGTTAGTATTACAACACGATCGTGTCATGATGTTCACGTTGCAATATGAAGAAAGTGTTGTAACTTAATCCTTAGACTGTGAGATTATATTTAATCACTATTTCCGGAGGAAGCTTTGATTGCATCAACCGTCACACCGTAGAAGGATGACTGAAAAGGTGTCTCTTGGGTTTCCAAAGGAGTAGGTTGAGGCGTATAAACGAATAGTGGGATTTGCTCACCTGCATGACAGATATGATACTCTAGGCCCACTCAGTGAGAATACATCAAAGCTACGCAGTATGTGACTAGGTCACGAAGATGGATTATCACGGTATGAGTAAATGGCGATAGCCGGTAATAAGATTGAACGAGGTATTGGGAATACCGATGATCAGATCTTTTGTTATGCTAGTATCAGCGAAGCAAAGGGAAAGTTACATCGATGCTTATGGTTCAACGACTAAAAGAACTTTGTAGAATGCACAGGGATCATCACGGATCTCCATATCCAATTGATGATCATTTATTGGAGAGAGTTCTCGGTAATGTCTGTAACATTCTCGAACCGTCGGGTAACACACTTAAGGGATCTCGATGCTCGAGATGGTTTTGGTAATATTTGGAAACATCGTGTGATGATATATAAGAGAGGTAATAGTTCCAACTAAGTCCGAAATAGTTTTGGCAGATTCTGAAATAGTTTTGGTGGAATCCGAAATAGTTTTGGTGGATTCCAAAATAGTTTCGATGGAGTTCAAAATGTTGGAATTATGCCCTAGAGGCAATAATAAAGATGTTATTATTATAATTCTTGTTCATGATAATGTTTATATTCCATGCTAGAATTGTATTAAGCGGAAACTTTAATACTTGTGTGGTTTATGAACAACACCGTGTCCCTAGTACGCCTCTATGGACTAGCTCATTGATTAATGATGGTTAAGGTTTCCTAACCATAGACATGAGTTGTCAATTAATAATGAGATCATGTCATTAGGAGAATGATGTGATGGACAGACCCAAATAAAGCAGAGCAATTAGATCGTGTCATTGTGTACATCTTTGCGAAGCTTTTCCTATGTCAAGTATTGTATTCCTTAGACCATGAGATAATACAACTCCCTGGTATCGGAAGAAAGCTTTGAGGTCATCAAACGTCATCCTATGAGAGGGTGATCATAAAGGTGTCTCTCAGGTGATCGGAAAGTACTTGTTGGGTTGTATGTATCGAGATGGAATTTGTCCCTCCCGAGTCGGAGAGATATACTTCGGGCCCACTCGGTAATCGATATCAACACCGCTTGCAAGCACGTGGTTAAGGAGTTAATCACAAAGTGATATCGGATTACGGAATGAGTAAAGTACTTGCTGTGAACGAGATTGAACTAGGTATGGCGATACCAACGATCGAATCTCGGGCAAGTAAAATATCGCGAGACGAAGGGAATACATGTATGGGATTAATTGAATCCTGACATCGTGGTTCATCCGATATGATCATCGAAGAATATGTGGGAGTCAATATGGGTTTCCATATCCTGCTGTTGATTATTGGTAGAAGATCATGTCTGCATATTCTCGAACCCGTAGGGTCACACACTTAACGTGCATCGACGCTAGGATAGAATGGATAATTGGATTATGAGTTTTTGGTCGGAGTCTCGGATGAGATCCAGGACATCACGAGAGGTTCCGGAATGGTCCGGAGAATAAGATTCATATAAAGGAAAGCAGTTTTTGGATTCCGGAATTGTTTCGAAGTTTATCGATATTGTACCGGAAGGTTCTAGAAGGTTCCGGAGTGGGACCAACGTGGGCCCACTTGTCGGAGGCCTATGTGGGCCTAAGGGGAAGTGTCCTGGCCACTTTGGGCCAGGTGCACAAGGCCCCTAAGGCCCAGCCGGCCAGCCCTTAGGGGAAACCCTAAGGGAACCTTCCAGAAGAGGGGGGGAAGACTTGCCCCCCACTCTTCCCCCTTGGGCCGCCGCCCTAGGGCTTGGAGGAGGGGTCAAGGGGGCCGGCCAGCCCCCTATATAAGGAGGGCAGGGGCGCAGCCTCCTCTCCCACTCCAACCCTAGCCGCCGGCCAACTGCTGCCCCTCCACCTCTCTCTCTCTCGCGACTGTGCGTAGGCGAAGCCCTGCCGCAGAAACTCTCCACCATAAGCACCACGCCGTCGTGCTGCAGATCCAATCTATCTCTCCACCATACTTGCTGGACCAAGGAAGGAGGAGACGTCGCTGCACCGTACGTGTGCATCTCTCGGAGGCGCCGCCACTTGCGGCGTAGGATCGGATCGGATCGCGGGGAGGAGACGGCTAGTACGACTACATCATCCACGTTCTGTTGAACGTTTCCGTTGTGCGATTTCTTCAAGGGTATGAAGATCTCATCTACCTCTCTCGTTGATTACATCCCCTAGATTAGATCTTGGCTTTCTTGTTCGCATCCGTAGGAAATTTTTGATTTACTATGCTGCGAAACCCTTCAGTGGTATCAGAGCTAGATCTATGCGTAGATGTGTTTCACGAGTAGAACGCAACATGCTTGTTGCGGGCGTTGATGTTTTCTATTGCAAACCTCTTGTTGTGTATTTCTTATGGCACGGCATAGTGAGATCGAAGTGGTCCAGGCCAACTTTACGCGACTTCGTTCGCGAGACCGGCTCCGCACTTGACGTGTGGCTTGTTTCACACATGCGGCTGGTGGATGCCAGTTTCTCTCACTATAGTAGTCATGAGATTTACAACGGATGTTAGCAACCATAATATCACCGTTGTGGCTTTCCGTAGGTAAGAATCGTTCTTAACTTGTAACTCCCATAAGCCACGTAAAACATGCAACAACAAAGTAGAGGCGTCTAACTTGTTTTTGCAGGGAGTGTTTTGTGATATGGTATGGCCCAAGACATGATGTGTATGAATTGAGATGTATGCAATGATCATGTTTTGTAATCTTTCACGACTTGCATGTCGATGAGTTCACAACCGGCAGGAGCCATATGGTTGTCTTTATAATTGTGTATGACCTGCGTGTCAACTTCTTATACGCCATGTAATAGCTTTACTTTATCGCTAAGTAGTTAGCAATAGTTATAGTTGCTATTCGTGGTGGAGGCAATCATGGTGGAGTGATGGAGATCATGCTGGAGCGCACAAGATGGAGATCATGGCGTGGAGATTGGCTATACCATGTCACATAAAATTATATGCATGTGATGTTTATCCTTTTATGTATCTTATTATGCTTAGATCGCGACGGTAGCATTATAAGATGATTCCTCACTTAAAGATCAAGATAAAATTGTGTTCTCCCCATGTATGCACCGTTGCGAAAGTTCATCGTTTTCAAGCACCTCGTGATGATCGGGTGCTATAAACTCTACGTTCACATACAACGGGTGCAAGCCAGTTTTGCACACGCGGAAATACTTGGGTTTGACTTGACGAGTCTAGCATGTACAGACATGGCCTCGGAACACACGAACCGAAAGGTTAAACATGAGTCATATGAATGATATGATTGACACTTTGTTGTCCACCATTGAAACCACATCTCTTCTTGTGAAGATTGGATTAGGTGTGGTGAATTTGGATCGTGTTCACTAAACAACTTGAGGGATGTTGAATTTAGTGGGAGTTCATCTAGTAATTTGATTAAGTTGAACTAATTATCTTGAACATAGTCTAAACTGTACTTGCAAATTGTGTAGATCAAATGGCTAAATCCAACTTCAACTTCAACGTGTTTGCTGAGAAAGAAAAGCTTAAGAACAATGGGTCTAACTTCACCAACTGGTTCCGCAATCTGAGAATCATTCTCGCTGGCGGACAAAAAGCCTATGTACTTGAGGAAGCGTTAGGTGACACCCCTGCTGCAACAACGAAAACTGAAGAACTTGCTGACTTCAATTCTCGCAGAGATGATTATGATGCGATTATGAGTACCATGTTGTTTTCTATGGAACCGGAACTTCAAAATCGTTTTGAGAAGTACCATGGGCCTTATGAGATACTCGAGGAACTGAAAACCATGTTTCAGACTCAAGCCCGTTCTGAGAGATATGAGATCTCTGAGAAGTTCTTTAACTGCAAGATGGAGGAAGGGAGTTCCGTTAGTGAGCACGCCATTAAGATGTCAGGCTACACTCAACGCCTTGAGCAGCTGGACTGCAAGATTCCAGAAGAGCTCAAGATTGACAGAGTTCTGCAATCACTCCCTCCTAGCTACAAAGGCTTTGTAGTTACTCACAATCAAATTGGTTCCACTGATACGATCACTGAGCTCTTCGCTAAGCTGAAAGCTGCGGAGGTGGATATCAAAAAGGATAATCATGTGTTGATGTTCAACAAGACCACTAGCTTCAAGAAAGCTAAGGGTGCAAAGGGATCCTTCAAGAAAGGCAGCGGCAAGCGTGTTGCCCCTGCTGAGAAGAAGCTCAAGTCTTGACCTAAGCCGGACACTGAGTGCTTCTATTGCAAGGACAAGGGTCACTGGAAGCGCAACTGTCCGAAGTACTTAGCAGACAAGAAGGCTGGCACCATTAAAGGTATATTTGATATACATGTTATTGATGTTTACATTACTAGCGCTCGTTGTAGTGCCTGGGTATATGATACTGGTTCAGTTGCTAATATTTGTAACTCGAAACAGGAGCTACGGAATAGACGGCGGCTAGCAAGGGATGAAGTGACGATGCGCGTTGGCAATGGATCAAAAGTTGATGTGATGGCCGTCGGCACGCTCTCCTTAGTTTTACCTTCGGGATTAGTTTTAAACCTTAATAAATGTTATTATGTGCCTGCGTTGAGCATGAACATTATATCTGGATCGTGTTTATTGCAAGACGGTTATTCATTTAAATCTGAGAATAATGGTTGTTCTATTTATATGAATAACATCTTTTATGGTCATGCACCTGTTGTGAATGGTTTATTTCTTCTGAATCTCGAAAGCAATGAAACGCACATCCATAACATTGAGGCTAAAAGATGCAAAGTAGATAGTGATAATCCAACTTATTTGTGGCACTGCCGTCTAGGTCATATTGGTGTAAAACGCATGAAGAAACTCCATTCTGATGGACTTTTGGAGTCTCTTGATTTTGAATCATTTGACACGTGCGAGCCGTGCCTCATGGGCAAGATGATCAAAACCCCATTCTCCGGAACAATGGAGCGAGCAACGGACTTGTTGGAAATCATACATACCGATGTGTGCGGACCAATGAGTATTTCGACGCGCGGTGGATATCGCTATTTTCTCACTTTTACTGATGACTTAAGTAGATATGGGTATATCTATTTAATGAAACATAAATCTGAAACGTTTGAAAAGTTCAAAGAATTTCAGAACGAAGTGGAAAACCATCGTAACAGGAAAATTAAATTTCTGCGATCCGATCGTGGAGGTGAGTATTTGAGTTATGATTTTCTCATGCATCTTAAAGCAAGCGGAATCGTTTCGCAACTCACGCCACCCGGAACACCACAGTGCAATGGTGTGTCTGAACGCCGGAATCGAACTCTATTAGATATGGTGCGATCGATGATGTCTCTTATAGATTTGCCGTTATCATTTTGGGGTTATGCATTAGAAACCGCTGCATTCACTTTAAATAGGGCACCATATAAATCCGTTGAGACGACACCGTATGAACTATGGTTTGGTGCTAAACCTAAGTTGTCGTTTCTTAAAGTTTGGGGATGCGAAGCTTACGTCAAGAAGTTGATGCCGGACAAGCTCGAACCCAAAGCGGAGAAATGCGTCTTCATAGGATACCCTAAGGAAACGATTGGGTATACCTTCTACCACAGATCCGAAGGCAAAGTGTTTGTTGCAAAGAACGGATCCTTTCTTGAGAAGGAGTTTCTCTCGAAAGAAGTGAGTGGGAGGAAGGTAGAGCTAGACGAGGTTATTGAACCTTCTCTCGAGTTGGAGAGTAGCGCAACACCTGAAGTTGTTCCGGTGCCATCTACACCAACAAGAGAGGAAGCTAATGACGAGGATCATGAAACTTCAAACGATGCTACTACTGAACTTCGCAGGTCGACAAGGTCACGTGCCACTCCTGAATGGTACGGCAACCCTGTCTTAACCGTCTTGTTGTTAGACAACAGTGAACCTGCAAACTATGAGGAAGCGATGATGAGCCCAGACTCTGAGAAATGGCTAGAGGCCATGAAATCCGAATTGGGATCCATGAGCGAAAACCAAGTGTGGACTTTGGTAGACCCTCCTAGCGACCGTAAGGCCGTTGAGTGCAAATGGATTTTCAAGAAGAAAACGGACGCGGATGGTAATGTTACTGTCTATAAAGCTCGGCTTGTCGCAAAAGGTTTTCGGCAAGTTCAAGTTGTTGACTACGATGAGACTTTCTCTCCCGTAGCGATGTTTAAGTCCATTCGGATTTTATTAGCAATTGCTGCGTTTCATGATTATGAAATATGGCAGATGGATGTCAAGACTGCATTCCTCAATGGCAACATTGATGAAGAGTTGTATATGATGCAGCCCGAAGGTTTTGTCGATCCTAAGGATGCTAATAAGGTGTGCAAACTTCAGCGTTCCATTTATGGACTGAAGCAAGCATCTCGGAGTTGGAACCTTCGTTTTGATCAAGTGATCAAGAGTTTTGGATTTGTTCCAAATTGTTACGAAGCTTGTATCTACAAGAAAGTGAGTGGGAGCTCGGTGACATTTTTAGTACTATATGTGGATGACATATTGATTATTGGAAATGACATCGGCATGCTTAACAATGTGAAGAGTTATTTGAATAAATGTTTTTCAATGAAAGATCTAGGAGAAGCTGCTTATATATTAGGCATCAAAATCTATAGAGATAGAGAAAGACGCCTAATAGGTTTAAGCCAAAGTACATACCTAGACAAAGTTCTGAAGAGGTTCAGAATGGATAAAGCAAAGAAAGGTTCATTGCCCATGTTGTCAGGTAAGATATTGAGCAAGGCTCAGTGTCCAACTACGGTAAAATATAGAGATACTATGAGCAAAGTGCCATATGCCTCGGCCATAGGTTCTATCATGTATGCAATGCTGTGTACTAGACCGGATGTGTCCAATGCTCTTAGTTTGACGAGCAGATACCAAAGTGATCCAGGAGTGGAACACTGGACAGCCGTAAAGAACATCCTAAAGTATTTAAATAGGACTAAAGAAATGTTCTTGGTCTATGGAGGTGATGTGGAGCTCGTCGTAAAAGGTTACGTCGATGCTAGCTTCGACACCGACCCGGATGATTCTAAATCTCAGACAGGATACGTTTATATTTTGAATGGTGGAGCTGTGAGCTGGAGAAGCTGCAAGCAAAGCGTGATCGCGGGATCTACAACAGAAGCGGAATACATGGATGCTTCAGAAGCATCAAGTGAAGGAGTTTGGATCAGGAACTTCATCACTGAGCTTGGTGTGGTTCCAAATGCCTTGGACCCACTGGAGATATTGTGCGACAACACTGGCGCCATAGCACTGGCTAAGGAACCAAGATATCATCCAAAAACCAAGCACATCAACCGCCGTTTCCATATAATTCGAGATTATATATCAGATGGAGATCTGAAGATTAGCAAAGTACATACGGATCTGAATGTCGCAGATCCGTTGACTAAACCTCTTCCACGAGCAAAACATGATCTGCACCTTAATGCCATGGGTGTTAGATTGTTGCCAGATGTAAACTAGATTATTGACTCTAGTGCAAGTGGGAGACTGTTGGAATTATGCCCTAGAGGCAATAATAAAGATGTTATTATTATAATTCTTGTTCATGATAATGTTTATATTCCATGCTAGAATTGTATTAAGCGGAAACTTTAATACTTGTGTGGTTTATGAACAACACCGTGTCCCTAGTACGCCTCTATGGACTAGCTCATTGATTAATGATGGTTAAGGTTTCCTAACCATAGACATGAGTTGTCAATTAATAATGAGATCATGTCATTAGAAGAATGATGTGATGGACAGACCCAAATAAAGCAGAGTAATTAGATCGTGTCATCGTGTTCATCATTGCGAAGCTTTTCCTATGTCAAGTATTGTATTCCTTAGACCATGAGATAATACAACTCTCTGGTATCGGAAGAAAGCTTTGAGGTCATCAAACGTCATCCTATGAGAGGGTGATCATAAAGGTGTCTCTTAGGTGATCAGAAAGTACTTGTTGGGTTGTATGTATCGAGATGGAATTTGTCCCTCCCGAGTCGGAGAGATATACTTCGGGCCCACTCGGTAATCGATAACAACACCGCTTGCAAGCACGTGGTTAAGGAGTTAATCACAAAGTGATATCAGATTACGAAACGAGTAAAGTACTTGCTGTGAACGAGATTGAACCAGGTATGGCGATACCAACGATCGAATCTCGGGCAAGTAAAATATCGCGAGACGAAGGGAATACATGTATGGGATTAATTGAATCCTGACATCGTAGTTCATCCGATATGATCATCGATGAATATGTGGGAGTCAATATGGGTTTCCAGATCCCGCTGTTGATTATTGATAGAAGATCATGTATGCATATTCTCGAACCCGTAGGGTCACACACTTAACGTGCATCGACGCTAGGATAGAATGGATAATTGGATTATGAGTTTTTGGTCGGAGTCTCGGATGAGATCCAGGACATCACGAGAGGTTCCGGAATGGTCCGGAGAATAAGATTCATATAAAGGAAAGCAGTTTTTGGATTCCGGAATCGTTTCGGAGTTTATTGGTATTGTACCGGAAGGTTCTAGAAGGTTCCGGAGTGGGACCAACGTGGGCCCACTTGTCGGAGGCCTATGTGGGCCTAAGGGGAAGTGTCCTGGCCACTTTGGGCCAGGCGCACAAGGCCCCTAAGGCCCAGCCGGCCAGCCCTTAGGGGAAACCCTAAGGGAACCTTCCAGAAGAGGGGGGGAAGACTTGCCCCCCACTCTTCCCCCTTGGGCCGCCGCCCTAGGGCTTGGAGGAGGGGTCAAGAGGGCCGGCCAGCCCCCTATATAAGGAGGGTAGGGGCGCAGCCTCCTCTCCCACTCCAACCCTAGCCGCCGGCCAACTGCTGCCCCTCCACCTCTCTCTCTCTCTCGCGACTGTGCGTAGGCGAAGCCCTGCCGCAGAAACTCTCCACC
The DNA here is from genome assembly GCA_007115705.1 of Dactylis glomerata. Lineage (NCBI taxonomy): Eukaryota > Viridiplantae > Streptophyta > Magnoliopsida > Poales > Poaceae > Dactylis > Dactylis glomerata. Next base: position 3,012,624 of record QXEO01000225.1, on the reverse strand, counting down.
ATAAGCACCATGCCGTCGTGCTGCAGATCCAATCTATCTCTCCACCATACTTGCTGGACCAAGGAAGGAGGAGAAGTCGCTGCACCGTACGTGTGCATCTCTCGGAGGCGCCGCCACTTGCGGCGTAGGATCGGATCGGATCGCGGGGAGGAGACGGCTAGGACGACTACATCATCCACGTTCTGTTGAACGTTTCTGCTGTGCGATTTCTTCAAGGGTATGAAGATCTCATCTACCTCTCTCGTTGATTACATCCCCTAGATTAGATCTTGGCTTTCTTGTTCGCATCCGTAGGAAATTTTTGATTTACTATGCTGCGAAACCCTTCACAAAAGAGTTTCGATGAAGTCCGGAAGTGTTTTGGAGTAACAGATATTTAATTATGAGTTAATTGATATTAATTAAATGAATTAATATTAATTAAATAATTAAAAATAGGGAAAACATCTAATGGGCCTTTTTCAGAAAAGAAGCCCATCAAGGAAAAAGAAGGGGCACCTTGGGCCCTGGCCCTAGCCGGCCAGGGTTAGGGTTTTGGGGGCTGCCCGGATTGGCCCCATCCCAAGCTGTTGTTGCCGCCCTAGCCCTCCCCTTGGCCAGGGTTAAGGTTTTGGGGGCCGGCCGGCCTGTCCCCACCCCAACACATAAAGTAGAAGTGTCTAACTTTGTTTTGCAGCAGGGCATGTGATGTGATATGGTCCAATGGTAAGTTGTGTGGTACTGCCGGAGGCTTCATGACGAGGGCGTTGTGGACTGACGGAGATCATGCCGGAGGCTCAATGGATATCAAGTATGTCGATAAAGAAACCATATCATATCACACATTATTTACATTTGATGTTATTGTATAATTCTTGTTTATGCTAGTATTTAGATACACATCGGTAGCATAGAATAAGAAAATCCCTGATCAAATACCAATTAAAATTGTGTTCTCCCTTACATGTGCAATCGCCACAAAATTCTTAGTTATGAAGCCGTCCGTGACGATCGGGGGCTAGACATATCAAAGTTCGCATAATATGTGGGTACAAGCAATATATGTGCCATGCAATAAAGTAAGGTTGAATTGGTGAGCCCAAGTATGTGTAGACATGGCCTCGGAACATGGGAGACCGAAAGGTCGAGCATGGGTCGCAAATTTGTGCGATTGACATAAGTTCTATCTACCTTTGATATTGCATCGCCGGCTATGACGATCGGGGGCGGTGTAGTGGAGAAGGCCCATGTAATCATTAGAACAGTTGTAGGGATGTTGTTCTAAGTAGGAGTTTCACACATTTAAAATTTGTTTAATAAAATTGAATTCATATCATGAACTTTAGTATTTATACCTTTGCAAATTTGTGTAGATGATCACATCCCTCGATTTCACGTACTTTTTCAATGGTCAAGAGCTTAGTGCCGATGGGTCTAATTTCATTAAATGGTACATGTGCTTGAGGACTTCACTCCAACGTAATGGGGCACTTTACACGATAATTGAGCCATTGGGATCACCGTCGTGGATTCGAATCAGGCTACGGCTAATGCATTTTGTTATAGATGAAAATGTTAGACCATAGCCCGTATCGCAATCCACAGTATGTTGGATCCTGAGATGAGGGTTTCTTGGAGACTGCCAAATCAAATGAGATCATCAGTGATCTGAAAGAGATCTTTGAACCTGAAGTGCGCTTGATGCGGCATGAATGCCTGGATGAGTTCCTCTCATGCAAGATGAAGGAACGTGAATGTGTGGGATTGCATCTAGCAAAGATGCATAGGATCCATAGACGTCTGACTGTAGAGCTAGAATATGAGAAGACGGACGACTTTGCCAAAAGTGTGGTATTGCGTTCACACCCTCCTAGCTATAGAAGTTTCGTCAAGAGATTTGTGAAAAGGGATGAATCAGTCAACCTTCATCCTCATGGCGAGAATCAGGAATCATGAAATTGAGCCCTCTCACGTAGAGATCATCGATCTGACAAGTATATATGATATACAATGTTATAAATGTTTCATAAACACTTATGTAGTTTTGAAGTATGAGATACTAATTCCAGTTTTGTGAAAACAGGATCTGCGGATTGAAGTGTTCAAGGAGGAGATGGCCATGGCGCCTGATACGTCTGAAACGTATCTATAATTTTTGATGCTCCATGCTTGTTTTTACACCATTTTCTTAGTGTTTCGTTACACTTCGTGGCATTTTTATGCATTTTCCAGAACTAACCTATTATCGAGATGCCACAGTGTCAGTTCCCTGTTTTCTGCTGTTTTTGTGTTTCAGAAATGTTACACAGGAAATATTCTCGGAATTGGACGAAACAAAAGCCAAACATCCAGAAATTTACCGAAGCTTCCAGAGAACCGAAGAGGAGACGGAGAAGAGCCACAGGGCGGCCACACCACCAGGGGGCGCGGCCTGCCCCTGGCCCGCGCCCACCTATGGTGAGGGCCCCCTGGTCCACCTCTGGCGCCGCCCCTTCGCCTATAAAGACCCCCCGACGGGAAAAACCTAAATACCCAATCACTTTTCCAGAAACACATCGCAATCCGCCACCGTCGTCGACCCAAGATCGGGAGGGTCCAGAAGCTCTTCCCGGCACCCTGCCGGAGAGGGGAATCGCCACCGGAGGTCTTCTTCATCGCCATGCTTGCCTCTGGCGCGATGAGTGAGTAGTCTACCTTGGACTATGGGTCCATAGCAGTAGCTAGATGGTTGTCTTCTCCACCATGTGCTTCATGTTTAGATCTCCTGAGCTGCCTTACATGATCGAGATCACCGTTATGTAATTCTACATGTTGTGTTTGTTGGGATCCGATGAATATTGGTGTTATGATTGAGTTGATGTGCTGAATATTATCTTATGTTATCTCTATGTTGTTTATGATCTTGCATGCTCTCCGTTGTTAGTAGCTATCTTGGCCGAGTAGTTGCTAGTGACTCCAAGAGGGGGTATTTATGCTCGATAGTGGGTTCATGCCTCTATTTAATCTGGGGGAGTGACAGAAACCTCTAAGGTTGTAGATGTGCTGTTGCCACTAGGGAGAAAACAACATTCATATGCTCAAGGGCATATGCTTTGTTTACATTACACACTTTGCTTAATGCAGTTATCTGTTGTTCGCAACTTAATACTTGTGGAGTTCTCGGATTGATTCGCCACAAGTGGATTATTAGTCATAGATGCAGTTGGATGGCGGTCTATGTATCTTGTTGTAATGCCTAGAGTAAATCTCATAGTGATCCTCTCGACATATGCATGTTGTCTTTATTCTATCAATTGCCTAACTGTAATTTGTTTACCCAGCATGTGTTATTTTATCTTATGGAGAGACACCACTAGTGAACCATGGACCCCAACCCTATTTCCATTATATTGCTATCACCTGTTTACTTTACTCGCACTGTTTACTTTACTCGCATAGTACTATTGCTTTCTACTCGATACGCTCATACCCTTTGTTTCAAGCAAACCGGTGAGATTGACAACCTCATCGTAAGTTGGGAACAAAGTATTTGGTTGTGTTGTGTGCAGGTTCCACGTTGCAACTAGTTGAAGACGCGCTAACACATTATCGTTAACGGCGCCCTTGTTGGAGTGTCACTAGGCTAGCAAGCATCACCTTCTGGAGTTTGGCTTTTTCCTACTGGATTGATAACCTTAGTTTCTTACTGAGGGAAAAACTTGCTGCTGTGCTCATCATGCCTTCCTCTTGGGGTTCCCAACTGGACGGTGATTTACATCATCACCACCATAGCAATCCAGACTTTTTCTGGCGCCGTTCCCGGGGAAAAAGAAGACTTCTGCAAGGGGAGTTTCGCACGCACATCCTTTACTTTGTTTTAAGTTTTGCTTTACTTTATTTTTACTTGTTTCGTTTTATCAAAAATACAAAAAAATTAGTTTCCTTATAGTTGTTTTTACTTGTCTGCTTTTAGTTTTTCTAGAATGGCTACTCCTGAGAACACCAAGTTGTGTGATTTTACTAGCACTAATAATAGTGATTTTATCTGCACTCCTATTGCACCACCTGCTCCTGCTGCAAATTTTTATGAGATTAAGCCTGCTTTGTTGAACCTTGTTATGAAAGAGCAATTTTCTGGTGCTAGTACTGATGATGCTGCAGCTCATCTCAACAATTTTGTTGAGCTATGTGAGATGCAGAAATATAAGGATGTAGAAAGTGATATTATTAAGCTTAAGTTGTTTCTTTTTTCTTTGAGAGGAAAAGCTAAGGATTGGTTGCTGTCTTTGCCTAAAAATAGTATTGATTCATGGGCTAAGTATAAGGATGCTTTTATTGGTAGATACTATCCTCCTGCTAAGATTATAGCTTTGCGTAGCAATATTGTGAAGTTTAGTCAGTTCGATAATGAACATGTTGCTCAGGCTTGGGAAAGAATGAAATCTATGATAAAGAATTGTCCCACTCATGAACTGACTACTTGGATGATTGTCCAAACTTTTTATGCAGGACTGAATTTTTCTTCAAGGAACCTATTGGATTCAGCTGCTGGAGGCACTTTTATGTCCCTTACCTTGGGCGCCGCAACAAAGCTTCTCGACAATATGATGGTAAATTACTCTGAATGGCACACCGAGAGAGCTCCACAAGGTAAGAAGGTAAATTCTGTTGAGGAAACCTCTTCCTTGAGTGATAAGATTGATGCTATTATGCTTATGCTTTCTAATGATAGGACTCATGTTGGTCCTAATAATGTTCCTTTGGCTTCTTTGGTTGCTCAAGAAGAGCATGTTGATGTAAACTTCATTAGAAATAATAATTTTAACAACAATGCTTATAGGAACAATTTTGCTAGTAACAATTTTAAGCCGTTTCCTTCTAACGGTGATAATAGCTACCTTGGTAGACCTAAAATGCCTAGTGAAGAAAGAATTTTTGAACTTGAAAAGGCTACCAAGAATTTTATGCAGGCGCAATATGAGCAGAACAAGGCTTTCACCAAGACCATGGAGGAGCAATCAGCTCTGTTGAGGACTATTAGTCATCAACTTGAAAATTTAAACAAGGCTATTCCTGAGTTGCAAGCTAAGGTTTCCAAGGCTGAAACCGATATTTCATCCTTGTCTAATGTGCAATCTTCTTTGATTAACAGAATGTCCGCTAAGCCTGATCCTTTTATCACTGCTAATGCTATCCAAGTTAGAATTGATGAAAATGTTAGGATGTTAGCAGAATTGCATGCCAGGTGGGAAAGAGAAGATGAGATGGCTAGAAAGATGAAGTTATGTACCATTACTACCTCTAATGATGTTGTTCCAAATGCTAGCAATCCTCTTACTTTGATTGGTGTAGAGAAAACTCCCCCTCCTTGTGTTAAAAAGCCTAAAATTGCTAAAACTTTTTCTCAAAAGAGTGCTGAAATTTTTCGGAGTGTGGGAGATGATAGTGATACGTCTCAAACGTATCTATAATTTTTGATGCTCCATGCTTTGTTTTACACCATTTGCCTATTGTTTCGTTACACTTAGTGGCATTTTTATACGCTTTCCGGAACTAACCTATTAACGAAGTGCCACAGTGCCAGTTCCCTGTTTTCTGCTGTTTTTGTGTTTCAGAAGTGATACACAGGAAATATTCTCCGAATTGGACGAAACAAGTTCCTGAAGTCATATTTCATCGGGGAGCTCCCAAACATCCGAAGACCTGACGGAGGGGGGCCACGAGGCCCCCACACACAGGGGCGGCGCGGCCTAGCCCCTGGCCGCGCCACCCCCTTGTGAGGGCACGTGGTCCACCCTCTGACAGCCCCCTTTCGCCTACATATACCCCCTGACGAGAAAAACCTAAGGGCCAGATCAGTTTTCCAGAATACATCGCGATCCGCCGCCGCCGTCGACCCGAAGATCGGGAGGGTCCAGAAGCTCTTCCCGGCACCCTGCCGGAGAGGGGAATCGCCACCGGAGGTCTCCTTCATCGCCATGATTGCCTCCGGAGCGATGAGTGAGTAGTCTACCTTGGACTATGGGTCCATAGCAGTAGCTAGATGGTTGTCTTCTCCACCATGTGCTTCATGTTTAGATCTCATGAGCTGCCCTACATGATTGAGATCACCGTTATGTAATACTATGATGTTGGTTTGTTGGGATCCGATGAATATTGGTGTTTATGATTAAGTTGCTGCACTGAATTTTATCTTATATTATCTCTATGATGTTTATGATCTTGCATGCTCTCCGTTGTTAGTGGCTATCTTGGCCGAGTAGTTGCTAGTGACTCCAAGAGGGGGTATTTATGCTCGATAGTGGGTTCATGCCTCTATTTCACCTGGGGGAGTGACAGAAACCTCTAAGGTGGTAGATGTGCTGTTGCTACTAGGGAGAAAACAACATTCATATGCTCGAGGGCATATGCTTTGTTTACATTACACACTTTGCTTAATGCAATTATCTGTTGTTCGCAACTTAATACTTCTAGGGTGTTCGGATGATATCCCCGGGGGTGGATTATTAGTCATAGATGCAGTTGGATGGCGGTCTATGTATTTTGTTGTAATGCCCAGAGTGAATCTCATAGTGATCTTCTTGACATATCACGTTATCTTTATTCTATCAATTGCCCAACTGTAATTCGTTTACCCAGCATGTTATTTATCTATGGAGAGACACCACTAGTGAACTGTGGACCCCGGTCCTATTTTAATCATATTGCAATCACCTGTTTACTATTCCCGCACTGTCTACTTTACTAGCATATTACTACTGTTTTCCACTCGATACACTCATAACCTTTGTTTCAAGCAAACCGGTGAGATTGACAACCTCATCGCAAGTTGGGAACAAAGTATTTGTCTGTGTGTGTGCAGGTTCCACAAACACCTTCAGTCGTCACCGTCTCCCTTCTCCTGATCGATAAACCTTGGTTTCATAACTGAGGGAAAACTTGCCGCTGCACTCATCATACTTTCCTCTTGGGGTTCCCAACGGGCTGGTCATTCACCACGCACAAGGACGCCTGCTTTCACCAGTCAGCAGATAGCTCTATTTCCTTTAATGATTTTGATGTTGATGGCTGCAATATATCTGAAGTTATTTTGTTCTTGCAAAAGCTTTCTTTGAGTCCCAATGCTAGTTCCTTAAATGTTGCTTTTACTAAGCATATTACCAATGCTCTCATGAAAATTAGGGATGAAAAGTTGAAGCAAAAAGCTTCTGTTCCCAAGAAGTTAGAAGATGGTTGGGAACCCATCATTAATATGCATGTTAATGGTTTTGATTGCCATGCTTTATGTGATCTAGGTGCTAGTATTTCTATCATGCCTAGAAAGATTTATGACATGCTTAATTTACCACCTCTTGAAAAGTGTTATTATGATGTTCCTATTGCTGATGTTGCTAAGAAGAAACCTTTGGGAAGGATTAATGATGTTCTTATTATGGTTAACAATAACCTTGTTCCCGTTGATTTTCTTGTCATGGATGTTGAATGCAATGCTTCATGTCCTATTATTTTGGGAAGACCCTTTCTTCGAACTGTAGGTGCCATCATTGATATGAGAGAAGGCACTATCAAATATCAATTCCCACTCAAGAAAGGTATGGAACACTTCCCTAGAAAGAGAAAGAAATTACTTTTTGACTCTATTCTTAGAGCAAATTATGAGCTTGATGCTTCATCACTTGATATTACTTGATTCGCACTTTCTGCGCCTAGCTCAAAGGCGTTAAAGAAAAGCACTCTTGGGAGATAACCCAATGTTTTACTTTCAGTTATTTTTCTTTTATTTGAGTCTTGGAAGTTATTACTACTATAATGACCTCTCCTTATCATTTTTATTTCGTTTTTGTGCCAAGAGAAGCCTCTGATTTGAGTGAGGTAAGATTTGGGGATGTTGCTGTCCTGAAACAGTTTTCGGTGCTGCACCATAAAAATTCGTGAAAATTATTTGTATATCTTTTGGACCTGCGATTTCTTGTGCATATGCCCCAGGTTATATCCAAACTTTAATTAGTTGAACACTTTTTTATTTGAGCAACAGAAAACCCTCTAAAAATTCGACCTTTGTCAGTTGTTCTGTTTTGACAGATTTCTGCCAATATTTGTGTTTGCCTCTTGATCGCTTTCTTTTTTAGTTCTTTTGATCACGGAACTTTTGGGGAAGTTTCTACAGTAGTATATGCTTTATATGTGGAGGTTTTGAGTTGAACCTGAAGCAAAAAGGATTGATTCATTGTTATGCTTACACTAATGTTGCTAATAGAATTGTGTTTAGTTTTGTATGAAGGAAGTTTTCAAGTGTAGGGATCGGAGAATGATGAGATGAGTTGAAGAATGGACAAAAGCTCAAGCTTGGGGATGCCCACGCACCCCAAGAAATATCCAAGAAGTACAAGCGTCAAAGCTTGGGGATGCCCCCGAGGTACCCCTTCTTCATCGGCAAAAATCAGGTCACCTTTCCACACACTATATTTTTATTGCTTCATGCATTCTGCGTTTTTCTTGGAGCGTTAGTTGTTTTAGTTTTCAGTTTTGTTTAGTTTTGTTTGCTGAAATAAATGGTTGGACCCTAACAAATTTCTTTTGGAGAAGTTGCCTTGCTTTTCATTTGCCAAGAACACTCCGTTTTTCACTCTTATCGTTTCAACGAGTGTTCTCTTTTTCTAGAACTGCGTTTAGCTTTTATTTTCGCCTTGATTTGTGTTCAGATCTTGTTTTATGTTTGCATCAAGGTGTATTTTTGCCTCTGGTCCATGTTGGTTTTCATCAAAAAAGAGTTGTTTAAAAAGGTTCGAATGGTGTTGGAAAAGAGAAAAAGCTTTATGCAAAAAAAAGTGGTACAAGAAAGAGCTTGTGTAGACTGCGGCCTAGGCTTTTGCATGTCGTGCTTGATGTCTTTTTGATAGTATGCTTAGTGGTTTTGCTGTAGCACGACTTGTCTCAAATGACTGAGATTGCTTAATGAGCCTTTGAAAAAATCATGCGTTGTTTTAATTATTTGGAAGCATTATTTTGGTTTTCTCCTTGATGCTTTATTTGGGTTGACTTGGCGCATGCTCACACATGTTAGACTCATACAAAGTCGCCATTGCCTCTATGATCATTTAGTTTTTGACTTTTGATGCCGTCTTATGCTTCTTTTAATGTCACTTTGTCGCTTTGCATGATTATGGCCATTATTGCTCTCTTAGTTGGTCGCTCCCAGTCTTTTGCTAGCCCTCATTTTGTACCGAGTATGAGCTCTACTCGTGCATCCAACTCCTAAAAACCAAGTTGTTCCATTGTGTCCACCATACATACCTATTAGCAATTTGCTATTCCAAAGTACATTCGACTTGCTTTTATCTATCCTTCAAATTAAACCCTTTTTGGTGTTATGCGAAAATTGGTCAGTAAAGCTCTCACGAACCTGATGGCACACTTTACTTTTCTTGCTTTAAAATTTTGACATTGTGGCTCTCTTATGTTGAGTTGTTATGCTTGCAAGTTGTAAGTTGGAAATTAGCCCAACCATGCTGTCATGGGGCAAGCTTTCAACATTGCACTATCTTTCATTTGAGTTGATATCGTGATCTTTTGTTTATGGATACTCGCGATGTGAAATAAGTTGGGAATCTTGCGGGATCATGGAGTTCTTATATGTGTTAGGGAAACGCCTGGGCCGCTAATCTAAGCCATGCATCATTCATGGTGGAAATTTACAGCATGCCCATAGTGGACATTTGACGACGCATCTCACAATAAAAAGCTATACCAATGGTAAATAAAAGAGATGTCGAGGTGTTCATTGTCTGTTTGTCTTGTCATTTTGATGTGGGCTTGTTCCATGTCATCGGGCAGGAGGTACCCCGTTGGCAGTTCTCGATGATACACATATATTTACAATGACAAGAGCTTGCTTGGGACTCTAAGTCAAGTAGCATGAGGTTTGGGTATTCGTATTTCACGGGACACGAGGTTTTCAACTGATGATTTGTCAAGCATATGCTTCATAAGTGTTTTTGCATTAACTTTAACCATTCAAGATGCCTATGATGGGGGCAATGAGAGCTCAAAGCTAGTAAGTACCATAATTTTTGAAGGTTTATAAAACTCGCAATCACTGCTTCCCTCCGCAAAGGGCCTTTCTTTTACTTTTATGTTGAGTCTCCACCTTCTATCTTTATGCACCGTCTAAGAGAGCATAGTTGTCATTCTGAGTATAATGTGCATTCTCCCAAAGTTTTCATTGATTGATTCATGATGTTGGTTTCACTTGTTCTTAAATTATTTGTATCTAGTCGCCCTCTTAAACTTGAAGGTGTCCTATGTATTTATGTTTTGCTATTCCATGAAGGACAAGCTGAAAACCATTTGTATGTTTTTCCATATGATTTGAACACACGTTTGACTTTAATTGTTTCATTTTCATGATCTTTTGTTTGTGTTCTTTTTCATGTTATAACATGGTTGCTAAGTTTCTTCTATCAAGATTATATCTTTCATGCCCATGTTTTAATTTCTTTTGATCCCACCGCACAACGCTTACATATATGGTCAAGATTGTGTAGGTGCATGTCACCTCAAAAATTATTTCTTTTGTTATCACTTACCTACTCGAGGACGAGCAGGAGTTAAGCTTGGGGATGCTGATACGTCTCAAACGTATCTATAATTTTTGATGCTCCATGCTTGTTTTTACACCATTTGCTTAGTGTTTCGTTACACTTTGTGGCATTTTTATGCATTTTCCGGAACTAACCTATTAACGAGATGCCATAGTGCCAGTTCCCTGTTTTCTGCTATTTTTGTGTTTCAGAAATGTTACACAGGAAATATTCTCGAAATTGGACGAAACAAAAGCTGAACATCCAAAAATTTACCGAAGCTTCCAGAGAACCGAAGAGGAGACAGAGAAGGGCCACATGGCGGCCACACCACCAGGGGGCGCGGCCTGCCCCTGGCCCGCGTCCACCTGTGGTGAGGGCCCCCCGGTCCACCTCTGGCGCCGCCCCTTCGCCTATAAAGACCCCCCGACGGGAAAAACCTAAATACCCGATCACTTTTCCAGAAATACATTGCGATCCGCCACCGTCGTCGACCCGAGATCGGGAGGGTCCAGAAGTTCTTCCCGGCACCCTGCCGGAGAGGGGAATCGCCACCGGAGGTCTTCTTCATCGCCATGCTTGCCTCCGGCGCGATGAGTGAGTAGTCTACCTTGGACTATGGGTCCATAGCAGTAGCTAGATGGTTGTCTTCTCCACCATGTGCTTCATGTTTAGATCTCGTGAGCTACCTTACATGATCGAGATCACCGTTATGTTATTCTACATGTTGTGTTTGTTGGGATCCGATGAATATTGGTGTTATGATTGAGTTGATGTGCTGAATATTATCTTATGTTATCTCTATGTTGTTTATGATCCTACATGCTCTCCGTTGTTAGTAGCTATCTTGGCCGAGTAGTTGCTAGTGACTCCAAGAGGGGGTATTTATGCTCGATAGTGGGTTCATGCCTCTATTTAATCTGGGGGAGTGATAGAAACCTCTAAGGTTGTAGATGTGCTGTTGCCACTAGGGAGAAAATAACATTCATATGCTCAAGGGCATATGCTTTGTTTACATTACACACTTTGCTTAATGCAGTTATCTGTTGTTCGCAACTTAATACTTGTGGAGTTCTTGGATTGATTCGCCACAAGTGGATTATTAGTCATAGATGCAGTTGGATGGCGGTCTATGTATCTTGTTGTAATGCTCAGAGTAAATCTCATAGTGATCCTCTCGACATATGCATGTTGTCTTTATTCTATCAATTGCCCAACTGTAATTTGTTTACCCAGCATGTGTTATTTTATCTTATGGAGAGACACCACTAGTGAACCATGGACCCCGGTCCTATTTCCATTATATTGCTATCACCTGTTTACTTTACTCGCACTGTTTACTTTACTAGCATACTACTATTGCTTTCCACTCGATACGCTCATACCCTTTGTTTCAAGCAAACCGGTGAGATTGACAACCTCATCGTAAGTTGGGAACAAAGTATTTGGTTGTGTTGTATGCAGGTTCCACGTTGCTACTAGTTGAAGACGCGCTAACACGTTATCGTTAACGGCGCCCTTGTTGGAGTGTCACTAGGCTAGCAAGCATCACCTTCTGGAGTTTGGCTTTTTCCTACTGGATTGATAACCTTGGTTTCTTACTGAGGGAAAAACTTGCTGCTGTGCTCATCATACCTTCCTCTTGGGGTTCCCAACTGGACTGTGATTTACATCATCACCACCATAGCAATCAGCGCCCAGAGGAGGACACGCTTGATATTTACCGGCGCTGATCTACCTCAACATTTATCTTCAAGTTTTTAGGATTTGAATAAAGTTTTGTAATCAGTTTTATATTAAAGAACTCATGATTCTCTCAAATTTGTCAGACAAAGTTTATTCGTATGTAATGAACAAGTTGGTTGTTTTTAGTGCAATGAAGAAAGTCTTTTTTGGATGATTATGAATAAAGTTATTCTTATTTTATTCTTGTTGATATAATTGCAAGCATTTATAATATTATGATTAAAATCTTTATTGCTTATTGTCCGTGCTTAATAATGATTTAAGTTCTTTTATGAAAATACTTATGTGAATTTCATAGCAATGAGATTGAAAGATATATGTTTTTGAATTGTATCAATTACATATATGTATGGGGTAATTTCATATCGACGGAATTAAATGTTTCTTGATATTTGATCGATTTCACATACAATCCACACTTCATTTATTTGAAATGATTAAAACACTTCATGCTAAAAGTGTAAAACACACAAGTATTGATATTATGCAGAAATGATGTGTAGTATTTCATAAAATTAAATGATATCATTATTTCGTGAATTCTTTATGAAAGATTTAGTAATTATTCGAATTTCTAAATAAATTTAGTTATTTGAGTTGTACAAATAGTTTAATAAAATAAAGAAAGATTTGAGCTAAGTCAAAATTGATTCGATAAAAAATGACTAAGTTTAAAGTTTATGATTTGAAAGAAATTTGACGAATAAGTTTGGCAAATAGTAGTGCTAAAACAATTCAAGTCATTGAAAAGTTTATGCATTAAAATCATATTCGATCAGACATTATTTAAGAAAGAAAATAAATCATCTGTTGTGGCAATAAATTATCATTTAAAGTAAAACATTCAAATCAAATCAATTTAAATTAATAGGAAACCATATAAATAATACTATATGAGTTATAGTCTGATTTACAAAAGATTCTGAGTTATTCTTGATAATTTGAAATTAAAAGAAATTATTCATAAAAGTCCTTATATGAATATGGACATATCTTCTAAAGCCCAAAAGATGCAAAATTTGTGTTGCAAAAGATTTGGTGCAATCTAGAGAAAATGTTTTCTCGGTAAAAGTGTTAATTGGAAGAAAATAAAGGATCAATTAAAGTAATTGAATTAATCTTTATAATATCAGAATAGCGCAACGGAATAAGTTCTGGAGCGAAAATCTATATTAAAAAAGAGAAATTAATGATAGAGATCATATAATTAAGTCGTTTATTGAATGGGATTCATGAATTGAAATTGCACCGGGTCAAAAAAATGTAATTCATGATTTACTTGTTAAGTTATTAAAACTAGACATACCGATAAACTATGGAGAAAAGATGGTAGACCTAAATGCGAGAAATGACTAAGAGTCATATTAAAGATTAAATATAAGAAGTAATTGTTACTAGATCTTATTGAGTAAAATGTATTACTTAAATTCTTCAAAATAATACAAGATTATGAAGAAGAAATGAATCTTTAGTGAAAATTATTAAAAGCATGATTTGTCATAAATATGTTTAGACAAATTCAATGGATTGACTACAGGATGTAGAGATGCTTAAAAGTCTTCAAAATTCAATAAATTATTAAATTGCAAGTTCTTAAATCAGTTTAAGATAAGGCAATGGTTAAATAATTTTTTAAATTAATTAAACTCGCATTTAAGATATCTCGATTTGATTTATAATCAAAGGATTTTTGGAAAAGTCCAAAACTATCGGGAAAAACCTATTTACATTGCACTGAGTGGGAGCGATGAAAATAGCTTTATTCTCACATTGTATGGAAGAGTACATATTCTAAGTGGGAGCTTACTCTATATGTAAAGTACATATTCTGAGTGAGAGCTATGACAATTTCATTTATGTAAATGACATATTATGAATAAAGCGTGTCTGATATCATAATTATTAATTAGAATTAATAAGTGGAGAAATTGACATTCATTAAGAAAATTCAAAAGCATTAAGTCAAAATGTATATTGGTCATAATTCTAAATGTCCCAAATGTGTAAGTCAAAAGATTTCGACTAAATGACTAAGAAAATATTGAGTCAAGACTCAATAATGGTTGACAGATGCGTCTCAAATTTTGCGTTATCCAAAACCATATAGTACATAAAGACAAAAATGCATTCCAAGTTCAAATGTTGAAAGGCTCGGTAAATAAATGATTAGAGAATCGTCAAACCAAGAAAAGCCTATCCTATGGATTCTTTTGAAAGAATTAACGGGAATTTCTGAAAAAATGAGCGTACACTTTGTTCAGAAATTTGGGAAATAAAACTCCTTCAGAGACTAAGCAAATGAAAGCGTGATTGGGCATTGAGATTGCATTATGCGATTTCGATTAAATCTACATAAATTAACAAAGTACTTTGGAAAGTAGCAAGTATAATGTTTTGGTTAGAGAAAGTTCGACTTCTAGATGAGTATGTTTCTGTTCCGTGTGGTTAAATGAGAAAATCAAAGTGATTGATCAAACATCATTGCGAAATTAGAATACAAAGTCTCACTCTTCTACCAAACATAAAACTTAAAATAATATCATAAGATGATGGTAAAGTGTCAAACATATGACAAGTTGCAAAGGATCTAAAAAGGTCTGAGCTGTGCAGATCGCTAAGCAAAGGCTCTCACAAGCAAGCATGATCAAAGGATCATATGTCTGATATGTTCCATGATCAGTAAATAAATGCGACTGAAATATTTTTACTCTAGTGCAAGTGGGAGACTGAAGGAAATATGCCATAGAGGAAAATAATAATGGACTTATTTGCATATTTCATATAGTTCATAATAAGTTTAATACTATGCTATAACTATGTCAATCAGAAACATTGATATAGGTGTGGTATTAAATGATAAACAGTCCCTAGTAATCCTCTAATTGCTAGTTCATTGGTCAACTGATGATCGAGGTTTTCCGATCATGGAGCATTACGCCAGTTGACAATGAGATCATGCCATTTGACAATGCCATGGTGGACATACCCAAAGTTAGTATTGCAACACGATCATGTCATGATGTTCATGTTGCAATATAAAGAAAGTGTTGTAACTTAATCCTTAGACGGTGAGGTCATATTTAATCACTATTTTCAGAGGAAGCTTTGATTGCATCAACCGTCACACCGTAGCATGGTGATCGAAAAGGTGTCTCTTGTGTTTCCAAATGAGTAGGTTGAGGCATATAAACCAATAGCGGGATTTGCTCATCTGCGTGACGGATATGATACTCATGGCCCACTCGGTGAGAATACATCAAAGCTGCACAGCATGTGACTAGGTCACGGAGATGGATTATCATAGTACGAGTAAATGGCGATAGCCGGTAATAAGATTGAATAAGGTATTGGGAATACCGACGATCAGATCTTTGGTTATGCTACTATCAGCAAAGGAAAGGGAAAGGTACATCAACGCTTATGGTTCAACGACTAAAAGAACTTTGTAGAATGTATAGGGATTATCACAGATCTCCAGATCCGATTGATGATCATCTACTGGAGAGAGTTCTCGGTAATGTCTGTAGCGTTCTCAAACCGTCAGGTAACACACTTAAGGGATCTCGATGCTCGAGATGGTTTTGGTAATATTCAGATACATCGTGTGATGATTTATGAGAGAGAGAATAGTTCCAACTAAGTCCGAAATAGTTTTGGCAGATTCCAAAAATAGTTTCAGTGGAGTCCGAAATAGTTTTAGTGGAGTTCGAAAGAGTTTCAATAAAGTCCGGAAGTGTTTTGGAGTAACAGAGATTTAATTATGAGTTAATTGATATTAATTAAATTAACTAATATTAATTAAATAATTAAAAATAGGAAAACACCTAATGGGCCTTTTTCAGAAAAGAAGCCCATCAAGGCCAAAAAGAGGGGGCGCCTTGGGCCCTGGCCCTAGCTGGCCGGGGTTAGGGTTTTGGGGGCTGGCCAACTTGGCCCCGCCCCAAGCCGCCGCCCTAGCCCTCCCCTTGGCCATCGCCTTTGGTGCCTTGGGGGAGGGGCAAGGTTGCATCCCTCCCCCCTATATAAATGGGGCCCCAAGGGAGGAGAGGAATACACAATTCCATGAGCCCTCCTCTACCTGGCCACCGTCCTCTACCTCCTTGGCCGCCAGCCACGTCCACCTCCCTTCCTCTATCCCGCGTGGCCTCCCGAAGGGCTGGGTAGGTGGGAGATCTCACCATCGCTGCACGCCGTCGTGCTGTGGAGTTTCCGGATCCCGTCCAAAGCCATCTACTTCCACAATATTGGTTGGATCGGGGATTCCGGGAGTCATCGTGATCGCCGTACGTGTGCGAGTACGCGGAGGTGCCGCTCATGTGGCGCCAGAGTTGTTGTTCCAAGATCTTCACGACCTTGAGGTCGGCTACATCGTCTTCCTCGCCAACGCTTGTGCGGGAGCGTAATCCTCGCGCTCGGTCTACGAGGGTACGTCTCCGAACTTCTGTTTACCGTTATAGCATTACTAATAGATAGGTCCTTGGGCAATTCGGGGTTACGTTGAAATAAAATTTTGTTATTTTAATCGAACCCTAACAGTTTCTAGTCACTAGACATGCATTTGGGCTCTTCAAAGGAGCACATCGGTCAAGCAAACCTCAGGGACTCATATATATTAGTAATCATTAATCAGTGACAACAATATGATTAATGGTGTGGATAGAATTCTAGCTAGCTATGCATGAGCACCATATTGCTACAAACATCATCCCGAGTACAGATCGACCAAGCAGACAACAGATCAACTCACAACAAATTTTGATGGTACCGCCCTCGGAGAATACAGTGTCGCGAGAGATAGTGTCTGGGCCACCTGAGTAGATGGTCCTGCCGTTGTCAAATGAAATACCATTGGAGACGGCTCCTAGGCCGCCAAACAAAATGGCACTGCTGAAGGGTAAAAAACAGATGCAAATCCTATCACCGTAGCAAACTCCATAGGAGCAGATGCTGCCGAGGCCTCTATAAATCATATCTAGGCACGTCAATCTCATCCAGGATGCGGAAGATCCATTCGGCCCACTTGGTGGTACTCTAGATATGTGCCTCTAGTTTGTCGGTTGCTAGAAGACTCAGAGAAGGAGGCGAGCGGTTCATAGCAAGTGAAGAGGGTGGGAGAGATGATCCGGGAGATAGTGGCTCCAGGGCTGAAGGTACAACACGTATCACATTTTATGTGTGAAAAAAGTGCGTGTCATATGGGCCATGCGTGTGCTTTGCCTACTTAGGCTGCTTTGGCGAGCCAAAGTCTCAAGGAATATGGGCTAGTTAAGATGCGCTGCAGCCAGCAGAAAGTACTTACAAGATCACGACTTCACGAGGAGGTACGCGCTGCCCTTCACTAGTGGAAAAATGGATATCAATACCGGTTCCAGAGGGGCTTTTGTACCGGAAATCAAACCGGTACAAAAGATTCGGGACAAAAGCCCCCCTCTTTGGTACCGGTTCCTTACAAACCGGTATTAAAGGGGGCTCCACGTTGGCTCCAGGAGGGTGCAGGGCTAGGGACCTTTGGTACCGGTTTGTAACACGAACCGGTACCAAAGGATTTCAGGGTTTAGGGTTTTAATTAGGAAGGGTTTAGGGGTATCGGACCATTTCATTGTACGAGGATCGCGTCGATGCGCCAGAAACGTGTTTCGATTTAGGAGTACATGAAGATCAAGGTAATGCATATCAACTTGGTGCATATAATATAACACATGTAATTGCATAAGATCGCAAATTAAATAGTACATGCATGAAGATCGATCTTCATGCATAGTGGTACTCTCCGAGGCATACTATCTATTACATGTAGCATAGTGGTATTCTCCGAGTCAAGCTATATATTACATATAGATCTTCATTCATAGTGGTACTCTCCGAAATTAGGTATGACGTCCCGAAGGAAAAATCCCGCCAATTCCTCGCCAATTGCTTTGAAGCGGTGCTCGATTGGGAGCCTGTCACGCTTTCTTGCCAACTGTAAAAGAATGATATTCAAATGAATACATGAGCTATGTATATATATATATATCAAATCACAATTAAACAATTATGACTGAAACTTAGCACAAGTTATGGTAACAAAATAAATTTGTGAATATTGTTAGCGTACCTCTCTATTCCTTTGATTATTCGTTCTCTCGCTGACAATCTTATGGATGTTCTCGCAAACATAGTATCCACATAGATTAGTTCCCTCGGGTTGTTGCGCGCATTTCTGTACAAGAATATAATTCAATCAAATAATAATCAAGTATGATAAAGGTGTGTGGACCTAGGTAGTACTACTTACTTTGTTCGCACGCCATATCAGCTTCGGTTTCCATCCACCGGTCGGATCTTCCTGGATGAACGTTTGCCATACGCTGCCCGACAAAAGAAAATGCATAAAAGAGTTATTAATTTGTTGATATCAGGAAATTAACGAAAAAACCGATAAGAATTAAAATTACCTTTTGAGCATATCAAAAGCCGACTTGTATAGTATAGGCTCTTTGGTTAGTGAGTCATAGACTTCAACCTCTCCATCGTACATTTTAATGACGATAAGAATAAAGTGGAACCTGCGCACGTTTAAATATGCAGTGTCATAGATATAAGTCATCAGTTAAAATTTTAACATATGGTGAGCAAAATAGAATGTGTTATAAGACAGTTACACTTACTTGAAGTTGTAAGGCCAAAGTATTATCTTTTTGTCACGTTGTCGCTTCAAAAACCTTAGCAAAGTCTCTGGTGTATCCTTGTTAAAGATGGGATCTTCTATGGTTTTTTCATGCATTGTATCTGGGTCAATGAACCCAATGTTCGTGATTTCATCCCTTTTGCATTCGAGCTTCTTCGATCTGCATAATATAGCGCACAAAAGATTAAATTGAGGATAATTTGCAGACAAAGAATGAGCTGAGCTGAAGACTTCTCAAATTATATTAATAAATCACTTACAGACAATAGCAACTGATGATAGATTTGTCGATGGCCCGGAGATTGTATAACTGAAAAAGTTCGAGGAAGTCAACGCTCACAGAGTATTCTTGGAAGTAGTGCTCATCCTTAACTCGCACCATGATACAATCAATCCCTGTCTTTATGGCATTAGTGTACCACACATTCAAATTACGCATACATGTTGGTAGCGACCTGATATTCTCGACCAGATCTTTCCCTTGAACAAATTGATATACTACTTCAACCATGGGGTAATCAATTGTGTTTTGTCGAGAACTTTCAACGGCCTTCTCGTCAAACACCTTGAGAGGGGGGACCGATTGAACGGGTTGTTCTCCGAGCTGGTACACTTGTTTCCTAGTTTTCGCCGAGACCACCGATTGATCGGGTTTTTTCACCTCCACCATAGCGTCATACGACTTTTCAATAGAACGCCTATAGTCAGATGGTGGCGATGGTGGAGGGTCATATAGATTCTCAACGGTACGAATAACTTTCACCGGATCTAGAGTCTTCTCAAAAGGTATCTCTGGCACTTTCTTAGCAAAATGTTTTGCCACCTCGGACTTAGAGATTTTGCTGCATTCCTCGATAGTTCTTTCCCAAGGTAACTTCTCGATAGGCGGCAGTGGTTTCTCCTTTCTAGGTCTCTTCCTAGGCGGCGTACCGTTCCGCTTAAAAAACGCAGTCTTACGCGGAGGATCTCGAGATGGTGGACTCGCGCTGGGGTCCCTCTCCGGTAGGTGTGGACTTTGCTGCTCATGTGGACTGCTACCAGGCGGAGTCGATGGCCATTGCTGCTCATGTGGAATTTGCTGCTCATGTGGAATTTGCTGCTCATGTGGAGTGCTACGAGGAGGAGTCGGTGGCCTTGGCAAAAGGACGATGTATTTCTTGGACCATATGGCGAAACCGCGCTTGACATCGGCCAGTGTCTTCTCTTCGTCACCTCCAGGAAAATCAAGGTCCATTGTTTCAAAACCCGGAACAACGTCATCCACTCCGACACGAACACAGCCAGTTGGAATGGGCATATGATGGTGCGTTGCTCCATCTTCGTTTGGGTAAACATAGCCGACCGCGACCTTAACGGACACGTTCCTCATTTGCACATGTAGCTCGCAATCTGTCTTCTCCGTGATATAATCCACGGGGTAGCTTCCTACACATTCAAGATGCGAGGAACCCACACTGCTTCTTCGCTGAGATGGGGCGGCATCGGGTTGAGGATCTTGTATAAACAGCGGCTGATCAGGTGCCCTCTGATTTTGCTCAAGCACCTCCACCCTATTTATCAATTCCGCTAACCTGTCTAAGTCCCGCTTCTTCTTTCTCGAACGGCTTCTATAAGTGTCAGCGCACTCCGGCCATGCTTCCTTCATGGTGACACCTGGGAGGGCTCGTACCCGTCCAACGTGTTCCGCATTCCCAAGAGCGAGTGTCAGCTCGTCATTCTCTCTATCGGGAATGTACTCTCCCTTTCTAACCTTTTCAATTGCATCTATAAGCTGCGTCGTGATTGCATTAACTTTATCCTTCCATTTTCCCTTTGCAACGATCTGCCCTGTCTTTGGGTCCAACCCTGCCCCATGCGCGAACAACCAGAACTTGGACCGGTCGGGCCAGTCCCATGTCTGTGGAGTGATTCCTGCCTCCATCAGTTTAGCTTCAAATGCTCTCCACTTCGGAATGGCAGTCTTGTAGCCACCTGACCCCAAATGATGGAAATGTTCCTTCTTTGAAGCATTTTTCGTATTTGTGACTGATCGGGACACAGCAGTAGAAGATTTCTTATAGCTCTTAAATGCGGGCCAGTGATCTTTTATCTTCACTAGACTTCCAGTGAATACTGGATCTTTATCTGCATATCTGGCCCATAAATTTTTCTTCCAGGTCTGGAATTGTGTGGCCATCCTCTTAAGAGTCCATTCCTTGACTTTCTTCTTCTGGCCTTCCGTCATGTCTTCCGGTAGGCTAAAGTGTGTCAGTAGACTGTCCCAAAGAAAAAGCTTTAGAGTATCATTGACATAACTAGCTTCAGCCCCCGCGTTCTTCGGCTTATGCCACTCTACAATGCTGATCGGTACATGGTCCCTAACAAGAACTCCAGCTTGGTTTACAAATTTACGACAGTGCTCTTTGGGCTCCACCGGTTGACCACTAGCCTTAAATGCGGTGAGGGCTAACCTACCCTCGCCCTTTAGACGTTGCGTCGGGCCTCGTTGCTTTTTAACAGATTTGCTCGATGATCCAGAAGGCTAAAAGAAAAATGATTCGTTAATAAGTGTAATACAAATAAATCAATGCATCAAGTGATGAACATATAGCCTTGATATACACCTCGTCGAAGTTTATTAAGGACACTTCGTTGTCTCTTCTTTCTTCGGACTCAAGTCCCTCACCGACATCATTTAAAAATTGTGAGCCAAAATCATCGTCATCTCCATCGGGTTCTCCATTGGGTTCTGGTCCACGGGCACTCTCAAATATCATTTTCTGCACCATTTCTTCTCGCTCCTCATCTCGGATGAAGGTGTTGTCCTCCATCGCTCAATGTCACTACAAAATTAAGTGCAATTATTTAATTCATCATGTTATTTTAAGTTATCACAAATTTCAAACACTTGTAGCAATTTTTCTGGAATTAAAAATAGGGCACAAGACTTTTTGCACCGGGGTCAGAACGCGAGATATATGTTGGCAAATCAAAATCAAAATAAGATATATGTTCAAGTATTGGCCCAATAACTTTTTGTATCTATTTTATCATTCGGATATATATTTCTAGTTGACAAATAGTATGATTATTCCATCCATAACAAGTTACATCTAATTTATCATTCGGATATATATTCCTAGTTTTCATCAACCACGTTTCAAACATCGCATCAGTTGAATATCAAACATACACATTTCATTAGCGTTGAGTTACAATATCAAACATACACATTCGGATACATACACATTTCATTAGCGTTGAGTTACAATATCAAACATACACATTTCATTAGCGTTGAGCATGCCGAATTAAAATCTATAGTACATTGTATCTGCAACTTAAACAGAATAACAAAACAATGTTGCATCCTTTCAAGATGTAACCAACAACATATTCTCAGAAGGTCTACTGTCCTACTCACTAAATAGATACAACAGCACATAAACTGTATATAGAAGTGGCAGTGGCAATGGGCTTATGCATTACACTAGAATATTTACTGATTCAACAACTTTAGAATACATATTAAATACACAACCATATAAGAACATCAATAATACATATTAAATACAAATTTAACTAGTAAAACCACCCGTAAAAAAGTGTAAACAGTAACCACACTGCTAAGTTGAGCTTAGTAAAAGATGCAGATATTGAATTATAAGATTTCAAACTCAGCAGCGTCTATGAGAAAGCATGGAAATAAGATTTACAGGCACATAACACTATTCAGAAACACCGTAGGATTAAAATTTTCACTCAGAGGAAGTTCTCAAAGCA
Source organism: Dactylis glomerata (assembly GCA_007115705.1). Classification (NCBI taxonomy): domain Eukaryota; kingdom Viridiplantae; phylum Streptophyta; class Magnoliopsida; order Poales; family Poaceae; genus Dactylis; species Dactylis glomerata. Next base: position 2,989,908 of record QXEO01000225.1, on the reverse strand, counting down.
CAAAAGATAGAACAGAGTAATTGAATGATGCACCATATTACTCCTATTTCACTAGCATAACAATAACAAATGATAAAGTACACAACAGACTCTAACTCGAAAGTTGCTCTCGCGCAAGCATGTGCTGCCCGATTAGATCCTATCTTGCATACACTAGCTTGAAGCCCTGGAAACAGCTCTCGTACGACTCCGCCTCCTTAATCAGTTGCACACCAGCATGGTCTTGGCTGCTCCTATTCTACCAAAGCTCCACCATCACCTGACAATCAGTTTCCAGCGCCACCTGGGTCATGTGATTCTCCTTAGCGAAAATCATCGCATCTCTGCAGACAATGATCAAAGTTGTACAAACAAGCATCTCGTCTTCGACTTACCGAAAACTAAAAGGAGCAGAAAATCAAAGCAAATAAGTTCCATAAATGCACTTTCTATGAAAAATACATGCAGCAATGTCTATGAAAAATGTCCATCAAAAAAACACTCAGTTATGGAGCAACAATAGCAACACAAGTTTCCATGTCTCTCACAAAGCAACAAGTTATGGAGCAACAATAGCAACACAAGTTATGGAGCAACAATAGCTACCACTTTAAGATAATTGTCAGTTCATGATTATATTTGGTTTAAGTAGTATGGTGATTACAAGATAAAGCATTTTGTATACAACTGACTATGCTTAACAGGAAACAAAGCACATGCAAAATACACAGCATGTAAAGTCCCTGGAAAATAGAATTTGAAAAACATGAAAGGGCCTATTGACTGAATATCAAATTTTCAATGAACCCTCGCTCTCTCTGGGATAATACCTTCATTCAGGTAACATCACCTAGATTTAAGCAGTAAAACCTAGACGCTCATGTTTCCAGACACAACAAGCAACCTCATCAAGCCCTCAAGCACTGAACTTAATGGGTAGGAGGCTAGGAGCTGATCAAAGATCTAGAGAACAGTAAGGGTGGGAAACATGCAATCAGCCATAGGCACACACACTCGACAGTCGACATCAACAATAATATAAGCTTATGCCATTCTGAGAAAAGCACTTATTTCTTGAAAGAAGAAAGATAGTGTGGATTGAATGGTTGATAAATTCAGAAGAGGATACACTTAAACTAACCACAACTAAACCGAAAACAATCTTGACTTGCAGTCTCATACTAGATGAGTAAATGGTTGCAGATAAATACCGAACTATTTAAATGTTCAACTGGTAAATAGTGCTAAACAGCAAAGTAGGTATAACTTTGACAGCGAAACACAGCTTTTTATCAACAGGGGAATTTACATTCCTGGAGACAAAAAAAGAAGTAAAGCCCTATTTGAGATTTTGACAATAGACATGCAATCAAATGAAGTCTGGCAAAGCAAGTCTTTACACGATCACAGTTTGACAGCAGACTACACGGTTTGCTCGCTCAAATTGAAACAGAAACAGCTTGCCCGTGATATCAACGGAAGGGGATATAGAATAACAGTATTATTACTCCAGTGACATATTGAGCTGCTCATAAGAAAATTATCTAGCATCTCACATTCAGATATGACAATTAAATTCAGGGGAGCAAGGGTTCCGAGAAGAGGAGGAGCAGGGGAGGAGGCCAGCTCACCCTGAACACGATGCAGGTCTCGAAGACGGTGGGGAACGTCGGGTGGCCGCAAATCGAAGGCGGCGGAGCTTCGGCCGTCTGCGGGGAATCGGCGACGGCGACGACGACTGAGGCCACCCGCGGCTGATTCCTCTGGCGTGGAGGTAGAGGAGATCGCGGCGGAGCTTCTCTGCGGTGACGGCGCGGTCGAGGCGGACGCGGGCGCGGGGCGAGGCAGAGGCGAGCGCGGGCGTGACGGCGGCGGCGGCGAGGCAGAGGAAGAAATGGCTGTGTCCGTCGGTGGGGGTAAAGGAAAAAGCCCTAAATCACCTTTAGTACCGGTTTCTGTTACGAACCGGTACTAAAGGTAACCTTTAGTACCGGTTTGTAACAGAAACCGGTACTAAAGGTATTTTCGGAAATTCTTCCGCGCGTTTAACCTTTCGTTTTTCTTTTTCTTTTGATTTTCTTTTGCAGTTTCTTTTGATTTCCTTTTGCAGTTTCTTTTGATTTTTCTTTTTTTCTTTTTCTTTTGATTTTCTTTTGCAGTTTCTTTTGATTTTAATTTGATTTTCTTTTGCAGTTTCTTTTGATTTTCTTTTTCTTTTGCAGTTTCTTTTGATTTTCTTTTGCAGTTTCTTTTGATTTTCTTTTGCTTTTTCTTTTTTTCTTTTTCTTTTGATTTTCATTTGATTTTCTTTTGCAGTTTCTTTTGATTTTAATTTGATTTTCATTTGCAGTTTCTTTTGATTTTCATTTGCAGTTTCCTATGTAGTGAAATTTTGCTTCGAATACAACAAAGAAGTTTGTGTATATACTGTTTTTATTTGAACATGGCAATGCAAAGGTATGATTCCATTGAAGGGACGTTTTGCTTCCATAGCAAATGAAACATGCTTCGACGACATTTAAACTTTGTGTCTTACATAACATGAATCATGTATACAAAAGCGTGCTTCTAATAACTTGGGACGGTGCTTCCAGAGAAATAAGCATTGCTCCAATCGAAGTGAAAGTATGCTTCCACGTGCGGCTGGCGACAATGGCCTCGCGGCGTCGTCAAGGTGAGCGACGTCGACCTCGGCGGTTTTCGGACAGGACCCAGGGCCTTCCCGAGGCGGCGGCAGAGGGGAAAACTCGTCAGAACCCCAGGACGCCGCGCTTGTGCCCTGCCATGTCTGTCGCCAGAAGGTGAGGTGGCGAGGATCCTACCGTCAGAATTGGTGACCGCCTCGCCGGACCCGAGGAAGACCTCGAGCCTGTACATGGCACCGGTGAGGGCCTGCACCGCCGGGAACTGCCGGTGAGGGCTCGTTTTTGACCGATTTTATTTCAACGATTGAACAGGAAAAGAAGTACATATCTCAACTGAAAATTAAGATACATGGCCAGATTAAATCACAATCGGCCGAGCTTGTTTTTGAATGTTGGAGTGATTCAGTCATAGTCGTGCCTAGCCCTATAAACGTCGCCACTGTAGTCATCGTAGTCGCCGGTGTCATCGTCGCTGGCATCGGGGTCGCGGTAGTCGAACCTCGATTGGTGAGCACGCGTGGACTGAGACTGAGGGTAGCGCAGGCGGGGGCCATGGTAGGCCATGACGCTCTGGAGAGTCCGGCCGCGCCACCATAGCCGACGGCCGGCCTCGTTGAAGTTCGAACGAGGCGAGCTGTCCTCCTCGTGCCTGGCAAGCGCACTCTCGCGCCGATTGATGAAGAAGGCATCCCAAGTCGGGCTATAGTCGGGATGCCACTGAGGATTCCTCCGCTGCTCTGGCGTGAGCTCGAAGTAGTAGTGGTTCGTGATGGCCATCTGGCGTGCCACACCTACAGGGACAGGAGGGACCGGTACGCCTCCGACGCTCAGCATCCAGCCGGGGGGGACGCGGTAGCCCGGCGGGCAGGGGTAGTTTGAGGCGCAAAGCACCTCCGCCTCCCGGGGGGTTAGAGATACGATGGAAGCCATGGAAGAGAGTGATGAGGTTTGCAGATATGAGTCTAGATGTGATATGTGAATGGAGGCCAAGCCTACATATATATAGTGAAAAATGGCGGGAAGACGGAGGCGGGAAGCGGTGGAAAACTGTCGGTGGGATAAGGATGTGTGGGTAACCTTTAGTCCCGGTTGGTGGGTGCAACCGAGACTAAAGATGTCGGCAGGATAAGGACGCGTGGGTGGATGCACTGCTCGATGAGATAAGGACGCGTGGGTGGACGCACGATGCCCCTGTCGGAGGAACAAGACAAAGTAGAAGCGGTGGAAAGCGCGGGAAGAAAATAGGCGGGAACGCAGTGGCGCGGGGAACCATCTAACCTTTAGTCCCGGCTGGTGGGTACAACCGGGACTAAAGGTGGTTTTTGTGTCATCTAACAAAACTGTCGGTGGGATAAGGATGTGTGGGTAACCTTTAGTCCCGGTTGGTGGGTGCAACCGAGACTAAAGATGTCGGCAGGATAAGGACGCGTGGGTGGATGCACTGCTCGATGAGAAGCCCGTGAAAGACTCTATCTCCTCTAACAGTTTTGGGTAAAGGGTTGGGAAATCTCCCGCGGCGGAGTTTCTCGAAGATGTCGTTGGTGCTCACGCCCTACGGCATCTTCGGAAGCTCCGTCTCGGAAAAATTTCCCTCATACAATAACATCATTACACAAAAATAAATGGGAAAGTCATTTCCATATTCAGATACACAAGTTATGATCCCTATCTAGTCTTCTGAGTTTTCTTCTTGTGTTTCCCTTTCTTCTGATTGCGACGCAGCCATGGACAATCTTCATTATTTAAAATGATGCTTGGGTCAGTTTTCACCTTGAAGGGTGGAATATCATCAAACTTATTATAATCTTCTGACATGTCTGTCTTGTCCTCTACTCCCACGATGTTTCTTTTTCCTGAAAGAACTATGTGGCGCTTTGGCTCATCGTATGATGTGTCCTCTTGCCTTTCTTTTCTTTTTTTTGGTTTGGTAGACATGTCCTTCACATAAAAAACCTGAGCCACTTCACTGGCTAGGACGAATGGTTCGGTGTCGTACCCTAGATTCTTGAGATCCACTGTAGTCATTCCGTACTGTGGGTCTACTTGTACCCCATTTTTCAGGTTGAACCATTTGCACCGGAACAAAGGGACCTTGAAATTAGGTCCATAGTCAAGTTCCCATATCTCCTCTATGTACCCATAATATGTGACCTTCTTCCCATTGTCCTCTGCTGCATCAAAGCGGACACCACTGTTTTGATTGGTGCTCTTTTTATCTTGGGCGAATGTGTAAAATGTATTCCCATTTATCTCGTACCCTTGAAATGTCGATATAGTCGAAGATGGTTGCTTGGCCAACAAGTATAGCTGTTCTTCATCAGTGACATTCATGAGCCGTGTTTGCAACCAACCGCCGAAAGTCTTCATGTGTTCTCCATCAATCCAATCTTCACGTTGTTCCGGGTATTCAGAGCGTAAAATATTCTTGTGTTCCACTTTGTACGGAGCCACCAAGCTGGAATTATGTAGAATTGTGTAGTGTGCTTGAGTGAAAGAATGTCCGTCCATACACATTGTTGCTTTCTTTCCTAGCGTGCCTTTTCCACGCAGTCTCCCCTCATAGCGCGATTCAGGAACACCGATCGGCTTAAGGTCAGGAATAAAGTCAACACAAAACTCAATGACCTCCTCTGTTCCATAGCCCTTGGAGATGCTTCCTTCTGGCCTAGCACGGTTATGAACATATTTCTTTAAGACTCCCATGAATCTCTCAAAGGGGAACATGTTGTGTAGAAATACAGGACCGAGTACACTAATCTCTTCGACCAGGTGAACGAGGAGATGCGTCATTATATTGAAGAAGGATGGTGGGAACACCAACTCGAAGCTGACTAGACATTGCACCACATCCTTCTGTAAATTTTGTAGAGTTAGTGGATTGATCACCTTCTGAGAAATTGCATTGAGGAACGCACATAGCTTCACAATGGGTACTCGAACATTTTCTGATAGAAGCCCCCTCAATGCAACCGGAAGTAATTGTGTCATAATCACGTGGCAGTCATGAGACTTTAGGTTTTGAAACTTTTTCTCTGACATGTTTATTATTCCCTTTATATTCGATGAGAAGCCAGACGGGACCTTGATGCTACTCAGGACTTCAAAAAAGATCTCCTTCTCTTCTTTGGTAAGAGTGTAGCTGGCAGTACCTTGATACTTCTCTGGATTCAGGTTGTTTCCTTCGTGGATACATTGCTGGTCGTGCCGTGCATCCGGTGTAATATTCTGAAAGCCTTGCATAAAAATTATTAATAACAATATTACGGGGAAGATCATGAATGGGACATTTGAGCATTAGTGTCTTCAATCTTCCCCACGCTTGGGCAATGTTTTCTCCATCATGAGGATGAAAATTATAAATATAATTCCTATCTTTATGAACCTCATGAGAAGGATAGAATTTAGAATAAAAGAGAGGTACAATTTCCTCCCAGCCAATAGGTCGACCATCATTCAGCGTCTTATACCATTCCGCCGCTCTGCCCTTTAGTGACAAAGAAAATAGCTTCCTCTTAACTTCACCTGTAGTAATACCTGCACACTTGAACAACTCGCATAATTCATGTATAAAGAGCAAATGATCACCGGGATGGACAATTCCATCCCCTAAGTAGCAGTTATTCAAAGCACGTTCAACAATTTTCAAATGTATTTTAAAAGAATGAGGATCACAAACATCATTAGAAACATCACATATAGGAGATAAAATATCATCAGAGCGAAATTTCTCCACTAAAGCTGGGGAACTAAAAATATCATGCTTATTAAAACCAGCTTCCCCAAGCTTAGACCTTTCTATAGCATTAGCAATAACGGTATTCAAAGAATTCATACAAATAACATTGCTATGCGAATAAAGCTCCAAAGGTTTTTCAAACATTTCAAATCTAAACTCAGGAAAGATACTATAAAACTCTTTATTTTCCATTAAGCCTAACTAGTGAAAATAAAAACAAGAAACAAAAAGATATAATTGCAGAATCTAAAGGAAATAACTTCGAGCACTCACCAACAACTAAAAGACTTAGTAGCCAGAGAATGTGAGTACCTTTTACCTTACCTCCCCGGCAACGGCGCCAGAAAAGAGCTTGATGTCTACGCATGCTTCTATTCCTGTAGACAGTGTTGGGCCTCCAAGTGCAGAGGTTCGTAGAACCGCAGCAAGTTTCCCTTAAGTGGACCACCCAAGGTTTATCGAACTCAGGGAGGAGGAGGTCAAAGCTATCCCTCTCAAACAACCTTGCAATAATGATACAGAAAGTCTCTTGTGTCCCCAACACACCCAATACACTTGTCAGATGTATAGGTGCACTAGTTTGGCGAAGAGATAGTGAAATACAAGTAGTAGTGATGCTTATAAGTAGTAAATGCAATCTGAAATAAATATCGTTGTGAGCAAACATGTAACAAAACTGAAAGTAAACGGTGTTCAATGCTTGGAAACAAGGCCTAGGGATCATACTTTCACTAGTGGTCACTCTCAACAAAGTAACATAATTGAACCAATAGATACTAACATCAATATGCCACTCTAAACAATTCTCCAATGGAAAACGAACACTAATCATGCGTAGGGCTACGAAGCACTCCTCAAAGTTCGCATGTACCCAAACTAGATTGTCTCATACTATCACCATGAATGCACTAGATGGTTCCAACAAACACCAACAATTCATAGAGACATTAACCAAAAATACTCACATAATGCGCACACTAGTCACCTTCACATTACGATACAAGGTGTCTCCGGAGATTACAATAATAAAGCATGGGGGTAGCATAATATCTGAATAATAGCATCTACCAATTCAACTAGATACAAAGCTCACGATCACATAAAGATCACATCATGGGAGAGAGAGAGAGATGAACCACATAGCTACCGGTAGAGCCCTTAGCCCCGGGGGAGAACTACTCCCTCCTCATCATAGGAGGCAGCAACGGTGATGGAGATGACGGTGAGGTCGATGGCGACGGTGGAGATGGCGATGGAGACCGATGGAGATGGCTCCGGGGGGCACTTCCCCATCCCGGCAAGGTGCCAGAATAGAGACTTCTATCCCTCGAAATTCGTCGGTGGCGGCAACGGAGCTGCAGAACTCTTTCTCAAAAATTACCGACCGATTTAGGGTTTTCCGTCCCGAGGCTTTTTATAGGCGAAAAGGCGGCGTCAGAGGTGGGCCAGGGCCAGCTCACCACAGGGTCGCGTGGGCCAAGGGGGGTGCGCCACCCCATGGTGAGGGCGCCCTCTGGCCCCCCTCCGGCTCCCGTTCGGTCCACATCCTTCCTCCTGGCAAAATAGGAGTTTCGGCTTTTGTTTCGTCCAATTCCGAGAATATTTCCTGTGTAGCTTTTCTGAAACACAAAAAGAGCAGAAAACAGGGAACTGGCACTATGGCATCTTGTCAATAGGTTAGTTCCAGAAATCGCATAAAAATGCCACGAAGTGTAAACAAAACATGAAGCAAATGGTATAAAACAAGCATGGAGCGTCAAAAATTATAGATACGTTTGAGATGTATCAATGACACTCATGAGATCTAGCGGTTTTTAGGAATAAATAGTAGACAGACAGATAGATAGATAGACAGATAGATAGATAGATAGATAGGATAATCCTAGGAAATACTATGACCAAAGATGGATTGTTCTACAAAAAAGGACAATAGGAAAAGGTATATACCTGTGACCCCATATTATGACCATGAGAAGTCGGCGGCATGGTATGCATTCCTGGACTTGTCGAAGTAGCAGAATCCCCAACAAGCTGCTGCTGAGGAGGTGTAGTGGAGCTGGTAGTGGAAGCGGAGCATATGTAGTTGGAAGTGGAGTTGCCTGCCAAAAAATCTATTGGCAGCGGTGGTATGTGAGGTGGAACTTCCATCATCAGGATTGAAGAGACAAATCCTGAATTTGCATGATGTGAGGAACCACATGTTTTGGAACCCTCTGAAGAAGGGGTGGCCAACTTCCACTTAATGATGGAATTTTGGTTCTCATTACAAACATTTCTCATGTGACCAGACTTGCCACACTGGCTACAAGACCCAGAAAATCCACACTCAGAGGCACGGTGTTTTTGTCCATGCTTAAAGCATATCAGGCCCTGCCCAAGAACGAGGCACATGAATTGGCTCCTTGTGTGACACATTGATACGTCTCCAACGTATCTATAATTTTTGATGCTCCATGCTTATTTTTACACTATTTGCCTACTGTTTCGTTACACTTCGTGGCACTTTTGTGCATTTTCCGGAACTAACCTATTAACAAGTCGCCATAGTGCCAGTTCCCTATTTTCTGCTGTTTTTGTGTTTCAGAAGTGATACACAGGAAATATTCTCGGAATTGGACGAAACAAGTTCCTGAAGTCTTATTTTCCCCGGAAGCTTCCAGAGATCCGAAGAGGAGACGGAGTGGGGCCACGAGGGGGCCACACACCAGGGCGGCGCGGCCCAGGCCCTGGCCGCGCCCCCTACATGTGAGACCGCCTCGGTCCACTCCTGACGATGCCCCTTCGCCTATAAAGACCCCCCGACGGAAAAAACCTAAGTACCCGATCAATTTTCCAGAACACATCGCGATCCGCCGCCGCCGTCGACCCGAAGATCGGGAGGGTCCAGAAGCTCTTCCCGGCACCCTGCCGGAGAGGGGAATCGCCACCGGAGGTCTTCTTCATCGCCATGCTTGCCTCCGGAGCGATGAGTGAGTAGTCTACCTTGGACTATGGGTCCATAGCAGTAGCTAGATGGTTGTCCTCTCCACCATGTGCTTCATGTTTAGATCTCATGAGCTGCCCTACATGATTGAGATCACCGTTATGTAATTCTACATGTTTGGTTTGTTGGGATCCGATGAATATTGGTGTTATGATTGAGTTTCTATACTGAAATATATCTTATGTTATCTCTATGTTGTTTATGATCTTGCATGCTCTCCGTTGTTAGTAGCAATCTTGGCCGAGTAGTTGCTAGTGACTCCAAGAGGGGGTATTTATGCTCGATAGTGGGTTCATGCTTCTATTTAATCTGGGGGAGTGACAGAAACCTCTAAGGTTGTAGATGTGCTGTTGCTACTAGGGAGAAAACAACATTCATATGCTCAAGGGCATATGCTTTGTTTACATTACACACTTTGCTTAATGCAATTATCTATTGTTCGCAACTTAATACTTGTGGAGTTCTCGGATTGATTTGCCACAAGTGGATTATTAGTCATAGATGCAGTTGGATGGCGGTCTATGTATTTTGTTGTAATGCCCAGAGTAAATCGCATAGTGATCTTCTTGAAATATCACATTATCTTTATTCTATCAATTGCCCAACTGTAATTTGTTTACCCAGCATGTGTTATTTATCTTATGGAGAGACACCGCTAGTGAACTGTGGACCCCGGTCCTATTTCCATCATATTGCTATCACCTGTTTACTTTACTCGCACTGTTTACTTTACTCGCATACTTCTACTGTTTTCCACTCGATACGCTCATAACCTTTGTTTCAAGCAAACCGGTGAGATTGACAACCTCATCGCAAGTTGGGAACAAAGTATTTGGTTGTGTTGTGTGCAGGTTCCGCGTTGCAGCTAGCAAGCAAAGCTTGGACGAGGCGCCATATATAAATTGTCCAAAGCTGTCGCTAAGCCAGTCCGCATCACCTTCAGTCGTATTGTCTGCTCTTCTCCTGAACGATAAACCTTGGTTTCTTAACTGAGGGAAAATCTGCTGCTATACTCATCACACCTTCCTCTTGGGGTTCCCAACGGGCTGGTCATTCACCACGCATCAAGCAACAGCTTTTCTAGCGCCATTGCCGGGGAAGAGTGGAAGACCTCTGCACGGGGAGTTTTTCGCACGCACATCCTTTACTTTGTTTTATTGTTTTGCTTTACTTTATTTTTACCTGCATCGTTTTATATAAAAAATCCAAAAAAATTAGAATCCTTGGTAGTTGTTTTTACTTGTCTACTTTTAGTTTTGCTGAAATGGCTAATCCTGAAAACACCAAGTTGTGTGACTTCACTAGCACGAACAATAGTGATTTTATCTGCACTCCTATTGCACCACCTGCTCCTGCTGCAAACTTTTATGAGATATAGCCTGCTTTATTGAACCTTGTTATGAAAGAGCAATTTTCTGGTGCTAGTACTGAAGATGTTGCAGCTCATCTCAACAATTTTGTTGAGCTATGTGAGATGCAGAAATATAAGGATGTAGAAAGTGATATTATTAAGCTCAAGTTGTTTCCTTTTTCTTTGAGAGGAAAAGCTAAAGATTGGTTGCTGTCTTTGACAAAGAATAGTATTGATTCATGGGCTAAGTGTAAGGATGCTTTTATTGGCAAATACTATCCTCCTGCTAAGATTATATCCTTGCGTAGCAATATTATGAAGTTTACTCAGTTTGATAATGAACATGTTGCTCAAGCTTGGGAAAGAATAAAATCTATGATAAAGAATTGTCCCACTCATGGACTGACTACTTGGATGATTGTCCAAACTTTTTACGCAGGACTAAATTTTTCTTCGAGGAACCTACTTGATTCAGCTGCTGGAGGCACTTTTATGTCCCTTACCTTGGGCGCCGCAACAAAGCTACTTGACAACATGATGGTAAATTATTCCGAATGGCACACCGAGAGAACTCCACAAGGTAAGAAGGTAAATTCTGTTGAGGAAACCTCTTCCTTGAATGATAAGATTGATACCATTATGGCTATGCTTGCTAATGATAGGACTCATGTTGATCCTAATAATGTTCCTTTAGCCTCTCTGGTTGCTCAAGAAGAGCATGTTGATGTGAACTTCATTTGAAATAATAATTTTAACAACAATGCTTACAGGAACAATTTTGCTAGTAACAATTATAGGCCGTTTCCTTCTAATGGTGATAATAGCTATCTTGGTAGACCTAAAATGCCTAGTGAAGAAAGAATTTTTGAACTTGAAAAGGCTACTAAGAATTTTATGCAGGCACAATATGAGCAGAACAGGGCTTTCACCAAGACTATGGAGGAGCAATCAGCTCTGTTGAGGACTATTAGTCATCAACTTGAAAATTTAAACACTGCTATTCCTGAATTGCAAGCTAAGGTTTCCAAAGCTGAAACCGATATTTCATCATTGTCTAATATGCAATCTTCTTTGGTTAACAGAATGTCCACTAAGCCTGATCCTTTTGCTACTGCTAATGCTATCCAAGTTAGAATTGATGAAAATGTTAGATTGTTAGCGGAATTGCATGCCAGGTGGGAAAGAGAAGATGAGATGGCTAGAGAGATGAAGGTATGTACCATTACTACCTCTAATGATGTTGCTCCTAATGCTAGCAATCCTCTTACCTTGATTGGTGTAGAGAAAACTCCCACTCCTTGTGTTAAGAAGCCTAAAACTGCCAAAACTTTTTCTCAAAAGAGTGCTGAAATTTTTCGGAGTGTAGGAGATGATAGCTCTATTTCCTTTAATGACTTTGATGTTGATGGCTGCAATATATCTAAAGTTATTTTGTTCTTGCAAAATCTTGCTTTGACTCCCAATGCTAGTTCCTTAAATATTGCTTTTACTAAGCATATTACCAATGCTCTCATGAAAATTAGGGATGAAAAGTTGCAGCAAAAAGCTTCCGTTCCCAAGAAGTTAGAAGATGGTTGGGAACCCATCATTGATATGCATGTTAGTGGTTTTGATTGCCATGCTTTATGTGATCTAGGTGCTAGTATTTCTATCATGCCTAGAAAGATTTATGACATGCTTGACTTACCACCGCTTGAAAAGTGTTATTATGATGTTCGTATTGCTGATGTTGCTAAGAAGAAACCTTTGGGAAGGATTAATGATGTTATTATTGTGGTTAACACTAACCTTGTTCCCGTTGATTTTCTCGTTATGGACGTTGAATGCCATGCTTCATGTCCTATTATTTTGGGAAGACCCTTTCTTCGAACTGTAGGTGCCATCATTGATATGATGGAAGGCACTATCAAATATCAATTCCCACTCAAGAAAGGTATGGAAAACTTCCCTAGGAAAAGAAAGAAATTACTTTTTGACTCTATTCTTAGAGCAAATTATGAGCTTGATGCTTCATCACTTGATGTTACTTGATTCGCAATTTTCTGCGCCTAGCTCAAAGGCGTTAAAGAAAAGCACTCTTGGGAGATAATCCAATGTTTTATTTTCAGTACTTTTTCTTTTATTTGAGTCTTGGAAGTCATTACTACTATAATGACCGCTCCTTATCCTTTTTTATTTTATTGTTGTGCCAAGATAAGCCTCTAACTCGAGTGAGGTAAAGATTTGGGGATGTTGCTGTCCTGAAACTGTTTTCGTAGCTGCACCGTAAAAATTCGTATACATTCTCTGTATATCTTTTGGACCTGCGATTTCTTGTGCATATGCCCCAGGTTATATCCAAACTTTCGTTAGTCGAACACTTTTTGATTTGAGCAACAGAAAACCCCTAAAAAATTCGACCTTTGTCAGCTGTTCTGTTTTGACAGATTTCTCCCAATATTTGTGTTTGCCGCTTTATCGCTTTCTTTTGAGTTCTTTTGATCACAGAACTTTTGGGGAAGTTGCTACAGTAGTATATACTTTATATGTGGTGGTTTTGGGTTGAAACCTGAAGCAAAAAGAGTTTTATTATATGTTATGCTTGCACTAATGTTGCTAATAGATTTGTGTTTAGTTTTGTCTGAAGGAAGTTTTTAAGTGTAGGGATTGGAGAATGATGAGATGAGTTGAAGAATGGACAAAAGCTCAAGCTTGGGGATGCCCATGCATCACCCCAAGAAATATCCAAGAAGTACAAGCATCAAAGCTTGGGGATGCCCCCGAGGCACCCCTTCTTCATCGGCAAAAATCAGGTCACCTTTCAAAACACTATATTTTTATTGCTTCATGCACTATGTGTTTTTCTTGGAGCTTCAGTTGTTTTAGTTTTCTTCGTTAGTTTAGTTTTGTTTGCTGCAATAAATGGTTGGACCCCAACAAATTTCCTTTGGAGGAGATGTACTCGTTTTCATTTGCCAGGAACACTCAGTTTTTCACTCTTATCGTTCACCGAGTGTTCTTCTTTTTCCGCTACTGCTTTTGGTTTTTGTTTTTGCCTTGATTTGCGTTCAGACCTTGTCATATCTTTTCATCAAGGTGTATTTTTGCCTCTGATCTTTATTGGTTTTCATCAAAAGAGGTGTCCTAAAAATTTTCAAATGGTGTTGGAAAAGAGAAAAAGCTTTATGCAAAAAGTGGTACAAGAAGGAGCTTGTGTAGACTGCGGCTTAGGCTTTTTCATGTCATGCTTGATGTCTTTTTGATAGTATGCTTAGTGGTTTTGCTGTAGCATGACTTGTCTCAAATAACTGAGATTGCTTAATGAGCCTTTGAAAAAATCATGCGTTGTTTTTAATTATTTGGAAGCATTATTTTGGTTTTCTCCTTGATGCTTTATTTGGGTTGACTTGGCGCATGCTCACACATGTTAGACTCTTACAAAGTCGCCAATAGCCTCTATGATCATTTATTTTTTACTTTTGATGCCATCTTATGCTTCTTTTAATGTCGCTTTGTTGCTTTGCATGATTATGGCCATTATTGCTCTCTTAGTTGGTCGCTCCCAGTCTTTTGCTAGCCCTCGCCTTGTACTGGGTATGAGCTCTACTCGTGCATCCAACTCCTAAAAGCCAAAGTTTGCCAAAGTGTCCACCATACATACCTTCTAGCAATTTGCTATTCCAAGTAAATTTGACTTGCTTTTATCTTCTCTTTAAATTAAACTCTTACCAGTGTTATGCGAAAATTGGTCAGTAAAGCTCTCACGAACCGGAAGGCACACTTTACTTTTTCCTTGTTCTTAAAAATTTGACATTGTGGTCTCTTATGTTGAGTTGTTATGCTTGCAAGTTGTCAGTTGGATTCTAGCCCATCCATGCTGTCATGGGGCAAGCTTTCAACATTGCATTTCTTATTTGAGTTGATATCGTGATCTTTTGTTTATGGATGCCCGTGGTGTGAAATGAATTGGGAATCTTGTGGGGATCATGGAGTTTGTATATGTGTTAGGGAAATGCCTGGGCCGCCAATCTAAGCCATGCATAATTCATGGTGGAAATTTGCAGCATGCCCATAGTGGACATTCGACGACGTATCTCAAAATAAAAGGCTAAACAAATGGCAAATAAAAGAGATGTCGAGGTGTTCATTGTCTGCTTGTCCTGTCATTTTGATGTGGGCTTGTTCCATGTCATCGGGCACGGAGGTACCCCATTGGTGGTTTTCGATGATACATATATACTTACAATGACAAGAGCCTTGCTTGGGACTCTAAGTTGAGTAGCATGAGGTTTGGGTACTCGTATTCACGGGACACGAGGTTTTTGACTTATGATTTGTCAAGCATATGCATCATAATTGTTCTCGCATTAACTCTAACCATTCAAGATGCTTATGATGGGGGCAATGAGAGCTCAAAGCCGGTAAGTACCATAATTTTTGAAGGTTATAAAACTTGCAATCACTGCTTCCCTCTGCGAAGGGCCTTTCTTCTACTTTTATGTTGAGTCACCACCTTCTTTCTTTATGCACCATTAAGAGAGCATTGTTGTCATTCTTAGTATAATGTGCATTGTCCCAAAGTTTTCATTGATTGATTCATATTGTTGGTTTCACTTGTTCTCAAATTATTTGTATCTAGTCGCCCTCTTAAACTTGAAGGTGTCCTATACATTTATGTTTTGCTCTCCATGAAGGACAAGCTGAAAACCATTTGTATGTTTTTCCTTATGATTTGAACACATGTTGACTTTCATTGTTTCATTTTCATGATCTTTTGTTGGTGTTCATTTTCATGTTTACAACATGGTTGCTAAGTTCTATTGTCAAGATTATATCTTTCATGCCCATGTTTTAAGTTCTTATGATCCCAGCTCACAAATGCTTACATATATGATCAAGATTGTGTAGGTGCATGTCACCTCAAAAATTATTCTTTTGTTATCACTTACCTACTCGAGGACGAGCAGGAGTTAAGCTTGGGGATGCTTGATACGTCTCCAACGTATCTATAATTTTTGATGCTCCATGCTTGTTTTTACACCATTTGCCTACTGTTTCGTTACACTTCGTGGCACTTTTGTGCATTTTCCGGAACAAACCTATTAACAAGTCGCCACAGTGCCAGTTCCCTGTTTTCTGCTGTTTTTGTGTTTCAGAAGTGATACACAGGAAATATTCTCGGAATTGGATGAAACAAGTTCCTGAAGTCTTATTTTTTCCGGAAGCTTCCAGAGATCCAAAGAGGAGACGGAGTGGGGCCACGAGGGGGCCACACACCAGGGCGGCGCGGCCCAGGCATTGGCCGCACCCCCTACGTGTGAGACCACCTCGGTCCACTCCGGACGATGCCCCTTCGCCTATAAAGACCCCCCGATGGAAAAAACCAAAGTACCTGATCAATTTTCCAGAACACATCGCGATCCGCCGCCGCCGTCGACCCGAAGATCGGGAGGGTCCAGAAGCTCTTCCCGGTACCCTGCCGGAGAGGGGAATCGCCACCGGAGGTCTTCTTCATCGCCATGCTTGCCTCCGGAGCGATGAGTGAGTAGTCTACCTTGGACTATGGGTCCATAGCAGTAGCTAGATGGTTGTCCTCTCCACCATGTGCTTCATGTTTAGATCTCATGAGCTGCCCTACATGATTGAGATCACCGTTATGTAATTCTACATGTTTGGTTTGTTGGGATCCGATGAATATTGGTGTTATGATTGAGTTGCTATACTGAAATATATCTTATGTTATCTCTATGTTGTTTATGATCTTGCATGATCTCCGTTGTTAGTAGCTATCTTGGCCGAGTAGTTGCTTGTGACTCCAAGAGGGGGTATTTATGCTCGATAGTGGGTTCATGCCTCTATTTAATCTGGGGGAGTGACAGAAACCTCTAAGGTTGTAGATGTGCTATTGCTATCATGGGGATGACTTAAGGGGCGTACCATGGGCCGGGCAATATGCCGGCTGGCGTCCCAGGAGTCCCCAAGGCTTCAGCACGAGAAGACCGGCTCCGCCCGAAGGGCCGGCTGCGCCAGCAGCCGGCTGGTGACTCCACCGAGGAGATCTGGAGCCGGTCGATGAAGACAAAGCTTCCCAACGGTTGTCTGGCCGAAAGTAGGACGGCCCCGACAGGAGCGACAGAGGCCAAGGACGGAATGACGCCCACCACGACCGGCCTCAGCCAATGAGAGACCGAAGACCCTTCCCCACGACGGGATCCGAGGCAAAAGAGACGGAATATGCCCTCCAGATGCCAGCCCAGGGGAAAGGCACTTTATAAAGTGCCTTTGCCAAAGCAGGGCCAGAGGATCACGTCAAGATCGCCGCCGCCGAGGAGCCGGCAGCCGGCGGAATCGCTACCTAACCTGTAACCAGGCCCCCGCCTATATAAGGGGGCCTGGACCCTTAGCATAGGGGAGATCCGATCTTCTTCTTCCTCCTCTAGCCCGAACAGCTCGAGGAGCACTGTAATCGATACTATCCAATCAATACGAAGCAGGCAGGAAGTAGGGGTTTACCTCCAACCGGGAGGGCCCTGAACCTGGGTAAACCGAGGTGTCTCTGTTGGCACGATCCCGAGCCGGACCCATCGTCACCATCGTCGAGCCCCTCCGATAAGCCTTCCCATGGCTACTGTCTCTAAATTCCCACGACAGTTGGCGCCCACCGTGGGGCAAAGCGCGGTGGCGAGCGGAGTCAAGTTCCGGCCGGGACCCTCCGGCGAGAAGGTCGCCTCCGGCCTCGTCTGGAGGTTCGGCACCTTCGACTGCGTCAGCGACAACTTGGCCCACTTCGAGAACGGCTTCGGCAACAACGGCTCCTTCCTCGACGTCAGCAGCCACCACTTCTACGTCGCCAAGCCCTTCCCGGAGGAGGTCACCGACGTCTTCGACTCTCTCTGCGAAGGAAGCTTAAGCTGTGGCGAAAGCAGCAGTCTTGGCGCCATGGTCGAGGTAATGGCCCTGGGAGAGGATGAGGGCGGCGACTCTCTGCGCCCCGAGCGCCCGTCGCCCGAACGCCTTCCTCCACAGGAGCAAGATGCTCCACTCCCAGAGCAGGACGCCCCGAATGTCTCCGTGGTGGACCTGCGCGCTCCCCTCGGCCATGTCATCTATCCCACCTGGGTCGCCGAGGCCCTAGAGCGGACGCATCTCGTCCTCCTCGGCAAGGAGGCTGAGGACGAGGCCAACCGGTGCCGCGCGAGCACCACGCTCAGCGAGTTCTACGACGTGCATGGAGACGCACCGACCGAGCTCGCCCGTGACCTGCGCCGCAGTTTTGCCACCGTCATCCCCGGCCAAATCCGGCGGTCGCCATCGGCAAGCCGAGGCCGCGGAGGGCGTGGACAGAGCGGCCGTGCTCCGAGCGGCAACGCCCAAGGCCACCGCGCCCAGCGGGGCGGCGGAGCAAGCAGGCCACGCTTGATCGTGGAGTCAGCGCTAGGGTCGGAGTCCCAGGCTCGCCCATCGACGCTGCACATCCACCTGTGGCTTGACCACGTCGAGACGCTCCCTAGAGGATCTGCTAGCTCAAAGCGAGCGGCTGCTGACCAAGGAGGCCCGGAGGTAGCAGGGAGCGGTCATGGGCGCAAAGAGGGAAAATACACCCTCGATGCCGCACTTGATCAGCCGTGTAAGTTCCACACCTCCCCGGGCAGGGAAGCGACCCACTCCACATGTCAGTGCCGTTTCATGAGAGAGCTGGAGCAGCGCGCTCGGCAGATCCCTGGTACGTCGCAAGCGCAACCGGCTGAAGGTCAGGAGGACCAACAGCGCGACCCGGCTGGAGGCGAGCCGGATTAAGATGATGACTTCCCGACGGATGTGGAGCAGTATCACATCTTCACTACCCCCGGCAAGGACAAAAGGAACGACCTTTGGCACGAGGCAGAGGTGAACGATGTGATGCCTGCAGAGCCCCAGTTCATGCATTGGTCTGAGGCGGCCGTCACCTGGGGGCGCGAGGACCATCCGAGGCTGATGCCCAGCCCTGGAGAATACGCTCTGGTCGTGGATCCTGTTGTGTGTTCCGGTACGCACATGTGCCGGTTCTCCCGCGTGCTCATCGACGGCGGAAGTAGTATTAACCTTCTTTACCGAAGCTCCCTGGAGAAGCTGGGCAACCCGCTTGCTCAGCTGAAACCTAGCCGGCTCACCTTCCATGGCATCGTGCCTGGGCATTCTTGCACCCCTTTGGGCAAGGTGCAGCTGGAGGTTCTCTTCGGAAAGAAGGGGAATAGCCGCCGCGAGCCCATCTGGTTCGAGGTGGTGGACATCAACAGTCCCTACCACGCGCTGCTAGGTCGTCCGGCCCTGGCTAAGTTCATGGCTGTCCCGCACTACGCCTATCTGAAGATGAAGCTCCCAGGGCCCAGAGGTGTGATCACAGTCTCGGGAAACTTCAAGAAGTCCCTGGCCTACGCAAAGGAGAGCTCGCAGCTGGCAGAGGCGCTGGTCATCGCCGAGGAGAAGAGGCAGCTTCTACATCGCGTGGAGCTGACCCAGCAAGACGTGCCAGTCCGCCAGTCACCGGTGGAGCAATTCAAGCCGGCCAACGACACCAAGAAGATCCTGCTGGATGAGAGCGACCCCTCCAAGTACGTCATCATCGGCACCGGCTTGTCCGCCAAATAGGAAAGCGAGCTCACCAGCTTCCTCCGTGAGAATCGGGACATCTTTGCATGGTCTCCAAAGGACATGCCTGGTGTGCCGAGGGAGCTGGCTGAGCACGCACTCAACGTCCGGCCGGACGCCAAGCCGGTCAAGCAGCCGTTGCGGCGGTTTGCAGAAGAAAAGAGGAAAGCTATTGGTGAGGAGATTACCCGGCTCCTTGCAGCCGGCTTTATCATGGAGGTGTTTTACCCTGACTGGCTTGCGAACCCAGTCTTGGTTCTGAAGAAGAATAACACTTGGCGAATGTGTATCGACTATACCAGCCTCAACAAGGCCTGCCCCAAGGATCCTTTCGCACTGCCACGGATTGACCAGGTGATCGACTCTACAGCCGGCTGTGACCTGCTGTCCTTCCTGGATGCCTATTCAGGCTACCACCAGATCCCGCTCTTCCAGCCGGATCAGATCAAGACCTCCTTCATCACCCCATATGGAGCCTACTGCTATGTTACCATGTCGTTCGGCCTGAAGAACGCTGGTGCCACTTACCAGCGAACCATGCAGCGATGTCTGCAGGGGCAGATTGGGAGGAACGTACATGCTTATGTGGACGATGTGGTGGTAAAGACCAAGCAGAGCGGCACGCTCCTGGACGACCTCAAGGAGACCTTTGCCAACTTGCGGCGCTATCGCATGAAGCTCAACCCAGAGAAGTGCACCTTTGGCATGCCGGCTGGACAGCTCCTAGGTTATATCGTTTCCCAGCGAGGGATCGAGGCTAACCCCTCGAAGATAAAAGCCATCGAGGCCCTAGAGAAGCCCACCCAGCTCAGAGATGTGCAGAAGTTCGCCGGTTGCTTGGCCTCGCTTAGCCGGTTCGTTAGCCAGCTCAGGGAGAAGGCCATGCCGCTGTACCAGATGATGAAGAAGACATACCACTTTGTCTGGTCCCAGCGTGCTGATGACGCCTTCAACGACCTTAAGCGAACCTTGTCTACCGCACCAATCTTGGCAGCGCCGGCTCCGCGAGAGCAAATGCTGCTCTACATCGCGGCTACTCCGCGAGTCATCAGTGTCGTGATCGTGGTGGAGCGCACCGAGGAAGGCAAAGAGCTGCCGGTTCAGCGCCCGGTGTACTACCTGAGTGAGGTCCTTACTCTCTCCAAGCAGAATTACCCGCACTACCAGAAGGTCGCGTACGGCGTGTACATGGCGGCCAAGAAGCTGAAGCACTACTTTGAGGAGCACCCAATCACGGTGGTGAGCACAACTTCGCTCTCAGAGATCATTGGGTGCAAGGACGCGTCGGGAAGAGTGGCCAAATGGGCGATCAAGCTCGCAGCTCATACCATTCAGTACAAGCCCAGGACGACGATCAAGTCGTAGATCATAGCGGATTTCTTCGCTGACTGGGGAGAGCACCAGTACCTGCCGCCGGCTCCGGACTCCACCCACTGGCGCATGCACTTCGATGGCTCCAAGCTGCTCGGGGGCTTGGGAGCCGGCGTCGTCCTCACCTCTCCCAAGGGAGACAAGCTGCAGTACGTGCTGCAGATGCATTTCCGTGCATCGAACAATGTTGCTGAGTATGAAGCCCTGGTACATGGGCTCAAGATGGCCAAGCAGATCGGCATCAGGAGGATCCTCTGTTTCGGAGACTCCGACCTAGTGACGCACCAGGTCTCAGGGGATTGGGATGCCAAGGACGCCAACATGGCCTCCTATCGCTTCTACGTGCAGCAGCTCAGCGGATTCTTCGAGGGCTGCGAGTTCCACCATGTCCCCAGAGCGAACAACGAAGAAGCAGACCGGCTGTCCAAGATCGGCTCCACCAAGCAGGATATCCCAGCTGGGGTGTCCCTGGAGATCATCCACAAGCCATCTATCAAGCCTTCGCCAGAGTCCATATCCATCTACGTGCCTGGAGACCCAGCCCCGGTTCAGATACCGCCGCTGGACCCGGGGGCTGCCGTCTCGGGGCTGAAGGAGGCAGCCGGCCAGCCCAGCGCGGCCGGCTCGACGAAGGACAAGGGGACTGCCGGCTCCATGCCCGCTCCTCCAGCCGGACAATCAGATGAAGCCGGCACAATGACGGACCCGGGGGCTGCTGATCCTCTGGTCGCCAGTGTCTTCCACATACGGGAGATACCTTCATGGGCGGAGCCATTCTCCAACTACCTCATCACTGGGGATTTGCCGCAGGACGAAGCGGAAGCTAGGCAAATTCAACATCGAGCTGGGGCGTACACCATCATCAACAGCGAGCTGTACAAGCGCAGCGTGTCAGGCATCTTCCAGAAGTGCATCGAGCCGGAAGAAGGGATAGAACTGCTAAGAGAGATACACCAAGGGGAGTGCGGCCATCACGCATCTTCCAGAGCGTTGGTGGCCAAAGCCTTCCGCCACGGCTTCTACTGGCCAACGGCCAAGCAGAACGCAGAGCAGCTGGTGAAACAATGCAACGGCTGCCAGCGCTTCTCCAAGCACAGAAACACTCCGGCGGCAGCCCTCAAGACCATCCCGCTCACCTGGCCGTTCGCTGTCTGGGGCCTGGACATGGTAGGGCCATTCAAGACTGCACTCAGGGGCTTGACGCATCTGTTGGTTGTTGTCGACAAGTTCACCAAATGGATCGAAGCCAAGCCAATTAAAAAACTCGACGGCTCGTCCACAATCAAGTTCTTCAACGAGATCATCACAAGATATGGAGTTCCCCACAGCATCATCACCGACAACGGGACAAACTTTGCGAAGGGAGTCTTTGCTGATTACTGTGGCCAAAAAGGCGTCCGGCTGGACTTAGCGTCAGTGGCGCACCCTCAGACAAATGGGCAAGTGGAGAAGGCAAATGGGCTGATCGTGGCCGGCATCAAACCAAGACTGGTCGATCCTCTCGAACGCTCAGCCGGCTGTTGGGTCGAGGAGCTACCCTCAGTGCTCTGGAGCCTGCGCACCACTCCAAATCGCTCTGTCGGCTTCACACCTTTCTTCCTAGTCTATGGAGCAGAGGCGGTGTTGCCCACGGACATTGAGTTCGACGCGCCCAGAATTGTCCAGTACACAGAGAAGCAAGCAAAAGAAGCTCGTGAAGATGGCATTGACCTCCTTGAGGAGGCACGAGAACAGGCTCTGGCCAGATCAGCGCTCTATCAGCAGCAGCTACGACGATATCACAGCCGGAAAATTCGCCCGCTCGCGTTTCGCGAGGGAGATCTCATACTCCGGCTGGTCCAAAGCACCAAGGGCATGCACAAGCTGTCTCCTCCCTGGGAGGGACCGTTCATTGTCAGCCGGGTGCTGGGTAATGGGGCATACTACCTCATCGACGCACAAGAGCCCAGAAAGAACAAGGTAGATAACTCTGACAAGGAGACCGAGCGTCCCTGGAATGTCAGTCTCCTAAGACCTTTCTTCTGCTAAGGCAAAAGCTTGTACCCCGAAAAGCCTGTCAATGAATAAAGGAAAAGGGAGCGGCCAGTTACGACTGGCTCCGAGGAAAACACTTCGTGTATGTTTTGCTTCCTGCGTTATTCACTTGACCGGCAGCCGGCTCCAGGCACCGA
The DNA here is from genome assembly GCA_007115705.1 of Dactylis glomerata. Classification (NCBI taxonomy): domain Eukaryota; kingdom Viridiplantae; phylum Streptophyta; class Magnoliopsida; order Poales; family Poaceae; genus Dactylis; species Dactylis glomerata. The sequence goes on along the minus strand of QXEO01000225.1, from coordinate 2,967,065 downwards.
GCCACAGCCGGCAGCCCCGAAAGAATCGATCTCTCGCCAGCCGGATGAGTACTACGTATGAAGAAGGTCTCGAGCCCAGCCTCCGCCTTCCAGCTCCGCGTAGCCGGACGGATAGGAGCCGGTAGGCCACATACGAAGGAAAGCCGCAGAGCAGAACCGCAAACGATAGAAAAATCGCTCAGCCAGGCGTTAAGGGCAGTGTCTGTTAACTAAGCGTTGGCTAGCACGAGTCGGGGGCCCGATAGACTGAAGTACTACTTCTCACTCCGCGGCATGCTCCCACCCTAGGCCGGCATTCGGCTGCCGGCCCAAGGGAGACCAACCGGCACCAGGCTGCCGGTTGGGGGTAGAAGGGCCAAAGGGTGGGAAGATTAAGGAAAAAGTTGAGGGAACCGGACGAAGGCAAAGCCAGCAAATAGTTGATAGTCACAGTCTCTCGACGCTTGGGATGAGAAGCCACGTCCAAGAGGTTCGAAGCTAGAGCTGCCTCGCTTGGCGTCGGCATCATTCGCGAAAAGTTAGTTTCGAGGTAGCTGTCAGTCCAGCTACCCCAAAACTCGGGGGCTAGGGGGAAAGGGAACTGGCCCTCAGAAGCAGGCCGGCTCCAGTACCTCGCCGGCTGTCCGATCAGTTGGCGCTGCGACACGATCAGCAAACAAGCAACGAAATCGAAACCTAACACTCGCAAAGCAGGGGCTAGAGCCAGAAACCAAGGATTTACTCCAAGGAACGTGCGAAGGCCCGGGAAAGGAAACGTGCCGGCTCCGACCCTCGCTCGAGCCGGTACAAGACTCAGTCTCCGTTCCGTCCGCGCTGGAGCCGAAGCTAGTCCATCCTTCCTGGAGCCGGCTAGCAGAAGCACCGCTCCCTCCACGTTGAAGCCGGAGGAGCCCGCCTGAAGTGTCTGCGCAGGGCAGTGACTATCATAGTCCCTAGCTATGGATCCGCGTGGCAGCGGCTTCGTTAAGAGAAGAATCGTCGCATTACAACGGTGTCAAGCAGAAGACATTTGCGTGATGGCAAAAGCACAAAGTGAAGAAAGACATTCACACAGCAAACAAAGAAGAACAAGTAAAGATTTGCAGAAAATTAAAGGGGTTCTTAGTTATACGGCTGGCGGTTACACAATGAAGGCCACGCTAAGGGCCGAAACAGCAAGAGGACTTCCCCTTCCAACCCCTAGATTCCCGTTGACGATGCTGCCGTCAAGGAAGAAGCTTCGAGGGCGCTCGCCGATCACGGCCAGGGGAAGTAGGCGCGGGCGCAGCCGGAGCCATCGACGACGCGGACGCAGAGGATGGGTGACCCGGCGCGGTGGGTCAAGATGAGAGACCATCCCCGCTCCAGGCCATAGTCGGGGAAGAACCGCTCCCACCCCCCGGTGAGGTAGCTCTTCCCCTCCTCGTCGTGGAGAACCTCGACGTCGTACAGCGGCTGTCCGCCGCTGCCATCCTCGATCATGAAGCTCGTTGGGGGATTCTTCCCCATCGTGCCGATGAAGCTGGCTGGGAGCGGAAGGCGCTCCCTACTCCCGGCCAGCAGGGGCACCATGGCGGTGGCGAACCCGTGCTTCGGGACGTAGGAGAGCCGCTATTTGGTCGGCGGGCACGGCGGCGGCACTCGTACCTTCTTCGCGGCCGCGCTGGAGGAGCCGCCAACGTTCAGGCCGGCGAGACCCGGAGGGGCAGCCCCGAATGCCATCGCGGCACCGACGAGGGCGGCCGCCGCCTCCAGGGGCGTCCCGGTGAGACCGGCGACGGAGGTCGCGGCCGCGGGAACTACGGCGCCGCCGGCGGCCGCAGCCACGGTCCCACCAGGGGCCGCGACGATGGCGGAGGAGCGGCCGGCCCCGAAAGGCTCGGCGGCGGCCGCGGCCGCGAGCGCGGCCAGAGTTTTCTTGTTGCGGCTGCCCAGCGGGCGACCGCATTTCCGGGGCACCGCCGGCGTCGCTGCCAGGCCTCCAGCTCCATCCAGGCCTCCGAGCGGGCGACCACGCTCGTGCCCGCCCGGCCCATCACCGGCTCCGGCCCCGGTTCCGCTGGTTGCCCCAAGCGACGACATCGAATCGAAGCGGGAGTAGCGGAGGCGACGGTTTGGTGGGGCGAAGGAATGGAGGCGCTCGGGAGTGGAGAAACCCCTCGAGAGCTCCGAGATTTAAGGGCAGGCGAGACACGAAAAGCCGAGCCGGTTTAATGCAATTAAATTGTACGCGTGGCGCTCTGATGGGACGCGTCGCTGACGCCAGCCCCGTTTCGTTGTATGACGTCTACTGGAATCATTGCGGTGGCCGAAGGGTCAAAGTGACAAGACTGGCCACTGGCGCGCTGCACCGGCCGCCGCGTGGGAACAAGACCCGAGGCGGCGCAAGTTCCCAGGAGGCAGCACGCCGGCTCAGGGCCGCCAGCCGGGTCGCATCTTGGAACCGGCTCGCCTCGAGACGGCCGGGAGAATTCCGCAAGACTCAACCTCGATGATCATGGCAACCGAGCCGGACCAGAAATCCTGGGACTTCGACGAGGACGAGCAAGTCTTCGACAAGAAGAAGAACCCGCCGAAGCCCCATGCTAGCCCATGAGACTTCGCCAGTTTCGGGGGCTAGTGTCGTGGGGATGACTTAAGGGGCGTACCATGGGCCGGGCAATATGCCGGCTGGCGTCCCAGGAGTCCCCAAGGCTTCAGCACGCGAAGACCGGCTCCGCCCGAAGGGCCGGCTGCGCCAGCAGCCGGCTGGTGACTCCACCGAGGAGATCTAGAGCCGGTCGATGAAGACAAAGCTTCCCAACGGTTGTCTGGCCAAAAGTAGGACGGCCCCGACAGGAGCGACAGAGGCCAAGGACGGAATGACGCCTGCCACGACCGGCCTCAGCCAATGAGAGACCGAAGACCCTTCCCCACGATGGGATCCGAGGCAAAAGAGAAGGAATATGCCCTCCAGATGCCAGCCCAGGGGAAAGGCACTTTATAAAGTGCCTTTGCCAGAGCAGGGCCAGAGGATCACGTCAAGATCGCCGCCGCCGAGGAGCCGGCAGTCGGTGGAATCGCTACCTAACCTGTAACCAGGCCCCCGCCTATATAAGGGGGCCTGGACCCTTAGCATAGGGGAGATCCGATCTTCTTCTTCCTCCTCTAGCCCGAACAGCTCGAGGAGCACTATAATCGATACTATCCAATCAATACGAAGCAGGCAGGAAGTAGGGGTTTACCTCCAACCGGGAGGGCCCTGAACCTGGGTAAACCGAGGTGTCTCTGTTGGCACGATCCCGAGCCGGACCCATCGTCACCATCGTCGAGCCCCTCCGATAAGCCTCCCCATGGCTACTGTCTCTAAATTCCCACGACAGTTGCTGCTAGGGAGAAAACAACATTCATATGCTCAACGGCATATGCTTTGTTTACATTACACACTTTGCTTAATGCAATTATCTGTTGTTCGCAACTTAATACTTGTGGAGTTCTCGGATTGATTCGCCACAAGTGGATTATTAGTCATAGATGCAGTTGGATGGCGGTCTATGTATTTTGTTGTAATGCCCAGAGTAAATCACATAGTGATCTTCTTGACATATCACGTTATCTTTATTCTATCAATTGCCCAACTGTAATTTGTTTACCCAGCATGTGTTATTTATCTTATGGAGAGACACCACTAGTGAACTATGGACCCCCGGTCCTATTTCCATCATATTGCTATCACCTGTTTACTTTACTCGCATTGTTTACTTTACTCACATTCTTCTACTGTTTTCCACTCGATACGCTCATAATCTTTGTTTCAAGCAAACCGGTGAGATTGACAACCTCATCGCAAGTTGGGAACAAAGTATTTGGTTGTGTTTTGTGTAGGTTCCGCATTACAGCTAGCAAGCAAAGCTTGGATGAGGCGCCATATATAAATTGTCCGAAGCTGTCGCTAAGCCAGTCCGCATCACCTTCAGTCGTATTGTCTGCTCTTCTCCTGAACGATAAACCTTGGTTTCTTAACTGAGGGAAAATCTGCTGCTATACTCATCATACCTTCCTCTTAGGGTTCCCAATGGGCTGGTCATTCACCACGCATCAAGCACACATCTAGGAAGAAAACTAAGACATGTGTTTGGATGTTGGTTGGGATTGTCGATAGGGCTTGGACTTCTTGGGAGCAGGTTGCACAGTAATTTCAGATCTGTCTTGATGACTCCTCCTATGCCACTACACATGCCACCGGTACCACTTGTGTTAGCTACCTCTGCCTCTATGAGGTGAATTTGTAACTCCATCCCTCTATCCTGCTCAACCATGGAATGATTTGGCTGGTTCACTCCCATGACATGTCAGTATTTTGAATTAGGTCCTTCAAAGAATCTTATGGCTTTCTCAATTCCATTATGATTAATATGGTCAACAAAGTGAAAAATCTTACTAAAATCAGTATCATACTCATCCACAATCTTGTTTCCTTGCTTGTGATTCCTTAGGGCAACATCCATATTCTCCTTGAACGAATTTGGGTAGTACTTGGCAGTAAATTGTGTACCAAAAACATCCCATGTAGGTGCTCCATGGGCTTGCGTCCAAGCTGTGTGGACTCTTTCCCACCAAACATCAACGAGACCATTAAGCTAAAAATCTACACAGACAATTGTATCTTGTGGCGTCATCACCTCCGTCGTGCGAAGCCAACATGCAGCATCCATCGGTTTACATGACCCATCAAACTTGTCCAAGTTCATACACTGCCACTTGGTGATTGTCATGTTGGAAGCACCACATCAATCATTATTCGTAGATTGGTCACTCGGGCATCCTTCTGATGACTATTCTCAACCTCTGCATTAGATTCCTCCACATGGCCATTACGGCTGCGATCATGTGATGGGAATATGCCCTAGAGGCAATAATAAAGTTGTATTATTAATATTCCTTTGTTCATAATTGAATGTTTATATTTCATGCTATAACTGTATATTGGTTCCGGATATGATATTTGGAGGAAAACGTAATTACACATGTGAAATAGTAAACAAAAAAGAGTTCCCTAATCTTGCCTCTAATATTAGTTCGCTTGTTATCATATAGTCTTGTTTTCCTGACTATGGGCATAAGTAAATTGTTACGAGGTTGTCAATAATAAGTGGAAGCACATTATTAGGGGAGAACAATGTGTTGGACAAGACCCCATTGATATACCATGGAACTAAGTCGTCAATATGTTGTTGGTATTTAATCACGAAAGACATTGTCGCTTATATGTTTCGGAAGATCGTGAGAGAAATAGACGTGGGTACCGAAAGATTGCTTTTGTTACACTTAATGTTATTCGTAAAAGGGTGATTACTAAAGTGAGGAGTAATTGGAAAGTATGCTACAGTTCTATTGTCTCGAGAGTGGGATTTACTACTCCGACAATGGAGAGATATTCTCTGGGCCCGCTCAGTGTTATGATGTTTGTCATCATCTGGATAGACACGTGACTAAGTTATTAGTCACAAGAACTTTGATAACATGGATAGAGTAAAGAGAGCACGCCTGGAAATAAGATACCACATGACAGTTTCATCTCGGGCAGTGCAAAGTGTTGCAAACTAAACCGGAACCCTAACAGACATTGTAACGGTTCACACGATAAAGATCTTCATGTTATATGTAGGGATCATTGCAGAGATTCAAGAGTACACATGTGATCATTGCCGCGGAAATGTGTCCAAGCATGTCTACATATATCCAAAACCATTGGGTCACACACTTAAGAGTTTCAAGTCTATTGAATATGAATTTGATATTAGATCAAAGAGAGAGGGAGACTCCGAAAGTGGCTCGGGGAGGTCTCGAAATAGTTCCAATATATCATGGTTGGATTTGGAAGGGTCTGAAACCCTAGAGGTGATATAATGGAGGTTTTAGAATGAAATTAGGTTGAACCGGTTTATTTATGGAAAGTCCGGAATACACCGAAATGGTGAAACCCTCGAGGGGCGCCCATGGGCCTAGGGCCGCATGGGGCCCACCCCTAGCTAGCCGCACCCTATATGATGGAGTCCAAGTCAAGGACTCCCCCTTGGGGAGTTTTGGTAAAGGAGAGAAAGACTTCCTACATGAACTCGGATCCCCCCTTAGGTTTGGAAAGTGGAGAAGGAGTACGAGTTTGACCAAATCCTTCTCCTACTCGGTTTTGGCAAAAGGGGGAGGGGCTGGCCGACTTGGCCACCCATAAAAAGGAGGGGCAGGGGTGCCCCAAGGGCTACTCCAAGACACCATGATACGTCGCAAACGTATCTATAATTTTTGATGCTCCATGCTTGTTTTACACCAATTGCTTTGTGTTTGGTTACACTTCATGGCATTTTTATGCATTTTTTGGAACTAACCTATTAACGAGATGCCACAGTGCCAGTTCCTGTTTTCTGCTATTTTTGTGTTTCAGAAAAGTTACACAAGAAATATTCTCGGAATTGGACGAAACAAAAGCCGAAGTTCCTATTTACCTGAAAGGAAGACGGAGTCCAGAGGAGAGACAGAGCCGGACTAGGAGGCAGCCACACCATAGGGTGGCACGGGCCACCCCTAGCCGCGCCACCAGGTGGTGTGGGCCCCTGGTCCACCCCCTGACATTGCCCTTCCGCCTATAAATTCCCTTCGTCGGGAAAACCTTAAGGAGACGAACACTTTTCCACGAAACATACTGCAAGCCGCCATCGTCGTCGTCCCAAGATCGGGAGGATCCAGAAGCTCTTCCCGGCACCCTGCCGGAGAGGGGAATCATCACCGGAGGCCTTCTTCATCACCATGCCAGCCTCTGAAGTGATGCGTGAGGTAGTCTACCTTGGACTATGGGTCCATAACAGTAGCTAGATGGTTGTCTTCTCCTCCATGTGCTTCATGTCTAGATCTTGTGAGCTGCCTATCATGATCAAGATCATCGTTATGTAATTCTACATGTTGTGTTTGTTGGGATCCGATGAATATTGAGTACTATGTCAAGTTGATTGTTGATTTATCATGTCTATGTTATTTATGATCTTGCATGCTCTCCGTTGCCAGGTGTGAGGCCACCTGGCCCCACCTCTGACATCGCCCCTTCGCCTATAAAGACCCCCCGACAGAAAAAAACCTAAGTACCCGATCAATTTTCCAGAAAACATCGCGATCCGCCGCCGCCGTCGACCCAAAGATCGGGAGGGTCCAGAAGCTCTTCCCGGCACCCTGCCGGAGAGGGGAATCGCCACCGGAGGTCTTCTTCATTGCGATGCTTGCCTCCGGAGTGATGAGTGAGTAGTCTACCTTGGACTATGGGTCCATAGCAGTAGCTAGATGGCTGTCTTCTCCACCATGTGCTTCATGTTTAGATATCATGAGCTGCCTTACATGATTGAGATCACCGTTATGTAATTCTACATGTTTGGTTTGTTGGGATCCGATGAATATTGGTGTTATGATTGAGTTGCTATACTGAAATATATCTTATGTTATCTCTATGTTGTTTATGATCTTGCATGCTCTCCATTGTTAGTAGATATCTTGGCCGAGTAGATGCTAGTGACTCCAAGAGGGAGTATTTATGCTCAATAGTGGAATCATGCCTCTAGTAATCTAGGAGAGTGACAATAACTTCTAAGGTTTTTGTTCAGAACTTGTTAGTTCTTTGTAGCTAGGTGTGTTTAGACCTCTGGTATTTGTTGCTTTTCATCTTTGAGAGTTGTTTCAAATAGGTTGATTGGTGTTGGAAAGAGTAAAATGTTTCATGCTTATAGTGGTGCAAAAAGGGAGCTTGTTTAGACCGTGGCTTAGACTTTAGCATGTCATGCTTGATATTATTTTGATTATATGCTTAGTAGTTATTGTTGTAGCATGACTTGTCTCAAATAACTGAGAGTGCTTAATGTGCCTTTGAAAGAATCATGCATTGTTTTTATCTTATAGAAGCATAATATTGTGGTATTCTCCTTTGATGCTTTATTTGGGTTGACTTGGCGCATGCTTACACCATGTTATGAGTTTAAACCAGTCGCCTCAAGCCTCTATGTTCATTTGGTTTTTGACTTGTGATATCACTTGATGCTTTGGTTAATAATATTTTGTCGCTATGCATGATTATGGCCGTTATTGCTCTCTTAGTTGGTCGCTCCCAGTCTTTTGCTAGCCTTCACCTGTACTGAGTATGAGCTCTACTCGTGCATCCAACTCCCAAAAACCAAAGTTATTCCAATGTGTCCACCATATCTACCTATTAGTATTTTGCTATTCCAAGTATATTCATCATGCTTTTATCTATCTTCCAAATTAAATTTTTTTGTTATGATAAAATTAGTTTGTAAAGCTCTCACAAACTTGATGGCACATTTACTTTCTTGCACTTAATAAACTTGACCATTGTGGCTCTCTTATGATGATTATATGCTTGCAAGTTGTAAGTTGGGAGTTAGCTCAGCCATGCTGTCATGGGGCACTCTTTCCACATTGCACTTATTCCTATTTAGTTGATATCATGATCTTTTGTTTATGGATGCTTATCTGTGTGAAAGGAGTTGGAAACTTGTAAGCTCATGGAGTTTGCATATGTGTTAGACAAACACCTGGGCCGCTAATCTAAACCATGCATCATTCATGGTGGAAATTTACAGCATAACCATAGTGGACATTCGACGACGCATCTGAAAATAAAAAGCTATACCCATTGGTAAATAAAAGAGATGCCGAGTGATACGTCCAAAACGTATCTACTTTCCCGAACACTTTTGCTGTTGTTTCTCCTCTAATTTGTGTGTTTTGAATGCAACTAACACGGACTAACGTTGTTTTCAGCAGAATTGCTCTGGTGTCTCATTTTTGTGCAGAAATCCGACTTTCCAGAAAAATCCCGGAAAATATTGCAAAAATCCAATTTTACCAGAAGACACACGGAGCCAGAAGAGGAGACGAAGAGAGGCAGGGAGCTGGGGCTCACCACCAGGGGGTGCGGCCCAGCCCTGGCCGCGCCCACCTGTGGTGAGGCCACCTCGGCCATCACCTCGACCCCTCCTTCCGCCTACATATACCCTCTGACCTGAAAGGAGCGGGGGTTTGGCGTTTTTCCCAGATAGACTTCCGCTGCGCCGCCACCATCAGAAACCGTGATTCGGAACCAGAAACTCCGTTTTGGCACCCTGCCGGGACGGGGATTTGGAGGAGATCTTCATCACCATCATCACCGACGTCTCTCCATCAACCATCCATGACTCCCCCATCCATGTGTGAGTAATTCCCATTGTAGGCGAAGGGGATGGTAGGGATTGGATGAGATTGTTCATGTAATTTGCTATGAGATTATTAGGGCATAGTGCCTAGTATCTTCTATTATTGCTTATGACATTGTTGCAACTTGTTGTGCTTAATGCTTGTCACTTTGGGCCCGAGTGCCATGATCTCAGATCTAAAGTTGTTATTGTTTTATGATGATACTTGTTATTTATGATCTTACCTGCAAGTTGTATACATATATTGTTGTCCGGAACCCGAGGCCCCAAAGTGACAGAAATTGGGATAACCGGAGGGGATGGCTATGATGTGAGGATCACATGTGTTTACCGAGTGTTAATGCTTTGCTCTGGTACTTTATTAAAAGGAGTACCTTAATTACGAGTAGTTTCCCTTGAGGCCCTGCTACAACAGGCTGGTAGGACAAAAGATGTCGTGCAAGTTTCTCATTGCGAGCACGTACGACTATATATGGAACACATGCCTATGATTGTTTAGTACTAGGATGCTTTATCATTATTTATCTACAATTGCCCATGTCTCACTGATTTCATGAATTATCTTATCCATGTAACGCCCGTACATCCATCCCTATGCCTACAGTATTTTATCCTACTGTTTACTATTGCTACTATTACCGCTTTTATTTTACGATTGTTGTTACTGTTTTGCTACTATCACCACTATAAAACTGTTGCTACTGATAAACCGCTGCAAGCAAGTCTGTTTCCAGGTGCAGCTGAATTGACAACTCATCTGTTAAGGCTTATAAATATTCTTTGGCTCCCCTTGTGTCAAATCAATAAATTTGGGTTTTACTTCCCTCGAAGACTATTGCGACCCCCTATACTTGTGGGTCATCAAGACTATTTTCTGGCGCCATTGCCGGGGAGCATAGCTTTGTTTGTAAGTTCACTTGGGATTCATATTGTTCGCTGCAATCCTTTCATCATGGGTAAGCCTCGTGATGGAAAAGTTCCTATATTGCCATCCACTACAAGAAGAGGTACGACTTCGAACACCTCTATTGCTCTTGATTCACCATCTGTTATGAGTAAGTTTCTTACACCACCACACGCACACGCTACTTCTTCTGCTGAGCTTGAAAATGCCACTAATAATTTAGATGATGCTTCTACTGTGCTTGATGAGAGTGGTTCGCTAGGTTCCTTTTTAGATGCTACAATTGCTAGAGCTAAGATGGGAAACACCACTGTTACACCTGTTAGTTCACCTGAGTCTAGGGAATGTCATAGTGATGATTTTGATGACGCTTATATTGAGCTTGACGATGATTTTATTGCCGAAGCTCGGGCTACTCGTGATACTAATGCTGTTCAGGAACTTCTAGCAAGACGTGCTGTTAGATATAAGTTATCTCCTGATGCTAAGTTTGCTGCTTCTCCCATAAATATTAGAGATAAGGATTATGATTTCTCTTTAGATTTATCTTACATATCTATTGTTGAGAAAGAACCTTTTTGTGGTACTGAAAATGAAAGTGCTATGGAGCACATGAATGTGCTTTCTACTTTGAGTAATTTGTTTTCTGATGATATTAAGCTTCGCACTTACTTTGGTGCTAAGATTTTTCCTTTCTCGTTGAAAGATGCAGCTAAAACTTGGTTTAATAACTTGTCTCCTGGATCTATTCATAGTCCTATTGCTTTGGTTAATGCTTTCTTTCAGAAATATTTTCCTGCTAGTGCTCAACATGCTGATGTGCATAAAATCTTTGACTTTGAACAGGGAAAAGGAGAGATATTGCCTGAATCTTGGACAAGGTTTTGTTCTTTAATTAGAGCTTTGCCTAAAGAGCCATTTCCTAAAAATGAAATCCTTGATATATTTTATAATGGACTAACTCATGAATCTAAGACATATCTGGATAGTTGAGCTGGTTGTGTTTTCAGGGAAAGAACTCCGGCTGAAGCTGAAGAATTAATGGCTAAAATAAGTCAGAATCATGATGATTGGACTATGGCTGAGCCAACACCAACACCGGCGCCAGCTCCAGAGCCGACACCAAAGAAGAGAGGAATGATTGAATTAAATGATGAAGCTATGAGGGAAGCCAAGAAATCTCTTAAGGAGAAAGGTATTAAATCCAAAGATGTGAAGAATTTACCTCCTATAGAAGAATTATGTAAGCCAATCCCTCACTCATCTACTATTGAGGTACACTCTCTCCAACACTTTGATGATAGAGATATTCCTTACTCTAAACCTCCTGATCAATGCTTAGATGAATTAGATAATTTTATTGTTAAGCAAGATAATTTTAATAGAAGGGTGCAGAACCATTTGTTGGAAAATTCTAGAGCTATTAACAAGTTGCAGGATATTGTGGAGAGAACCTCCAATGATGTGAAGATACTTGTTAAACATTTTCAAATGGTTCAGACTCAAATTGATCAGCTTACCAAGGTGCAAAAAGACTTGCTAGTTAATGCCGCAAGAGAAAAACAAGCATGTGAAATACGCACAAGAGGAGGTGCTACCACTCAAGACCCCTTATATCCTGAAGGACATCCTAAGAGGATCGAGCAAGATTCTCAACGCACTTCAAGAGATGATATTCCTTCCAAGAAGAAGAAGAAGCATAAAATAGTTGCAGAATCCTCTAAAGCAGGTAAAGATCCTAATAGTGTTTCTATTTCTGATGCTGAAACTGAACCAGGTAATGCTTCCGATAAAGAAGAAGTTGAAGAGGAACCAGAAAATCTTGCTAAGAATGGAAAGTACACCAAAGAGGACTTCATTGCCAACAAGCATGGTAATGAGAGAGAACCTTGGGTGCAGAAACCAATGCCTTTTCCTGGTAAGAAACACAAATCCAAGGAAGAATACTACAACAGGTTTTGTGAATGGATGAAACCTTTATTTTTGCAAATTTCTTTGACTGAAGCTATTAAAATGCCTCCTTATTCAAAGTATATGAAAGATATTGTTACTAACAAAAGAAAGTTTCCTAATGAGGAAATTTCCACTTTACTTGCTAATTATTCTTTTGATGGTAAAGTTCTAGAGAAGCTTGGAGATCCAGGTATACCAACTATTCCTTGCTCCATTAAAAATAACTATGTTAGAACTGCTTTATGTGATTTGGGAGCCGGAGTTAGTGTCATGCCTTTTTCTCTTTATAAGAGACTTGATCTAGAAAAATTGGTATCGACTGATATATCTTTGCAAATGGCTGATAAGTCTACTACTATTCCTATTGGTATATGTGAAAATGTTCCTGTTCAAGTTGCTAACAGTTGTTTGATATTAACTGACTTTGTTGTGTTGGAAATGCCTGAAGATGATAATATGTCTATTATTCTTGGGAGACCTTTTCTAAACACTACAGGTGCTGTTATTAATTGCAATCAAGGAAAAGTAACTTTTAATGTAAATGACAAAGAATATATGGTCTATTTTCCCAAGAAGATTGATAGAAAGAATGCTCTAAATTCAATCAAGAATGTTGAGACCATCAGAGTTGGTCAGATTATTTGTTCAGAGCAAAAGCCCAAGGAAGAATATAAAATTGTTATGATCGGGACTATGCCTATCAAGGTCGAGGTAACATAAACTTATAGTGAAATGCAAAGTTTTGCCTCATATAAAATTAGTTTGGTAACAAGACTTGATCAACCTTGTTAACAAAGTGATTTTATATGAATGAAACTTTGTTTTCACCGCATTTACTCAACCTCACTCATTTTTACTTTCACCATTTTTGTTCCCTTTGTTAGTTACATGATTAGAGTATCTTAGAGCTGTTGTATACTTGGTTTTGATTTGCTTGTAATCATTCCATTTTCGTTTTCCCGAGTTTTTAATTTGTTGTCAATTTCTAAAAAGTCCTCGAAAATAAAGTTTCTCGAAAAATTCCAGAAAAATCATTTTAAATTTTTATGTCAAAAATGGGGCAGAGAGGCACCTGGGAGACCTTAGGGGGACCCACCACGCCACCTCACCACCAGGGGGCATGGCCCAAGCCTGGCCGCGCCCACCTATGGTGAGGGGGGCCCCCTGGCCTCTCACTTATCTCTTCATCCCCAGCTCTTTCTCTCTCCTGAAAAATCATGACACCCCAGCTCAAACCCGTGTTGTTGCTGCTCTCCATCTCGATTTTTCCATCTCCTTGCTCAGCCCATCATTGTTGCTGAGATTTGGAGCATTTGTTCTCCGGTATGTGACTCCTTCGATTGTCCAAGTAGAATTTTATTTAGTGGAGTATTTCTTGAGTATTTTAGCTCTATAGGCTGCAGGTGAAATGAGTTTGCATGCTTGTCCAATTGCTTAGAAATGTTATTTTGATTCATGTTAGCCCTCTAGTAACTCCCTATAGTAGTTTCCTACACTTGTTTGTCTCAAAATCATTTTTTTATGAGGTGTGTCAAAAATTTCAGAAATGGAGGAGAATGCATACCAACTCTTTCAACATGAACTAGAAGTGCATGAGGTCATGAGAGTTCACCGTGAAGAGAGGGCCTTTCCCTCAATCTATCCTTGCTCAGAGTTCATGAATGCCGCTGGAATCCTGCAGGATTTCCAAACTCTAGTCTCTAATGCAGGATTGGAGCATTTTATTGATGGTGAACCTCCCCAATATGCTAAACTAACAATGTCTGTGGTGCAGGATTTCAGATTCAGTTGGTCCTCACCTAACCCCATAGTTCATTATAAAATCTACAATAAATCTGTGGACTTGCCCTTTGATGTTTTCTGTGCAGCGATTAGAGTACCACAGTGGGGATCGCGCGAAAAGATGAAGGAACGGCCTAGGCCATTGACGAACCTTTATGAGGAGATTTGTCAAGAAAGAAGCTTCTCAGGAAAGAGTGGTAAAATTCGAAATATTCATTTTCCATCCATTCGAGATTTTGCCCACTTTATTACCAAGTGTGTTCTTGCTAGGAAAGTTGCAAGTAAGTTATCCTCCTGTGATCTAGCTTTTATTGCTGCTGCTTTGAGAGGTGATAGGACTTACAATTTGGATGCTTTAATAGCTTTCCGTCTAGATGCTAACCGTGAGAAAGGGGGAATCTGTGGAGGTCTTATTGCTTCACGTTTGTTAGCTTTACATGGTGTAGTGCCTCATGTTTTAGATCTTCAGTTTCCAGTAGAGAGACTTGATCTTAATTCTATGATACATCATAAGTTTGTTTCTCCTCATGTTTGTTTGGATAACTTGACGTTTGAGATAACGATTTTCAAGAAATCTGCCTAAAAGATAGTGACGACTGATCGATCAGTCCAATTGCCTGCACCTCTTTTGTTTAACCTTGATCGCAGGAATGGATGGTCACTCACAGAGGGTGAGCTCGATGCATACATAGAGGAGCACCCGCAGCCCGTGCATGATGAAGAGGCGACCGAGGAGTCGGTCCAGCCCTATAACATTGCGGAGTTTCCATACCAGCAGCCTTATTATGACTATACACCATCTGCTTCATCTTCACAAGGGCCAGGCTATGACTATGTCAGTGATGACCCACCAGCATGGGGCATGTATCGGAGCTAGGATTGATCTCCACTTAGGCCAAAAGCCTAAGCTTGGGGGGAGGTACGCTGACAATTCACTCATCTACATATCATATTTTGTCGGTCCTTTGTATATCCATGTTTCGCTTTCTTTATTGTTCTCGTTCTTATTTCTTCTTTCCAAAACACAAAAAGACCAAAAATATTTCCATTGTTTCCCTTTGTTTGCCTTTTTAGCTTTCTAGCTTTGGTTTGCTTTGTTCTCTATTTTCGGTTTGATGTTTGAAAAATCCAAAAATAGTTTACTTTGTTTGCTGTTTCCTTTCGTTCTTGTTTTAAAAATCGAAACCCCAAAAATATTTGTTGTTCTTCTTTGGTTTTGTAAAGTTTGTTGCAGAGTTCATCCCACCGTGACTCCATTGGAGCTTGGTATTCACTTCATATTATTCAAGCCACACAAGTGAAAAAGCAATAATGACAACATATGACAATCCGAGATGTGGTAAGAGGCTGGTATGAACTCTTCTTGTTTTCATTTTTGTACATATACTCATCTATGTGGATATGCTTAGTCGGTTCATGTAAGGTATATGTTATTTAATGGATGCTTTGTAGTTCTTGCTCTCATATGATTAGTTCCAATTTACTAATAGTTTGTAGCATGTCATGTAGATGCTTGCTTGCATTGTTTTATTCATAATATGGTATGACATTGTGGTATCCTCCTCTGAAAGTTTCATTTGAATCGACTTGGCACATGCTCAAGCATGCACATGGCTGAAGAAAAACTCAATTAAGCCTCCATGATTTACTTTGCCTCAGAGTTCTTGTATCATTTTTATGCCTATATTAATTTTGTTTTGTCGCAAGCATGATTATGAAAGCTTTTGCTCTCTCGATTGTCGCTTCCCAGTCTTTTGCTAACCTTCACTTGTACTGAGAGGGAATACTTCTCGTGCATCCAATTACCAAAAACCAAGTCTACCAAAGAGTCCACTATAAATTCCTATGCATGGTATTTCAAAGCCATTCCAAGTAAATTTTCATGTGCTACCTTTCAAACTTTCAAATACTTCTCATTTTGTGCCACTGTTTTTAGCTCATGAGGACGTAGTGGTCGGAATTGCTATCTTCCATATTAAATTAGGGATTTCTATTTTCGTGCCCTCGGGTCCTTAGTTGTGCTCAGTTTTCCCCAGCCGCTTAGTTTTTCCTCAGTTTTGCCCAAGCCCTTGTCTGAAACCCTCACAAGGAGCTCGGACGGGAGGAATCCCGTTTAGTTGACCGTTGGTTGGTGCTGGCAAGTGGGGCCGCTGTTGGTGCCCCGTAGTGGACACGTCTCCACTTATCCAGATCATCATGGGACCCACAACTTGTCCACGTTAGCGCGCCGGACCCATAGCTTACCCCAGTGACCGTTGCAAAATGGGAGCCCGAGTCAGCCCCGCGCCCGTGCCCATGCCATTGCTTCCCCTTTATTTCCCCGCGCCCCATTGTTCTTCTTCTCCGCTAGCGGCAGCCCTTCTCCGGTAGGCGGGTGATGTCTAGTTTCTCTTCGACCTCCCGTTCTTCATGGCCGCAGTATGGACCCGTGCCTTTGACAAGATTCCCTGACTGCCCACGCCAGGAGCCTCTGAAGCGGTCGATCTGTAAGACGGACGACAACGACAACCGTGGATGTGAGTTCCTTGCATGCGAGAGCTTGCCATATAGAGAGGGGGATAAGGTTAGATCTCGCTCCAATTGCTCTGTTTTCTCTCGATTTTCTTGTTATTCCCTCAAATTTGGGATTTAGGGTTCACGTTGTTGTTTTCAGATCCTGAAGAAATGCAGGTATTTCGAGTGGATTGATGTGTATGTTCAGAGGCTTAAATTACAGGAATCAATTGGTGCTATTGGGGAGCGCAATTTGGGAGGGGGGACTTGCTGTAGAGAATGCGGCGGAGAGAGGAGCCGTTCCGATTATGCCTAATGCTCCCAATGCAGAACTGCTGGAAGTGAAGGGAGAACTGAAGAAAATGAACAAGCAGTTAAGGCAGCTGATCGAGTTGAAGAAGCAAGCTAATCTGATGGCTGGTTTTTTTTGTTGTATAATTGCGATCAGATTCTTATCATTGCTCATCAGGCGCTAGAAGTTGTTACAAGGGATCCCTTGTTACAAATCGATTATTCAGTTACATGTACTTGTAGTTGTTTTCAAATTTAGTGTGTGCATTCACCGAAATTACCAAAAAAAAAGTGTTAGGGAATATAGGAATGCTAAAGATAGTTGATAATTGTTAGAGGGGTGAAAAATAATGCATTCACCGAAATCCCACAAATATGTATGTCTCATATTTATACCAAAATTATACCACTTTTGGGATGTTTCAAATAACCAAAACTATATCCCAAACTATATTCCCTAAAAGAAAAGGAATGCTAAAGAAAGTTGATAATTGTTAGAGGGGTGATAAATAATCCATTCACCAAAATCCCCCAAATATGCCAAATATGTATGTCTCATGTTTCTACCAAAATTATACCACTTTTGGGCCGTTTCAAATTACCAAAACTATATTCCCTAAAAGAAAAGGAATGCTAAAGAAAGTTGATAATTGTTAGAGGGGTGATAAATAATCCATTCACCGAAATCCCCCAAATATGCCAAATATGTATGTCTCATGTTTCTACCAAAATTATACCACTTTTGGGCCGTTTCAAATTACCAAAACTATATTCCCTAAAAGAAAAGGAATGCTAAAGATAGTTGATAATTGTTAGAGGGGTGATAAATAATCCATTCACCGAAATCCCTCAAATATGTATGCCTCATGTTTATACCAAAATTATACCACAAACTATATTCCCTAAAAGAAAAGGAATGCTAAAGAGAGTTGATAATTGTTAGAGGGGTGACAAATAATGCATTCAATGAAATCCGTAAATACGTATGTCTCTTGTTTATACCAATGTTATACCACTTTTTAGTTTAACATTTTTAGATCGTGGAAAATACTGCATAAATAGAGGGAATATAGTTTCGTGATAAACTCGTTATTGCACATAAATAGAGGGGTGGCACTGTCCACCAACAGAGAGAGAGAGGGGTGGCCACAAAGAGAGGGAGAGGGGTGGCCACGAAGAGACGGAGAGGGGTATACTGCCCGTTAGATCAGTGGATCAACGGTTGGTGGAGTCGATCCGTGTGACAACGGCTCAACCAATCAGGATAAGTTTAGGCTTCTGTGAGCATTTATGACAATACTTGAGGGCAAAACTGAGTAGTACTAAGAAACCAAGGGCACGTAAATAGTAAATAGACTAAGGGATTCAAACAAAAGAATTACAAAATGAAAAATGTGTGTTTTGTACAATATAATTCATATTGGGCTACATCAAATTATTTGCAATTCAAATATACATGAGTGTGACAATTATGGCCTCATTTAGACAAACTATGTTTTGGGGAAGATGTTTTGCAAAGGGGTTTGAGTGGAAAACCATGCATCTTCATAGCTACTAGTGATTCTGAGAAGTGGCAATTTGTGGTAAAACTTGATTTATCTATGTTTGTTAAGGTTTCCTAGGTGGCAGGTTGCGTAGGAAGACTCCATGAGTAGGTGCCACTATGTTTTTATTTTTTTAGATTTTTTTTGCGCATGAAATGACTCAATTAGCTATGTTAATCTCATTTATTGACTCTCTGTTGACCAGCTACTTGAGGGTAGAACTGAGTATATTGCACTTGCCAGTCTAAGTACTCGAGGGGAAAACTGAGTACAGATAAATTTTTTGTATAAGGCCCGAGGTTATAACTGAGTACACCAAACGTCCCAGGGTTAGCCTCGTGTCGCGGTGCACGCTGCAGCCGTGCATAGCGGACGCGTGTTCCGGTACACGCCACCTTCGTCTTTATAGAGCCCCTCTTTCTCTCCCTCGACGCTCGCCCACTCTCTCATTCTCACTGCAACCGCCTCTCCTGTCCCATCATTTTCTCCACAACCGAAGAAAAAACCCCAAAGAAAACCGCCGGCGATGGAGAAGAATGAGATGCCCATTGTCGGTGCTTCCAACGTAGCCGCTGGCGCATCAGCCGCCGCCCCCGTCCAGGCCCCCGTCGCTGCTTCCGACGTAGCCGCCGGCGCATCGGCCGCTGCCCCCATCCAGGCCCCCGTCGCTTGGGACCCGTACGAACCAGTATCGTACGTCACATCGGAGAACCTCTACGACACCAGCATCATCGACGATGAGCCAGAGGTAACCCTTTGTTCCCTTGTTCTTATCCCATTTCAATCCTTTTGTGTTAGATCTAGCGTTATTAGGGTTCGTCTGTTCCTAGTTCAATCCTTTTGTGCTAGATCTTGCGTTATTAGGGTTCGTCTATTCCTAGTTCAATCCTTTTGTGTTAGATCTTGCATTATTAGGGTTTGTCTGTTCCTAGTTCTAGATCTTGCGTTATTAGTGTTTGTGATTTGTTTTTGTTTAAGATTCAGTTAACTTATGTGAGTAATCAATCCCATCCAGTTAATTTGTGCCGATGATGATGAATATTTGGGAACAAATTAATTCAGGGTTTGGTTAGTGAACAATTGGTGTGTACAAATTTGTTGTGCATGATCTTTGGTTCAGTAACTCAAATCCTGGATATAAGTGTGTCCAATGTAACTGAGGCTACCTCTTTTTTTTCGTACCCATATTATCATGCATGATCTTTTGTTCACTCTCTGTTCCATCATCGTTGCAATTGACTCCGTATTTTTTGCACGATCTTTGGTGCTACGTGACAGGTGCAGAGCAGCGACGTCGACAACGACGACGAGTCCTTCCACACCAAGACTCGTCACGTCCTCAGGAGGCTGCAGTCCGGCCATTACGATGGCCACTTTGCTCGAGGCGTTTACAGGTGCCCCTTCTGCAACAGGAAGCTCCGCGCCACCGACTTCAACTGCCTGGTGAACCATGCTGAATCCATTGGCAGAGGCGGCGCTAGAGTTGGAATGACCGTGAACGTGCATGCGTTCATGGCCCAACACAAAGCACTTGGGATTCACCTGCGCATCCTCCAAGCAGCTTAAATTCATGTAAAATGTAGCTTATGTTGGATCTATCGGTAGTACTGTTGGATCTGTCGTGAATATATCTATGCTATGTTGGCTGCTGTATGCAGCTTATCCTATATTTTCTCTGGATTTGTGTCCTAGATTTCCTACCTGATTGGGTAAAAACGAAGGCATAAAGAAATGAATGGCGTTAAAAAACAGAAGGAGAATCTACTCTAGATTTGCTACCAATTTGGGCAATCAAGAATGAATGAGATCGAGCGAGAGAGAGGAAAAAGGTGCATCGAAAACTGCTAATCTGGGCGAAAGAGATAGAAACCACTCGTGCCCACGTCCTAGACCCACACGGCTCCACACGCTATGGCCCCACACGCTATGGCCCCCGCTCTGCTTGTATGACCAAACACGGTCTCGTCCTGTCCCACATGGTCCCTTTCTACCAGCCCCACATGACGCGGCCCCACACGACGTGGCCCCACTCGTCAGCATGGAACGGTCAACTGAACGGGATTCCTCCCGTCCGAGCTCCTTGTGAGGGTTTCAGACAAGGGCTTGGGGAAAACTGAGGAAAAACTAAGGAGCTGGGGAAAACTGAGTACAATTAAGGACCCGAGGGCACGAAAATAGAAATCCCATTAAATTAAGTACCCCTCGACTAGGCAGCTTCATCTGCTCGTCATTAATTTTGCAAGGGAGCTGGTCAGACCATTGTAATCTAATTTAAACAAAGAAAGAAAGAAAAAAGGCACTCCTCCATGGTATGTGAAAGTTAGTGGGCACCCGATGGAATCGGTTAGCCATGGTTTGAGAAACGAAAAAAGTTGGGGAGGAGTGCCTGATACGACTCCAACGTATCTATAATTTTTGATGCTCCATGCTTGTTTATACACCATTTGCCTACTGTTTTATTACACTTCGTGGCACTTTTATGCATTTTCCAGAACTAACCTATTAACAAGTCGCCACAGTGCCAGTTCCCCATTTTCTGCTGTTTTTGTGTTTCAGAAGTGATACACAGGAAATATTCTCGGAATTGGACGAAACTAGTTCCTGAAGTCTTATTTTTCCCGGAAGCTTCCAGAGATCCGAAGAGGAGTTGGAGGGGGGCCACGAGGGCCCCACACACCAGGGCAGCGCGGCCAGGGGCCTGGCCGCGCCCCCTATGTGTGAGAGCCCCTCGGGCCACCTCTGACGATGCCCCTTCGCCTATAAAGACCCCCTGACGGAAAAAACCTAAGTACCCGGTCAATTTTCCAGAACACATCGCGATCCGCCGCCGCCGTCGACCCGAAGATCGGGAGGGTCCAGAAGCTCTTCCCGGCACCCTGCCGGAGAGGGGAATTGCCACCGGAGGTCTTCTTCATCGCCATGCTTGCCTCCGGAGCGATGAGTGAGTAGTCTATCTTGGACTATGGGTCCATAGCAGTAGCTAGATGGTTGTCTCCTCCTCCATGTGCTTCATGTTTAGATCTCATGAGCTGCCCTACATGATTGAGATCACCGTTATGTAATTCTACATGTTTGGTTTGTTGGGATCTGATGAATATTGGTGTTATGATTGAGTTGCTATACTGAAATATATCTTTTGTTATCTCTATGTTGTTTATGATCTTGCATGCTCTCCGTTGTTAGTAGCTATCTTGGCTGAGTAGTTGCTAGTGACTCCAAGAGGGGGTATTTATGCTCGATAGTGGGTTCATGCCTCTATTTAATCTGGGGGAGTGACAGAAACCTCTAAGGTTGTAGATGTGTTGTTGCTACTAGGGAGAAAACAACATTCATATGCTCAAGGGCATATGCTTTGTTTACATTACACACTTTGCTTAATGCAATTATCTATTGTTTGCAACTTAATACTTGTGGAGTTCTCGGATTGATTCGCCACAAGTGGATTATTAGTCATAGATGCAGTTGGATGGCGGTCTATGTATTTTGTTGTAATGCCCAGAGTAAATCGCATAGTGATCTTCTTGACATATCACGTTTATCTTTATTCTATCAATTGCCCAACTGTAATTTGTTTACCCAGCATGTGTTATTTATCTTATGGAGAGACACCACTAGTGAACTGTGGATCCCGGTCCTATTTCCATCATATTGCTATCACCTGTTTACTTTACTCGCACTGTTTACTTTACTCGCATACTTCTACTGTTTTCCACTCGATACGCTCATACCCTTTGTTTCAAGCAAACCGGTGAGATTGACAACCTCATCGCAAGTTGGGAACAAAGTATTTGGTTGTGTTGTGTGCAGGTTCCGTGTTGCAGCTAGCAAGCAAAGCTTGGACGAGGCGCCATATATAAATTGTCCGAAGCTGTTACAAGCTAGCAAGCATCACCTACAGTCGTATTGCCCGCTCTTCTCCTGATCGACATAACCTTGGTTTCTTAACTGAGGGAAAATCTTGCTGCTATATTCATCACACCTTCCTCTTGGGGTTCCTAACGGGCTGGTTATTTACCACGCATCAAGCACAGTTTTCTGGCGCCGTTGCCGGGGAAGAGTGGAAGACCTCTGCAAGGGGAGTTTTTCGCACACACATCCTTTACTTTGTTTTATAGTTTTGCTTTATTTTATTTTTACTTGCATCGTTTTATATCAAAAACCCAAAAAAAAATTAGAATCCTTGGTAGTTGTTATTTCTTTACTTTTAGTTCATCATGTTGATCCCTAAGTACGTTCTGGAGGACCTCTCAGTAGGTAGTGGTTCTATTATTGGAAAAAGTAACATTGAGGAGTTCTTTAATCACATTAGTATGCATAAGGAAGTTGAGGAAAAATCTTTGGTTGACCTAGCTCCTAGTATTGAAGTTGCTTCTGCTTATTTAATTCACATGTTATAAACTAGGTTTGCTAGTCTTAATCCTTTTATGCAATACATGTTCCTTAAGCTTCATGAAATTGAAGATCCTGAAAAGAAAGCTTTTATTTTGGAAGCTTTGCGCCTAGAATTTAAAGATGTCGTTATTGAAGCTAGAAAAGTTCTTAAACGTTTTAATAAACTCGGTTCACCTATAAAGGTTATTAGTACAAACGATGAAGGAGCCGAAATACCTATACCTAGCAAGCTCTTGGGATTGTGTGAAGCTTTCGAAAATAATTTTGACTGGATCTGTCCCCAAAATCTTTTTAGTGATTTGAGTGAACCAAAGCGTGATCACAAAGGGTTTTCTAAAACTTATGTGGATGAAATACAATGCATTATTGGCAAACTTCTGCAGTTGATCTTAATGCCCCTTCTGATGTTACTTGATTCGCAATTTTCTGCGCCTAGCTCAAAGGCGTTAAAGAAAAGCACTCTTGGGAGATAACCCAATGTTTTATTTTCAGTACTTTTTCTTTTATTTGAGTCTTGGAAGTCATTACTACTGTAATGACCGCTCCTTATCCTTTTTATTTTGTTGTTGTGCCAAGAGAAGCCTCTAATTCGAGTGAGGTAAAGATTTGGGGATGTTGTTGTCCTGAAACTGTTTTTGGTGCTGCACCGTAAAAATTCGTATAAATTATCTATATATCTTTTGGACCTGTGATTTCTTGTGCATATGCCCCAGGTTATATCCAAACTTTTGTTAGTTGAACACTTTTTGATTTGAGCAACAGAAAACCCCTCAAAAATTCGACCTTTGTTAGTTGTTCTGTTTTGACAGATTTCTGCCACTATTCGTTTTTGCCGCTTTATCGCTTTCTTTTGAGTTCTTTTGATCACAGAACTTTTGGGGAAGTTTCTACAGTAGTATATGCTATATATGTGGTGGTTTTGGGTTGAAACCTGAAGCAAAAAGAGGTTGATTATATGTTATGCTTGCACTAATGTTGCTAATAGATTTGTGTTTAGTTTTGTATGAAGGAAGTTTTCAAGTGTAGGGATTGGAGAATGATGAGATGAGTTGAAGAATGGACAAAAGCTCAAGCTTGGGGATGCCCATGCATCACCCCAAGAAATATCCAAGAAGTACAAGCGTCAAAGCTTGGGGATGCCCCCGAGGCACCCCTTCTTCATCGGCAAAAATCAGGTCACCTTTCAAGACACTATATTTTTATTGCATCATGCACTATGTGTTTTTCTTGGAGCGTCAGTTGTTTTAGTTTTCTTAGTTAGTTTTGTTTTGTTTGCTGTAATAAATGGTTGGACCCCAACAAATTTCTTTTGGAGGAGATGTACTCGTTTTCATTTGCCAGGAACACTCAGTTTTTCACTCTTATCGTTCACCGAGTGTTCTTCTTTTTCTGCTACTGCTTTTGGTTTTCGTTTTCACCTTGATTTGCGTTCAGACCTTGTCATATCTCTTCATCAAGGTGTATTTTTGCCTCTGATCTTTATTGGTTTTCATCAAAAGAGGTGTTATAAAAATTTCAAATGGTGTTGGAAAAGAGAAAAAGCTTTGTGCAAAATAGTGGTACAAGAAGGAGCTTGTGTAGACTGCGGCTTAGGCTTTTTCATGTCATGCTTGATGTCTTTTTGATAGTATGCTTAGTGGTTTTGCTGTAGCATGACTTGTCCCAAATAACTGAGATTGCTTAATGAGCCTTTAAAAAAATCATGCGTTGTTTTTATTGTTTGGAAGCATTATTTTGGTTTTCTCCTTGATGCTTTATTTGGGTTGACTTGGCGCATGCTCACACATGTTAGACTCTTACAAAGTCGCCAATAGCCTTCATGATCATTTAGTTTTTGACTTTTGATGACATCTTATGCTTCTTTTAATGTCGCTTTGTCGCTTTGCATGATTATGGCCATTATTGCTCTCTTAGTTGGTCGCTCCCAGTCTTTTGCTAGCACTCGCCTTGTACTGAGTATGAGCTCTACTCGTGCATCCAACTCCTAAAAACCAATTTTTCCAAAGTGTCCACCATACATACCTACTAGCAATTTGCTATTCCAAGTAAATTTGACTTGCTTTTATCTTCTCTTCAAATTAAACTCTTACCAGTGTTATGCGAAAATTGGTCAGTAAAGCTCTCACGAACCGGAAGGCACACTTTACTTTTTCCTGTTCTTAAAAATTTGACATTGTGGTCTCTTATGTTGAGTTGTTATGCTTGGAAGTTGTAAGTTGGATACTAGACCATCCATGCTGTCATGGGGCAAGCTTTCAACATTGCACTTCTTATTTGAGTTGATATCGTGATCTTTTGTTTATGGATGCCCGCGGTGTCAAATGAATTGGGAATCTTGTGGGGATCATGGAGTTTGTATATGTGTTAGGGAAACGCCTGGGCCGCCAATCTAAGCCATGCATAATTCATGGTGGAAATTTGCAGCATGCCCATAGTGGACATTCGACGACGCATCTCAAAATAAAAAGCTAAACAAATGGCAAATAAAAGAGATGTCGAGGTGTTCATTGTCTGCTTGTCCTGTCATTTTGATGTGGGCTTGTTCCATGTCATCGGGCACGGAGGTACCCCATTGGCGGTTCTCGATGATACATATATACTTACAATGACAAGAGCCTTGCTTGGGACTCTAAGTTGAGTAGCATGAGGTTTGGGTACTCGTATTCACGGGACATGAGGTTTTCGACTTATGATTTGTCAAGCATATGCATCATAATTGTTCTCGCATTAACTTTAACCATTCAAGATGCTTATGATGGGGGCAATGAGAGCTCAAAGCCGGTAAGTAACATAATTTTTGAAGGTTATAAATCTTGCAATCACTGCTTCCCTCTGCGAAGGGTCTTTCTTCTACTTTTATGTTGAGTCACCACCTTCTTTCTTTATGCACCATAAGAGAGCAAAGTTGTCATTCTTAGTATAATGTGCATTGTCCCAAAGTTTTCATTGATTGATTCATATTATTGGTTTCACTTGTTCTCAAATTATTTATCTAGTCGCCCTTTTAAACTTGAAGGTGTCCTATACATTTATGTTTTGCTCTCTTTGAAGGACAAGCTGAAAACCATTTGTATGTTTTCCTTATGATTTGAACACACGTTTGACTTTCATTGTTTCATTTTCATGATCTTTTGTTTGTGTTCATTTTCATGTTTACAACATGGTTGCTAAGTTTCTATTGTCAAGATTATATCTACATGCCCATGTTTTAAGTTCTTATGATCCCAGCTCACAAATGCTTACATATATAATCAAGATTGTGTAGGTGCATGTCACCTCAAAAATTATTCTTTTGTTATCACTTACCTACTCGAGGACGAGCAGGAGTTAAGCTTGGGGATGCTTGATACGTCTCCAACGTATCTATAATTTTTGATGCTCCATGCTTGTTTATACACCATTTGCCTACTGTTTTGTTACACTTCGTGGCACTTTTATGCATTTTCTGGAACTAACCTATTAACAAGTCGCCACAGTGCCAGTTCCCCGTTTTCTGCTGTTTTTGTGTTTCAGAAGTGATACACAGGAAATATTCTCGGAATTGGACGAAACAAGTTCCTGAAATCTTATTTTTCCCGGAAGCTTCCAGAGATCCAAAGAGGAGTTGGAGGGGGGCCACGAGGGCCCCACACACCAGGGCGGCGCGGCCAGGGGCCTGGCCGCGCCCCCTATGTGTGAGAGCCCCTCGGGCCACCTCTGACGATGCCCCTTCGCCTATAAAGACCCCCCGACGGAAAAAATCTAAGTACCCGATCAATTTTCCAGAACACATCGCGATCCGCCGCCGCCGTCGACCCGAAGATCGGGAGGGTCCAGAAGCTCTTCCCGGCACCCTGCCGGAGAGGGGAATCGCCACCGGAGGTCTTCTTCATCGCCATGCTTGCCTCCGGAGCGATGAGTGAGTAGTCTACCTTGGACTATGGGTTCATAGAAGTAGCTAGATGGTTGTCTCCTCCTCCATGTGCTTCATGTTTAGATCTCATGAGCTGCCCTACATGATTGAGATCACCGTTATGTAATTCTACATGTTTGGTTTGTTGGGATCCGATGAATATTGGTGTTATGATTGAGTTGCTATACTGAAATATATCTTTTGTTATCTCTATGTTGTTTATGATCTTGCATGCTCTCCGTTGTTAGTAGCTATCTTGGCCGAGTAGTTGCTAGTGACTCCAAGAGGGGGTATTTATGCTCGATAGTGGGTTCATGCCTCTATTTAATCTGGGGGAGTGACAGAAACCTCTAAGGTTGTAGATGTGCTGTTGCTACTAGGGATAAAACAACATTCATATGCTCAAGGGCATATGCTTTGTTTACATTACACACTTTGCTTAATGCAATTATCTGTTGTTCGCAACTTAATACTTGTGGAGTTCTCGGATTGATTCGCCACAAGTGGATTATTAGTCATAGATGCAGTTGGATGGCGGTCTATGTATTTTGTTGTAATGCCCAGAGTAAATCGCATAGTGATCTTCTTGACATATCACGTTTATCTTTATTCCATCAATTGCCCAACTGTAATTTGTTTACCCAGCATGTGTTATTTATCTTATGGAGAGACACCACTAGTGAACTATGGATCCCGGTCCTATTTCCATCATATTGCTATCACCTGTTTACTTTACTCGCACTGTTTACTTTACTCGCATACTTCTACTGTTTTCCACTCGATACGCTCATACCCTTTGTTTCAAGCAAACCGGTGAGATTGACAACCTCATCGCAAGTTGGGAACAAAGTATTTGGTTGTGTTGTGTGCAGGTTCCGCGTTGCAGCTAGCAAGCAAAGCTTGGACGAGGCGCCATATATAAATTGTCCGAAGCTATCGCAAGCTAGCAAGCATCACCTACAGTCGTATTGCCCGCTCTTCTCCTGATCGACATAACCTTGGTTTCTTAACTGAGGGAAAATCTTGCTGCTATATTCATCACACCTTCCTCTTGGGGTTCCCAACGGGCTGGTTATTTACAACGCATCAGTGCCAAAGCTTTATAAAAGAGCACCAATGTGCCAAATTTTCAAAGAACTCGGAACCGCTCTCACTTGTTTATTATGGAAGATAGCAAGTCCCCATTGCCAGTCGTTGACATAAAACAACCACCTCTCAAAATAAATTTTTATCTCTGTTTTACAAATGAAAAGCTATAGCACATGTTAAATCACTGCTTCCCTCTGCGAAGGGCCTTATTTCTACTTTTATGTTGAGTCTTCATCTTCTAACTTTAAAGCACCTTCTTGAGAGCATAGATGTTATTCTTAGTGTAATGTGCTTGTCCCAGAACACGGTTAATTGTGGTATAACTTTGATGCTTGTATCTTTGATATTTTTACTTCTAGTCTTCCCTTGGACTTCAGAGGTGCCTCAGCATTTATGTTTTGCTCCACGAATAAAGGCAAGTGGGATACCACTCTTTCATATCATTTATGAGCATTACAATCTTGCAACTTCTTATGTTTCATGATTACTTGTTATTAGTATATTGGCACTCTTTCATAGCTTGATCGACTATGAAGTAACATTAGTTGCATATTTCTTATTATGAATTGCCTGAGTACTTGATCATATAGTTAGAATATGTACATCTTATGAAGAAAATGTGTTCGTGAAAGTTTCTTTTATCGCTCTCAGTTGTTAACTGAATTGCTTGAGGACAAGCAAATAGCTAAGCTTGGGGGAGTTGATACGTCCAAAATGTATCTACTTTACTGAACACTTTTGCTGTTGTTTCTCCTCTAATTTGTGTGTTTTGAATGCAACTAACACGGACTAACGTTGTTTTCAGCAGAATTGCTCTGGTGTCTCATTTTTGTGCAGAAATCCGACTTTCAGGAAAAATCCCAGAAAATATTGCAAAAATCCTATTTTACCAGAAGACCCACAGAGCCAGAAGAGGAGACGAAGAGAGGCAGGGAGCTGGGCTCACCACCAGGGGGCGCGGCCCAGCCCTGGCCGCGCCCACCTGTGGTGAGGCCGCCTCGGCCATCACCTCGACCCCTCCTTCCGCCTATATATACCCTCTGACCTGAAAGGAGCGGGGGTTCGGCGTTTTTCCCAGATAGACTTCTGCTGCGCCGCCACCATCAGAAACCGCGATTCGGAACCAGAAACTCTGTTCTGGCACCCTGCCGGGATGGGGATTTGGAGGAGATCTTCATCACCATCATCACCGACGTCTCTCCATCAACCATCCATGACTCCCCCATCCATGCGTGAGTAATTCCCGCTGTAGGCGAAGGGGATGGCAAGGATTGGATGAGATTGTTCATGTAATTTGCTATGAGATTGTTAGGGCATAGTGCCTAGAATCTTCTATTAGTGCTTATGACATTGTTGCAACTTGTTGTGCTTAATGCTTGTCACTTTGAGCCCGAGTGTCATGATCTCAGATCTGAACTTGTTATTGTGTTATGATGATACTTGTTATTTATGATCTTACCTGCAAGTTGTATACACATATTGTTGTCCAGAACCCGAGGCCCCAAAGTGACAGAAATTGGGATAACCGGAGGGGATGGCTATGATGTGAGGATCATATGTGTTCACCGAGTGTTAATGCTTTGCTCCGGTACTTTATTAAAAGGAGTACCTTAATTACCAGTAGTTTCCCTTGAGGCCCTGCTGCAACAGGCTGGTAGGACAAAAGATGTCGTGCAAGTTTCTCATTGCGAGCACGTACGACTATATACGGAACACATGCCTATGATTGTTTAGTACTAGGATGCTTTATCATTATTTATCTGCAATTGCCCATGTCTCACTGATTTCATGAATTATCTTATCCATGCAACGCCCGTACATCCATCCCTATGAATACAGTATTTTATCCTACTGTTTACTGTTGCTACTATTACCGCTTTTATTTTACTATTGTTGTTACTATTTTGCTACTATCACCACTATAAAACTGTTGCTACTGATAAACCACTGCGAGCAAGTCTGTTTCCAGGTGCAGCTGAATTGACAACTCATCTGTTAAGGCTTATAAATATTCTTTGGCTCCCCTTGTGTCGAATCAATAAATTTGGGTTTTACTTCCCTCGAAGACTGTTGCGATCCCCTATACTTGTGGGTCATCACCGAGGTGTTCATTGTCTGTTTGTCTTGTCATTTTGATGTGGGACAGTTTCCATATCATCGGGCAGGAGGTACCCCGTTGGCATTCTCAATGATACATGTATGCTTACAATGACAAGAACTTACTTGGGACCTAAGTCGATTAGCATTGTTTAAGTACTCGTATTCAAGGAACATGAGATTTTCAACTTATGACTTGTCAAGCATATATCTCATATTTGTACTCTCATTAACCTTTACCACTCAAGATGCCTATGATAGGGGCAATGAGAGCTCAAAGCTAATAAGTACCATAATTTTTGAAGGTTTATAAAACTTGCAATCACTACTTCCCTCTGTGAAGGGCTTTTCTTTTACTTTTATGTTGAGTCTTCATATTCTACCTTTATGCGCCAATTAAGAGAGCATAGTTGTTATTCTGAGTATAATGTGCATGGTCCCAAAATTTATTATTGATTGATTCATGATTATGGTATTGCGTGTTCTCAAATTACTTGTATCTAGTCACCCTCTTGAACTTTGAAGGTGTCCTATGCATTTATGTTTTGCTACTCCATAAGGGACAAGCTGAATACCACTTTGCTATGTTTTCTATATGCTCAAAACAAACAATTGACTTTCAATGCATTATTACTCATGATCTTTTGTTTGTGTTACTTTTCATGTTGTAACATGGTTGCGAAGTTCTATGGTTAGAATTATATCTCTTATGCCCATGTTTAGAGTACTTTGATCTCAGCATGCAATGCTTTACTTTAAGTTGATCAAGATTGTGTTGGTGCATGTCACCTTAAAAATTATTATTTTGTTATCACTTACCTACTCGAGGACGAGCAGGAGTTAAGCTTGGGGATGCTTGATACGTCGCAAACGTATCTATAATTTTTGATGCTCCATGCTTATTTTACACCAATTGCTTTGTGTTTTGTTTACACTTCGTGGCATTTTTATGTATTTTCTGGAACTAACCTATTAACGAGATGCCACAGTGCCAGTTCCTGTTTTCTGCTATTTTTGTGTGTGAGAAAAGTTACACAGGAAATATTCTCGGAATTGGACAAAACAAAAGCCGAAGTTCCTATTTACCTGAAAGGAAGACGGAGTCCAGAGGAGAGACAGATCCGGACCAGGAGGCAGCCGCACCATAGGGTGGCGCGGGCCATCCCCTGGCTGCACCACTAGGTGGTGTGGGCCCCTGGTTCACCCCCTAACATCGCCCTTCCGCCTATAAATTCCTTCGTCGGGAAAACCCTAAGGAGACGAACACTTTTCCACGAAACATACTGCAAGCTGCCGGCATCATCGTCCCGAGATCGGGAGGGTCCAGAAGCTCTTCCCAGCACCCTGCCGGAGAGGGGAATCATCATCGGGGGCCTTCTTCATCACCATGCCAGCCTCCGGAGTGACGCGTGAGTAGTCTACATTGGACTATGGGTCCATAGCAGTAGCTAGATGGTTGTCTTCTCCTCCATGTGCTTCATGTCTAGATCTTGTGAGCTGCCTATCATGATCAAGATCATCGTTATGTAATTCTACATGTTGTGTTTGTTGCGATCCAATGAATATTGAGTACTATGTCAAGTTGATTATTGATTTATCATGTCTATGTTATTTATGATCTTGCATGCTCTCCGTTGCTAGTAGATATCTTGGCCGAGTAGATGCTAGTGACTCCAAGAGGGAGTATTTATGCTCGATAGTGGGTTCATGCCTCTAGTAATCTAGGAGAGTGACAATAACTTCTAAGGTTGTAGATGTGCTGTTGCTACTAGGGATAAAACAACAATCTTTTGTTCAAGGACATTTGTATTTTTTGCATTACACACTTTGCTTAAGGCGATAATCCGTTGCTTGCAACTTAATACCCAAGGGTTGTTCGGATGATATCTTGCGGGTGAATTATTAGTCATAGATGCAGTTGGATTACGGTCTATGTATTATGTTGTAATGCCCAAGTGAATCTCATGGTGATCTTCATGACATGTACATGCATTGCTATGCATTCTTTATTTTGTCAATTGCCCAACTGTAATTTGTTTACCCAGCATGTTATTTATCTTTATGGAGAGACACATCTAGTGAACTGTGGACCCTGGTCCATTGTTTTATATATATATTACCATCTACTGCAAGCACCATTTACTTTCTGCGAGCATTATTTACTTACTGCAAACAAATATCTTTTTCCACACGATACGTTTAATCCTTTGTTTTCAGCAAACAAGTGAGATTGACAACCTCACTGCAAGTTGGGGCAAAGTATCTTGGTTGTGTTGTGTGCAGGTTCCACGTTGCTGCTGGCGCCGGTAGTGCGCCCTGCCAAAAGCCAGTTAGCAACAACCTTCAGAAGTTATTTCTTTCTCCTACTGGTCGATTAAACTTTGGTTTCATAACTGAGGGAAAACTTACTGCTGTGCTCATCACACCTTCCTCTTGGGGTTCCTAACTGGTCCATCAACACCGCACCATCACACCATGCCCCCTCTCCTGAAACCCTAGCCAACCACCGCCTTGACCACCGCCACCACCGCGCCACCGCTGACCGCCTCCCTACGGCCTTCACCGCTACTGGAGCTCCGCCGCTGCTGGCCACCCTCATCGAAGTATCCTTGACGTTGTCGATATCTCTCTCTCGTGTCGAGTGTTGCCCGTCTTCTACCCTGATTCTATCGGTGACGCGGAAGCGTTGCCGGATCTTCACCAACATATTCTGCATAGTCCTTGTGCTTGATCACACGTTCGATGCGGTGACGCCAAGCTTGTACGTGTCGATACCATCAGAGGTGTTGCATGTGCGACACTAGATTGTGGAAGCCTGAGAAGGATAATACATCTTATCGCGACTAACTAAGGTTAGTTGCGAGAATCGACTCGCGACTACATCAACCTCATCATCGACAAACTTCTGCTAGCTCGATCTTTGAGGGTACGTGATCTGTGGCCTCCTCCTTGCTAGCTTGATCTTGGTTTAAGCGCTAGAATTTTTGTTTTGCATAGCACAATCCCCAACATGATGTCCATGACCATTCCGACCACAACCATTTTGGCCTTGTGGGCCACCTCTAGCTTCTCTCGGTGGCATAGCTCTAAGCAATTCAAAAACTACCAAGAATAAGACATACAAGAATACAAATAATCGTCATAAATGTAATGCAATGCATGACCCAAAACCCGTCCTATTGTGCACCTATTTGTTAAGCTTTTAGTTGTTAAACCTAAGTTGTGTGTTTAGTCTTTTTTTGTAGAAAGGGAATGCTTTAATTGTTTAATCATGCTTACATATTTTAAAGTATCCTATTTTACTAATAAACTACTATAGATATCTAAAGCCTGGGCTCTAAATACTAACTGTAAACACCCGAGTATCAACCATACCAGGAATGTTACCATAGTACAATGAAACTTAGCAAGTCCTAAGATTTATTAGAATTTTTGCCAGAATATCTCTTGTATATATGAGCATCCACGACATCATTTAATAATAATAAGGTAACATCAACACTATAGCTTAACTCTAACAACCATTCCATTCGTAGAATCTCAAAAGCCTCAAGACAAGATTTATATCATCTCGACAAAGTAACATAGAAAAACAACTAATTGGGAACAACCAGTAGGAAAAAAAATATAAGCGTCCACTAAGAATTATATGAAAGTTTGTGATGTGCAAATATATGTAGGTTTGCTACTCCGATCTCCCATGCATGCAAAATTATTCAGTAACTAAAACCAAAAGAAACACAAAAGTGAGTATATCAATACTCAGCAAGTACAATATGAAACCACTAGAACAACAATCAGTCAACAACGTTCAAACTTCACTCCAAAATAGAAAACTTGTTGAAGACGAGTGGTTTTCCGCACATGTGACAGGATTTAATCATCATGTGATGGCGTGTGTTGGCTCGAATTTACCAGCGTGTTGACTCAAAATTACCAACCTAGCACAGTGTTGGCTCGAAATTACCAACCTGCACTTGAAAGTATAGAAGAAACCTATAAATCAAAGGTACACCACATGGAGAACCAATCAATCCAGGAACACATCCAGCAACACAATCAAGCACAAAGATATGTGGTTCATCATGCACTTTCCTTAAACATGCGTTCGAATTCGAGAACTATTGCTGCCACACGAAGCTTCGAAACCTAGAACTACACGAGCTCGACGATGTGAATGACCACATGTTCCCTTCAGATGATTGATGTGAGGGGTAAAAACGGCTAGTGGCGGCGTACCTTGACGAGTCTCCGACTGCAGGCGACAAGGCAAGAACCCTAGGCGGCAGCAACTAGTTGCATTGGGGCATATTCTGGAGAGTGGGTGACGAGAGTATTGTGGTGGGATTTTTATTCGCTTTTTTCCTTTATCCTTATCCAAACCAGAGATGGTTATGTTTCCTTTTTCTTCTATTCCTGAATTTGTGAAATTTTTAGAATTGAATTGCCTCTCCAAAGTTGATCCAAGCTCCAAATAAAATAAATAGGTAATCATTTTTTTCAACGTGAGAAGACAGATTCAACTAGTTACTCTGATTTTGTAGATGACCAAAACTTTATAAAATTCAACTTCTGTTCAACCCTCATGTGTTATACAAACATCCTTATAAAATAAATTATGGGTATTACAATATTACAATAGTTTTGCCTCAGAAATGGAGTACATGTGACATCAAGTATCTCCATATTCAGCGGATAGTTTAGTCTGAGGAATAGAGTGTGTGCACTAAGGTTGTTAACTTGCCTCCAGAGGAAGTAGCCTTGTCCAGCCGAGCTGGGATCCTTCTCAAAGACGTGGATGTGAGAGTCAGAAGTACTCTCTAGCCTCTAGACTTGTGCAACATGTTTAAAGCATTGTTACCACCTCTTGAAAGAGAGGAAAGCCTGCCATAAAAGCCACAACGATATAAAAAAATATTATTCATCATCATAGGAACCTCATTTCCTCAACACATCCACCATACCTGCATAAAGTTTGCTTCAGGTTTCATCTGCATGTTGATTGAGTATTTGATGGTTCTGAAAACAACCAACTTTATCCATGTTTAAAACCTGATATGAGTCAAGTTATCAATGAAATTTCTTTCTCACCTTGCTACTAATGACTAACTATTGCAAAGATGTGCAAATCCTTTATTTCATTTTTCCTTTTGAAGATTTGGACACTTTATGGGTAGAAGTAAGGCTAATAATGAAGATTTACAAGTTGCCAATTTTTCTAAGTCAAAGAGGCCACGAAGACATGGATAAGAAGCTTGAACGTGGACTGGTATGGGAAGAGCATGCATGTACGGTGAGCCTTTCTTGGGTCAAACCAAGAACATAGACACGTGCGGAGAGAGATGGATGATCCCCAGGCGAAGCAAATGCGTGTGTCACTGTCAAAGTACGCGATGCAACGGATCGATCGAACCAGCCGGTCCTGAATTTCTACAGGAAGCATCGGCCCGTCCTTGATATATTTGCTCTTGATTGATGATGTTCGTTAAATACGCCGTACGCGCGCGCGTGCGCACATGAATACCGCACGCGACGCGATCGGTCGACGGAAGGACGGTGTGTAGATTTGATCCGCCGTACTGCGTGTGGATCGTTTACCAAGCGACAACTAGCTCTGCTCAACTGGTTGGAAAAGTGGACGTATAAATCTAGTATCTGAGTTAAAAAAATTATGGATACGAGTTTAGGTTCCTATTTATATTTGAGGACTCATGCAATTTATTTTGAGGACCAGGTTTTTTGTTTATTCGAGATTAAAAATTATAGTATTCATGCTTAATGGTTGTGTGCATCTCGCCTTAGTTGCATGAAATGCCCTTCTTCAACGATTGGCTACTGTTCAACTTTCGCCTGGGACATCCGCAGTGCACCACATATTCAGCGCTACGGGTAGCTATGTACCTATAGCTGTTTTCCTAGCAGTGACGAATTTAGATGGAATCTACTTAAGAATGGTGAATTCTCTATAGACTCCATATATAATGCCTTAATACATCTTGATATACCAGTTGATAATAATAAGATGATTTGAAAGATAAAGATACCACTAAAAACCAAAATGTTTGGGTGGTATCTTTGTCACGGAGTTATCCTAACCAAAGACAATCTTGCAAAAAGAAATTGGCATGAGAATAAGAGTTGTGTTTTCTGTCATCATGATGAGACAATTAAACACCTCTTCTTTCAATGTAGGTTCGCGAGGTCTATATGTTCAATCATCCAAGTAGCATCTACCCTTCAACCCCCCCCCCCCCCCCCACACACACAGTGTGGCCAATATCTTTGGGAATTGGCTGCACGGTATCGATAATCGGTTTAGAACGCTTATTAGGGTGGGAGCGCTTGCCGTCATCTGATCGC
Source organism: Dactylis glomerata (assembly GCA_007115705.1). Taxonomy (NCBI): domain Eukaryota; kingdom Viridiplantae; phylum Streptophyta; class Magnoliopsida; order Poales; family Poaceae; genus Dactylis; species Dactylis glomerata. Next base: position 2,931,059 of record QXEO01000225.1, on the reverse strand, counting down.
TATGGCTATGTAGAAATGATAAAGTATTTAACAATAAACTGTCTTCTCCTTTGTAGGTCATCTAATGGTGTATCTGTATACTCCGTTTATGGTCATCTCTTTAGCGGGTGGAGCACCAAGACCTATTTACGAAGGTCTGTGCACGGTTGGAGACTACGGCGAGGGATAATTTTTCCCATCATGGGTGACAGCATAATCTTCGGATCGAGCCTCCTCCCGCTCAGGCGTCGTTGCAATTGCTCATTATGATATGTAATACGTCTTATGACCGCTTAGGCTTTTTTTTTCAGTTTGCCTTATGAACTTTGGAATAGCTGTGTGTATCCTAGTTATGCAGAGACTGTGTGTAATACTTAAACCTTTTAAATATTAAAGCGCCCTTTATCGAAACCTAGTTCTGCAGTTTCCGCACAACCCCGGGATCTATCCATTCGATTCAAGTACCGGCGATTAAATTTAAAGTGCGATGTGAACATTCCGGCGTGATCAATAGATCTCGCACAGTGGTGTGACAGATCCTTCCTGCAACTCCGATACAGTGATACACGTACTACTCCTTAAGCTCGAATCGGGGCCGGGTTGCTTGAATGCGATCGCACTTATACTGCTGTAGCGTGCAGTGATAGTTAGCTATCGATCGTACAGCTAGCTAACCCAGGCCAGGCCCCATCATTTATCCGCCAAATCGATGATGGTTCCACACCTAATAGTAACAAGATCACCGGACATTATTTTCCGTACGGTGATGTTGTTCCGACGTGCTTGTTATCTACGGCCGGGGAGGAGCAAACATGCGTGCATGGGTCCTCTCATTTTGAGCGCGCGAACAGGTGAAGGAATTGTTGCTTTCCCAGAAGTAATCTCGCAGCCATATCGATCGGCAGGAACCAATATCCCCATCTGTTTCTGGACGCTGAACTGCTCCGATAGCGAAACCAACTCATCAGCTACTAGCTGCCTGCGCGTGAAACGTTCAAACCAAGGACTGTATCTGTATGGAGACATGGATCTGCACGCATTATTTGCAGTACATTGCCAAGCATGAGCATGAGCAGTTGCTCTCTCGGTTCTACTGCAGCTATAGAAGAAAAGAAATCTACAGGAACAATCTCCAACATGAGGCCATGTGCATGGATGGAGAGTTGGAGACAGGACGGAGACCAACCCCTCGGCTCGGAGGGAGTTAAGTGGAGGCACACATATAATGCCCAAGGAGCGGGTGACCTGCATCCATAGATCGCGAACGCTCACCAGTCACCACACCACCACCACCACTACACTGTACATGGATCGTGGCCGGCTGGCCCCACTTATCATACGGTTCCCTCCTGCATGCCTCCCTACCGACACTCAAAATCGCACCTTACCCACAAATTGACCATCATATTAGCACCCGATCCGTTCTTCATCCAGTACTACTCCATGTTATCTTGCCATAGTAGACTACATACGGCAGTAGACTACATGTTGTTATCTTGTGTTCACTGTAGCGCACACACATACCTAGGGCATCTACACCAGCATTGGCGATTTGATAATCGCAACACCAGATTCCGTGCACAGACACAGATGATTTCTAAATTAATGATGTGGACGTGGGGAGATGACGGGCGAGTCAAAGGGCCCGAGATAAACTAATGCTCCGAGGGTACATGTCACTGAATTGATAAAAACTGGCAGTGGAAGCCACTACAGAACAAATCTGATTTGATCTAGCAGCAGCAGGTGGATAGAATAGCATGATGATGTGCCGACAGGGAATATGATTGTATAATGATTATGCTAGCAGGCCTGGTTTGCTTGGGCCAGTATATAGATGTTTTGTTTAAGGAGGATGCGGGGTGACTGCACTGAGCTAACACAGGAGAGGAATTTGATCGTTGATTTCTTTTATATGGCAGGCCAATAGGAATGTCACAGCAAGACTAATGCAGTAAACTGGATCGGTTCAGACAGAAGGTTTTGGTCTTGCTTGACTTTGCAAGGCCTAGAGTGAGCCATGTGTGTGAAGTACTGAAGTGTACTATTCAAAGGGAACCTTTTCTAGTTTGACAGTATCTACAGTGGCAGGCTTAAATTTTAACTACTGGATCCGCAAAGCTTTCAGACTAAAACTAGCTTGCATGACCGATGGAGAGAGACCCTTATTCACAAGTCACAGCCTTTAAACAATGTGCCCCGTACCCAAGATTATATATGCACACTATCAACTGATGGCCTGATTCTACTACTACTATACCACTACTGCTTGAAATGCCAAGAGCAGTGAGCATGTAGGTCAAGACATTAGAGACATGGAGGCCTTGGAATTCTGTGGCCTTTAATGGCTTGTCTCCCCTCAGAGTGTGGTCACATCCTGTTGAGGATTTTGAGAGCCATTCGTGGGCAGGCAGCCGCAGAGGCCATGCAACAACAATATTTACTCGCCATGGTACAAACCCAGTGTCCATGGCCTGCATGGTATGGTCATGGACCTATGGTGAGACTACGCAGGGCTAGATAGATTTGAAGACAGGTGAACCCATGGAGGCACTCCAGCGATTTCTGCCATAAACATCAACTGAGCTGATGTACATGCAACAGGAGTACTGTAGGAGGCCAAGCTTTGACTCGACAGGCCCAGTCTACAAAGGCCACTTACGTCTTTCAGACACCACATGTAAGCTAGCACCGGACACAAGACCATGTAAGCATGAGTTATTAGCATTTAAAAAAATAAGCACATGCTTGACGAGATAATAGGTAGTACTGTGTCATAAAGGACCTTCAGACTATGACCATAGTATCAACTATCAACTGTATTGACAGGGGTCGATGATCACTGTTTCAACCAAGTTGGTTGGATACAGAGAATGTCTTTCAGGAGTGTCTGATTGACAGACATCAAGGCAATTGACGGATTCCTACCAGAAGTTTGATTTCTTGAATTGGACAATATAACAAGCTGGAATCCAGTCTTTCCCTCATTAGGACACGGAATATTTATCTTTCAATAAGACTCACTGATAAGAGATGGCATGAATCTAAAGGAACATTATAGTTTATGCGCACTTACATTTTATATGATGCATACCTTCGCCGCTGAGCCCTTGCAAATTAGGAAACTGGATCTTTATCATTGGCATGACGAGGACATGGTAACCGAATTGAGAACGGAACAGGTGGGCACAAGTACAGTACTGGTTCTTGACAAAGCTTCAGTCAGCACTCGCAGTTAATCATCATGGACACCAAAGAGTGGCAGCAAAAAGAATCCTTCTTTTTAACTTGTCTTTAAAGACATGCTATGATTTGATGGCATGTATTTTTATTTGAGAACATACAGAAAAGAGTGAAAAGAGAATAGACAAAGTTAAAAAAGATCTCAAATCTTTGGTCATAAACCCATCATCACCTTTCCATGGAGGAATAGCCTCTTTGCGAATGTAAAGCCGTAATAACCGTGCAAAATCATACCAAACTGTTCTGCTGATGGTGCTTCTAGGCCCTCATGGCATTTTCATCAACAGGTGGAGCAAAATGATGGTGGGCTGGGTGAGTGAAAGTATGTAATCGTGCACCGGGCTATTTTGCCCGTCCCACCATCACAGCATAATAACTATACTATATACAAGCCCAATGATACGATAAGAAGTATCATGCCTAATTTGCATATTTTGTCAAAGCATTCAGACAAGAAACAAAACGTCGTTCTCCATGGAGTGCTAGACTACTTGGAGTCTTGCTAAGAATTTACAAAGATAACTTTATTTCCACAAACAGAAGACATTCACCAGACAATTAGTCAAATTATACTTGGCTAACCAACCATTACTTTGAAACTAAATATAATTGGAAGCAAATAATTGTACAGTTATGGGAGAAAGTAAATCTAATATGCCAGATTTTAGTTGATCAGTCTAAGAACTATGATTTTGCTACTGAATTGCTTGCCTTTATTCCCTCTGTTACACCCACTCTCAATTAATTGATTCGAGCATTTACATGGGCTTCAATATACATTATCACAAAGAATCTACTTTGTTGCATATGAAACATAATATTCAGTTATGCTAGTGATTTTTAGTCAGCATCAAGTTATTAACACATCTGGAAACAAATGTACCTTGGGCTAGTCAGCATCAATCGGTTTATTTATTTTGAAGTTATTAACACATCTGGGGACAAATACACTGGAAACAATAACGACTAAAAATGACCTTAATGACCTGATATTATATAGAGTGAAGACAAGTAGCTCCTCAGGAGATGTACATTATCAGTTTCGCATTTGAATCTGTTTAAGCATTCTAGGTACATGTGTGTCTGTCGAAAAAGAATGAAAAAAACTGTAAAAGTTATGGACTAACCTCTTCATAGTGGAAGGACTAGAAGAAGAAAAGAAAGTGAAGATGTACAAGTTAAGAACATCAGATAATGTCTAACTACTCTTTTCAGGTTCCCAAAGGTAACCTGGCAATAGAATCAAGAATCCAGCAACGGCAGTTCCTCTGTTGGAGGCCTCCGGAAAGAATTGCTTTAGAACCATCCATACTGCGGAAAGGAGTTGTCAGCTTCCAGAAGTTAAGAATGATGTTTGTTAACATACGTGGTGTTAGCACCAATTCCTAGTTATACTTCATTGGTCATACTGACTAGCCAAGTCACTGTCCTGGAATCTATAAGAATTTTCCAACGCATTATTCCCGCTGGGAAAGGATGGGCCAAGAACTTTCAAGCGCTTTGTCCCAAGCTCTACAGATGGAGGTAGGTAGTTGCAGCCATTAGGATTTTGGCTGGAAGCAACTTCATCCTCCAAAATATTTCCATCTAGTTGATGTCTCATCTTCAATTTGGTTGGAGCTACTGAGTCATCTCCATTGCCAGAAATATAGTCAAGACAATGTCTAGAATATTGGGTATGGACAGGATAATTTTTGCCACTGGATACGTCCACTAACTTTTGCTGATGTCTGTCATCTGTATGGATTTTCTTCAACCGTTTTAATACCTGGAGTTGGGATCAAGGAGATGTCAGTAGTAAACAAAGCTGTACATGTGAAACTGAATATTGGATGTTCAGGGAAAAGGTTGTTCATCAGTGTAATCAAATCCATGAAAAGAAATTGATGTTAACTAAATTGCTCTAATCACAACTTATGAACAGATGTAGCAAGTCCCTTCAGATTTATGTAATGGCTATAAGTTGTGAAATGGAAATCCTTAATTTTATCTTTCAGGTTTAATAACCATTTTAGTATACGCTGGACTGAAGCTAAGCACATAGCTCCATTAAACAGGTTTATAGTTTTTATTGCCCAATCCACACATGGAGTGACCTTAGTGGATCCTGTGAAGCTAGATCAGAATAAAAAATGTTGATCTTTTAAGGAATGATTAACATTCTGCACATCTTAGAAATAATAACAGATCTTAGAAATATGGAACAGTGAAGAAATAATAACATTCTGCACATCTTAGACACTGACAAAGCCCACGAGATATTCTCTCACCATAAATTTCTCTAGTGTTACTGAAGTTATAGTACAGAGATGGTAGTGACATCATTTTATAAATGCAGAGGGACACAATATACATGAGAACTGTCACCGAAATATCTGTACCTGATTCTCAGTGAAACTTGTTATTGTTGCATCTTCAGTACGCCTTCTATCAGGAGTTATGCCAGACCTTCTCTTCACCCTAAATACCTCACAGTCAGAATCATCAGTATCTTCTGCAGCTAATTTTTCAGAAGAGCATGGGTATGCATTAATGTTTGCAGTTTCAGGAGTAAATGAATTCTCAGGACAAGAGCTAGGGAAGATTCTTCTGTTAGAACTAGCGCACTCCTGCAAATATAAACTAATATCAAAACATTTTAGTTGCCCCAATACAGTTCAGCAGTATAAGAAACTCTGGAGTGAGCCTTACATCACTTTGTGTAGAATAATCATGGGGTCCGAAAGAAAATGTCGTTGTTGATGCAGCAGGATATGGCTTGTTCAGATCATATGGAAGAACACGTGTCTCTGAAATGCTCTGAACTTCAGCAAATGCATCTATGTGAATATTGCAGTATGGGAAGTATTCAGCATCATGATTAATACAGTTGAAGTAAGAATGTGTGCTGGAGCCATGAGACATTTGCTTTCTGACTGCATCGATTATTCCATTTTCCTCCTCGAATTTCTTCGACAATGTCTCCAACTCAAAGATGTCTTTCCTCACAAATACAGTACGATCACGGCTGCAAGGGCACTTCCAAATCTCTTCCTCTTCAAAACAAGGCAAAACAATTGAGAAAGTTGCTTCAAGACAGGTTGATATCTGCACTTAATGTTAAAATTCTTACCATGACAAAGGCAAATTGCATCAACTCTGCAGTTACACATAACATGAGCTACATAGCAGTCACGTCTGCATATGCCACAGAGAACTATGACATCAATATCTGCTTTATAGTATGTGCGAGCTCCCATTTTCATAAGTGACCAACGGACACAATGCTGGAGCCGCATCAACTGCACAAAAGGAACTTTCATACACTGCTCAATGTGCGTATCGCCAGTTGATGTTGTCTTATCTTTATGACCAGACATAGAAAATTCGTGAGCAAGAAGTGCCGTCTCTTTACAAAGAAGTTCCTCATAAGGCAGTAACGGTATCCTATTTAGAAGTGCATAACGTTGACTAGCAATTGCTCCAAGAGGAAACCATTCACCAACAGCAAAATTTACTGCCTCGCCACAATTAAAACCTGAAATTTGTTATAAAATTTCCCACTTTTCATAAATTATCCAATAAAATAGACATTAGAGATATCAAGGGAAGTTGGAAGATAACTGACAGCACAAAAGTTGCAAAAAAGCCTCACCATGGCTGAAGCCTGAATGGTATGCTCGAGGAAATGTGATCACAAACTCTCCAGGTTTCTGTATAGCTCTGTAAACTGGAACATGATGATGCAGTAGAATATTTGGAGGGAACATTGTAGTCTTCCCCAAAAGGATATCAAAAGCTGCAGTTTCCTTTTCACCTGATAAAATTTCATGATCATATACATGCTCACGTACCACTTTCTCAAAATCTGGAGCAGCTTTTCCTGGAACCGCATACCATGTTTTTGGAGCCCCACAGTGATGATAGTTAATGCTACAAAATCATAAAATCAGATCCGAACATACAGAAGGTTCATTCTGCAGCATGTTGAGAAGTGTAAAAAGTGGGAACATAACAATACTACTAATCATGCACCTGTACAAGTAATGGTCTTCCACATGCCAGGCAAACATACTAAAGAGCATTCCGATATACAGCATTGGGTCAGTTACTCCCTGGAGATTCCAGGAAATAAACAACAATGAGTACTAAACAATAAAGCAGGGGATTTCATTGATACAGTGTACTCACTGGAATTGCTGTTCGCAGAAGACGTAGAATTGATTTTGACAACCGAGAAAGTTTCTGGATCAGAGCACAATGAAATATTTTAACGTATCATAAATCAATGTAGAACACGCAATAGATGATATCGTAAAATGAATTAATGATTAAAATATTAGTATATCAGGGCAAGTAAGCTTGATAAACATATAATTGCAAGAGCGCGGCTGTGTAACCCCCCCCCCCCCCCCCCCCTAAACCCAACCCATACAGCAAAAAAGGGAATGTAGAGCAAGCATACATTTTAACCACTGGAAAAACTATACTAAATTCAAATACTCCCTCTGACCACTGTTACTAGTCGCTATTATGGATGTATCTAGACACAAAATTTAACTAGATTCATCCATATTAGCGACAAATAATATGGGTCGGAGAGAGTACAGAAATACCAAGGAAATTTCATCTAGTGAGGCTGGTACATAAATAGCTCTAAATATGGTACATAAACGAAGTACCTTTAGGTTCCATTTGCTCCTTCCGAGTTGGTCATTAGGAGAAGAAGAGAAAGCACTACCATCAATATCGCATGCATACTCGACAGATTCCATCTTGCCAAATGCTATTTCATGCCAAAATTCCTCTTCTATATACCTTGGTGGAAGACAGGCAGCACTAGAGTATCTCCTAATAAATACTTTATTTGCCATCTTCTCAAAATCACGAAATGTGTATTTTCTGTTGATACAAACTCATAAGTTATGTATTATAGATGACAAACATAATGAAGCAGTAACGCATTATCATAGGCTAACAGACCTTCCACTAATGAAGAAAGCAAACTTGTCATCCACAGACCATTCAGCAAGACGAAGAGGCTGCACTCTGGTAGTAAACTTCAGCCCACCTTTTTCCTTCATAAGTACAGTTCCAACAGGTACAGAAGCACATATAGGTGAAACAATCTTGCATATACCTGGCAGAATTGCAGATTGTCTCAGCATTTGAAGAAAAAAGCACAAGCACCAAACGATTTGGTTCGAGACATTTGCTGCTGCCAAATGGTTTGCTAAGATAATGCTTGTTTTTGTGTGTGGTTTATCTATTTCACATGTGTGCACAAAACCCAAACGTAATAATGATATCCTTCACATGTGCAGTCATTATGATCATAGACAAGCTCAACTGGAGGTGCGGCATGTTTTTGATGTGATACTACGAGAGTAAAAAATGTGAAGGGAATCCACAGGGGAGCCACTCGAATTGCTTTCCTTTTATATTAGAGTAGATTGCATCAGAAGTTTCTAAACTTGTGTATTGGCACCACTTAGGTCTATAAAATTTGGAACCATATTGGTGGTTCCTAATATTGAACATTTGGCACTTAATACGAGCAAAAACTTTTATTCTATTTCATGAGATCACATTTGGTAAACATTAGCTCTCTGCCTGCTTACAGGCAATATTTATTATGCCATTGACCTTATGTCCTTACTCGTAGAAAATAATCACAGACGAACATAGAGAAGAACCTATACCATATTTTGCAGCAACAGGGGCAATTTTGCTGAGATAAACTAATGGATCCTCAAACTCCTCAACAGATGGAGAAAACACTGGACATTCTGGAATCTGATCAATCCAATCTAGGCTAGATAGATCAAACTTCTTCACTCTGTGCTTCAAGAATGGGTCCCTCGTGGGAACTTCCTCTTTTAGTGGTGCATCACGACTCCTACGTAACCTTACACCACATGACACAGGTTTTGGAGCAACTTCCTCATTCCCTGCCATAGTCCTGAAGACATCAGCGCCTCAACACACAAATCCTGAACTTACTAGCTGAAGGTGCTTTATATCCCCAGCTCAACAAAATGTGACTCCACTCGACCTGTATACAAAAAAAAAAGTACTCATCCTTCTAGAACATTTTATGTATACTTTATGTTACTAAATATAGCTATAGCCTACAAGTGGCCTAGTGAAACGAAGATGCCTAACTAAAGTGAAGTGGCCAGGATTAGAAGATTCATCTCCCGTGAACTCATGTAAAACGAATATATCATCCAAAAATACATGCTACATGCAGAAATGTAAACGTGCGCATAGTAAGTTACTCAACTGGGTGCTCCTTATCCATATCATTCTATATGCCTAAAGGCACAATCTAACTGAATTGTCCATGGGAGAGACAAAAACACACACCACCTCCCCCTCCCCTCTCCTCCCGTGCCCCCTCGCCCGAGAGTTGACCCGCCGGCCCCCCTCTCCCTCTCCTCCGGCGGCCTCGCCGGCCGGAGCGACGGTGAGAGGGGCGGCCGGCCTCCCTGTACAGTTGGTTGTTTAGGGTGTTTCCCTGGCTTCGGTGCTCTGCCGTGGTTGAGCTGCTCACCGGCGCCCCCGGGTGGTGCCGGCCGTCGGCAAGTCCTCCTCCCTCACCGGCGTCCATGGAGGGCGGTGGCAGGGGCCGGATCTGCCCACAGCTCTCTGAATAAACCCGTTAGAGTTGGGTTAAGACCCCTGGTGCGGGATCCAGCTCCCCCCCATCGATCTTGCCGTGGTGACGAGATTGGTGGGGCTCGGCTCGATTCGGTCATCGGTGCTCTTGATCTGCAGCTTCCTGTCGCTGGGAAGCTTCTCTCTCGATGGAGGTCGTCGCAGCAGCCCCCCTCTCCTCTTCTGCCGGCCGCGGTGGTCGGAGATGGAGGTTGGGCTTGCTGCCCCACTTCATGCGGGCCGTGGTGTCCCTGCTTGTCCCCCCTGTGCCGGCCGGCCGTGGCGGTGAGGGGCACGGGGTGAGGAGAAGGGATGCTGCGGAGGGCGGTAACCCTCGGCTGCTCCCGAGCGGCGGCGGAGGAGTCGTGGAGTGGTCCGACAAGTTAGCAACAGCGTGGTGCTGCGGGCTATCTGTTTCGGACCTCGAAGTGCCGCCCCCAAATAAGCTCAAGGCCGTCCTCTTGGCCTGCAGGCCTGACGAACCTTCTCGTCAGGTGCTCTGCGGAACTGGTCGATGGCGTGGTCTGCGCTCTCCGGGCAGCCCCTGGGTGCTCCTCCTCCTCTTGGCCGGCCTCGGTGGCGAGGGAGAGGATTAAGAATGCCTAGTGCTGCTGCTGTGTTGGCGCTGGCCGGGTGCGTTTTTCGAGCTCATCATTGCGGACGCCTTCGTCGCCTCCGTGATTCTCTGCCGGCTAAGCGGCATCTGTTCAACCTCCATGCTGGAGGCCTTGGCTCGGCACTACCGCGGGTGCTCGAACTCTCCCCGAATCGAAGTGATCCGTTCCCCGATTCGGAGGGAGGGACCGCGGTGGATGTCAGTCGTCGGAAGGGGGCTCCCGAGCAGCTGGCCCCTGCTCCTCGGCGGTGACACCTTGAGGACGCCGGCGAATGGTGGCGACGATGCTCAGGGACCTGTTTGCTTCTCATCTTTGTGTTCCAGGGTGTTTTTTGTAAAAGAAATGGCCTTATCCGTAGGCTGGGCTTTTCCTAGGGCTGCATTGTTACAAGGCTGTTTCTGTAATTTGTACTCACCACGTGATCAATGAATTCCCTCGGGCCTTCTAGGCCCTTCTACCGTTCAAAAAAAAAAAACTGAATTGTCCACAATACAGTAGCTACTATAGCCAGGCAATTCCCAAGACCAGAAATACGTGTAGTAGGGTGCTAATAAGTCAAACTGTCCTACTTGATCCTGGAATCCAACAGCTCAGTGCCATCTCAATCACAATTCACAAAACACCGCAGGAAAAGGTTAAGGACAAATCGGTTCACGCAGGTCAAATTCGTAAGCAGAACACTTATGAATCTGTTCATTTCAAGATGCCATATTAAGCACCTAGAGAGATGTAGCCCGCGAATTCACATAGTCAGTCCGTAGTTTCCACCACATAGTACAGCAGAAACTTACAATAGAAACACGCGCAAAAATAGCAAGCTTAGGTGGTCAAATCTATTTCCCACGCAAAAAACTGGTCAAATATATGCAACAGAAACACCTCAATCATCAGCACAGATATAAATTGTGTACCATATTAAGCTCAGTTATTATACAGTTCTACCATAACATACCTAGAGTAGAGAATTCCCGAAAATAGAATGATCCAGTGCGAAATTAACCCAGTGGGTTCAGCGATTGATGAGAGTACGCGGGAAGCAGGAATTTGTGAATTGGTTTACCCAAAAAAAGAACACCTAAAATCGCGCTCTCGCACATCAAAGCGTGAAATTATCGCCTAAAATCGCCAGCTCTCGACCGCAGTTAATCAAACAGGTGGAACAACCATAATTTAGCACAAAAACACCAATTATGAGATGGAATCCACACGATTGGTAGTCGGGACGGCGGAATTCACACGATCGAAGCGGTCTCCGCAGCCTTCAAACCCACACAGAAAATCGCCCAAAATATAAAAAGGGCCAGACCAAGCGCCGCAAGGCGATTACAACAACTACTAATCGAAAGAGTTCCACAACTTCACCTGGAGAGAATTAGCGAAAAAATCCAAACACCTGCCCCTAAAACCAATCCAACCACCCCCAGCCACAGGGGCGCACCCGCCCGAATCACAATTCGCAGCCCGGAAAACACTCACCGTAGCCTCCCGTCGCAAAACCGCTTCAAATCGGGACCCACATTCCCCTCCGGGGCCTTCTACCGGATCCCCCACGCTCGGATCCGAGCTCGCCACTGCTCTGAACCACCGCGCCGCCAAGGGGTGAAACTGGTTCCACGCGGGGCGTGGGCGCCGGAGCCAAGGCTGAGGCGGAGCGAAAAATACTGAGCACCGCGGCGGCGCTCCTCCGAGCTGCGGCGAGGGGTAGGAGGACCCTGGGAGGAGGAGGCGGAGGTGGAGCGAGGTGCGGGAACGGAAACGAAGGAAGGGAAAAGTGCGGGTGATATTAATACGCGATAACTAGCAGTAGGTACTGTGGCGTTTGAGCCTCTCTAATCGCCGATTATTGTACAATTTCGTGGATTAGTTAGAGTTGAATGGGCTCAAGTATATGTAATTTTCTGATAGATGGGGTAGTTGCAAACAAACCTGTGATCGGAGGCCGTAGTCAGGGTCCGTCTTCTCCAGCATAGCGGTGTCAATCACTGTTCTGCCCCGGTTGCTTGAGGTGAACTGGAATAGTGGCTTCCTTTGGGGGAATGGACAAATGGCTCTCGAGCTTCAGCTCTTTTTTTAACTAGATATAGAGGTGCGCATTGGCGCACGATCCCGTGGAGCTCGTGCTAATATTTGTTTTGTATATTAATAATAATGAATAAATATGGTAATAATTTTTTTAGGTTTTTAGAAAGTAACTAAAATAAACTACGGTACCTTATGGGATGCGTTTTCAAAATAAAAACATGCGCAAGCTAATGGGGCACCAAAGATCTTTAGTCTTTGCAACCATAGTCCTTCTCTCAAGGGACAGAATAATCTCTCCAACATATGAGTAAAAAGCATAAAAAAATTGGTCAAGGTTAATTTGTTTCAAGTTGAATAAAAAAATCATGTGCCTTTGCAATACCAAAACATTATGTTAAGCATTATATTAAACATTATGTCCTTGGGACGTGGCCCATCTCTTCGCATTAATGAAGATTATGATGAGGCATTATACAAATAGCAGCGACACTTATAGATTAAAGCAAAGCACACTGCTCTTCCATATGTAAGGTCTACATACATAAGAACCTTAAGGTAGTTAGTTTCTTCACTACAGTACATACAAGCCATCACACTTACACTTGGTAGTAATGTCTCTTGCAATTTGTCTGTTTTTCTTGTTCACTTGTGGCAGGAGACATTCACCAAATTATTTCTTCTTTTGAGCCTACAATAGTCCTTCAATACCTTTATTAAACATGATTCCATGTACTCAATTGTCTGGATTGCTGCCTGATTCTTATCTTCGCGCACATCACGTCTGTGGATATTAAAAAAAGGTAACAGCCAAGGCATCCGTGTAGCTCTATGTTCATAATAACATCAGGGGGATGGGAACAAAAAATCCAAAAGATAGGTACGGTTTTTTTTTGTTTCCACACCCACTATGTAGTTCAGATTGAAGTCTCTTTTCTTCTTGTAATAAAAAATGTATCATGAAAAATCAGTTAAAGAAAGTAAACTGGGGTCTACGGAACTATTAGAAACAAACCTAAGCAAGAAAAACACGGTACTGATATTCTTCTGATTAAAATGCTTACACATATTAGAAAATACTTATGTGTTATCTTCGCGGTGCCTCCATTGCTAAACAAAGCAAACCACATTTATTCTGACACAATAATTCATACAAAAAAGTGGCTTAGTTTTGGTCCAATTTTGACAGATGATAAAGATTTTGTTTGTCCTACTCATACCAATAAATGATTAAATATCTAGTCTATTCCTATTTTTTAAGCATGATTGACTAAAAGGAAGGCATGTGTTTCTGAGAGCCACCTACGTTAGAGAATTTTCAAACATATCTTATAGTTCCAGTACTTCCCCAGAACCCATTTATGTGTGAAAACTTAATTTCCCATGATAGTAGTTGATGGAGAACTGTCCACTTTTTTATGCCTTTTACAAACTGGGTTGTGAGTTGTTGGCCCATTGAGGCCATGAGCTAGCTCTACCACATTACTGAATTTCTGTCTGTCCAATGAGATGTCATCTTACAGAGGAGAATTAAAGTTCATTAATTCCTTGAAAGAAAAGAACCAAAAAAAAGAGATCAACAGTATTATATGGTTGTAGATGGGTTTGATTTTTGAATACTAAATTACTGGATGCTTCACTATCATCTCCATATGCCAAAATACGTGATCTGTACAGAAGACTAAGCTATCCTAAAAACTACATCTCAAGAGGGGCATATGCAAGAGATGGAATCCCTCCCTGGCCCAAATGTGTACTTCCAACCAGAAGGATGTGGTTGCTAGCGACGGTTAGGTCCAGATCCCCATTATCGATTACCAGCTAATCAAAATGACTTACTATGCTGGAAATTAACACCTAATGGAAAATGTTGTTCCAAATCAGCATACTATGCATGTCTTCAAAATTTGCAGGAACATGGAGAACCTAGGCCTAGACCTTTATCTGCTACAACAAAAAATCTTTTGCAACAGGTTTGGAAGTCTAGAGATATTATCCCAAGGGTACAGGCCTTTGCTTGGCGATTTCTTCGAAAGGCTATTCCAACCGGAGCAAGAGCAGGGAAATATTCAAAGCACATTAGTAAGTTTTGCTGCAGGTGTGGCCTTGAAGAAGATGATATTCACCTTTTTTTCACCTGTCACTTTGTTAAACTTGCTTGGTTTAGCCCTCCCTGGCATATCAGAACTGAATTCATAACGCACAACATGCACTCTCTCACTGAAATTCTAGACTCAATACTGAATATGCAACACCCACATGCCTTTCTCAAAAATATTTTAATGTTTATGTGGTGTATATGGAAATCTAGAAATGACTGCCTTTTCAACAGGAAAAATGGAGCACCTCACCAAATTAATATTAATGCCCAAGCTTTATGCAAAAATATGGAGCTCTTTGATCCTTCTGAAAGTGTTTTGCAGAATAATCCAAGACAGATGACCAGCAGGCCAACAAATCATCAAAGCAAACAAGGAGACACTATCTCAACCAACCAACATATTTTAGGGCCAAAGATTTACACGGACGCCTCGCGGAAGAACAAAAAGGAGCCTGGCAACTCAGGGACTGAAACTACAGGAATAGGAGTCTATATCCAATTCAGCCGTGACGGACTCAACTTCAACATCATGATTCAAGCTACAACAAGGACGGCTGGCTCGGTTATCCAGGCAGAGGCTGAAGTTCAGCCATGCTTCTCGGTTTGTTGGCAGCGGACAAGCTACAGATCAGGAATCCAACAGTTCTAACGGATAACAGGTCGCTTGCACTTGCTGTGGCTAGCAACAGAGTTGATTCCCATCACATACATTGGAATTCCAGGGAATTTCTTGCTAGGATTTTGAACTCCATGTCTAATCTCCAGGGCCAAATATTCCACATCAAGCGAGATCTCAATGGTGTTGCTGACAATTGTGCTCATCAGGTGCTAAGGCCTCCTACAGGTCCACCTATCCTAGAATGCTCTTCATCAGCTCATAGTCTCTCTTCCTGTCCTGTTTTAGCTTGCTTTATCCAATTTCAACCGGCAGGTTATGTAATACACGCTGTAAACTGTTGCTGAGCTGATGAATAAAATTGGCGCCTATGGCACTCTACTTGTTCAAAAAAAAGATTACCAGAGACTGCTGCTAGAGGACCAGGAAGAGGCAGGGCCGTATCAGGCACAAGTGCAGAATGTTGGACCGCAGAGGGCCCCTAGATTTGGAGGGCCTCTTAAAAAATTACTATGTTAAAGTACTTTATACGGAGTACTGCTAAGGCAGTTTTGTTTAATTGAGTACAGCTAATTTGTGATGCTAGTATGATACCGATTCCAAAAACGGAAATGCTATGCGCACGGCACTTTTTTAAGATTCATGTACGGTGTGCCTAATCTAACCATCCACATCTATGACAGAATTAAAGCAGGCCATCGGATCGGTAGCCATACAGGTATCGGACACAACAGTGTCATATGCAGAGCAGTTTCGTTCCCAAAAAAAAGGTTGTACTACCGCTTAGGAAATCTGCTTACACAGTATTATCTTTGGTTCTGGCAACAGAAGTATCATGTATGATGTATCCCAGGTCTTTCTAAACTCTCTCTTTTATCCTGTTACACTCTCAGAGATCTTCCTATCTCTCTAATCTTTCATTAATATCCTCTCTCGCTCTAGCGTGGCTGTGCTAAGACACATAAGGATCTGGAAGCACATGACCCTTTAGTACACTCTACGATAACATCAAGGAGATCAGAAAAAAAGGGGTCTCGGTTGATATGAGATTCAAATGGCAGTAAAAAGAAGAATATATAAATGGATACTGAAAGAGTGATGACAGTACCTCTGCCAACAGAAGAAAACTTTTTTCTGTTGTGTCTTGTAGTTTTTATTCAGCCTCTTCATCTGTCATTTCAGAACTGATCAACTACAATCACATAATGTTGGACAAACAAAATAACGCAAAGCACCTGTGGTCAGCCAAAAACATCTGAAAATCCACAATGTTCCTCAGTCTTGGTAGAGGCAGCATGTTCCCAATCTCACGTTATGTACAGATTTAGGATGCAGATCTTTGATATGGTTTGACATGATCTTTCAAAAGCCGTAATCACCAAATCTGACATTCAGTGGCCAGAGCAAATATTTATTAGAACCTGAAAGCTGCAAAACATAGCCACAACAAATTAAAGCATAGAAGATTACTTCAAAAATCCATCTAAATATAGACAAGTGGGCTATTTGTCAAATAATGTGTCCTGTAGATGCACTAATTATCATTCACATGTTCTTATTGTAGAAATTTGGCATTCACATGAGGAAAACATTGCTTGTTTAAGTAATCATTCGGGCCAGTATATATGGATATCTGCTCATTCAGGCAATATTTCAGACATAGCTTCTAAAACAATTAACCAAACATTCTGCCACAAATTCTAAAACAGTTAACAAAACTTAATATACAAGTGCTAATCTTTACAGATGATGATCTGCATGACTAAGATACTTAAGTCATCGCTTGGTGAAACCAAGAAATGTTCTCTCCCGGCACATTGTTGTCTTCATCATTCAGACAAGCCTGTAACTCAAACAGAAATACATAAAGCCTCAGTTCATATTAGAAGGCACTACAGAAATGAGTAACGGAGTAAGTATTTCAGAATTCGTAATTCCTCGTAGGAGCAAGGAGGGTCATATATAAAATTCTTAATTCAAACTATGCAGAAGTATTTCATACCCTCAAACAAAAAAAGGCAGCTGCATAGAGGGGAATAGGTATTTAATGCCACCACAAAATCCACTATGCAGAGGGGAATAGGATGCAAATCTTCAGTTGAGTTTTAAGAGTAGAGTCTCTTATTACTGAAGTAAATAGTAAGTATCTGAAAGGTAATAACATACTGAAAAGCTTGTCCAAGAATATATGCATCATAGTTTTTCTACTGCCAAAAGATCAACAATATAAATTGAGCCTAAGCCAGTATACTTTTTAATCACATAGAGCTACAACAACAAATCACTTGATAATTTCATCAAGAAGAATATTAAAAGAAAATCTAGCCTCCACGGAATATTACCATATTTCTGGCCTCCTCAAAGATAAACAAAATTTTGGTGGGATAAGAAGTGAGATGATCCATGACCTGGGAATGAAGAAACCAAAAATATGAGCATGGCAAGGGGAGGTATGGATGAGGAAGATGTTTTTTCTCCTCTTCCCTCACCCTCTTCACATCTTCCTCAAATCCACTTTCGTAAGTCAAATAATTTGCTATATTAGTACATCCAGGAACCAGAACCAATACATCCATAAAGCTTACTAATCCCAGCATGCAAATCCATAGCGGATTAATCCCATCATGCAAACCCATTAAGGCAAAAATCAGTGAAGCCAATGTAGGACTAACCTCGCTGGCAGCCTCATCTCGCCATCGGTCGCCGGGCAGAGGGATTATTTGAGAAATCCATTCTAAGAACTATTTGAGAGAAGCTCTAGACTGCAGCGAGAAAATAAATCAGGTCCTGGAATGTTTAACAGATGAATAAATAACTGATATATGCATTCCAAGTGCCAGTTTAGTTTCTAGGAAGTTCGACTACAACCTTTTAGGTAAAAGTTTTTTCCCATGATGAATATAATAATTCAACCATGGAAGGATCCAATCAAGCTACCATTTAAACCATCACGCTATGTAATAAAAAATAAAGAATTATATAAGCAGCTATAAATTAGAACCATCCAAAGCAGCAAAAATAATCCTGAAAGCAACCTATTAATTGAACATAAACATATGTAATACCAAAGGCTAAAGCTAAACTAAAAATTAATGCCTTCTAATTTTCTGGAACATATATTCATATAGCTCAAGCTTGCCTTGTGCATCAAGGGTGTCAGGCAATGATTTCAAGTAACCATCTCACTATGCCAACATAGACATGTCGTCTCCGATATTTCTAATTTCCAGTAACCACGAAAAATATTAGTTCCAGACCAAAACCTTCAGGAATCGGGAATTACTACATGAATTAGTTTTTCAGAGTAAGCTGCATTCAGTTTCATGCACTAAAGGCCCAAAGCAAGGAAACAACATGGTCATCTTGGTGAATTGCAGGTCATATTCAGTGTCATGCACTAAATTTGTTTCTGTTATGACAGTGCGCATGGCAAAATATGAAAAGAAGAGTATTCAATTGAACACAGTTAAGTCAGTTTGTTAGCAAACATATTTTTCTAGCTTTGTTCTTGTAGCTCCCTTCCCACAAATGAGAACAGAAATAGAAATTTATAGGCCAGTGAGCGAACCGTTACAGTGGATATGAGTGCACTGTCATATTGAAGACATAACTATTTTCTAAACAGCAATGAAGGCCTTTTAGTATGTCCAAGATAGTAATGTAGCAAGAACGAAGAGAGCATATCAGTCAATATATACCTTGTCCTTCAACCTTTTCATTTTAATGATCCTAGGCGTCTCATTCTTTCAATAACCATGTAAAAATTAACCTGTTGCAACATAACAATCAGATTATCCATTATTCACCATAGCACAAGAATATGTAACACGGTGTTAACTTACAATCCAATCAGAACGATGCTATATGGCAGAGAATTGAGTGGATCATTCAACACAAATGATCCCAACAGATTGATAAGAGAAAAAGACACAGCTCCACAAACTCAAGCAAAATGCTCAATTTTAATTGTTTTGTCTACTGACCCAGGCCTGGGAATATTAGTCATAGCTCAAAATTACCAAATGCATCTATTCTTACCTGGGCATAATTTGTATGTACATGTTCTAAATGTCCAACTCCGAATAATACGTACTCAAACCCTCTATGTACCATAACCATCTATGCTTCATTGTTCTCATATCAGACATCATAATTTGAAGACAATACAGAAGAACAAACAACAAATATACATTATTGGAATAGCAAATGATACGGATATTCATTCATCTATGAACTTAATAACAGCAATAGAAAAATAAACAGTAGAGCCTGTAAGTATAACCTTGGAGGCACCATGTCACTGAGCTTGGCGTCGACGGCTCATCCTAATTCACCCATTGCAACAGGTTGGTGATAAAGATGTGCAGGCAGCAGGCGGCAGCATTGACAGTGGAGTTCAAATCCGTTGCCCTCCAGCAAGTTGATTTCCAAGGGAGAAACTTGATTTCCCCCTCTCCCTTGGCTTAATTGCAAAACTATAAACACCTATATGGAGAATACATAAAACATACATTAATCTTAGCTAGGATTTTCATCAAACACTTTGTATGCACCAGGTACAAACAGATCTGCACATATTAAAATGTGATGCTTTGGGGCCTAAATCAAACAAGTCCGCCTCCACTTTTACCTCATCTTGTAGGAGAGTACCTTTGACACAGAGGGAAAGAGAGATGAGAGGAAGAACCTTAAAAAAAGCTGAGACAGAGAAGGGCTCGCTGTTGTGCTGTTGGTTGGTGTCTTCATTGGCGAGGACAGGTAATATTGCGCAGCCACATCGAACTGAAGTCGAGCAGTGCTCATCGGATGTGCCATCTCCTCCGCCTGCTTCTCCTCCATACGCCGCATCCTCTCCTACATCAGCCACAAAAAGATTATAAGAGAAGAATACGAGGGAGAAAAAAGAGGAGAGTGAGAGAGAAGAGAGAGAGAGAGAGGAACCTGTAAGGTTCTCATCCTCCTTGCAGTGCCGGGGAGGCATGAAGGTCGTGGAGCTCAGACGACCGTTCCCGGCGATG
Organism: Dactylis glomerata; assembly: GCA_007115705.1. Taxonomy (NCBI): domain Eukaryota; kingdom Viridiplantae; phylum Streptophyta; class Magnoliopsida; order Poales; family Poaceae; genus Dactylis; species Dactylis glomerata. The sequence continues at coordinate 2,910,827 of QXEO01000225.1, read as the reverse complement.
CAACGCCTCAGCTAGATGGGCGCTAGCGGCCGGAACAGCTACGGAGAGGAGCATCCCGGCCAGGAAATCGCCCACGCCCGCACGCACAGGCCCTCCTCGCCCGACTCCATGGCCGTCCTGCTCTGGCAGGCGACGGCCCGTCGTCGCCTGCCTCTGCGGCGGCCACGTGATGGCGGAGCAGACCGGATCCTGGCCGTCTGGCTTCCACGGGAGGGCAGGGGTCGCGCGAGCGGGCGCTCTGGCAGCGGCGTGAGAAGGAAGGAAGAGGAGGAGGCCAGCCGCCGTGCTGGTATCGGTGCGCAGCGATTGGGGTTAGGGTTTCTACCGCGGGAGCCGGGGCAGGTAAGAGGAGGGCAGGCGGGCAATACATCCCCCCTGCGCACAGGCGCGCACAGGCGGCCTCCCCTCCGTGGCCACAGTGGAGCTCCTCTCCGTCACCATAGTCGCGCACAGTCGAGCGGAGGACGATGATAGGCGAAAAGACAAACTTACCCCTGCAGGGCAGATATTTCCGCCGGGCGGAGAACCGTCTCCGGGGGCCGGTCTACCCACCCTGTACACGCCCCACCCGCTGACAGATTGGCCCAGCCAGTAGGAGGCCCAGCTTGCAGCCCCATGCGGGTAGAACAGCGAAATTCCACACCTTTCGCTAGTGCTACTGGGCGCCGCTCTGGACCAATGGAAACCCACCGCGAGGGATAAATTGTGCCCAGCCTCTGAATCACGGGCCCCAGAATATGCGACCCCACTGTCAGCGATAGGCGGGTAGAAACGCTGGTGCACAAGGAACCGCTGTAGCTTGCTGTAAAAAATTCTTACCATGAATGGACGGCTGAGATCCTCTGCGGGGCAACGATCCGACGGCCAGAAATCTGAAATCGTTGTGAGAAGCCATAGGAGGGGCACCAATTATACTTTTAGATTAAAAAATAGCATTTGAAAGTTTTAAAAATTATAGATGAAGGTAATTATAAAATTTACTAATGTGTAAAAAGTCAATCCAAAATTTATTGTATTTTAGGCTCAATAAATATGACAAATACATGAATCTGGGTGAAGTGAACAATGCACATTTTCAAAACTTAAAAATTTGTTAGTACATTTGTCTTTCTTGTGTAGCCTAAAATACAATAAATTTTGAATTTAGATTTTGCACACTGGTAGAGTTTAACATTATCTATAACTAGAATTTTTGTCTGAATATTTTAAAACTTACAAATGTTGATTTAGAAACCAAAGTATGCCAATACTACGGTTTATCAGGCAATGCAATACTTTAGTTTTATTTTTTTCTCAGTTTTATAAATAAAGAGGTTGGGCCACTTTTTTCAATTCCTAAATAACAACATTGTTTAGGATACCACGCTTTTCAAAATTTTAAGGCTCTATTTGGGAGCTCCTTTTTTTTCAAAACCATAGTATTCCAAAAAAACAAAGTATTTTAGTGGCTGATAAAGGAATACTGCAGTTCTGGTGAATTCTTCAATTTAGAACAAAGGAGGTCAAGACTGGAGTTTTCAATAAGGCAATAAAATATAGTTTTGGAGAATAGTTCTATTTTAAACACACAAAATTCATTGGATCCAAACACCTTAAGTAATTAATACGTACTTTTGGAAACTGAAGTATAATCTAAATACTACAAACATATTTGATGCCAAACAGGGCCTAATATTTGTTGGAGCCAAACAACACAAAGCATGTAAAATTGTTAGTATTTTTATAAATCATTTTACTATGGGAAAACTCTAAAAAATACTTTATTACCAAATGCACGGGTGGGCATTCGGTCATGACTAAGAATTATGTCTTTGTATTTTGATTTATTTTAATGGTCTTCCAAAAGCAAAATTTGAAATATATTTGTCTGTTTTACTACTTTATAAATGTAGGTACATGATAATTTGGGTTTAGTCATGACCAAACAATGCGGTAAAAAAATTCAGTATGCTTATTGGTCAGCACATACTCCCCTTGCCCAGTAATCTATACTTCTTATAAAGTAAAATCCCACTAAGAGGTTATTTAATTTGTCTATCTTTACATGCAGGATAGCCACATCATCGCATAACCATAGCCGTCTGATCAACTTCAACCATTCATACCAACCGTCCATTGTGACGATGTGAAACAAGGTTGTCCCATAGCACATGCAACACCTGAAAGGACGAGATGTCGCCTAGAGGGGGGGTGAATAGGCGTTTTAAAAACAATTACGGAATTGGCTTGAAGGAATGCGGAATTAAACTAACGTTTATTTTCTTCAAGCACAAAACCTAAATATGCTGGGCTCAACTAAGTGCACCAACAACAAGTAGAGATAAGCAAGATAGCACAAGATATATTTCACAAGTGATAAACAAGATATAAGTACTTCAAGCACAAAGGCTATCACAAGGTTATAAACTCGGGTATAGAGATAACCGAGGCACGCGGAGACGAAGATGTATCCCGATGTTCACTTACATAAAGTAAGCTAATCACCGTTGGAGAGATGCGGAAAACCACGAAGGCCCCCGAACGCCACGAAGGCTCACCTTCTTCTCCGAGTCCCCCACGAAGCTAGGAGCCCCTTCTTATGGTTAGCTTTTCCTCCACTCCAGAGATGGCAAGCTCCACAACCACTTCACAACTCCCACGAAGGGGAAGCCCGGGCCTCTTCACAATCTTCCACGAAGAGGTCACCGAGGCACCAACCGCCAAGCCAACTAGGAGGTCACCCTCCAAGAGTAACAAGCTCACAGTCTCTCACTCGAACGAATCGTAATGGAGAGCTCAACACTATGCAAGGATGCAAAGCAAGAACACAAGGGGAAGTGCTCAAATCCTTCTCTCCCAAATCCCACGAAGGCAACAAATGCTATGGAGGAGTTAGAGAGGAAGAACAAGGGTGGAGGTCAACCAATGACCTCAAGATCTAGATCCAATGGGTTCCCCTCATTTAGAGGAGGAATTGATTGGTGGGGTTGTAGATCTAGATCTCCTCTTCCAAATCCCTCAAAAATATGCAAGAATCATTGGAGGGAAGAGAGAGGGAGCAAGCTCAAGAGGTTCAACAATGGAGGTGAGAGAAAAGCTCAAGAACACACTAGAAACCCTTCCAACCGTTGGGGAAGAAGCCCCTTTTATAGCAAATCGAAATAGGGCCGTTGGGGGCAAATTTCGGGTAGAAACCAATCAAAAGTCGGTCTCGCCGGGCTCTGCGCCGGACCGCCCGGTACAGGCACCGAGCCCCAACCGGTTTGGTGTTCTGGTGGGGGTCTCGGTCCTGAACCGGCGTAAAAGCCGGCCTCCCCGGCGCCGCCGGGCTGTGCGCCGGACCGGCCGGTGTACAGCCCGGCGCCGCCGGCCCGAAACCGGCCACCCGGTGAAAATCCCGGCGCCACCGGATTTGCACCAACTGAAAAAATCGGAAGATGAAAACGTACATAACTTTTGCGTTTGGACTCCGTTTTTAGCAAACTTGGGCTTTTTGAAAAGCTAAGAGAAAGACCTATCCAATGAACCACATAAAGTCCAAGAATTAGTAAGAGGTAAAAAATCAAATAATGAGAGGTGAGAACCTCCCATAGGAAAGAACCGGTAAATCCTCCAAACCCAAAAACGCAATAAGAGATGCATACGAACTTCGTTTTCAATGAACTTGGACTTGTTGGAAAGCTAACAACAAGCTCAAGAACCTCACAAAGAGAAACACCAATAAGCAACAAAGTAGGGAGAAGCAAAGTATGCAAAGGATTGAGCTCTCTAAGACGATGTGATCAAGTTACCCAACCGAAAGCCCCTCTTGATAGTGCGGCTATCTATCCTATAACCCGGTCTCCCAACAAACACCTTGAGACCGGTAAAAGGAAAACCTAGCAAGGACAAACCTTTGCCTTGCGCAACCCGCTTGATCTTGATGATGATGCTTCATGCTTCCGTCAAGCCGGAATGCTTCACTTGATCATTGTTGCTTTGTGAAGACTTCCAATATGCTCCCCCATACACCACTATGGGATACCTTCACTAAGGCATGTCTTCACAATTCAATTATCACAAAATGGATGACAATCTTCAAGCATATGATCTTCTCGAGATGCTTATCTTGAAACTTGCACTCCTCAACCTTGATGACAACCACCACTTGATGTCATCCTTTCATGGGCTATATGAACTCTCACTAGTGATGCATATCCATGACACAATACCTAACCCACATAAACAACACAAACACACATATGTAATGGGTTAGTTCGCAAAGCATAATTGACAAACCATACCATACCACAAGACCGATTGGTCCCATGTGGCACATTCCTTATGCTTCATGTGTTGACCAATCTAGAATCCAATCTTTCATCTTTGTCTTGGTCAACCTTAAATCTTCTCATGCTCTATCACAATATCTTCAGCCACATAAAGAATTCTTCATTTTATTGCATGCTCTAGGTATTAGTCAATCATATCTCAACTCATGAGACCATCATGACCTCGACATAGAGCCATATCTTGAATTCTTCTCTTGTAACCAAACTCTCAAGATCTTGAGACACCTTGGCTTAACACATAAGCTAGAGCACAGATTACTTGAGTTCTACACAAGAACTACATCTTTATTTCTTCTTCTTGATCATATTGGATTCATCTCTTCTTATTCAATGATCTTGATGCCAATACTTAAGATATATCTTTATCTTCATGGCATCCAAGCCTTGAATCCAACACATGGACTTCAAGCAATTCCTATGACCAATTCCTTCATAAAAGGCTCAATGAAAACATTAGTCTATAGGGATTGTCATTAATTACCAAAAACACACTTAGGGGCAATTTACCCTTACAATCTCCCCCTGACAAGGGTATAGCTAATAGAGCCCGTTAGTTGAGTACCCCTGAGGCCCGTTAAGCTAGGCCCAATTGTAATAATAGTCGAGATATGAGTCCTTACCGTATGTCGATATTGTAATCTGTATCGAACCCTACCCGATCCTCGAGACTTGGCCACCTATATATAGGGGCCAGGAGGGGACGGTGTAGGCCAGATTGAAAGCAAGCCAGGTTCAACACCCAAGTTTACTTTCGATATACACTTATTTCGACTAACTTTACCTTTGAGTTCATCCGACGCCCTATCTCCTCGATCCTAAGTCCTTCATTTAGGACATTTGTCGACTTAACCCTCGTCAATTGGCGCCGACCGTGGGGACTCTGGGCGTTGGAATCATGAATTTGATGGCTTTTTCGCTTTTAGCCAACAGCAGTACAGAAGTCGACGAAAATCAAGAGATGGAGTTGGCAATCGGAAGTTTAAGCATCTTCATCGGGCCTTCGGGTTCGTCTCGCCTTTCAGATCCGACGAAACAAGATCCGTCGGCAAGCGAGCCCGAAACAGTAGCAACGATGGAATATTCTGAAGGCTCTTCCAGCGAGGTAAACTCGCCGGTCAGCTTAGGAGAAGTGCAAAAAGGAAAATTCGCAGAAGACGACGAAGCAATGGGAAATTTTGACATAGAGGTCCAACTCGAAGATCTCATGATCTGCCTCGATGATATCTCAGACAAATCAGCAGATACATGGAAGACAGGGTTAGAGCTTTCTGAAGATGGTGACTCGATCTTCTCAAGCTTTAATAGTAACATCGGCAAACAATGCCAGGTGCTCGCCATTGTAGGAGACAATTCAGAAGAATTCGACGAAAACAACAATCCAGTGCTAAACCCAGCAAATATCGACAGAGGAGCAAATCATCTAGCAGAAGGGCAAACAGCAGAATCCCTCACAACCAGGGAAAAAGTTCGACTATCAGCCGACGAATGGAGAGTAATAAGGGAAGCTGTGGAAAACGGCACACCAATACCATCCAATTCCAGCAAGGACATGCTCCTGGGGTATCACTATGCCCTAAGGCAGCAGGCAAAGCAATTGGCAAAGGACAAAATAGAGATACAAAAAAGAAAAGACTCAGCCATCGCAGCCAGCAACGCTGCTCGCAGAGCACGAAGCGACGCATCACATACTAACGCAAGGAGAAATCATCGACATGGTTCAAGGTACGAAAACCTCGAGTACTCAGAAAGGCAAAGCATCTCCAAAAACCTCGACTCATCCTTCTTATCAGTCGATGAGCAGGGGAACATCGTACCAAAAACCCCTGAAGCAGCACTAGTGGCAGCACAAGCATATCTGCTTACAACTCGACCAAGCCCAGGGGATCCTAGGAAACATATGCATAGAGCAGCATTGAATGGACTAAACATGGTGGGCCACAAACTATTAGCAAAAGGAGAGGAAGCATATCACCACAAGGAAGCACACAAGCCAAGGTCACCTCTCCGTCACAATAGTCCTCGGCACAGAAGTAGTAATCAACGATCTCGATCGCCATCACCAAGACGACATGGAGGAACCCGAAAATCTCGGTCTCCAAATGGAAAGCGCGACTATGAAGACGACGAAAAGGAGATGGGAGCATCGTGCTTTACCCGCAGGGTTCGCACTACACCATTACCCAGGGGGTTCAAATTACCTCATGATCAACAAAAGTACGACAGATCACAGGAACCACAATCATGGCTCTCAGACTATCTGCAAGCAATACAAATATTGGGAGGAACCAAAAAAACAGCAATGCAGAGTTTGCAACTACACCTCACCGGCGCAGCAAGGTCATGGTTGAGCAAGCTAGAGAAAGAAACTATTGGAAGCTGGGAAGACCTCACAAAGCAATTCACAAGCAACTTCAGGTCGACATACAAGCGGCCGGTATCAATAGAAGAAGTCAAAGCATGTGTGCAGCAACACGACGAAATGTTATGGGCATACATCCAAAGATGGAGTCTTATCAAAAATTCAGCAGTCAAAGTTTCAGACGAAAAACCAATAGACGCGTTTGTAATTGGATTAAGGCGAAGAGACCTAGTCGAAGAGATGGGCAGAATTAAGCCAAAAACAGTATCAGACCTCATGGACGTTGCAAACAGATTTGCAGACGGAGAAGACGCGTGCAACAACAAGCGGACGTGATCCCCAGAGGACGATAGAAGAAACAGATATGGAAGTCAAAGAAGACGATCCCGCAATTACGACAATTACGGCTCCCACAGCCAAGTAGCCGCGGGATATAAGGACAACAGCTACCAAGGGAGTGATCGCAGAAGCTCGGGATATCGAAGCTACGGAAAAGAGGACTATAAAAAGTTTCCCACAAGAGAATCCAGAGAGTATAACCCGTCGCCAGAAGACATGTTAAATGGACCTTGTCATATACACTCAGCGTTCGTCGATGGAAAGCGAGTATCCAGGCATGCAATGAAAGATTGCACAACATTCTTGAAGCTACAAGAGGCAGCATTAAACAAACAAACCGAAGCAAGGTGACAAGGAAGCAACAAACCTCCCACAAATCAACAAGGGAACAGTGGAGCCCCTCAAGGACAAGACCAGCCAAACCAGGGACACGATGACGACAAAGGGTACGTTCCATCTAAGGGACACATCACAGCAATGATACAACATGTGCCCAAGTCGAACAAAGAGGAAAAGAGTATTACTCGACAAGTCAATTTAGCAGTCACCTCACCTCCAGCTACAACAGAATATTTACATTAGTCAGAACAACCAATCGAGTTCAATAGGGAAGATCACCCTATAACAGTACCTCGGCCGGGAAACGCGCCATTGGTACTCAAAGCTCAAATCGGCGCATACGATGTCGACAGAATATTCATGGACGCAGGAAGCGGAATCAATTTGATATACGCAAAAATGCTCAGAGCAATGCATATATCACTAGAATTCCTGAAGCCAACATATTGTTCCTTCCATGAAATCGTACCAGGAAGTGCCAATTATCCACTAGGGCGGATAGCACTCAATGTTTGCTTCGGCAACCGACAAAACTACAGAAGAGAAAAGCTAGACTTCGAGGTCATGGACTGGCCATCTCAGTATCACGCGATCTTCGGGCGACCCGCGTTTTCACGATTCATGGTAGTACCTCACTATACATATCTAGTACTCAAGATGCCAGGGCCAAAGGGAATAATTACAGTGAAGGGAAGCTTCGAGGTCTCAGACCTCTGCGACAAGGAGTTCCACAAGATGGCGCAAAACTTTAACATGATAGCCAACTATGCAGAAAAGGTAAAAAGCATGACTACGGAAGGTATCAAGCTACCCAAAGGACGGGCTGCGGAGCCAGAAATGAAGAAACCACGAGTAGAAGCATCAGGAGAAGACAAAGTTACAGAAGAAGAAGAGAATGCCACGATGGCATAAGCATCAAGGACAACAAAGTAGAGTAGAAGAATAAGGCTATAAAAGCCACAAGTTATCCTAGAGGCAATGCCCTCTAGATCCAGAACATAGGTCATAGGCCAGATCTCTTGGGTCACCCCATGTATCTTACATTACAAGTTACAAGTATAATAAAGACAAAACATTCCTCATATTCGAGTTTACGAGTCTTTCACAGGAAAAATGCGGCAAACGCACGAACCATACAAAAACGCTCTGAGGATAAATTTCAGACATACAGTCGCGAAATAAGAAACTCTCGCGTTTCACATTTACACAAGTATTACAATAGCGGGTTATCCGAATCATCTACACCTAAAGGATCTAAATAGTGATACTCGCGGAAAAACGCGGCATCCGCTTGCAGCAGCCTAGCTACAAGACTTCGAGCAGGCTGCAAGGTATTCTCCATATGTACTCGCATACTAGCCCCACCTGGAGCCAAACTCAGGGACATAGAGCTGTAATTAAGTCTTGGGTGCCACTTACGTATCCACCCAAGAGCAAAATTGGCACCTGCCACTAAGATCTGCTCTATTAGTCGATGAATATGTGGCTGGACCTGAAGACGTCGAGTAGCAAAGGAAAACTTCCGGGCAGAGGATTGCGAGGAAGCATCACAGAATGCATGGTCACAAGAGCTCTTCGGCATCCATCAACAGACTCTCCAATGTGTTGGGCGCGGTCCTGGAGCAACACGATCGCACTATGGCATCGAGGATCAGACCACAAGCTGTCCATGCCCTCTGATGTTTTTTCTAGAGCTGCATTTCGCTCAGCAACCCGACGAGCTTCAGCAGCGTAATCCAGACAAGTACCTGAGATAACAAGGGGCGTCACAGAGCAGCAATGAAACCAAAGGAAAAAGGAGAAGTCATAAGAAACCTTACATCGTAACATCTCGCAGACGGATTCGATAATACCGACGACATAGGAGTCGCATTCTTCATGATGGACAATCTTCGCCGTCAGACTAGACACCTTATCATCAAGAATAGATATCTGCTTTGTCAAACCACAAGCTTTACTACCTTTGTCTATAGCCATCTGCGCTTGGCGCTTGGCCAAAGTCAAGCGAGCCTCCAGATCAGAAATCCTTGAAGAATATTCCGCGCATTGGCAGCATCGGCGAGGAGGCGATGAAATCTTAGAGCCGAACGCGCGGGCAGAAGAAGGAGCATGGTCGCGACTCAAAGGATCATTGATGTGCATAGACTGGAAGTCAAGAAAAAGAAAAGGAGAAACGTTTCAGAAGCTAACATAATATATCATAAGAAGCATATTTACATACATGCAAACCCCTTGACTAAGGTTCTCGGGTTGCATGCGACTAGAAAGTTTTTACAATCAAAAGAAGAAATAGAAACTACAAAGAAGCCGAATCTACGCCACCTCAGCATTCTGCTCCGTGGCAAAGGAAGGCATGGCAAATTTAGCGCCAGAAGACGAAGGAGGCGCGGAATCAACCGTTGCTGGAGTCGAGGAAGGTGGCGCAACAGAAGTCGCGGTTGCCGCTGAAGGAGAAATTATTGATACTATGGCAGGCACAAACTTCTTCGCCTTCTCGAAAAAGGACTTCAGCTCTAAGCGGGTGCGGCCATGAGGAGATCTAACCTTCTCCCAGTCAAAATCTCCACCATGGGCATATGAAAGTGCAATAGCACCCTCAGCACCTCGCTTCAGAGAAAGCCCCTTCAGCTGGAGGATGGGGTCTTCGGTAGTATCGAAGGCTTTGGCAAGCTTCTTCACATCATCTTTCGGGACATCCGCCTTCTGCTTCGGCCACAACCTGACGAACATCCGCGTCAGCACGCGGCTCACCAACTCAAAGATTTCCTGGATAGATATCCATTTTGCTTCGAGCAAGTTCACCGCGCTCATCAGAGGATCATCGCCGGGCTGCAGAGTCGACAACGATACCCCGGTGAATCCTGTATAACGAAAGGGACAGGAAAAGCAGGAAAGGAAAGTTTTAGCAAAGTACAAGAAAACAAACAGCAGTCGAAGAAGGGGAAAGGGCAAAGTGTGTACCTTCAGCAGCAGTAGACATCGTCTGAAGTCACTCAGCCATGGCTTGCTCTCGCAGACGATGTTCTTTCTCAGCATCAGCCAAGGCCTTCTCCGCTTTCTTCGCCTTAGCCAGTGCTGATTTTTGCGACTTATCAGCAGTTGCTTTGGCAGCAGTCGCAGCGTCATAGGCTTTTCGCGAAGCGCTAAGTTCGGCTTCCAGCGACGCAATGCGGGCATTGGCCGCTGCTAGAGCACCTACATTCCAGCAGAGAAAGGAAAGAAGTCAAATAACCAGCAAAAAGGAATCAAACAAAGACAAGTCAAAAGAATTTACCTTCGGAAGCTTTCGCCACCTTTAGGTACTCAGCACATTCTGTGCCCAAGGCGATGAATTTCTTCATCAGAGCCTCGAAAAAGAGGGACGAGTAAGCATATAGACTATACAAAGAAAGTAAGTCAAGGGTATCTACTAACATCATCAGAGGAGGCAGCGGATCCATGAGCTTTAAGAGCAACGTCCGTTTCCTTGGATTTTTTCGACCGCTTGGTGCTTCGGGTCACAGGAATCTTCTTGATAGAAGACCTGGTGGTCCTCGGCGCCTGCACAGCCGGCTCAACTTCTTGCGCAGAAGGTTCCTCAGGAGTAGCAGCTCGAGTAGAAGGGGCATCCGCGGCGTCCTTTTGCGGCTCTTCGTCATCACTGCAAAAGGAAACAGGTTATATACAACCCGACAAAAAGAAAGAAAGAACAGCGAAATCGTAGAACCCGCAGAAATACTTCGATGCCATGAGGTCAAAGAATTCGACATCCTCTTCTAGAACAGGGGATTTATCAGCCGCTGTTCTCTGAAGAGAGGTACTCGAAGAAGTAAAGTCGTCGACACGCTTCCTCTTCTTATCCGCACCAGTGTCTTCAGAGAGTGGAGGAGGAGGCGATGTCGATGAGCTGGTGTCTTCCTCTGATTCTTCGGCATCATCTTCGTCCTGATTTTCTTCAGCCTCGAGGGCTTCAGATACAGACGAGGCCAGATCAGCCAGAAGAGGCCCTGCCTCTGGAAGAGGAGGGCGCGAAACAAGGAATTGGTGGTCCTGCACACGAACAAGTCAGCAAAATAGCAGAGGCAAAGAAAAACACAGCTCGAAACAAATGAATTCGACAACAAGTATACAAAAGCAAACAAATATATACCTCGGGAAGGGGGTGCACGGAGTCGAAGTAACCAGCGACCAATTCAGCAACCGCATGGTCCTTGGTGAGCTTGGTGAGGCTCCTGACTCGCTTGTCGACATATTGCTTCTCTATTAGATCTTCAGAGATGCGAGAAGGATCCTCCGAGCCAGAGTAGTTCCAAAGTTTGGTAAGGCGATGCTGCAGGGGTTGAACTCGACGTTGCACAAAGAACGCCATGAGCTGAATACCCGACAATGCGCCTCCTTTACCTCCTTTCAGAGCTTGAATGCGAGCCAGTAGGAGAGCAATCTGTTCCATTTCAGCATCTGAGGGAGGCGAATCCCACGATGCCAATTTCTTCAACTCCTTGGAGGCGTCGAAGGGGGCTAGTCCATATTTGTCTCCAGGGGAGGCCTTGCGGTCTTTGATGTAGAACCATTTTGTCCTCCATCCTTGGACAGATGCAGACATGGAAAATTCGAGATATTGCACCTCAGGGCGCATAGAGACAATGGCTCCGCCCAGTTCGGGTTTTTTGGATAAAGCAACGTTGGGGTGGAGCCGGAAGATTGACCTCCAAAGAAGAAAGTGGGGCTCAATGCCCAGGAATGACTCGCAAAGAGTCACAAAGCAAGCAATATGGAGGATGGAGTTAGGTGTGAGCTGGTGAAGCTGCACACCGTAAACAAAGAGAAGCCCACGAAGAAACTCGTGGGCAGGAAGAGAAAGGCCACGAAAGAGGAAGGCAAGGAACATTACCCGATAACCGCTCGGGGGCTGCGGGATCTGCTCGGTGCTGGGGAACTTAATGGAGTCGCTGCTGGAGATGAGGCCGTCCGTCCTGGCCTTCTCCACCTCCTTCTTCGCAATGGCAGAGGACACCCAGCTAGTCGCGGAGGTTGCCTTTCCCTTAGCCATGGTGTTCTTGGTCGCAAGGTGCTTCACGCGCATCTACTAATCCACGCCTGGGGGCTATGCACGAGAGGAGAAGGAAGCAGAGATCGACAATGGCGGCGGCAGAGAGAAAGAGCTGGTAAACAGTAAAGATCCCCACTATCCCTTTATATACCTTTTTTGATGAGAGATCATGGGCTGAGACGTGGCGAAAAGAGCAGAAACGGTAGCCCACTAACGGGCAGGACGATGCAAAATTACCGTGCTACCCATAAAATGGTTCGCGCTCAATCAGAGTGACGTATGGCTAAAATTGTCCGCTGACGTCACGAAGGAGACGAAGAAGTAAAGGGACAGATGCGTGTACTCGACAAAATATTGAATATGGTGATTTCCGAATGAAGGACGACATCCAAGAAGATATGAGATTGGCGCTGACAATGCAGCAATCAATTGATGAGACTATACCCAAAAACATTCGACTATAGCCTCGGGGGCTACTACTATCGGGAGCGCTGAGCGCGCACCCGACGAAATTAACAATAAACTATGACGAGTTGCAATGTGATGATGGAGAACACTATATTTGAGCCTATACTCGAAAACACATTTTTTCGACTATAGCCTCGGGGGCTACTCCCATCGGGAGCGCTGAGCGCGCACCCGACGATGTTTATCAAAGAGCACTGGGGCATGGAAAGCGAAGGAATATACGATGACCTCATCGTTACTCCCATCGGGAGCGAGTTTTTATGGTTGTATAACCCGAATATTTTCAGTCAAATAAGACTGCGACATGAGATTCTCGAGTTGCGTTATCGCAACGAAACTCGAATGCCGTGATTTATCACGAAGGTAAGATCCCGGGATCCGTCCTGTGTGGCCTGGTATACGCACATGGATGCGCTCTGCTGGTATGTATCCGTGTCTACGACGCGAAGAAAATCCTGGTGGACGCACTGGGTACCCTGAGAATCACTGGGACTCATTCTTTATAAGTCCTAAATGCGGCAAAAGAGTGGGTTTGACCGGTATCCCGAATTCAAATCCAAGGGGATTGAATTTGAAGTAGGTGGCTGATACGTCTCAAACGTATCTATAATTTTTGATGCTCCATGCTTGTTTTTACACCATTTGCCTAATATTTCGTTACACTTCGTGGCGTTTTTATGCGATTTCCGGAACTAACGTATTGACAAGATGCCACAGTGCCAGTTCCCTGTTTTCTGCTGTTTTTGTGTTTCAGAAAAGCTACACATGAAATATTCTCGGAATTGGACGAAACAAGTTCCATAAGTCTTATTTTTCCCGGAAGCTTCCCGAGGACCGAAAGAGAGCCGGAGGGGGGCCATAGGACACCCTCACACATAGGTGGCGCGGCCCAAGCCCTGGTCGCGCCACCCTAGTGTGAGGAGCCCCTGGCTGCCCCCTGACGACGCCCCTTCTCCTATAAGAAGCCTCGGGACGGAAAACCCTAGGGGAGTCGACGAAATTTTCAGAACAGTTCCGCAGCGCTGCCGCCGTCGAAGCCAAATTTTGGGGGACAGAAGTCTCTGTTCCGGCACCCTGCCGGGATGGGGAAGTGCCCCCGGAGCCATCTCCATCGGTCTCCATCGCCGTCTCCGCCGTCTCCATCGACCTCACCGCCATCTCCATCAACCTTGCTGTCTCCTATGATGAGGAGGGAGTAGTTCATCCCCGGGGCTAAGGGCTCTACCGGTAGCTATGTGGTTCACCTCTCTCTCCCATGATGTGATCTTTATGTGATCATGAGCTTTGTATCATGTTGAACAAGTATATGTTATTATTCAGATATTATGTGTACTCTAGTGGTATTATTAAAGTAATCTATTCCTCCTGCCATGGTGTAACGGTGACAGTGCGTGCATCATGGTGGTACTTGGTCTAGGCTACAATTATGATCTTTTATGGATTATGAGAATAATTATCGCTATGATAGTATTGAAGTGATCTATTCCTCCTTTCATGGTGTAATGTTGACAGTGTGTGCACCGTGTTAGTACTTGGTCTAAGTTGCAATAATATCTATCTTGAGTTGTGATCTGATTTGAATATCTCTATGAGTGGTGTTTTTCAAGTACTTGATGAACTTTAAGGAGTGCTTCATAGCCCTACGCAATGATTAGTGTTGTTCAATAGGAGAGTAATTCAGAGTACCATAGTGAAGAGAAGTTGTTTATTTGTTCAATCATGTTATATTTGTTGGGAGTGTGTCCACTAGTGAAAGCATGATCCCTGGGCCTTGTTTCCAAGCATTGCACATCGTTTACTTGCTGTTTTGTTACATGTCTGCTCGCAGCGATACTTATTTCATATCACAGTTACTACTTATAATCATCACTACCGCTTGTATTTCACTATCTCTTCGCCGAACTTGTGCACCTATACATCTGACAAGTGTATTGGGTGTGTTGGGGACACAAGAGACTTTCTGTATCATAATTGCAGGGTTGCTTGAGAGGGATAGCTTTGACCTCTTCCTCCCTGAGTTCGATAAACCTTGGGTGATCCACTTAAGGGAAACTTGCTGTTGTTCTACAAACATCTGCACTTGGAGGCCCAACACTGTCTACAAGAACAGACGCGTGCGTAGACATCAAGCTCTTTTCTGGAGCCGTTGCCGGGGAGGTAAGGTAAAAGGTACTCGCATCCTCCTGTGTGAGTGCTCGGAGTTATTTCCTTTAGATTCTGCAATTACATCTTTTTGTTTCTTGTTTTTATTTTCACTAGTTAGGCTTAATGGAAAATAAAGAGTTCTTTAGTCTTTTTCCTAAGTTTAGATATGAAGTGTTTGAAGATAAAATTGAAAAACCCTTGGAGCTTAATTTGCATGCTAATAGTGTTGTTAGTATGAATGTTTCGAACACTATTATTACTAATGCTATAGAAAAGTCTAAGCTTGGGGAAGCTGGTTTTGTTAAGCACGATATTTTTAGTTCCCCAGCTTTAGTGGAGAAAGTTTGTTTTGATAATATTTTATCTCCTATATGTGATGTTCCTTCTTATGATGATATGTTTGAAGAATATGCTTTGCGAAATAGTTGTTCTCTAGCTTGTGATGATACTAAACCTCTAGTTTATGATGGTTATGATGATGAGTATAATATTTTCAGTTCACCTACTATTGAGGATAAAATTAGTTATGATTACAATATGCCTCCTATTTATGATGATTATGGTGATGAGAATAATTATTTTGTTGAATCTGCTCCTACTACTATTGTTCCTGTGGTGAGTATTAATTCTTTTATGCATGTGGCTCATGATAGGGATGCTTTATGTGATAGTTATATTTTTAGTTCTATTCATGATGCTACTGAAAGTTATTATGAGAGAGGGAAACATGGTTTTATGGATCTCAACAATATTGAGTTTCCCCTCTTTATGTTGCAATTCTTGAAGTTGTACTTGTTTTGCCTTCCTATGCTTTTTGCTTTGCACTTTCATGACTTGTCTCTTTACAAGACTATTTTTCATAGGAAGTGGTTTAGATTTAAATGTGTTCCATACCTGCTTTTTGATGCTCTCTATTGCTTTAAGTTCCTATATGGCGCCTTTGCCTCAAGCTCTTATATGACGCCCACATGAGCATCTTTGCAAATTACTGCGCCTAGCTCAAAGGCGTTAAAGAAAAGCACTCTTGGGAGATAACCCATTGTTTTATTTTCAGTATTTTTTCTTTTATTTGAGTCTTGGAAGTTATTACTACTGTAATAACCGCTCCTTATCCTTTTTATTTCGTTTTTGTGCCAAGAGAAGCCTCTAATTTGAGTGAGGTAAGATTTGGGGATGTTGCTGTCCTGAAACAGTTTTCGGTGCTGCACCGTAAAAATTCATGAAAATTCTCTGTATATCTTTTGGACCTGCAATTTCTTGTGCATATGCCCCAGGTTATATCCAAACTTTCATTAGATGAACACTTTTTGATTTGAGCAACATAAAACCCCTTAAAAATTCGACCCTTGTCAGCTGTTCTGTTTTGACAGATTTCTGCCAATATTTGTGTTTGCTGCTTTATCGCTTTCTTTCGAGTTCTTTTGATCACGGAACTTTTGGGGAAGTTGCTACAGTAGTATATGCTTTATATGTGGTGGTTTTAGGTTGAAACCTGAAGCAAAAAGGGTTGATTCTATGTTATGCTACACTAATGTTGCTAATAGATTTGTGTTTAGTTTTGTATGAAGGAAGTTTTCAAGTGTAGGGATTAGAGAATGATGAGATGAGTTGAAGAATGGACAAAAGCTCAAGCTTGGGGATGCCCATGCATCACCCCAAGAAATATCCAAGAAGTACAAGCATCACAGCTTGGGGATGCCCCCGAGGCACCCCTTCTTCATCGGCAAAAATCAGGTCACCTTTCAAAACACTATATTTTTATTGCTTCATGCACTATGTGTTTTTCTTGGAGCGTCAGTTGTTTTTGTTTTCAGTATTAGTTTAGTTTTATTTTCTGCAATAAATGGTTAGATCACATCATGTTTCTTTTGGAGGAGATACTTCACTTTTCATTTGCCAAGAACACTCCGTTTTCACTCTTATTGTTGCAATGAGTGTTCTCTTTTTCTAGAACTGCGTTTAGCTTGCATTTTTCGCCTTGATTTGCATTCAGATCTTCTTATATTTATTTATCAAGGTGTATTTTTGCCTCTGGACCATGTTGGTTTTCCTTAAAAGAGTTGGATTAAAAAAGTTTGAATGGTGCTGGAAAAGAGAAAAAGCTTTATGCAAAAAAGTGATACAATAAGGAGCTTGTGTAGACTGCGGCTTAGACTTTTTCATGTCGTGCTTGATGTCTTTTTGATAGTATGCTTAGTGGTTTTGCTGTAGCATGACTTGTCTCAAATAACTGAGATTGCTTAATGAGCCTTTGAAAAAATCATGCGTTGTTTTAATTATTTGGAAGCATTATTTTGGTTTTCTCCTTGATGCTTTATTTGGGTTGACTTGGCGCATGCTCACACATGTTAGACTCTTACAAAGTCGCCAATAGCCTCTATGATCATTTAGTTTTTGACTTTTGATGCCATCTTATGATTCTTTTAATGTCGCTTTGTCGCTCTGCATGATTATGGCCATTATTGCTCTCTTAGTTGGTCGCTCCCAGTCTTTTGCTAGCCCCCATTTTGTACTGAGTATGAGCTCTACTCGTGCATCCAACTCCCAAAAACCAAGTTTGCCATTGTGTCCACTATAAACTCCTATGCATGGTATTTGTAAGCCATTCCAAAGTAAATTTTCATGTGCTACCTTTCAAAAACTTTCAACTACTTCTCGTTTTGTGCCACTATTTTTAGCTCATGGGGACGTAGTGGTCGGATTTGCTATCTTCCATATTGCTTATTCCAAAAAGAAGAAAAAAGAAGAAAAAAGAAAGAAAAATGGCACTCCTCCATGGAATGTGAATGTTGGTGGGCACCCGATGGAATCGGTTAGCCATGGTTTGAGAAAGGAAAAAAGGTGGGGAGGAGTGCCAAGCTTTATAAAAGAGCACAAAAGTGCCAATCTCTCTCAAAAACTTGCTTCATTTTTGTATGGAAGATAGTAAGAACCCCATTGCCAGTCGTTGACAAAGACAACCACCTCTCAAAACCCAATTTTTATCTTTCTGTTTTACAAATGAAAAGCTCTAGCACATGTTTAATCACTGCTTCCCTCTGCGAAGGGCCTTTCTTTTACTTTTATGTTGAGTCACCACCTTCTATCTTTATGCACCATTAAGAGAGCATAGTTGTCATTCTGAGTATAATGTGCATTGTCCCAAAGTTTTCATTGATTGATTCATATTGTTGGTTTCACTTGTTCTTAAATTACTTGTATCTAGTCGCCCTCTTAAACTTGAAGGTGTCCTATGCATTTATGTTTTGCTCTCCATGAAGGACAAGCTGAAAACCATTTGTATGTTTTTCCTTATGATTTGAACACACGTTTGACTTTCATTGTTTCATTTTCATGATCTTTTGTTTGTGTTCATTTTCATGTTTACAACATGGTTGCCAAGTCTTTATTATCAAGATTATGTCTTTCATGACCATGTTTTAAGTTCTTATGATCCCAGCTCACAATTGCTTACATACATGATCAAGATTGTGTAGGTGCATATCACCTCAAAAATTATTCTTTTGTTATCACTTACCTACTCGAGGACGAGCAGGAGTTAAGCTTGGGGATGCTGATACGTCTCAAACGTATCTATAATTTTTGATGCTCCATGCTTGTTTTTACACCATTTGCCTAATGTTTCGTTACACTTCGTGGCGTTTTTATGCGATTTCTGGAACTAACCTATTGACAAGATGCCACAGAGCTAGTTCCCTGTTTTCTGCTGTTTTTGTGTTTCAGAAAAGCTACACAGGAAATATTCTCGGAATTGGACGAAACAAGTTCCAGAAGTCTTATTTTTCCCGGAAGCTTCCCGAGGACCGAAAGAGAGCCGGAGGGGGGCCAGAGGCCGCCCTCACACATAGGTGGCGCGGCCCAGGCCCTGGCCACGCCACCCTAGTGTGAGGAGCCCCTGGCTGCCCCCTTACGACGCCCCTTCGCCTATAAGAAGCCTCGGGACGGAAAACCCTAGGGGAGTTGACGAAATTTCCAGAATAGTTCCGCAGCGCCGCCTGCTACTCGTGTGATGGCGCCAGAAAAGACTGTGGCATTTAGTTGACGTGGGAGCAGTAAGTCCTTGTGCGTGGTGATGACCAGCCCGTTGGGAACCCCAAGAGGAAGGTATGATGAGTGTAGCGGCTAGTTTTCCCTCAGTTAAGAAACCAAGGTTTATCAATCAGGAGAAGAGAGACGGTGACGACTGAAGGTGTTTGTGGAACCTGCACACACACAAACAAATACTTTGTCCCCAACTTGCGATGAGGTTGTCAATCTCACCGGTTTGCTTGAAACAAAGGTTATGAGTGTATCGAGTGGAAAACAGTAGTAATATGCGAGTAAAGTAAACAGTGCAGGAATAGTAAACAGGTGATTGCAATATGATTAAAATAGGACCGGGGTCCACAGTTCACTAGTGGTGTCTCTCCATAGATAAAATAACATGCTAGGTAAACAAATTACAGTTGGGCAATTGATAGAATAAAGATAACGTGATATGTCAAGAAGATCACTATGAGATTTACTCTGGGCATTACAACAAAATACATAGACCGCCATCCAACTGCATCTATGACTAATAATCCACCCCCGGGGATATCATCCGAACACCCTAGAAGTATTAAGTTGCGAACAACAGATAATTGCATTAAGCAAAGTGTGTAATGTAAACAAAGCATATGCCCTTGAGCATATGAATGTTGTTTTCTCCCTAGTAGCAACAGCACATCTACCACCTTAGAGGTTTCTGTCACTCCCCCAGGTGAAATAGAGACATGAACCCACTATCGAGCATAAATACCCCCTCTTGGAGTCACTAGCAACTACTCGGCCAAGATAGCTACTAACAATGGAGAGCATGCAAGATCATAAACAACATAGAGATAACAAAAGATATAATTCAGTACAGCAACTTAATCATAAACACCAATATTCATCGGATCCCAACAAACCAACATCATAGTATTACATAACGGTGATCTCAATCATGTAAGGCAGCTCATGAGATCTAAACATGAAGCACATGGTGGAGAAGACAACCATCTAGCTACTGCTATGGACCCATAGTCCAAGGTAGACTACTCACTCATCGCTCCGGAGGCAAGCATGGCGATGAAGAAGACCTCCGGTGGCGATTCTCCTCTCCGGCAGGGTGCCGGGAAGAGCTTCTGGACCCTCCCGATCTTCGGGTCGACGGCGGCGGCGGATCGCGATGTATTCTGGAAAACTGATCGGGCCCTTAGGTTTTTCTCGTCAGGGGGTATATATAGGCGAAAGGACGATGTCAGAGGGGGGACCACGGCCCCTCAGGCGGGCCCGGCGCGGCCAGGGGGGTGGCCGCGCCGCCCCTGTGTGTGGGGGCCACGTGGCCCCCCTCCGTCAGGTCTTCGGATGTTTGGGAGCTTCCCCGTGAAATATGACTTCAGGAACTTGTTTCGTCCAATTCCGAGAATATTTCCTGTGTATCACTTCTGAAACACAAAAACAGCAGAAAACAGGAAACTGGCACTGTGGCACTTCGTTAATGGGTTAGTTTCGGAAAATGCATAAAAATGCCACTAAGTGTAACGAAACAATAGGCAAATGGTGTAAAAACAAGCATGGAGCATCAAAAATTATAGATACGTTTGAGACGTATCAAGCATCCCCAAGCTTAACTCCTGCTCGTCCTCGAGTAGGTAAGTGATAACAAAAGAATAATTTTTGAGGTGACATGCACCTACACAATCTTGATCATATATGTAAGCATTGGTGAGCTGGGATCAATAGAACTTAAAACATGGGCATGAAAGATATAATCATGACAATAAGAACTTAGCAACCATGTTGTAAACATGCAAATGAACACAAACAAAAGATCATGATAATGAAACAATGAAAGTCAAACGTGTGTTCAAATCATAAGGAAAAACATACAAATGGTTTTCAGCTTGTCCTTCAAAGAGAGCAAAACATAAATGCATAGGACACCTCAAAGTTTAAGAGTGCGACTAGATACAAATAATTTAAGAACAAGTGAAACCAACAATATGAATCAGTCAATGAACTTTGGGACAATGCATATCACACTAAGAATGACAACTATGCTCTCTTAATGGTGCATAAAGAAAGAAGGTGGTGACTCAACATAAAAGTAAAAGAAAGGCCCTTCGCAGAGGGAAGCAGTGATTGCAAGTTTTATAACCTTCAAAAATTATGGTACTTACCGGCTTTGAGCTCTCATTGCCCCCATCATAAGCATCTTGAATGGTTAAAGTTAATGCGAGAACAGTTATGATGCATATGCTTGACAAATCATAAGTTGAAGGCCTCGTGTCCCGTGAATACGAGTACCCAAACCATGCTAATTTACTTAGAGTCCCAAGCAAGGCTCTTGTCATTGTAAGTATATGCATATCATTGAGAACCGCCAATGGGGTACCTCCGTGCCCGATGACATGGAACAAGACCACACCAAAATGACAGGACAAGCAGACAATGAACACCTCGACATCTCTTTTATTTGCTATATTGTTTAGCTTTTTATTGTGAGATGCGTCGTCGAATGTTCACCATGGGTATGCTGCAAATTTCCACCATGAATTATGCATGGCTTAGATTGGCGGCCCGGCGTTTCCCTAACACATATAAAAACTCCATGATCCTCACAAGATTCCCAATTCATTTCACACAGCAGGCATCCATAAACAAAAGATCACGATATCAACTCAAAAAGAAGTGCAATGTTGAAAGCTTGCCCCATGACAGCATGGCTGGGCTAGAATCCAACTTACAACTTGCAAGCATAACAACTCAACATAAAAGACCACAATGTCAAAATTTTAAGAACAGGAAAAAGTAAAGTGTGCCTTCCGGTTCGTGAGAGCTTTACTGACCGAATTTCGCATAACACTGGTAAGAGTTTAATTTGAAGAGAATATAAAAGCAAGTCAAATTTACTTGGAATAGCAAATTGCTAGTAGGTATGTATGGTGGACACTTTGGAAAACTTGGCCTTTAGGAGTTGGATGCACGAGTAGAGCTCATACTCAGTACAAGGCGAGGGCTAGCAAAAGACTGGGAGCGACCAACTAAGAGAGCAATAATGGCCATAATCATGCAAAACGACAAAGCGACATTAAAAGAAGCATACGATGGCATTAAAAGTCAAAAACTAAATGATCATGAAGGCTAATGGCGACTTTGTAAGAGTCTAACATGTGTGAGCATGCGCCAAGTCAACCCAAATAAAGCATCAAGGAGAAAACCAAAATAATGCTTCCATACAATAAAAACAACGCATGATTTTTTCAAAGGCTCATTAAGCAATCTCAGTTATTTGAGACAAGTCATGCTACAGCAAAACCACTAAGCATACTATCAAAAAGATATCAAGCATGACATGAAAAAGCCTAAGCCGCAGTCTACACAAGCTCCTTCTTGTACCACTATTTTGCACAAAGCTTTTTCTCTTTTCCAACACCATTTGAAATTTTTATAAACACCTCTTTTGATGAAAACCAATGAAGACCAGAGGCAAAAATACACCTTGATGAAAAGATATGACAAGATCTGAACGCAAATCAAGGCGAAAACGAAAACCAAAAGCAGTAGCAGAAAAAGTAGAACACTCGATTTTAAATAAGAGTGAAAACTAGAGCGTTCTTTGCAAATGAAAACGAGTACATCTCCTCCAAAGGAAATTTGTTGGGGTCCAACCATTTATTGCAGCAAACAAACAAACTAAACAACCTAAGAAAACTAAAACAACTGACGCTCCAAGAAAAACACATAGTGCATGAAGCAATAAAAATATAGTGTTTTGAAAGGTGACCTGATTTTTGCCGATGAAGAAGGGGTGCCTCGGGGGCATCCCCAAGCTTTGACGCTTGTACTTCTTGGATATTTCTTGGGGTGATGCATGGGCATCCCCAAGCTTGAGCTTTTGCCCATTCTTCAACTCATCTCATCATTCTCCAATCCCTACACTTGAAAACTTCCTTCATACAAAACTAAACACAATTCTATTAGCAACATTAGTGTAAGCATAAAATATATTCAATCTCTTTTAGCTTCAGGTTTCAACCCAAAACCACCACATATAAAGTATATACTACTGTAGCAACTTCCACAAGAGTTCCATGATCAAAAAGAACTCAAAAGAAAGCGATAAAGTGGCAAAAACAAATATTGGCAGAAATCTGTCAAAACTGGACAGCTGATAAAGGACGAATTTTTGAGGGATTTTCCGTTGCTCAAATCAAAAAGTGTTCAACTAAGAAAAGTTTGGATATAACCTGGGGCATATGCACAAGAAATCGCAGGTCCAAAAGATAAACAAAGAATCTTTACGAATTTTTACGGTGCAGCACCGAAAACAGTTTCAGGACAGCAATATCCCCAAATCTTTACCTCACTCAAATTAGAGGCTTCTCTTGGCACAAAAACAAAATAAACAAGATAAGGAGCGGTCATTACAGTAGTAATGACTTCCAAGACTCAAATAAAAGAAAAAGTACTGAAAAGTAAACAATGGGTTATCTCCCAAGAGTGCTTTTCTTTAACGCCTTTGAGCTAGGCGCAGAAAATTGCGAATCAAGTAATATCAGAAGAAGCATTAAGCTCATAATTTGCTCTAAGAATAGAGTCAAAAAGTAATTTCTTTCTTTTCCTAGGGAAGTGTTCCATACCTTTCTTTAATGGGAATTGATACTTGATAGTGCCTTCCCTCATATCAATGATAGCACCTACAGTTCGAAGAAAGGGTCTTCCCAAAATAATAGGACATGAAGCATGGCATTCAACGTCCATAACAAGAAAATCAACGGGAACAAGGTTATTGTTCACCACAATAAGAACATCATTAATCCTTCCCAAAGGTTTCTTCTTAGCAACATCAGCAATAGGAACATCAAAATAACACTTTTCAAGTGGTGGTAAATCAAGCATGTCATAAATCTTTCTAGGCATGATAGAAATACTAGCACCTAGATCACATAAAGCATGGCAATCATAACCATTAACATGCATATCAATGATGGGCTCCCAACCATCTTCTAACTTCTTGGGAACAGAGGCTTTTTGCTTCAACTTTTCATCCCTAATCTTTATGAGAGCATTGGTAATATGCTTAGTAAAAGCAATATTTAAAGAACTAGCATTGGGAGTCAAAGCAAGCTTTTGCAAGAACAAAATTACTTCAGATATATTACAGCCATCAACATCAAAATCATTAAAGGAAATAGAGCTATCATCTCCCACACTCCGAAAAATTTCAGCACTCTTTTGAGAAAAAGTTTTGGCAGTTTTAGGCTTTTTAACACAAGGAGTGGGAGTTTTCTCTACACCAATCAAAGTAAGAGGATTGCTATCAGTAGGAGCAACATCATTAGAGGTAGTAATAGTACATACCTTCATCTCTCTAGCCATCTCATCTTCTCTTTCCCACCTGGCATGCAATTCCACTAACAATCTAATATTTTTATCAATTCCAACTTGGGTAGCATTAGCGGCAGCAACAATATTGCTCACATTCACATCATTAGGAAACACTTTTAATTTCAGAAGTTCAACATCATGAGTTAGGCTATCAACTTTAGAAGCAAGAATATCAATTTTGCCTAACTTTTCCTCAACAGACTTATTAAAAGCAGTTTGTTTACCGATGAAGTCCTTGAGCATTACCTCAAGCTCGGAGGGCGCGACCCTGGTGTTGTTGTAGGAATTACCATAAGAGTTACCATAACCATTACCATTGGTAGAAGGATACGGCCTATAATTGTTACTAGCAAAATTGTTCCTATAGGCATTGTTGTTAAAATTATTATTTCTAATGAAATTCACATCAACTTGCTCTTCTTGAGCAACCAAAGAGGCCAAAGGAACATTATTAGGATCAACATGAGTCCTATCATTAGCAAGCATAGCCATAATGGTATCAATCTTATCATTCAAGGAAGAGGTTTCCTCAACAGAATTTACCTTCTTACCTTGTGGAGCTCTCTCGGTATGCCATTCAGAATAATTTACCATCATGTTGTCGAGTAACTTTGATGCGGCGCCCAATGTGAGGGACATAAAAGTGCCTCCAGCAGCTGAATTAAGTAGGTTCCTTGAAGAAAAATTCAGTCCTGCATAAAAAGTTTGGATAATCATCCAAGTAGTCAGTCCATGAGTGGGGCAATTCTTTACCATAGATTTCATTCTTTCCCAAGCTTGAGCAACATGTTCATTATCAAACTGAGTAAACTTCATAATATTGCTGCGCAAAGCTATAATCTTAGCAGGAGGATATTATCTACCAATAAAAGCATCCTTACACTTAGCCCATGAATCAATACTATTCTTGGTCAAAGACAGCAACCAATCTTTAGCTTTTCCTCTCAAAGAAAAAGGAAACAACTTGAGCTTAATAATATCACTATCAACATCCTTATATTTCTGCATCTCACATAGCTCAACAAAATTGTTGAGATGAGCTGCAGCATCTTCAGTACTAGCACCAGAAAATTGCTCTTTCATAACAAGGTTCAATAAAGCAGGCTTAATCTCATAAAAAGTGGTAGCAAGAACAGTTGGTGCAATAGGAGTGCAGATAAAATCACTATTGTTCATGCTAGCAAAGTCACACAACTTGGTATTTTCAGGAGTACCCATTTCAGCAAAACGAAAGTAAACAAGTAAAAACAGCTACCAAGGATTCTAATTTTTTTGGGTTTTTGATATAAAAAGCAGTGCAGGTAAAATAAAATAAAGTAAAGCAAAACAAATAACAAAGTAAAGAATGTGTGTGCGAAGAACTCCCCTCGCAGAAGTCTTCTCTCCTCCCCGGCAACGGCGCCAGAAAAGAAGCTGCTACTCGTGTGATGGCGCCAGAAAAGACTGTGGCGTTTAGTTGACGTGGGAGCAGTAAGTCCTTGTGCGTGGTGATGACCAGCCCGTTGGGAACCCCAAGAGGAAGGTATGATGAGTGTAGCGGCTAGTTTTCCCTCAGTTAAGAAACCAAGGTTTATCGATCAGGAGAAGAGAGACGGTGACGACTGAAGGTGTTTGTGGAACCTGCACACACACAAACAAATACTTTGTCCCCAACTTGCGATGAGGTTGTCAATCTCACCGGTTTGCTTGAAACAAAGGTTATGAGTGTATCGAGTGGAAAACAGTAGTAATATGCGAGTAAAGTAAACAGTGCGGGAATAGTAAACAGGTGATTGCAATATGATTAAAATAGGACCGGGGTCCACAGTTCACTAGTGGTGTCTCTCCATAGATAAAATAACATGCTGGGTAAACAAATTACAGTTGGGCAATTGATAGAATAAAGATAACGTGATATGTCAAGAAGATCACTATGAGATTTACTCTGGGCATTACAACAAAATACATAGACCGCCATCCAACTGCATCTATGACTAATAATCCACCCCCGGGGATATCATCCGAACACCCTAGAAGTATTAAGTTGCGAACAACAGATAATTGCATTAAGCAAAGTGTGTAATGTAAACAAAGCATATGCCCTTGAGCATATGAATGTTGTTTTCTCCCTAGTAGCAACAGCACATCTACCACCTTAGAGGTTTCTGTCACTCCCCCAGGTGAAATAGAGACATGAACCCACTATCGAGCATAAATACCCCCTCTTGGAGTCACTAGCAACTACTCGGCCAAGATAGCTACTAACAACGGAGAGCATGCAAGATCATAAACAACATAGAGATAACAAAAGATATAATTCAGTACAGCAACTTAATCATAAACACCAATATTCATCGGATCCCAACAAACCAACATCATAGTATTACATAACGGTGATCTCAATCATGTAAGGCAGCTCATGAGATCTAAACATGAAGCACATGGTGGAGAAGACAACCATCTAGCTACTGCTATGGACCCATAGTCCAAGGTAGACTACTCACTCATCGCTCCGGAGGCAAGCATGGCGATGAAGAAGACCTTCGGTGGCGATTCCCCTCTCCGGCAGGGTGCCGGGAAGAGCTTCTGGACCCTCCCGATCTTCGGGTCGACGGCGGCGGCGGATCGCGATGTATTCTGGAAAACTGATCGGGCCCTTAGGTTTTTCTCGTCAGGGGGTATATATAGGCGAAAGGACGATGTCAGAGGGGGGACCACGGCCCCTCACGCGGGCCCGGCGCGGCCAGGGGGGTGGCCGCGCCGCCCCTGTGTGTGGGGGCCACGTGGCCCCCCTCCGTCAGGTCTTCGGATGTTTGGGAGCTTCCCCGTGAAATATGACTTCAGGAACTTGTTTCGTCCAATTCCGAGAATATTTCCTGTGTATCACTTCTGAAACACAAAAACAGCAGAAAACAGGAAACTGGCACTGTGGCACTTCGTTAATGGGTTAGTTCCGGAAAATGCATAAAAATGCCACTAAGTGTAACGAAACAATAGGCAAATGGTGTAAAAACAAGCATGGAGCATCAAAAATTATAGATACGTTTGAGACGTATCACCGCCGCCGTCGAAGCCAAATTTCGGGGGACAGAAGTCTCTATTCCGGCACCCTGCCGGGACGGGGAAGTGCCCCCGGAGCCATCTCCATCGGTCTCCATCGCCGTCTCCGCCGTCTCCATCGACCTCACCGCCATCTCCATCAACCTTGTTGTCTCCTATGATGAGGAGGGAGTAGTTCATCCCCGGGGCTAAGGGCTCTACCGGTAGCTATGTGGTTCACCTCTCTCTCCCATGATGTGATCTTTATGTGATCGTGAGCTTTGTATCATGTTGAACAAGTAGATGTTATTATTCAGATATTATGTGTACTCTAGTGGTATTATTAAAGTAATCTATTCTTCCTGCCATGGTGTAATGGTGACAGTGCGTGCATCATGGTGGTACTTGGTCTAGGCTACGATTATGATCTTTTATGGATTATGAGAATAATTATCGCTATGATAGTATTGAAGTGATCTATTCCTCCTTTCATGGTGTAATGTTGACAGTGTGTGCACCATGCTAGTACTTGGTCTAAGTTGTAATAATATCTATCTTGAGTTGTGATCTGATTTGAATATCTCTATGAGTGGTGTTTGTCAAGTACTTGATGAACTTTAAGGAGTGCTTCGTAGCCCTACGCAATGATTAGTGTTGTTCAATAGGAGAGTAATTCAGAGTACCATAGTGAAGAGAAGTTGTTTATTTGTTCAATCATGTTATATTTGTTGGGAGTGTGTCCACTAGTGAAAGCATGATCCCTAGGCCTTGTTTCCAAGCATTGCACACCGTTTACTTGCTGTTTTGTTACATGTTTGCTCGCAGCGATACTTATTTCATATCACAGTTACTACTTATAATCATCACTACCACTTGTATTTCACTATCTCTTTGCCGAACTAGTGCACCTATACATCTGACAAGTGTATTGGGTGTGTTGGGGACACAAGAGACTTTCTGTATCATAATTGCAGGGTTGCTTGAGAGGGATAGCTTTGACCTCTTCCTCCCTGAGTTCGATAAACCTTGGGTGATCCACTTAAGGGAAACTTGCTGCTGTTCTACAAACCTCTGCACTTGGAGGCCCAACACTGTCTACAAGAATAGACGCGTGCGTAGACATCAGTGGCAAGTATCTGTTCCGGCAGTTAACTGACCTCTTGATCCGTCAGAGTTGTCAGGCTTGTTCATCAAAACCCCTTGCAAAATATTATCATGAAAATAAGTCGAAAGACCAAGTCGAAGATTTGAAGATATGAAGAAGTCGAAGAGTTGACAAAGTCAAAGATTTAAAGATTAGAGATTCAACCCGAATCTGCAATTCTGGTAGAATCTCAGGGGCTACTGACAAGGGTATAGCTAATAGAGCCCGTTAGTTGAGTACCCCTGAGGCCCGTTAAGCTAGGTCCAATTGTAATAATAGTCGAGATATGAGTCCTTACCGTATGTCAATATTGTAATCTGTATCGAACCCTACCCGATCCTCGAGACTTGGCCACCTATATATAGGGGCCAGGAGGGGACGGTGTAGGCCAGATTGAAAGCAAGCCAGGTTCAACACCCAAGTTTACTTTCGATATACACTTATTTCGACTAACTTTACCTTCGAGTTCATCCGATGCCCTATCTCCCTGATCCTAAGTCCTTCATTTAGGACATTTGTCGAGTTAACCCTCGTCACCCCCATTTTGGTAATTGATGACAATCTCAACAAGAGGGTTTATATAATGAATGATATAAACTAATATGCAACTTATCCAAGAATAAATTGCATACAAGAGGTTGTATTTGATATGGTCAAGTAACACGAAGCTACTACCGCATATCAAAATCAATTGTACTCATATAAACTACACCAAATATGGTTGATGTGAGTGCAACCAAAATATATAGAGCAAACTCCCCCCACAATATATGCACGTGTGATGAACTTGAATTTCATTGCATACATTGTCAAGATAAACCTTTGATGGAGTTTACACTATATATTCAACCATGCAAAACATCTAACAAAGAAGAGATGCATGAAAGGCAAACACTTAAGCACAACCAAACTTAAGTATAGGCAAACACTTAAGCACAACCAAACTTAAGTATAAAAACTATTTCCCTTAAACCCTCTAAACTTCTCCCCCATTGGCAACGATTGCCAAAATGGATGGAGGAATTTAGAAGGCCAATATAGTATGAGTTCCTCCCCAAGATGTGCATTTCTCATAAAAATGAGTAAAATCATATGCACTTATCAAATTAACAATATTTGGAGGAAGTCAAACCATATTGAGGATCAAAGATTACAAAAAGATGACATAGTGATGGAAACTTCAACGAATGAAGCAAGCAAGCAATCAAGAGACCCAAAGAACCAATTGGACACAAGAAGATGTGATGATAAGAGCTACTAGGTGCTTTAAATGAAATAAGGAAGCTCCCCAAGGTTTATGCATAAATTTGAATTTTTATTGCATTTCAATACAATATGCACAAACATGGAATCCTCACTCCCTCTATATCATTTAAAAAACAACCATGAGCATGAGAGAATACAAAAGAATCAACACGCTTATCAAAGTGAACTTTAGTCCAAAAAGATTCACGAGATATGAGTGCGAGAAGAAGCAATAAAGAATAAACAAGCACTCATAAATCAAGTTCTTACCAACACCATCAAGAACAAAATGGATAAGAAAGATGGTCGGCAAAGAACGAGGATATCAAGGGGAGAAATTAACACTCTTATGCATATACATTTCTAAGTGGACAAAAAAATCATGATGAACAATCCACAAAGGAACATGTATACACAAAAGGTTAGTTGAAATTAAGGAAGACATGATATGCAAGAGAGAGTCATAGAATATACCAAATAACTTTGCTAGAAAGCATATATAGCTCAAGGCTCCATTTTCCATTATGGTATATTAATAAACTCCCCATGCAAAATCATCAAAGCCATCACAACTAGCAATAAGGGATCAAAAGATAGTCGGGATGCTTTGAAAGGCAACAAGCATAATAAAGAAGGGTACAACTTGCAACATTATCTATATTGCACATGAGAGAGCGTTGAGGAATTAATATGCAATAAATTGCTAAAAAGGCATATTTGGGATTGGTGAATCATAAACATGATTTTATATACTTCCCATCATATGCAATCATCTCAACATGCTCACATATACAATAAAGAGATTTCTTTATAAGACCTTTGCAAGAACCACAACATTTGCAAATAAATATTATCATGCCAAGAGCCAACCTACAAGAGTTGGGATGCTAGAAAAGAATGCATGAAAATTATACTTGTTACCGAGATAGCAATGATGTGATGTAGTAGATAGGAGTTCACCGATCATCCTAGCTTGTCTCCAATAATCATATGGTGATAGCACCTTCCTTATAAATGAGACAAGCATCCATTGCATCTCCAATGTACCTAAAACAACATTCAAGTACATCTTGGTCCCCAAACTTATTGGGTCCAAAGTGGTTAGACTAACCACAATACATATGATAAACTCCATATAAATATGTGCATAGTTAGAGATGAAATTTGAATTTCATGCACATCTTAGCCATTTAGGATTTGATGGAGTATAGCATATATATTGGATCAAAGAAAGCAACTAAGACACAAAATTAAACAAAAAGAGAATATGCATGCACCTAGCTTTCAAGATCCAAGGAAGATACAATTTAGACAAAAACACCAAGAGTACATGGAGGTATAAAAGGTGTGGTAAAACACATTATTTGTCCAAATGATATCAATGGAACAAATCAACAAATGATTTATTCAACAAAATTCAACAAATGAACCTAACAACTTATTGAGCATGAAAGAATAAATAAATAAAAGCATGCTCAAAGATTTATCTCATTCGAGCAAATAAATCATAGAAGAAGGAATGAGATAACTAACTCCCAAAAGAGCAAGGTTCCAACAAATAAACCAAACCCTCTACACTTTTCACAATGGCACAAGTACCGAAAAGAAAAGGTTTGTCTTACAACAACACACACTTGATGGGGATCAAGAGATGAGACAAAGTCACATAAAAGGATCCTCAAGAAGGCAAATAAGACAACGGGAGTCAAAATAATTTCTTGGAAAGAAATAAGGGCAATAAGAGGCAAATTCCAAGGTGAAGATGATCTAGAAGAATTATCACATATATATATATATATGAATACCAATTGTCAGAGATAAGAAGTTCATATTGGAATTATTTTCTGGTGGTGTATTGCAAAGATGTTCAAGATCAACTTCACAATAAAAGGCATATGGTTAAATATTCAATTTGAACACCATGCACAAAAAAGGATTCTTGGTAGCTCCAATAATAGACAAACAATCATGCAAAGCAATGATTAGAGTATCTTGAAGCACACGGTTTCCTACTTATGATATAGAGAAATATATTTGAGTAAAACCGCACCAAGAATTCTTTCTCAAACCAAGACCAAAGAAATGAGCAATAAAATCATTTAAGAAATAACGGAGCTTGTTTGAGCAAACATGCCACCTAGGAACAAGATAATTAACAATATCAACTCTAAGTGGCAAAACCTCAATTGTTCACATTTCCTAGGCTTGTGATATGCAAAAGGCATATTACTCCCCCATAATGTGATATTAAATTCTTTTCAACAAAAGGCAAATAAAATCCAACTAGAGATAATTAATGGAGATATAGAATTTGAATTTCTCATGAGCATGTCATACCACATAGTGACTAGATGATCTTGCAATATCAATACTAAGTGGTATTACTCATGTGCACACATTTATAGGATTGTGAGGTGCGAAAGGCAAATAACTCTCTCAAAATGGGATGTTCCATTAATCACTCAATAAGAGCCAAATAAGATACCATCAAGATGCATTAGAGGCTCGAAGTAAACACACAAGTATATGATGTGCCAAACAACCAACACCTACTTGAATACACAAGATAAGTAGGTATAAGGAACAACATATACAAACACATACTTGGTACAAAACCAAAAACATGCAAAGGGGCAAGTAACTTACAATGTAAAGAGGTTAAGTACAAGTTACCGCAAAGAGGCACATTGGATATAAAATGATAGTGTCAATAACTTGGCTTGATGAAATAAAATTAATGAAGACCCCTTAATTCTTCATGAGGTAGCCAAGTCTCCAATGCCCTCCACAAACACTTATTGATCAAGTTTTAGCTTGTTGGTCCCCAACCAAGTTGGGTCCTAAGAGGTTAGTAACAATAGGCTTGGCAACCCAAATGGTTCTTTTCTTGACACCACTTTGAGTTCCAACAAACTTGGCAAACACATTGCCATCCTTATCTTTCCTAAGAGAATAATCATCATCAACAATGATAGGATTAGATAAGGTACCGCTTAAGCATGAAGAAGCAAAGTGCCCCTTCTCACGGCAAATATAGCAACAAGTGCTTCCCTTTCTCTTCTTCGTTGATTCCTTGATTTGGGAAGATTCATCTTGTTTCTTCTTGGAAAGTGGCCTATCTTCAACTTGAGGACGTGCTTGAGCTTGACCTTGTGGCCGCTTCCCTTGTTGCTTCTCACTCAAGTGCTTCTTCTTCAATGGGCAAGATCTCACATGATGCCCTTCAATCTTGCACTTGAAGCAAACAATCTTGGCCAAATTCTTGACTTGGTCTTGGCCCTTCTTCTTCTTGTTGCTCTTGGACTTGTTCTTGTTATTGGAGTTGAATCCAAGTCCACTCTTGTCATTAGGGGATTTTTGCACACTCAAAATATTATCGAGTGTGGATTTCCCTTCATGACGCTTATCCAAGTCTTTCTCCAAACTAGTGACTTGGGCCTTGAGCTCTTTGATTTCCTCTACAAGGTTAGTAGTAATACAAGTACTAGAGGAGGTAGAAGCTTCATTGTTAGAGCAACAAGGCATATCAAGTAATTCATCACAAGATGTAGCAATATTATGCCTAGACAAATTACTTGGACTAGCACAAGATAATATAGCATTTTAGTTCAAAGTAGTGCTAATGTACAAATGAGGCTCACAAGATGTTTTCTTTGAGATACTTGCCTCATGAGCTAACTTTAGCCCATTATAAGAGATTAAGAGATTCCCATGAGAGCCCGAGAGATTTTCATGGCTTTCCTCCTGATCAGAGTGAGATTATAGGGGGGTTTTTCTAGTCGTCTCCACAGGGATCAACACAAATGAGACTATTTCCTAATTTCCAGAAGCTAAGCAGAAAAGTGGGGTTTTTGGTGTTGTAAACAGGAAAATAACAGGAGGTTTTAGGTTGGAAGTTTTTAACATAACAAATCCAATGTTTCTTGTTTGTCAGGCAAGGAAACAAAGAACAAACGAGCAAGTGAGGCAGGGGAGTTTTAACATAACAAATCCAATGTTTCTTGTTTGTCAGGCAAGGAAACAAAGGACAAACGAGCAAGTGAGGCAGGGATGCGTTTTTGGGACTAGATGCAGAGGCTAGTCTTGCACCTAACAGATCAGGCGGATGCAACACAGAAATCACAGTAATCGTGGAGTTTACAATGGAGTGTGTCACTCAAACCATAGCAAAGATCCAGGACAAGGTTCAAACTGTTTTACAACGCGAGATCAACACAACAGATCACAGAGCATGAGGGAAAGGAAGAGAGGTTGTTGTTGGTCACCGAAGGCTTGTCGTGGCAGAGAAAGTAGAAGAAGGCAGAGGAAGAGCTTGGCCTTCAGATCCTTCGAGCCTTGTCCATCTTGACATTCTTGGAGGTGTTCTTGGTGTTCTTGCTTGCGCCGTTGATCTGTTCTTGTTGCAGCAGAGGAGTAGAGGGAAAAGTGGGTGGAAAAGGTGAAGATTTCGGTGTGTTGGACTATGGAGGAGGAAGGTTTTTGTGGAGTGGTGGATGGATGGAGTGGATGGGTGGTGATGGATGGATGGGGTGAGAGATGGATTATTGTGGGAGTGAACCTAGACCTCTCCTTTTAAAGGCTTTTTGTAGCATTCTTGCTGCGGCGAAGTGGAGTAGTGGGAAGTTGGTGGCGGCATCGGCTTTTCTGCTTTTGCCGATTTTTCTGTCTTCTTGTGCCGTGGCAGCCTGTTTCTGCCGATGGCTTCTTTCTTGCTCCTCAAGATGTACTCCTCCATTCCTGGTGGCTTGGTCTGATGTTTGAATTACTCTGACTTGTAGATTTAAGTGCCTTGGCGCACTGACCTGTGACAAAGGATCAAATGATGTAAAATGTTGGTGCAACACTGGTAGAAATGAGGTAAAACAGACAAGTTTTATGGTTGCAAGGTTCAAATATATGTGTAAATCTTAGAGTGATCAAAACCCCCAGACCAAAACCTTTGCTTGTCCTCAAGTAAAGAATGGTGCATTGTACCAAACAAAATGTAACAGAGCATGATGAGGAACATTACTGACTCAATGCAGATAAATCTTGCAATTGCCAATTCAAAAACAAGTTTCACAAGAGAATTTGAGTATGTCTAGATCAAACAACATGGACACATGAGTATAAAGTAATTGACTCTGAGATTGAAAACTCAAGATCCAGTACATAGCCCAATATGTAATGCAAAATTAGTGCTTCACCTATTACAGTTCCCAGGAACATAATAGGCTAATGCATAGACAAGTTAGTCAGTTAGTAACTTAGCTTGATGGGTCAACTTAGTTAGTGCTTCACACACTACAATCCCAGGATCATAGGTGCTAGTGCTTTGGATATTTACAATAAGTTTTACTTAGCATCATCAGGTTAGTGCTTCACACACCACAATCCAGAGATCATGGTTGCTAATGCTAAACTTTTTCCTTTCTGTTAGTATGTTAGTGCTTCACAAATCACAATCCAGAGATCATGTTTGCTAATGCAAAAAATGCAACAGATGCAATTGGTTAGGGGCTAAGAAATGGATCATGAACTTCATTCTTAGGGCAATTAACAAATATACTGATGTTTCACAGGTTCTTTGAGTAGAGACATACAAAGGTTCTAAAGTGGAACTAGGCTCTGAACAAAGCATTTGCGAGAGTTATAAGCAGATTCAAAGCAAAGTTCTACATAGCATGCAAAGTGATATTTTCAGGTCCAAGCAAGCGAAATTGATTCATTCCTTAACAAAGTACTTTCACACAAGATCAACCAACAGTATAGGATATTCTGATTCAGATTTTAACAAATGTGTGGAAATGGAAAGTGTTCACCTGGTGGTTTTCCTGCTTCTCTGCCTTGTCAATCAACAGCAATCTTTCTCCTCATCCAAGTTATCACTGAAACAACAAAAAGAAACAAACACACAAGGCAAAAACATAAAAAGGTGAAAGGGAAATATATGATACAAGGGATACCAGGTTTCCTCCTGGAAGAGAGCTTGTTTAAAGTCACTAGCTTGACTATAGCTTCATCATCACTGGTTTGCATGGGTAGAGGATGCATTGGAGCCATCCTCTGGTTCATCGTCTTCTTCAACTTGGTTTTCAATCAAATCTCCAATCCTGTAGTGCTTCAACCTCTGGCCATTTACTTTGAATGTTCCCTCAGCTGAGCTATAAACCTCAAAAGCACCATGGCCTAGATCTTTCTTGATAACACAAGGACCAAACCATCTGGACTTGAACTTTCCAGAGAATAAGTGTAACTTGGAATCATAGACCAGCACTGACTGCCCTTCCTTGAATTCCCTTCTCAGAATGTGGGAGTCATGCCATTTCTTGGTCTTCTCCTTGTAAATCTTTGCACTTTCATAGGAATCATTCCTGAGCTCTTCAAGCTCACACAACTGCAGTTTCCTCATGTTTCCTGCTTTGCCAATGTCCAAGTTCAGCTTCCTGATTGCCCAATGTGCTCTGTGCTCCAATTCGACTGGCAGATGGCAAGCTTTGCCATAGATAATTCTGAAAGGTGACATGCCAATGGGTGTCTTGTAGGCTGTCCTGTAAGCCCACAAAGTGTCGGGCAATTTCATTGACCAATCTCCTCTGGTCTTGGACACAACTTTCTCCAAGATTTGCTTGATTTCCCTGTTTGACAACTCCACTTGGCCATTGGCCTGCGGATGATAAGGAGTTGTCACTCTGTGATTCTTCACTCCATACTTGGTCAGAAGCTTCTCAAACTGGTCATTATTGAAGTGAGCACCACCATCACTGATTACAACTCTTGGCACTCCAAATCTTGGGAAAATGACAGTCTTGAACATTCTACAAACTGCCTTGGCATCAGCGTTAACAGTGGGAATGGCTTCAACCCATTTTGACACATAGTCAACAGCAACTAAAATATGCTTGTAGCCTTGAGAAGATGGCAAGGGTCCAACAAAATCAACTCCCCAAACATCAAACAATTCCACTTCCAAGATTCCTGTTTGGGGCATTTCATTTCTCTTTGACATCTTTCCTGCTCTTTGACAAGGATCACACTTCATTATGTACTCATGAACATCTCTGAACATACTTGGCCAAAAGAAACCAGCTTGCAAAATCTTGGCTTGAGTCTTGTGCACTCCAGCATGTCCTCCATACAATCCTGAATGGCATTGGAACATCACATCACTTTTTTCATCAGAGGGAACACACCTTCTCACAATGCCATCAGCACAATGTTTGTACAGAAAAGGTTCATCCCAATAGTAACTCTTGACATCATGGAGGAATTTTTTCTTTTGCTGGTAGGAGAGATCTGCTGGCACAATATCACAAGCTAGGAAATTCACAAAGTCAGCATACCAAGGTGAAGTGGCACTGACTGCCATGAGCTGTTCTCCTGGCATCAAGTCTTGAATCTCTCTGTTTTCATCAATGTTGATTCTGGACAAGTGATCAGCAACTGAGTTCTCTGACCCTTTCTTGTCTCTAATTTCTATGTCAAATTCTTGGAGCAGAAGGATCCATCTGATGAGCCTTGGTTTAGCATCCTTTTTGCTCACTAAATATCTGATTGCTGCATGGTCTGTGTAGACAATGCACTTGTGTCCAACCAGGTATGGTCTAAACTTATCAAATGAGAACACAACAGCAAGCAGCTCCTTCTCTGTGGTGGTGTAATTGATCTGAGCATCATCCAAAGTCTTGCTTGCATAATGTATAACATGTACAGCTTTGTCTTTCCTCTGGCCAAGGACTGCTCCAACAGCAAAGTCACTTGCATCACACATAAGTTCAAATGGCAGTGTCCAGTCAGGAGGTTGAACAACAGGGGCTGTGATGAGAGCATCTTTCAATTGGTTGAATGCTTGCAAACAAGTGTCATCAAACACAAACTTCACTTCATGATTCAGGAGATTGGTGAGTGGCTTGGCAAGATAGGAGAAGTTCTTGATAAACCTCCTGTAGAAGCCAGCATGGCCCAGGAAGCTTTGAATTCCCTTCACATTTTCCGGAGGGGGTAGCTTGGCAATCACATCTACCTTAGCCTTGTCCACCTCAATTCCTCTAGCAGACACAAGGTGGCCCAACACAATGCCTTCAGAGACAAGGAAGTGACATTTTTCCCAGTTCAGGATCAAATTTTGCTCAGAGCATCTGTGAAGGACTAAGGTGAGGTTCTTTAAGCAGGCTTCGAAGTCTTTTCCATACACAGTGAAATCATCCATGAAAACTTCCATAATCTTCTCAATGTAATCAGAAAATATGGACATCATGCATCTCTGGAAGGTGCCTGGAGCATTGCAAAGGCCAAATGGTAGCCTTTTGTAAGCAAAGGTTCCATAAGGGCAGGTGAATGTGGTCTTGTCTTGGTCAGAAGGGTGGATTGGAATCTGCAGAAATCCAGAGTAACCATCAAGGTAGCAGTAGTACTTCTGGCCAGCAAGTCTCTCTAGCATCTGGTCCATGAATGGCAGAGGGAAGTGATCTTTTCTTGTAGCTTTGTTCAATTTTCTGAAGTCATTCACCATCCTCCATCCTGTAACAGGTCTTGTGGTCATGAGCCTTCCTTCTTCATTTTCAACAACAGTGTAGCCACCTTTCTTGGGCACAATGTGGATAGGACTCACCCACTCACTGTCAGAGATGGGGTATATCATTCCAGCCTTTAACAATTTCAGAACTTCCTTCTTTACTACATCTTGCATAGCAGGGTTTAGTCTCCTCTGTCCTTCTCTTGTTGGCTTGCTGCCTTCTTCTAAGTGGATCCTGTGAGAACACACTTTCTCACTAATGCCCATGATGTCATCAATGGAATATCCAATGACATTCTTGTACAGCTTCAGAATAGACAGAAGACTTTCCTCTTGCTCACTTGAAATGGCTGAACTAATAATCACAGGGTGTAACTTTTCCTTCTCCAAGAATGAGTATTTCAGATGGGAAGGCAATTCTTTGAGCTCCACAACAGAATGGTGAGCTAGATGAGCTGGTTCTCTTGCACTTGACACAGGTACAATTTCACAAATTTTCACTTCACAGAGCTGCTGTACATTGGTGGTTTCAGCAGTAACAAAGACTTGAGCTTCAGGCTCTTCTTGCTCAGGTTCTGGCAAAGTTTCTAGCACACTTCTTTCAACAATATCAATGGAATGGCAATGTTCAGGAACATTGGGTAAGTGAGTAGCATGTTTCATGCTGAATTCAGCTTGCTCTGATCCAAATTGTAATTTGAGGGTTCCACCTTTGACATCAATGATGGCACCAGCAGTTGCCAAGAATGGCCTGCCTAGAATCATTGATTCAGCATTGTCTTCCATCTCTAGCACAACAAAGTCCACAGGATATGCAAAGTTGCCAACTTGGACTGGCACATCTTCAAGGACTCCTACTGGTTTTCTCAAGGTTCTATCAGCAAGTTGAAGTGTCATTGGGGTAGGCTTCAACGTTCCCAGCTGCTGAATCTGGCTTGCAGCAGAGGGTAACACACTCACAGAGGAACCTAAGTCACAAAGGGCTGTGAAGGTTTTTCTTCCCACTACACAGGGAATGCTGAAACTTCCAGGGTCTTGCAGCTTCTTTGGCATGTGGTTCGAGATTACAGCACTGCAATCTTCTGTCAAGGCTACTAACTCAGGGCTGTCCAAACTCCTCTTCCTTGTGATCAGATCTTTGAAAAACTTTGCATATAGGGGAATGTGCAGCACTGCATCCAAGATGGGGATGGTGATTTGCACTTCCTTCATGGTCTCAAGGAATTTAGAGTATTGCTTCTCCTCCTTGGTCTTGTCCAATCTCTCTGGAAATGGCACTTTCATCAACAAAGGCTTCTCTGTTGGTTCTGTGGCAGAGATCTGTGCCTTGGCAGGGTTTTCTGTCTGGGCAGGCTGTCCTGTAGATTTTTCCTGCCTTGGCAGAACAATTTCTGGAGGTGATTGTTGCTGCACGGTGGGTCTTCTCTGTGGAGCAACATAAGTGACATTTGGTGGGGTTTTGAGTAAGGGTTCAGTGTTCACCCCACTCCTAGTGGTGACTGCATCAATAACTTCAGTAGTGGAAAGGGCACCACACTGTTTCGGGTTTTTCTCTGCTTGGGCTGGCAGTTTTCCTTCAGCTTGTTTTCCAATGTTGTTGGTCTGGATTCCAGCAGTGAGTTGCTGCATAGTCTTGTAGAAAAGTTCAGATTGCATTTTCATAGTTTCTTGCATTCCACTGAACATTTCCTTCTGTAGCTTCATCATTTCTCCAAGCTCAGATTGGCTGCTACTGCTGGATGAAGTAGTTTGCTGATGTACTGGGTGGTGTTGTTGTTGTGGGTGTTGCACTTGACCTTGGGGTCTGAAATTTTGTTGTCCAGGCTGATGGTAACTCTGCTGGGATGCTTGGGCATAATGCTGCTGCCCTGGTACTGGGTAACTTTGCTGATTATTGCTCTTGTAAGAAAGGTTGGGGTGGTTTCTCCAAGAGGGGTTGTAACTTTGGGAATATGGCCCTTGATTCTGGGCATAGTTCACCTCTGATATCATGGCTTCAGGAGGTGCAGACAAGGTACATTCCATGAAAGAATGGCCTTCTTTTCCACAAATTGCACAGGCAGAAGTAACTTGGTTGACAGGAACCAAAGCTTGGCTGTTTCTTTCTGTCATGAGCTGGGCAAGCTGAGTTGTTAAACTCTCCAACTTGGCTTCCAAAGCATTCTGGCCACTTGACTGAATCTGCAGCTGATTGTTGGGGTGGACAGCTCTTTCATTTGTCCAGGAGAAGTTGTGTGATGCCATGCTCTCAATCAACTCAGTAGCTTCATCAAGGGTCTTGTTCATGATTCCACCTCCAACAGCTGAGTCAACAAATGATCTGGTTTGCTCTGTCAAACCCTTGTAGAAGGTTTGCAAGATGAGCCATTGCTCCTGGCCATGGTTGGGACACATCCTGATGAGACCTTGGTATCTCTGCCAAGTATCATACAGGCTTTCTCCTTCATATTGCACAAATCTTGTTATCTTGTCTCTGCACTCGGCTGCTTTGGTTGGAGGGAAATATCTCTCAAAGAAGGCTTGAAGAACATGTTCCCATGTGTCTCTGCAGTGAATAGGAAGAGAGTGGAACCAAACTTTTGCAAGTCCAGACAGTGAAAAGGGAAACAATTGCATCCTGATGGCTTCAGGAGGAACACCATTGTGCTTCAAAGTGTTGCAGTACTCCAGAAAGTTTCTGATATGCTCATGGGGGCTCTCCAAAGCAGAACCTTTGAAGGGATTATGTTGCACCATATTGATCAGAGCTGGCTTGATTTCCCAGTTGTTTGCTTGTATTGCAGGCATAATCACATCTGCATTGTTGATCTGGTCCTTGGGAATCCACAAATCTCTCAACTTCTTATCACCCATGCTGAAATCTGAGGATGACGATTCCAAATCTGAGACAGAGGTTTCCAAATCTTCAGCAGAAACTTCAGAAGCTGCTCTCTTTCTTGCAAACAAAGTCCTCTCTGGCTTAGGATCAAATGGGGCTAGTGGAGAATCTTCAGAGGACTGCATCAACTGAATTCCCACGGAGATTAGATGAAATCATTGTTCTACACACAATCACAGACAAGAACTTGATCA
This sequence comes from Dactylis glomerata, assembly GCA_007115705.1. Lineage (NCBI taxonomy): Eukaryota > Viridiplantae > Streptophyta > Magnoliopsida > Poales > Poaceae > Dactylis > Dactylis glomerata. Next base: position 2,869,469 of record QXEO01000225.1, on the reverse strand, counting down.
AGGGTTAGTGAACTAAATCCCCTAATAAAAGTTCTAAGCTTGATCACAGACAAGTCATTAAAACAGACAATCAAAGATTACAAATTGGAACAAGTATTTACACAGCTTAGTCTACTGTAATCTAAGGAAACAATCAAAAGTTGATCCCCGGCAACGGCGCCAATTTTGATCAGAGTGAGATTATAGGGGGGTTTTTCTAGTCGTCTCCACAGGGATCAACACAAATGAGACTATTTCCTAATTTCCAGAAGCTAAGCAGAAAAGTGGGGTTTTTGGTGTTGTAAACAGGAAAATAACAGGAGGTTTTAGGTTGGAAGTTTTTAACATAACAAATCCAATGTTTCTTGTTTGTCAGGCAAGGAAACAAAGAACAAACGAGCAAGTGAGGCAGGGGAGTTTTAACATAACAAATCCAATGTTTCTTGTTTGTCAGGCAAGGAAACAAAGGACAAACGAGCAAGTGAGGCAGGGATGCGTTTTTGGGACTAGATGCAGAGGCTAGTCTTGCACCTAACAGATCAGGCGGATGCAACACAGAAATCACAGTAATCGTGGAGTTTACAATGGAGTGTGTCACTCAAACCATAGCAAAGATCCAGGACAAGGTTCAAACTGTTTTACAACGCGAGATCAACACAACAGATCACAGAGCATGAGGGAAAGGAAGAGAGGTTGTTGTTGGTCACCGAAGGCTTGTCGTGGCAGAGAAAGTAGAAGAAGGCAGAGGAAGAGCTTGGCCTTCAGATCCTTCGAGCCTTGTCCATCTTGACATTCTTGGAGGTGTTCTTGGTGTTCTTGCTTGCGCCGTTGATCTGTTCTTGTTGCAGCAGAGGAGTAGAGGGAAAAGTGGGTGGAAAAGGTGAAGATTTCGGTGTGTTGGACTATGGAGGAGGAAGGTTTTTGTGGAGTGGTGGATGGATGGAGTGGATGGGTGGTGATGGATGGATGGGGTGAGAGATGGATTATTGTGGGAGTGAACCTAGACCTCTCCTTTTAAAGGCTTTTTGTAGCATTCTTGCTGCGGCGAAGTGGAGTAGTGGGAAGTTGGTGGCGGCATCGGCTTTTCTGCTTTTGCCGATTTTTCTGTCTTCTTGTGCCGTGGCAGCCTGTTTCTGCCGATGGCTTCTTTCTTGCTCCTCAAGATGTACTCCTCCATTCCTGGTGGCTTGGTCTGATGTTTGAATTACTCTGACTTGTAGATTTAAGTGCCTTGGCGCACTGACCTGTGACAAAGGATCAAATGATGTAAAATGTTGGTGCAACACTGGTAGAAATGAGGTAAAACAGACAAGTTTTATGGTTGCAAGGTTCAAATATATGTGTAAATCTTAGAGTGATCACCTCCAATTTCTTATAATTGCTTGTTAGCAACTCAAGTTGAGCCCTTAGCTCAACATTCTCCTTTAATATAGATGCTTCACAAGAAATAGAGTTAGTAGCACACACATCATTAATAGATTTAGCATTTGTAAGCTCATAAGATTTAATAGATTGAGACGGGCAAGAATTAGTATGCTTCTCTTCGGATAGCTCTTGCTTGAGGAGATTGAATCTCCGTTTCCCCTCATTAACATGGGAGTTCAATTCCTTAATGGTCTCCTTATGGTCAAACAAGGTTTCCATTAAGTTTTCGACTTTAGCACGAGCATCATTATTACCACGAAGAGAGGCATACACAATTCCCATCTCATGCAAGAAAGCTTCATTATCATCATCATCACTCTCATCATAAGGAGATGTGTCAGGATTCAAAGTAGGAGTTACCTTTGAGCCGCTTGCCATAAGGCACATGTGAACTTGGGTAGATGATGAGGGAGCATCAATTGAAGCACATTCTTCATTTTTGAGTGTAGGACAAGCTCTTGCGAGATGTCCATACTCGTGGCATTCATAGCATTGCCTTCTCTTGATAGAAACCTTCTTGGTTCTTCTATTGATTTCTTCTTTAATTATGTGACCCAATTTTTCTTTAATTTCCTCTACATGGTTAGTCATACAACAACTAGAGGAAATAGAATCATTTTGAGTATGGTCACAACTAGAAACAAGCATATCATCACAAAATTTAATCAAGCAAATTTTAGGAGATATGCAAGGACCTTTAACACAAGAATGAGTAAAGAATTTCTTGCAAGAAGTGTTTACGTCCAAACTCTCTACACCATTAGGATTTATAGAAATAGAATCATTGGTGCAAAGAACAAGACTACCAACATCACATATGATTTCTTCACTCACCGTATCATTACCTTGTGACAAGTCACATGTTGGTGAAGTGGAAGAACTTGAACAATCATCACGACCGGATGTGGAAGCAACTTGGAGCTCTTCATGATGTGAAGGTGAAGAGAGCTCCTTGGGTTCACTTTCAACCTCAAGAGCAATAGACTGATGACCCACAAGTATAGGGGGTGTATCGTAGTACTTTCGATAAATAAGTGTGTCGAACCCAACGAGGAGCAGAAGGTGTTGATGAGTGGTTTTGATCAAGGATTCACTGTAAATACTAGCAAACAGGTTTTCAGGGGTAATTGGCAATACGAGTAAATAAAGTGCGAGTAAATAAAAGACAGTAGTAACAATTGCAGCACGTGGCCTAATCCTTTCTTCAGCAAAGGACAAGCCGGTTGTGTAACTTATAATAACCAAACGTTCTCGAGGACACATGGGAGTTTCTGTCAAGAGCTTTCGCTTCATAAAGCCAATAGTCTTTATTGGTTTTGATAGGTGTTATGGGGGTGAACATGTGCTAGCGCACTACCCTTACTAGGATAAATACACACTTGTGATTATACCCTCCTGCAAGCATCCGCAAATACAAGAAAGTAATTAAGATAAATCTAACCATAGCCTTAAACTCTAAGATCCTACGCTCCCTGGTGCAATGGTTTCCCAACGGAGGTTTAGGTTTCTGTCACTCCAGCAACCCCACAATTGGTAGCCAAATACACAATGCATCTCACTAGGCCCATAAATGGTGAAGTATTATGTAGTCGACGTTCACATGACACCACTAGTGAAATAGCACCACAACAATATCAAACCATTAAATATTTTTCAACAATAATTCACTACTAACATCTTGACTTCTCCTATGTCCTCAAGAACTAAACGAACTACTCACAAGACATCATATGGATCATGATCAGAGGTGAAATAATGGTAAATAACAATCTGAACATAAACCTTAATTCAACGGTTCCACTCAATAGCATCAACTACAAGAGTAATCAACACCGGGAAAGTTTCCCCTATGAATATAACAAGATCCAACTCAAGATGTTACAGTGGGATGGCGTGGTGATGGTGGAGATGAAGGTGCTGGTGATGGAGATGATGATGATGATGATCCCGATGAAGTCTGGTGCGATGGTGATGACGATGGCGACAATCTCCCCTCTCCGGGAAGGAATTTCCCCGGCAGATTTCTCCCTGCCGGAGAGCTTTTCTCTCTCTGGTGTTCTCCGCCCCGCAGAGGCGGCTATGTCTAACTCTGAGCCCCCCTGACTTAGGTTTTCGGGGACGATCAAGTACGCAAAGGGGCGAGACCAGAAGTGGGCCAGGGTGGCCTCACATAGGGCTGGCGCGGCCAGGGGTCAGGCCGCGCCACCCTGGCGTGTGGGCCCCTCCTGGCTCCTCTCGACTCCTCCTTCTAGCTTCCTGAGTCTTCTGGGAAAATATAATTTCCTGGTATTTTTCTAGAATTTTCCTGATCTTCAAAATATGGTCCCTTGATGGTCCTTTTTCCAGCAGAATCCTGACTCCGGCAGCAAATCCTCCGATGATCATCAAACATGTGGAAACAAAGGAAATAACATAAGTATCAACTCTAAATATGAAATATATCAATGAATAACAGTAAATTATGATACAAAATAGTGATGCGAAATGGACGTATCAACCCCCCCAAGCTTAGACCTCGCTTGTCCCCAAGCGAAAACTAAACTCGGTAAACATGACCACAGGTTTATGGAGTGAAGTGTCGATAATCAAAATACGGACAAGAAGCATCACATTTACCAAGGCACACATTATAATGGACAGCAACTTCCCTTTATAAGATATAGACTTGCAATAAGTAAAGAGAATCACATATAAAGATGCACAAGGTAAACTATAATTGGCAATGGCAAACCTTAGTTCTTGGTCAAAGAATGAAGAACAAGCTATTTTTTCTTTTGAACGGAGCCTTTTAAAACAGAGCTAATATAGCAAAGACCATATGCTCAACGAAACAAACTTTTGCATTCATAGAAAGCTTTCAAAGATATATTCCTTCAGACAAAAGCATTGTACAAAACAAGGAAGATAGTAAACATGATTAAACGGATCAACATATGAATGAGTGAAACATAACAACCCAAATGCTTGCTGGAGATAGAAGGAAATAGGTTGACTCAACATAAAAAGTAAAAGATAGGCCCTTCGCAGAGGGAAGCAGGGATTAAACATGTGCTAGAGCTTTTCATTTGCAAAACAGAGGTAAAAAGTTATTTTGAGAGGTGGTTGCTTTTGTCAACGACTAGCAACGGAGTTCTTGGTATCTTCCATACTAAACAAGTGAGAGCGGTTCCGAGATATTTGATTAATTGGCACATTGGTGCTCTTTTATAGCTTTGCACTCCTCCCCACCTTTTTCCTTTTTCAAACCATGGCTAACCGATTCCATCGGGTGCCGACCAACTTTCACATACCATGGAGGAGTGCTTTTCTTTTTCTTTTCTTTTTGAGATTATAATGGTCTGACCAGCTCCCTTGCAAAATTAATGACGAGCAGATGAAGCTGCCTAGTCGAGGGGTACTTAATTTAGTATGGAAGATAACAAACCCATCCACTACGTCCTCATGAGCTAAAAGCAGTGGCACAAAATAAGAAGTGTTTGAAGGTTTTTGAAAGGTAGCACATGAAAATTTACTTGGAATGGCTTGGAATACCATGCATAGGAATTTATAGTGGACTCTTTGGAAGTGACTTGGCTTTTGGGAATTGGATGCACGAGAAGTATTTCCTCTCAGTACAGGTTTTTGGCTAGCAAGGCTGGGTAGCAAGCATAAGAGTTGCATGAAATAGACAAACATACATATAATAAGAACAATCATGCCAACTCCCTTGAAGGTACAACGATTTTGACTTTAAGAATAACAATGCTCATAAGCCAAACATAAGGGAAAACTGAAGTGATGTAACTACAAACACTTCTTTACTCTTTTCTACTCAAACCTCAAGGTAAAGTTGCTACTGACCAAGCTAGGTTTGCCAAAACCAACTAAATTTACTCATGCTCCCAAAGTGATACCAATACCAATCAATAAGATTAGTCATACAAGAGAGATTGCAAACTAACATAAAGTGTGCGGAAAGTAAACGATAGAACTTCTCATTAATATATTACCGCAACTCACACCAAGGGATACATAGATAACCAACTAAGGAGGATACTTCCAAACTGCAAACTATTCTATAAGATAACTTCTCTATTCATGATATGACTCTACTTGAAAAGTAAATGAGCAAAAGGTAATGATGTGATACCGCGGCACTCCCCCAAGCTTGGAACAAGCCAAGGGGATGCCTATACCGATGATGAATTACTCCTTTGGCGGTGGCGGTGAATCTTCATCGTTGTCATACTTCCAAGGCAGGGGTCCTCCATCAAGGAAGGATGTCTTGGTCTCCAAAATCCTGAAACTTGCAGCAACACTCATTTGTTGAAATCTAGCTTCATACTCACAATTTTGGTTCTGCACATCATAGAGTTGTGCTTGTAATTGGCTAGTCATCTCCTGGAGCGAGAGGATATCCCTCCAGAGCTCTGTAGTCTCCTTCTTGTACTTGGCAACAAGCTCTTGATTAATCCTATAGATAATGTCCACCTCGCGTTCTGCCATCTTCTTGTATTTGAAAACTTCTTGTTCCAGTGCTTCCATCCTCGCTTCGAGACTCCCTTCTCCCTTGGGTCCTTGAACATCTTTAATCTACAACTCTCCATCCTTGAGTGACAACTCCTTCAGATGCATCCTTAGCTCCCTCATGTACGGATTGATGGAATCCACAAGAGGGTTCTCCTCAGATGGACCGAACGAAGACATTGTAACTCCAAAGCTGAGAGCAATCCCTGACAGAAACAGCTCGAAACAAAACACGACGAGAAAACGATATACAGACCTCGGGGACTCCGGGGGGGTTAAATGGGCGAAAATTATACATCAAAACGAAATCACAGGAGGAAACCGGGACGGAAACGAGTTCCGGGGTGTTCTCACACCTGGGTGGCACGGCCAGGGGTGGGCCCGCGCCACCTATGTGTGAGAGGCACACGGACTCTTTTTCCTGCCCGTTTTCGTCTCGTGATTTTTCATATTTAGTAAAAACAGCAAAAATATTAAAGAAAGAGCTTTTCGCGAAACTTCTCTGACTAGAACTGTTACCTATTCGAAAACGAACTCTGCAGGTACCTGCAATTTGTCTTGGATGAATTCTTCCAGAGAAACTGTTTCAATAACATCAACATCTTCATTATAAGAATCTCCAGAAATATAATGTTTGAGTCTTTGCCCATTCACCACTTGTGTAGAGTCATCTTTCAATGAATGCAATCTTAATAGCACCTGAGCGGTACACTTCCACAATAACATATGGTCCTTCCCATTTAGAGAGTAATTTTCCTGCAAAAAATCTGAGACGAGACCTATACGATAAAACTTTCTCTCCAACATGAAACTCTCTCTTAAGAATTCTCTTATCATGCCATTGCTTGACTTTCTCTTTGAAAAGCCTGGCATTCTCATACGCTTCATTTCTCCACTCATCTAGAGAACTCAAATCTAATAACCTTTTCTTACCAGCTAGTTTAAAATCTCTATTAAGCTCTCTCACTGCCCAAAAAGCATTGTGTTCTAATTCTAAGGGCAAGTGACACGCTTTTCCATAAACCATCTTATAAGGAGACATACCCATGGGGTTCTTATAAGCAGTTCTATAAGCCCATAAAGCGTCGTTTAACTTACTAGCCCAATTTTTCCTAGATCTATTGACAGTCTTCTGCAAGATAGACTTGATCTCCCTATTTGAAAGCTCTACCTGCCCACTAGTTTGGGGATGATAAGCAGAAGCAATTCTATGATTGACATCATATTTAGAAAGAGTTTTTCTAAAACCACCGTGAATAAAATGAGAACCTCCGTCAGTCATAAGATATCTAGGCACACCAAACCTAGGAAAAATAACATCCTTAAGCATTTTTAACGAGGTCTCACCATCGGCACTCTTTGTAGGTATGGCTTCTACCCATTTAGTAACATAATCAACAGCAACAAGTATATGGGTATAGCCTTTTGAAGGAGGAAAAGTACCCATAAAGTCAAATCCCCAACAATCAAATGGTTCAATAACAAGAGTGTAACTCATAGGCATTTCATTGCGTCTAGAAATATTACCAACTCTTTGACATTCATCGCAAGATAAAACATACCTTCTAGCATCTTTAAAAAGGGTTGGCCAATAAAAACCTGATTGTAGAACCTTTTGCGCAGTTCTATCTCCAGCATGATGCCCTCCATAAGCACTACTATGGCATTTTCTTAATATCTCTTGTTGCTTATATTCCGGTACACATCTTCGCATAATACCATCAACTCCTTCTTTATATAAGTGTGGGTCATCCCAAAAGTAATGCCTCAAATCATAGAAGAATTTTCTTCTTTGCTGAGCTATAAAGGTTGGAGGCAAATACTTGGAAACAATAAAGTTAGCATAATCAGCATACCAAGGAAGGTCTCGCGAAGTTACATTTATTGCAGCCAACTATTCATTTGGAAAATTATCATTTACAGGAATAGGATCAAAAGAAATGTTTTCCAATCTAGACAAGTTGTCAGCCACAGGATTTTCAGCACCTTTCCTATCTACGATATGCAAATCAAACTCTTGTAAAAGCAACACCCATCTAATAAGTCTAGGCTTAGCATCCTTCTTAGTCATAAGATATCTAATAGCAGCATGATCAGTATGAATAGTAACTTTAGAATCAACAATATAAGATCTAAACTTATCACATGCAAAAACAACAGCAAGAAACTCTTTCTCAGTAGTAGCATAATTCTTCTGAGCAGCATCAAGAGTCTTGCTAGCATAATGAATAACATTCAACTTATTATCCACTCGCTGTCCAAGAACAGCACCAACAGCAAAATCACTAGCATCACACATAATTTCAAAAGGTAAATTCCAATCAGGTGGTTGAACAATAGGAGCAGTAGTTAAAGCCTTCTTAAGAGTTTCAAAAGCTTCCTTACAATCATCATCAAAGACAAATGGTACATCCTTTTGAAGAAGATTAGTAAGAGGCTTTGAAATCTTAGAGAAATCTTTAATAAACCTCCTATAGAAACCAGCATGACCAAGAATACTACGAATACCTTTAGCATCTCTGGGACAGGGCATTTTCTCAATTGCCTCCACTTTTGCTCTATCAACTTCAATACCTCTTTCAGAAATTTTATGTCCAAGGACAATTCCTTCATTCACCATAAAGTGGCATTTCTCCCAATTAAGAACAAGGTTAGTTTCTTCGCACCTCTGCAAAACTTTATCAAGGTTGTGCAAACAATTATCAAAAGAAGTTCCATAGACGGAGAAATCGTCCATGAAGACCTCCACAATTTCTTCACAAAAGCCATGAAAAATAGCAGACATGCATCTTTGAAAAGTAGCAGGGGCATTGCATAAACCAAACGGCATACGTCTATAAGCATAAGTTCCATAAGGACAAGTAAAAGTGGTTTTCTCTTGATCTTCCTTCTTAACAGCAATTTGAGAAAAACCAGAATAACCATCGAGGAAACAAAAATGAGTCTTCTTAGACAACCTTTCTAACATCTGATCTCTAAACGGTAAAGGATAATGATCTTTCTTAGTAACTTTGTTTACCTTCCTATAATCAATGCACATTCTATAACCAACTACTACCCTTTGAGGAATAAGCTCGTTATTCTCATTAGGCACAACAGTCATACCTCCTTTCTTAGGAACACAATGAATAGGACTAACCCATCTACTATCAGCAATAGGATAAATAATACCAGCATCAAGGAGTTTTAATACCTCATTTCTTACCACATCCTTCATCTTGGAAATTAGGCGGCATTGATGCTCCACGACTGGCTTTGCGTCTTTCTCCATATTAATTGCATGCTGACATAAAGTGGGAGAAATCCCTTTTAAATCATCAAGAGTATATCCCATAGCTCCTCGGTGTTTCCTCAATATCTCCAATAATCTTTCTTCTTCCTTTCCTGAAAGTTTAGAGCTAATAATAACAGGATATATTTTCTTATCATCTATATAAGCATATTTAAGATTATCAGGCAAAGGCTTTAATTCAAACACAGGATCTTCTTAGGCGGCAAAGTGGTACCAAGATCCTCCACAGGTAGATTATGCTTGATTAATGGTGGTTGACGAAGAAGAATATCGTCAATCTCTTCTCTTTCCTTGCTAAAAACATCACTTTCGTGATCTTCCATGAATTGCTGCAAGGCATTATTAGGAGCAAGAGCAATAGAAGCAAGCTGTTCAACTCGAAAATTTTCATTAGGCGTGTCATTTTCATAAGAAGTCTTAGCAAACTTGGAAAAATTAAACTCATAAGACTCTCCATTAAACTTAGTAAAAATTTTCTCCTTCTTACAATCTATCATGGCGCCACAAGTGTTCAAAAATGGTCTACCAAAAATAATAGGACAAGTTTTACTAGCCTCCTTACCAAGTACTAGAAAATCAGTAGGGTATTTAGTCTTACCGCAAAGAACTTCCACATCTCGAACAAAACCAAGAGGCCAAACAGTCTCTCTGTTAGCAAGCTGAACAACCACATCAATATCTTCAAGTTCACAAGCGCCAATGTCATGCATAATTTCTTTGTAAAGCTCTAAAGGAATAGCACTTGCACTAGCACCAATATCACATAAACCATAATAGCAATGATCTCCAATCCTGACAGAAATAACATGAACACTTGTTTTCCTATGCTTTTTAGGATGTGAGAGAATGTTAGAAGCATCTTCACAAAAAAGAATATATTCATCCCCTACATCTTTAGTAATAAGATCCTTTAATATAGCTACATGAGACTTAATAGTAATTTGCTCATCAGGCTCTGCAGCTTTCTTAGTACTTTTATTAGACACGCTTACCAAAGTAGAATACTTTTTTACCTTAGCAGGGAAAGGTGTCTTCTCAAAATAAGGTTCAGGCACAATGCTATCAACAGTACAAACTTCAGTAGCTGCAGCAGGTATATGACTAATAGGATCTTTATAAGGCGCATGATATTTGTTCCAATCTTTCTTTGGAACATCAAGATAAGAGGCGAAGGCCTTAAGACAATTAGCAAGTATTTGTGAATCAAGACCATAAGCAGTGCTAACACTATGAAAGTCATCGGTTCCCATAAAAGATTTAATGCATTCATAATCATAGTTTATACCTGACTTCCTACCTTTGTCATTTTCCCAACCTTCAGCATTCTCTTGTATACGGTCAAGAAGTTTCCACTTAGCATCTTCTTTCATATGAGTAAATGATCCAAAGCAAGAAGCATCCAAATAATCCTTATCAGGAAGAGTAAGCCGCGCATAAAAATTATCAATAACAATATTATTGGGGAGCTCAAGAATGGGGCATTTGAGCATTAGTAACTTCAATCTCCCCCACGCTTGGGCAATACTTTCTCCATCATGAGGCCAAAAATTATATATCCTGTTACGGTCTTTATGAATTTCACTTGGAGGATAAAACTTGGAATAAAAGAGAGGTACAATATCCTCCCATGCCATAGATGGATCATCCTGGAGTAGTCGATACCACTCTTCAGCTCTGCCTTTCAATGATAAAGAGAATAATTTCTTCTTGACCTGGCTTGGTGAAATACCTGCACATATGAACAACTCGCATAATTCATGTATAAATAATAAGTGATCACCCGGATGGACAGTTCCATCTCCTGAATAGCAGTTATCCATAATACGCCCAACAATTTTCATAGGTATTTTAAAAGGATCAATTTCAGCAGGTGGTGGCGGTGGTGGTTTCTCCACATGTGCAGCAGTAGTAGAAGTGTTTCCAAATAGGAAACCAAATGGAGAGTTCTCCATAGCAGAGTAAAATAAAAATAAAAGACAAAATAAAAACAATACTCACAGCGACGGTTACCTTTACCAATTCCACTCTTCAATAGCGCTACACTCCCCGGCAACGGCGCCAGAAAATAGTCTTGATGACCCACAAGTATAGGGGGTGTATCGTAGTACTTTCGATAAATAAGAGTGTCGAACCCAACGAGGAGCAGAAGGTGTTGATGAGTGGTTTTGATCAAGGATTCACTGTAAATACTAGCAAACAGGTTTTCAGGGGTAATTGGCAATACGAGTAAATAAAGTGCGAGTAAATAAAAGACAGTAGTAACAATTGCAGCAAGTGGCCCAATCCTTTCTTCAGCAAAGGACAAGCCGGTTGTGTAACTTATAATAACCAAATTTTCTCGAGGACACACGGGAGTTTCTGTCAAGAGCTTTCGCTTCATAAAGCCAATAGTCTTTATTGGTTTGATAGGTGTTATGGGGGTGAACCTGTGCTAGCGCACTACCCTTACTAGGATAAATACACACTTGTGATTATACCCTCCTGCAAGCATCCGCAAATACAAGAAAGTAATTAAGATAAATCTAACCACAGCCTTAAACTCTAAGATCCTACGCTCCCTGGTGCAATGGTTTCCCAACGGAGGTTTAGGTTTCTGTCACTCCAGCAACCCCACAATTGGTAGCCAAATACACAATGCATCTCACTAGGCCCACAAATGGTGAAGTATCATGTAGTCGACGTTCACATGACACCACTAGTGAAATATCACCACAACAATATCAAACCATTAAATATTTCTCAACAATAATTCACTACTAACATCCTGACTTCTCCCATGTCCTCAAGAACTAAACGAACTACTCACAAGACATCATATGTATCATGATCAGAGGTGAAATAATGGTAAATAACAATCTGAACATAAACCTTAATTCAACGGTTCCACTCAATAGCATCAACTACAAGAGTAATCAACACCGGGAAAGTTTCCCCTATGAATATAACAAGATCCAACTCAAGATGTTACAGCGGGATGGCGTGGTGATGGTGGAGATGAAGGTGCTGGTGATGGAGATGATGATGATGATGATCCCGATGAAGTCCGGTGCGATAGTGATGACGATGGCGACGATCAACCCTCTCCGGGAAGGAATTTCCCCGGCAGATTTCTCCCTGCCTGAGAGCTTTTCTCTCTCTGGTGTTCTCCGCCCCGCAGAGGCGGCTGTGTCTAACTCTGAGCCCCCCTGACTTAGGTTTTCGGGGACGATCAAGTACGCGAAGGGGCGAGACCAGAAGTGGGCCAGGGTGGCCTCACACAGGGCTGGCGCGGCCAGGGGTCAGGCCGCGCCACCCTGGCGTGTGGGCCCCTCTTGGCTCCTCTCGACTCCTCCTTCTGGCTTCCTGAGTCTTCTGGGAAAATATAATTTCCTGGTATTTTTCTGGAATTTTCCTGATCTTCAAAATATGGTCCCTTGATGGTCCTTTTTCCAGCAGAATCCTGACTCTGGCAGCAAATCCTCCGATGATCATCAAACATGTGGAAACAAAGGAAATAACATAAGTATCAACTCTAAATATGAAATATATCAATGAATAACAGTAAATTATGATACAAAATAGTGATGCAAAATGGACGTATCATGGACCCACCAAATGACTCTTCTAGCTTGGTCCATATCTCATGAGACGTCTTGCACTTTGAACCCATCAAGCAAACATAAACTATGGAGCTCACAGACAATAAAATTTCATTAGATACTTGAGCTTCAAGATGTAAATTTTTCTCATCCTCTATAGATAGACTTTGAGGATCCATCGGAGGAGAAAAGCCTACATCTAGAAATCGCTCTATATTTGGACACAAAGTCCGAAGATTGCAAAGCATGCGATTTCTCCATAAGTTATAATTTGTGCCATAAAAAATAATTGTGTCATTGTCCACTAAATAACTAGCCGACATCTTTACTCTCAAGGCGGTGAAGCCTAAACAAGGAGAGACCTTGCTCTGATACCAATTGAAAGGACGAGATGTCGCCTAGAGGAGGGGGAGGGGTGAATAGGCATTTTAAAAACAATTACAGAATTGGCTTGAAGGAATGCGGAATTAAACTAACATTTATTTTATTCAAGCACAAAACCTAAATATGCTAGGCTCAACTAAGTGCACCAACAACAAGTAGAGATAAGCAAGATAGCACAAGATATATTTCACAAGTGATAAACAAGATATAAGTACTTCAAGCACGAAGGCTATCACAAGGAAATAAACTCGGGTATAGAGATAACCGAGGCACGCGGAGACGAAGATGTATCCCGATGTTCACTTACATAAAGTAAGCTAATCACCGTTGGAGAGATGCGGGAAACCACGAAGGCCCCCAAATGCCACGAAGGCTCACCTTCTTCTCCGGGTCCCCCACGAAGCTAGGGACCCCTTCTTATGGTTAGCTTTTCCTCCACTCCGGAGATGGCAAGCTCCACAACCACTTCACAACTCCCACGAAGGGGAAGCCCGGGCCTCTTCACAATCTTCCACGAAGAGGTCACCGAGGCACCAACCGCCAAGCCAACTAGGAGGTCACCCTCCAAGAGTAACAAGCTCACAGTCTCTCACTCGAACAAATCGTAATGGAGAGCTCAACACTATGCAAGGATGCAAAGCAAGAACACAAGGGGAAGTGCTCAAATCCTTCTCTCCCAAATCCCACGAAGGCAACAAATGCTATGGAGGAGTTAGAGAGGAAGAACAAGGGTGGAGGTCAACCAATGACCTCAAGACCTAGATCCAATGGGTTCCCCTCACTTAGAGGAGGAATTGATTGGTGGAGTTGTAGATCTACATCTCCTCTTCCAAATCCCTCAAAAATATGCAAGAATCATTGGAGGGAAGAGAGAGGGAGCAAGCTCAAGAGGTTCAACAATGGAGGTGAGAGAAAAGCTCAAGAACACACTAGAAACCCTTCCAACCGTTGGGGAAGAAGCCCCTTTTATAGCAAATCGAAATAGGGCTGTTGGGGGCAAATTTCAAGCAGAAACCGGTCAAAAGTCGGTCTCGCCGGGCTCTGCGCCGGACCGCCCGGTACAGGCACCGGGCCCCAACCGGTTTGGTGTTCTGGTGGGGGTCTCGGTCCTGAACCGGCGTAAAAGCCGGCCTCCTCGGCGCCACCGAGCTGTGCGCTGGACCGGCCGGTGTACAGCCCGGCGCCGCCGGCCCGAAACCGGCCACCCGGTGAAAATCCCGGCGCCACCGGATTTGCACCAACTGAAAAAATCGAAAGATGAAAACGGGCATAACTTTTGCATTCGGACTCCGTTTTTAGCAAACTTGGGCTTTTTGAAAAGCTAAGAGAAATACCTATCCAATGAACCACATAAAGTCTAAGAATTAGTAAGAGGTAAAAAATCAAATACTGAGAGGTGAGAACCTCCCATAGGAAAGAACCGGTAAATCCTCCAAACCCGAAAACGCAATAAGAGATGCATACGAACTTCGTTTTCAATGAACTTGGACTTGTTGGAAAGCTAACAACAAGCTCAAGAACCTCACAAAGAGAAACACCAATAAGCAACAAAGTAGGGAGAAGCAAAGTATGCAAAGGATTGAGATCCCTAAGACGATGTGATCAAGTTACCCAACCGAAAGCCCCTCTTGATAGTGCGGCTATCTATCCTATAACCCGGTCTCCCAACAAACACCTTGAGACCGGTAAAAGGAAAACCTAGCAAGGACAAACCTTTGCCTTGCGCACCCCGCTTGATCTTGATGATGATGCTTCATGCTTCCGTCAAGCCGGAATGCTTCACTTGATCATTGTTGCTTTGTGAAGACTTCCAATATGCTCCCCCATACAGCACTATGGGATACCTTCACTAAGGCATGTCTTCACAATTCCATTATCACAAAATGGATGACAAGTTTCAAGCATATGATCTTCTCGAGATGATTATCTTGAAACTTGCACTCCTCAACCTTGATGACAACCACCACTTGATGTCATCCTTTCATGGGATATATGAACTCTCACTAGTGATGCATATCCATGACACAATACCTAACCCACATAAACAATACAAACACACATATGTAATGGGTTAGTTCGCAAAGCATAATTGCCAAACCATAACATACCACAAGACCGATTGGTCCCATGTGGCACATTCCTTATGCTTCATGTGTTGACCAATCTAGAATCCAATCGTTCATCTTTGTCTTGGTCAACCTTGAATCTTCTCATGCTCTATCACAATATCTTCAGCCACATAAAGAATTCTTTATTTTATTGCATGCTCTAGGTATTAGTCAATCATATCTCAACTCATGAGACCATCATGACCTCGACATAGAGCCATATCTTGAATTCTTCTCTTGTAACCAAACTCTCAAGATCTTGAGATACCTTGGCTTAACACATAAGCTAGAGCACGGATTACTTGAGTTCTACACAAGAACTACATCTTTATTTCTTCTTCTTGATCATATTGGATTCATCTCTTCTTATTCAATGATCTTGATGCCAATACTTAAGATATATCTTTATCTTCGTGACATCCAAGCCTTGAATCCAATACATGGACTTCAAGTAATTCCTATGACCAATTCCTTCATAAAAAGCTCAATGAAAACATTAGTCCATAGGGATTGTTATTAATTACCGAAAACACACTTAGGGGCAATTTTCCCTTACAACACCGCACATGGTTAGGTCTCTATTAACTCACCTGCGATAAAATATGCCCCAACTATTCAGCCACATCACCAGGGCAACACAACTAATATCGCCAGTGTTCAGTGCCATATACGACAGGATAGTTCTCTTCATCTTCTTCCATCAGTTTTCTTCTCACGCGGAAACTGCCTCTAGCCTGCACGTTTCATCTTCTTCTTAATGAGATAAATGTTCGTGCGCTTACCACTTCTGCCTTTCAGTTTCTTTCCTATGAGGCTCCAACACGAGCCAAGCTTAAATATGACACACCTCTTCAAATCAATGGATGCTCGGTCTGCAATGCTTGCCTAGTCATGAGCGTTGTGGGCCTTGCGGATAACCTCCTAGGAAAATACAACCCCTCTGCCAGACCTTTCATGCTGCTGTTGTATACGGCCCAAATCAACCAGTTCTGCAGCAGTGTTTCTGGGGAGCTCCTATACTCCACCCTGATCGGTGCGAACCCCGCGCCGCACACCCCGATGGTTACTGGGCTCGGCCCATTAGACTGTTTTCGCGCGTTTTTTTTTCTGGGACGTTCACGCTCTGGCTGGTCGTGGGCTTGGCCCATTTCGCGTTCGTCCGCTTTTTTGCTTTTTCTTCACTGTTTGTTTTTTCGTTGTTTCTTTTTCACATTTCCTATTTCAACTGTTTTTTAAAATTTCTAAATCGGAATAAATTGAAAATCGGATCAAAATTCAAATTAGAACAAATTTCAAAGTCGCAACAAATTTTAAATCTGGAAATTTTTTAAATCAGAATAATTTTCAAATTGAAACAAATTTAAAATTGAAACAATTTTCAAATTAGAACAAGTTTCTAGTTAAAACAAATTTCAAAATTAAAACAAATTTAAAGTTGCAACAAATTTCAATATTTGAACGAAAAATGGATTTGAACAAATTTCAAAATTTATGAAATTTCCAATATTTGAACAAAAATCGAAATTTGAATGAATTTAAAAATTTGAACGAAAATCAAATTTTTTGAACGAATTTCATAATGTAAACGAATTTCAAAATTTGAACAAATTTCAAAAAATTTAAAAAATTCGTAATTTGAATGCATTTCAAAATTTGAACAAAAAAAATCAGATCTGAACATTTTAAAAATGTTGCAAAAGAGAAAGAAAAAATAAGCTGAAAAGAAAAAGGGAAAAAGAAAACAGAGAAAAGAAAAAAAGGAAAAACAACAAAAAAAGAAAAAAAGAAAAAATAACAAAAAAATAGCCGACCAGGTCGGCGCTAATGGGCCGGCCCACACCGCGCGCGGGGGTGTGCGGCGCAGTGCAAAGCGCTGACCTGATTGGAGCATAGGAATCACCGTGTTTCCGGCATGTCAAAGTCGCATCAAGGTGCTCCTCGAAACTGCTTATGTCTTACTAATTGGGTTTTTATGCACAACTCATCTCTGTTTTGTTTGTTGTTGTCATGGTTTTACTTTTTCCCCTTTATGTAATTATGCAATACTCAGTGCCTCAACATACTCGATTGTAACAGACTGGATGTATTTTTTTACATTTCTCAATATGCCATCAGTCAGCTTCATGGATAAGATCCTATTCATGCTCATTTTTTGTACATATATACACAATCAGTATACAGGTACGTCCTTGACCAACTTTTTATCTATTTTTTCATGTCTAATCAATTAGCAATGCTTACTTTAGATTGTACATTGTGACATACACGGGTCACAAATTTCTAATATGCTGAAACATATATATTGTGTCATATATGCTGCAAGTACTGGCATTAGAGATAAAAAAAGGCCATACATAATTACTCAAATTCCTTCTAAATTCCCGCTGCAACGCGCGAGGTATTTCTTCTAGTATAAGATATCATTATAACCAATATAGATTATAAGTGGCTGTAATACGAAAACCACAAATGTAGCTCGAGCTACATGTAGTTCGTTTTTTGAAAAATTCGAAAATATTATTTTGAAGTTTTAAAAAAATCTGAAATTAAATCTACAAGTAGACAATGTTGTGATCTACAATCGTGCAAATTTTCAAGTCAAAATACCTTATAGTTTGAGCTGTGCAAAAAAGACAAATTCTGAGATCTACAATAGCGAACAGTGCAGATTTTTGAAATCTCACAATCTGTCAGAGTTTGTCATTTTTGTACAGCCCACAATATTAGGAATCTCGAGTTCAAATTTTGCACGTTGGTAGATCATATCATTGTCAACATCTAGAATTTTTTTCGGAATTTTTTGAAACTTTAAAATATCATTTTTGATTTTTTCAAAAAACCGAGCTACATATAACTCGGGCTACAAAAATCCACTCTCGCTGTAATAACATTTTATAGTATAGATGAAGGTAGTAAAAAATTAAAGACAAATTTACTTTCTAGTAGCAAATAACAACATCTACAATAGAAGCACCAAAACTTTAGAGCATGTTTGGTTCGAATGATTCTATAAACAGAGTAATAAAAAACATGTGAGAATATGGTACGAATGCACATGGAAAAAAAAAGGGCTCTACGAGTAGGATTTCTTAAATATGGTGAAATCTATGCCAAACGATATGATGAAGTATAATTAGGATGCTATTGTGCCACTAGATACATCAATCTCGTTATTCATGCGTAGGAATTTGAAAAGATAGGTCCAATTGGATCGTAAAATTCATGTCTTTTTCCTTTAAAACTTAGATCAAAGAAAATTTCCCTAAATTTTTTCTTTACTCACTTTCTTTGAACCAAGTGGATGAATAGTGCCATGGTAGGAATTTTTCCTATTTCCTATATTATTCCTACACTTTTTACCTTCAAACCAAACAAGCGCTTATTTTTTTATAGGTAGAACATGTTTTTTTTAAAATTTTACTGGGTTATTTTTGGTAATGGACCTGCCAAATTATTCATTATAAGCCTATAATATTATAATGCAGGGAGTGGGTTGTGGATAGTGCAGATTGGTCGCTCTCACACGAAGTTCGGTCATTTGATAAGTGGGAATTAATGACCGAATTGGCTAAACTAAATCAGATCTGAATTTGTTCTCTATTTTTTTATCGGACATTTTGAATTTGGTCTTTTTACTTTTGGTTTTGGTTTTCAGTCATCGATTTTTCTGCCCACCCCCTAACTTGTACTGCCAATCATAGTAGTTGTGTAAATTGCATTGCGGGCGGACAAAGAATGTTAACAGAAGCAACAAACATTGAGTTGTAACTTACATACGGATCAGCAAAGTGTTAACCATTAAGCTACAACATTATCTCCGCAAAATAAAAAACATTTGAGTAGTTGAATTGTAAAATATATCAGGATTGCCAAAGTTTTTTAACCATTACTAAGCCGCAACATTGTCTCCACGCAAGAGAAAAACTACAACATTGTCGAGGATAAAACTTTTGGAGGGTACCTTAAGAGAATTGACTTATTTTGTGTGAGTAGTAGGTGGGGGCATATAGTGTGAACTAGCTCCAATGGGTATACTAATGTACTAAGCAACCCGCCAGTCGTCCGATATAGTACCAACCATCCCGATTGACGCGGAAAGGTCATCCCTGTCCGTTTTAGGATAACACCCCCGAATTACCTGGCTCCTCAACAAAACCTGGAGCATTTCGTGGACTTGCAGGAACAGATGTAGCAAATGACTCGACGGTGGGCAGCTTCTGCCTCCATTCGCCCGGTCGTTGAATGTTGCCGGAGCGCGATTAATTCGATCTGTACCTCCGGCGAGCGCTTCACGCTCAGCTAGTAGCCGGCAGTCGATTGCACGAAGACGAACACTGGCAGCTCCTGGGACGGCAACAGTAACTATAGCTCAACCTCGATTTGTAGGGATACAGGTTGGGATGTTGAGCGAGGCCGCCATTGGGGACGGTGCGGTGGAGCTTGTTCGGATTAGTACCGACGTCTCATGCAAGGAGGAGATTGGGTCGCAGCCGCTGTTGGAGATGAGACGCGGACACGCGGTGGACCTTGTTTGGATTAGCGCCGCCGCCCCGTGCAAAGGGACTAGAGATTAGGAGTGCAGATCTGTTGGCGTTTTCCAAGAATATACAACAAAAGGTGGGCCTTTGTGTAAAATTTACTGCCAATGAGAACCTGCGCTCCGCACAGATCCGGTGACACTTATTCTACATCTGACGGTCCAAATTGTTTAGTGCATTAGTACACCTGATGAGGCTAGTTCATAGCATATGCCCCCGTAGTAGGGAGGCACTAATGGATGCTTGTTTTTTCTTGGCATATATTTTCCTTTACGACATTATCTCAGAGAATTAGATCGGCTAAAACTCTAATGCTAATTTCAGCTGAAAATTCAATTCATACACACACAAAATATAGCTATGATTAGTAGCCAAAGATAAAATTCATGGGAGTTTTACATTTTTCTTTAATACGTGTAAATCGAATTTGCAGATAAAACCTTAATTATATGGTGGAATAAAATATCTTATTACGCCAATCCACTTCCCGGAACTTTGTGAAGGCGATAGGAAGAGGGAATGAGAGGAGGCGGGAGCATATTTCTATTACCACGGGAGCATATTTCTATTACCACGGGAGCACACGTTGTTCTTCTTCCCCACATGTTGGTATCTGACGACCACACATTCCGATTCCTTCCTTTACCGTTGTGTGCTGGTGATGCCTTCTACACTCGAATTGGCGAAGAACAATTTGGCGCAATATCCTGGCTGAAAATCGGCCTGTCGGCAACGGATCCTTCCATCCGTTGCCATCAACCGTACTTTGGCACATCTGCCCTCTGGGTTTCTTCTACTACGGTAACCTTCGATCAGAGAAAGCAACCTGTCAAATAGGTTTATAGGTTAACCGTTCTCTCTTCGTAACATTAGGTACTTCCGTCTCCTAGTTGGATTGCAGGATTAGGAACGGGAGAGTAAACTGTACCCGATCATCTCCCGTTAATTATCCCGACAACACATGTAACTTGATAGATCGTTCGCTTTAGTCTATTTTCTTATGATCACGCCTGCTGACTTCTAATCGAACGGATCAGTCAAATTCCCTCTTTATCTAGAGTAGACATGTCAAATCCTGAAGGACATGTACTGTATTCGTCGCGGTGGTTAGGGCATAGCACCAGCACTATAAGTGAGCAGTTAGTTAGCCCTTTTTGTTGCTTTGAGTAGGTTTTGTCCCTATGAAACAAGGAAAGATCCGTGTCCTGCGGGAATAATTGAACTGAAAGCTAGCGGCATCTCCGCACATTTTGATGTGTTCCTTTCGTCGCCTCTTACTTTAGTGATTGATCACGCAGTGACGCTTCCGAGCTCATCAACAGAAAATGAAATCCAAAAGAAGGTTTTTCATTTTAGCTCTGTCCTTTGACTTTGACCCTTCAACTCCACTTGGTTTTTATTCCAATCATGTGTTTCATATGGTGCCCAAGAGATCGAGTTGCATCAGCTAGAGGGAGGTAGTGGTGGTTCAGCTAGCCAATGGATTATCCATTAATTTGAGAGATAATGGAGGCTGGTGACGAGAACGGCTGCAACAACCGGCCGAGCTTGTTCAGACAAGTACAGAAGAATGTTCAGTTTATTTCACCTAGTTGGTACACCGGGATTTGGTCTTGCATATGTATCATCCCCCTTCCGAAACCCTACTGTTTTGTTCCCTGCCAGCTCTACCTGCTCCGTGACGCGATCACAAGCTAGCTTGTGCTCCTCGTTAGTTGAGACTTGAGAGGTTGCTTGGTCGATCTTTCCCCTTCTCTCTTGGAAACGAGATTGCTTAATCTTCCCCAAGTGCCATCGTTTTCACTGTCCTTGGCACCGATCGCTCGTCTGTTCTTCGCGCCCGGCCATGTCGTGGCGACGGCGACGGTGACGCGCGCGTTGCTGTCAATCTTCGGATGCGATATCTCCGTCGCCAATGAGACATCACCTAACTGACCTAGCTAGCACAGTTTTCGATCTCCAGGGCTCGACACGATCGAGGCTAGGTTCAGTAGGTTGGCCGGGCCAAGATATGTTCCATTTCGCAGCACGCCATGCATACCAATGCAGGCCAAGCTAGCGTCAGCATGCTGACCTCCTTGTCCCAGCTCGGACGTGACCGTAAAACGAAGCAGATTAATCGAGGGAAATGTTTAATTAGCAGCAACAGGTTCAGGTGAACAATCATGCAAGTCGGTCTCATCCAATCGGTTCAAGTGCAAGTAACATCCACTTGGGTATATAGTTAGGCCTGTCGCGAGCCAAGCTCCTACGTCAGATATATCATTGCCGATCTCGGTGGCGGATAGATATCCGACTGCATGACTCCGGCGAATCA
The DNA here is from genome assembly GCA_007115705.1 of Dactylis glomerata. NCBI lineage: Eukaryota > Viridiplantae > Streptophyta > Magnoliopsida > Poales > Poaceae > Dactylis > Dactylis glomerata. The sequence goes on along the minus strand of QXEO01000225.1, from coordinate 2,847,342 downwards.
GCGGTTTCACACCAAGTGGCGTGAAGGTAACGATAACGTGAAAGAAGTGTGTCCAAACCTGCTTGGCTGGATGTTACTAGTAGTCAATGTTATATGATCCAAGCACAACAATAATCGTCTAGATTGGCCATGGCGAATTTATAAATTTAATATACTTGTACAACAGTACAAGCTAGTTTGGTGCTCAATGCCATGTCTGTCATGTGAGAAGCATCCTTCCTTTGCTCCATCGCTACAGAAGGCCGTGGCGTGGGGTATCAGTACACGGCCAGATTCATGTAACTGTAAGAGAAGTCTGACCTAACACTCTGCCTCCTCTTTGATCCAAGCGCATTCGAAGGGCAGGGAGAAGAGAACAAAGAGAGAGAGAGAGGAACACGATGAGACCTGACGGCCGAAAGGAACAACGGGTACAGCAAATAATTTCATTCAGTCTACCGCACTCCCAGGACTGGGCCCTCCTGAACCGCGATGGCTCTCTTGCTTTTGCGGCTTTCGCCGAAAAACTAAAACCACATACCTATGTGCGTCCGGGGCTTATCCAGGCCGTCCAACCGCTGCGTACGATTCGTGCTGTTGACTTAGTCGCTGACGCGCTCCCACCCTCCCCCAGCGTGTTAGTTGTTTTGCCTGGGATTTGCCTCACATGTCGTGCGCTTGGCTACCTCCAATCCCCCTCCCCTGCCTCAACACACACTCCCCCACCCTTTGCCCACCGGTCGTGTTGCGCGTATGGTTGCGCCGCCGCTCCATCCGCCGGCGACCGTCTGCGCTCCACCGCAGGAGACCCGCCGCGTTCTACCTCCACCCACCCCCCGCGCTAGTTCGCTCCACCGCCAATTTCGTCCCCACACAGAGCACCCCCCGCGCTGGATCTGCATCACCACAACATCCCACCTGCCATTCCCCCCGCAGCTGCACCGGTGGTCGATCCTCACATTCAGGGAGATGACAAGCAGTGCGTCCGTTCGAGCTCCCGCTCCTTCTTCTCAACCCAGCACCCAGATCCACGTCGTACATCTCCTCCAAGGCAGCGTGCTCCTAAACTATTTGAAGGCAGCTGAATTGATTTAAGATATCGAGCTGCTGCAACTTTTCTGACTTGTTAGCTAACGTGCAAAAAATCTTTTTTCTAGGGGTTCACATCCGAGTTTTGCAAGAAGATCATTTTTCTTTAAGGAATGCACTTGAATCATAAAGCAACATCAGTGTGTAGAGTACAATTTTACAGGCTGATGTCAGAGACTCAGTTCCGTCTTCCTCCCCTCTGCTCTTCCGGAGAAGTGTTTTATACCTGACGGCAAGGATCCACAGAGCTAAATCTAGACAGAGCACATCGAGTGTGTTGAATCATTCTGTATTTTGTGTAACTAGGCTTGTTGTTATGACACTTTCTGGTTTTATGAACTCTGTACTGTGTGTTACTAGTATTGAAAATGTGATTCAGTGTGTGTCATTCAGTTGCTCACCTTGCCGTGCTCCCTGCCATGTTTCCCGTTTGAATTCTCTCTTTAGCAAATGAGAATAACTGAATGTGATTAAGCCTACCATATTTCCATAACTGAATAAAAGCTTTTAGGAAGTACAGCAGTAGAACCGAATGATCCAAGCCCAATGAACAAATCAAATTAGAAACCGAACATTTTTTTATTTTCATCTTTCCTTGTTCAGCAACATACAACAAATCATTTGATAACAAGCTACAAACACAATCTGGCAAGATGCATGTACATAACAACCATAACAACTTGGCCCGCTAGCTGCCATCGTCCAAAAAAGAACACTTGGTAATAAGCTACTGAATAACAAAGAACGCAAACTCCTAGCCAACAGATGGATTTTTGCTACTAGATGACTGCTGAGCCAGAATTAATGCAGCCGAGCATGGACACGCCGCTGCATGCGGTTCCGAGCCGTTGCATCGGCGGCGGCTCAGCACCTCGTCTTCACTTTCATCGGCGGCCTAGAAACCAGCATAAGACTTAGAGTCGCCAGCAGCTAGCTCGGTATCCACGGCTGCAAGCTGGACATCGGCACCGCCAATATTTGTCAGCCACATGCTCCGCCTCATCGCCATTGGCAGCATCAATCTGCAGCATTTAGAGATCACATTGTTAAGCAGACTCACATTTTGCTTCTTGGCTGCGGAATCATGGTGCCAAACAAAACCCACCTCGTCTTGATCAAGCAGCAGAACAACCTGGATCTCAGCTCCGCCTGTGCGTGGTCGCCCCTGTCGCTGTCTCCTACACTCACATGGTCATCTGCTTTATAGCCGGAATCTCCATGCCCCCCTAAAGTAGAAGCAGAACACAAGAATTTTGTTGCTGGTATTACAGAGGCAATGCAATGTCTCGTAGTTTAAATAAACATGTTCTACATAATTTTCTATGAATGGATGCTCTAACGTACAGGTTAGAACACATGGGCCAGAAATAACATGACGGAAATCTAGAGTAGCTATCAAACTTAATATAAGTTGGAAGTTGATAAACAAAGACAAGCAGAAAACCGTCTCTTCTAATCTTTTTTTCTGCCCTATAAACTATGATACATCCGTATTTTTATCGACAAACATCAACTACCTACTGCAGTACAGTTTGCCATCTAACAGCATAAGGTACACGCCTATTATAATCCACAAGGAACAAAATAACCCTGTCACAAAATGCAGGTTTTTTGAAACAGCCATAAATGCTAACACCAGGAATATAAGTCACTCGTGGAAACATTTTGCCGAGAATAAATAGCAGCGTCTAAATAAGCATATCTTTTTTAGGAGCAAAATAAAATGCCATTCTGTACCTGTTCTGGTCATGACAACTTATGTATATGGAGCCCGTACGGAACCGGATATATGTTACTAGAGGACTAACTAGCAGTTTAGTTGGCCAAATTGACGGAATACGGAAGTAAAGAATATCCAAATGACTTGCAGGTTCAATACACTGTAAATTTTAAAGATTTCCTGCAGAAGAGGGAGTGCTAACCGTCTGATGTAAAGAGATTCCAGAGAGGCGGCAGCAGAGTGCATCTCGTCGCCAAAAGCTTCAGCGGCTGCAGCATACTCCTCACCGTCGATGTGTTCGTCGCCGCCAACGGCAGCTGGTTGCGGGACGTTCTCAGACCAAAACAGTGGCGGCCCGCCCTCAACACAAATTGGTTACGCACTGCCCTCCGATTGCTCATCGTCCTCCTCTGAGGCATCCTCCTCGTCGTCTTCTTCCGAACCAGATCCCCATCCGCCGGGAGATGAGTGGCCGGTCTCAGATTCTCCATGGTATATTGAATCTCCCAGATGACCTTCTAATCCATCGCCGGGCCGAGACCCACTCGTCCGCGGCCACACTGCAACAAGGTAGGGACTGAGCAAATGAAACAAGATTCTCGAGATCTCGATCTGAAATCTGGTGCGGAGGGAATGCTCACGGGGAAAGGGGAAAAACACGTACTGCAACAAATGCAGGAGGAGGGCAAGATAGAAAATTTAGTTACCTCAGATCTGGATCTGTAATCAGCTAGTGGGGGTGAGGGTTGCATATTGTTCGGGGATGGAGGAAAATACTCACCGCAAGAATGCCGGCTGGGAGACCGTCCCAAGCAGCTCCGTGAAGCTCCCCGTCGCATCCATGGCGGAGCCAGCGGCACAGATTGAGCAGGGAGGGGACAAGATAGCGGTCGAGACTGCGGGGAGGAAGAGAGTGACCGGGCTAGCCTACAGCATCCTCGTGGTGATATAATATTCACTTAAGGTACCGCTTCGGCAGGTTTTAGTGATTAGCCTATCGCGGCAGTCGCATGCCTGGTAGAGAGCAACGCGAATCTCTAAGCTTTTCACGGACAGGATAAGCCCGGGACGCACATGAGTATGTGGGAAAACTGAGAGCTTGAGATCACCTCTGGAAAAGCGTGCTGGCTTGCTCACCTTGCCTGCAGAGGTCTAGCTCGATGCCATATCGTGCCCTCGAGCAAAACTCGCCCAAAGCTGAGCGCGTTAGTACGCTACAGTGCGCTGAGATTTGGTTGGTAAGACGATGGCCCAGAGCAAAATCCCTGCGTACTGCGCGGAACAAAAAAAGGGAAGGAAAAGAGAAGAGATCGGAGATGGGAGAGAAAGCTGATGAACCGAAAGGCACGCATCATGCATCGAGAGCTGCCGACGAAAGAACACAGCGCAGCGGTACCACCAGCGATTCGCTGCAGAGCGTGCGAGCAATGCATGGCAGCAGGGTGGTGTAGCCACTGGAAAATGCATCTACTGCTCGCAACCCCATGAGTTCGTTCGTGTGAGGTTATCTGGGAGATGCAGGGATCATGCAATCGAGACGGATTTCTGCGCAGCTTTCCCAAGAGTGTGTGTGGGATCTCGTCAGTGCTTCTTTTCGAGAGTCGGTTGGGCTACATAGAGAATAATCTGACCCAGGAAGATTTTGGGCCTAGCCTTGCTGAAGGCTTTTGTGACCGTTTGGTTCGAACGTTGGGCCACGATTGGAATTATATGCATTTTTTTTTCAAATGGAGGTTGTACCCCCGGCCTTTGTTTCAAAATGATACGCATAACCTTTTTACTAGATTATTCACAAAATTCTTACATTACAGCATATCAGTCAGAAGACATCTTCTAGGCAACAAAAATCGCAACACCTAAAAGTGATGAAAGGGGATGGCCATGATCAGGATCGTACACCCTAACCGCACACAATGTACATCATCTAAAACCGGCTCACCGGTCCAACAGACCCAAAGTATGCACCTTATGTGCATGCTACAAAAGTCAACATCGCCGTCTCCCACGAACCCATCTTTGGGACACAGATCTTCGCATAGACCTTACCAGGCCTTCCGTCGATGCCACCATGATGCCAAACAGCGCCACCACTCTACGCGCATCTATCATGAATCCATTGCCGAGACCCCGCAGCGCCACCCTGCCAAAACCCGTTGTTATCGACGCGGTAGAAGCAACACTGGTGCACCAGTAGCACCTCCAACCGCGTCCAGCTCCAAAAAGGATGCCAATGGAAGGGAGATAACGATGAGACGCCAACATCATCTGATCCGGGATATCCACATCTAGGGTTTCCCTTAGAGCATAGAACAGGGGAAGCAAGCATAGTACCATTACAGCGCCTTTAGGAAGGAGGCGATGGCCATGGGCACTATCACTGTCGGCACTGGCCAAAACTAGAGGCAAACGTTTGCTTGGTCATCACTCGCACTCCACGGAGCAGCAGGTCCACCTTGCGTACCTCCACATCGAGCAAGATGCCAAGCGCAATGCCAATAGTTCTCCCACATCCAACATCGTCAACGCCGGAGAAAGCACTATCCGCCACGTGCCTCCTCCAGCTAACCTGGGATTGGGCTCCCGTGATCCAGCGCCACATGGGGGGACCCCCTGTCTAGTCATCCCTGACGGAGGGGATGCAGCCATCGTCGTGACCGAAGCCGTTGCTCCGGGACCCATGCGCCACAGATCGGTCATCGCCCTTGCCGAGACCGCCATCCCTGTGAAGCCATCGGAGTGACGTCGTGCCACCGGGAGAAGCAAGCGCAGGAGGTAGCACCGCCGTTCTAAGTCGGCGCCGAGCGTTGTCCCTCTAGCCACACCACAGTCGTGAGGCCCCTCTGTCCCCTTCATCGACGGCGCACGGGGTTTCCTGCCGTCCGCCTCTAGCAACACTCTGTCGCCCCTGGAGGGAGGCGAACAAAGGGGAGCACGCGATTGTTCTCCACGGGCTCAGAATTATACGCACTAAATTAATTCTTCCAAAAGGACTAAGAACTAGCACAATGTTGAGAAAAAATTGGTGAAAAAACATTTTTTTTAAAAGGTAGACTCGGTTATACTATGTTCTTAATTAATTGAGTCCAATACATGCTAATCTAGACAAAGTTGAGTCAATTAATTTGGAACGGAGGGAGTAATACATTGTCGGGCTTGTGCGAGCTACAAAATTCTAAAATCGCTTTTTTGCACTAGAACAAAATGCTAGAGGTCAAAAATAAATAAATAAATATATTTTTGTGTGTGGTTGATTGATGTTCTCTCTTTGTCATGCCGCTTTCTACCTCGATAAAGAAATGAAACAATTGATTTCTTACTAACTCGTGGGACCCACAAGTAGATACTAAATATTGTACTTATTTTGGTTTTTTAGAACCAAGTTTAGTTATTTTCTAAGGACCGAGTTGTTAGGAATAGACAAGTTGTATTCCTTGGGGGCCAAAGGCCACAATATATAGTACAGGTACAGGTGCAAATATGCAGAAAATCACCTAACATATGGGGAAACTACAATATACAAATATATACATCTAACACCCCTCCCCTCCTCAAACTCATGGTGGATCCACAACACTGAGTTTGGAGAGTAAGAAATCATGCTGCGCTCTAGTCTGTGCCTTTGTAAAGAAGTCCGCCAACTGTAACTCGGAAGGCACATACTGAAGCGCAATAACCTGAGCCTGCACCTGAGCACGTGTATAAAACACATCAACACCAATATGCTTGGTAAGATCATGCTTTACCGGATCACGTGCAATACTGATAGCACCTATACTGTCGGACAAAACTGGAGTGGGTGTCGTAACAGAGACCCCAAAATCCGCAAGCAACCACCATAACCAGGTCACCTCAGCAGTCAACAAGGCCATAGCTCGCAACTCAGCCTCAACACTCGAACGGGAAACCGCTGTCTATTTTTTCGTCTTCCAAGCAATGAGCGAACCACCAAGAAACACACAGTAAGCAGAAAGTGAATGACGATCCGTAGGATCACTCGCCCACGTAGCATCTGAGTAGCACTGGAGCTGGAGAGAGCTGGAACGAGGAAAGAAAAGACAACGAGTGATCGTGCCACGAAGATAGCGAAGAACACGGAGGAGATGACTATAGTGAACAGTGGTAGGAGCAGAAACAAACTGACTCAGAATATAAACAGGATAAGATATGTCAGGACGAGTGACAACAAGATAAACAAGACTCCCAACAAGATGGCGATAACGCGTCGGGTCAGGAAGAGGATCACCATCAGTAGAACGAAGCTTTACATTAAGCTCCATAGGAGTCTCAACAGTGCGCTCATCCCCAAGAGCAGCACGAGCAAGAAGATCATGAATATACTTTTCCTGGGAGATAGAAAAGCCATCAGAAGTGGAGGAAACCTCAATCCCAAGAAAGTAGCGGAGAGGACCAAGATCAGTCATAAGAAACTGATCATGAAGATGAGCCTTAACAAAGGCAATATACTCAGGATCATCACCAGTAATGATCATATCATCAACATAGAGAAGAAGAAGAGTGCGTCCACGAGGAGAAGTGTGAACAAACAGCGCAGGATCATGAGCGCTGGGAGAGAAACCAGCAGCAGTCACCACAGAGGCAAAGCGCTCAAACCAGGCACGAGGGGCCTGTTTCAGGCCATAAAGAGAACATCGAAGACGACAAACCATCCCGTCGGGAACAGAATACCCAGGAGGAGGCTGCATGTAAACCTCCTCACTCAACTCTCCATTGAGGAAAGCGTTCTGAACATCAAGCTGAGACACAGACCAGTGTTGAACAGAAGCGACAGCAAGAAGAGTGCGCACAGTGGTCATATGAGCCACAGGGGCAAAGGTCTCATCATAGTCACGGTCGTGCTCCTGCTGAAAGCCACGAGCCACAAGACGCGCTTTATAGCGCTCAAGAGATCCATCAGAGCGGGTCTTCATTTGATAGACCCACTTACACGTGATAGGACGAACACCAGGAGGGGGAGAAACAAGATCCCAGGTGCCAGTGCGCTCAAGCGCAGCAATCTCCTCAGCCATGGCAAGCTGCCATTCAGGATGACGCTCAGCATCCCGATAAGAAGTCAGCTCGGAGGCAACAGAAAGACCGTATTGACTAGGAGAGTAACGGTCTGGGGCACGACACTGACGAATAGGACGAGTAGAGGGAAGCTCATCAGCGGAAGATGACTCATCGGAAGAAGAGGAAGAAGGAATAGCAGAGGAAGGCTCCAAAACCGGATAACGAGGAGAACTAGGGAAACTAGGCGGAGCAGAGAATGAAGGTATCAAAGGAGAGACATCAGCAAGAGTGGGTCCTGAAGAAGAAGCAATAGAAGCAGAAGGAGGTGTGTCAGGAAAAAAAAGATATATCTTCCACCTGGTAGGTACCTGCAATGGGACGAGGATAGAAAGGACGCGTCTCATCAAAAGTGACATCACGAGAGATGCGCATCCAATGACCAACGGGGTCCCAACAGCGATAGCCCTTATGCTCATCACTGTATCCAAGAAAAACACACTCAACAGACTGAGCGGTCAGTTTGGTGCGTTCGCGAGGGGGAAGGAGAACATAGCAAACACAACCAAACAAGCGAAGCATCGAGTAGTCTGGAGAATGACCAGATAGACGCTCGAGAGGTATACCACCCTGCAGAGCGGCAGAAGGCTGAATGTTAATGAGGTAAGCCGATGTAGCGACAACCTCAGCCCAGAAATGCGGCGGTAGGGAAGAAGCAATCATCATGGCACGGGTGGTCTCAAGAAGATGGCGATGCTTACGCTCAGCAACGCCATTCTGAGCATGCGCACCGGGACAGGAGAACTGAGCGAGAGTGCCCTGCTCAGCAAGAACACCACGCAACAGCTGGGAGATATACTCACCAGCAGAGTCAGCATGAAACACATGAATGGGTGTAGAATACTGAGTGTGGACCATGGCCGCAAAACACTGATATATGGAGAGCACCTCGCTGCGAGAGCGCATAAAATACAACCAAGTGTACCGGGAAAAATCATCTATGAATAAAATATAGTATCGATGGCCCCCTTTCGAAGCGAAAGGAGCCGGACCCCAAACATCTGAATGAACCAAATCAAAAAGTCGCTGAGATACAGACGCACTAGTAGGATAGGATAGCTGAATCTGTTTGCCTAACCTACAACCCTGACAATTTAAAGACACATCTCCTAAGACAGACCCCAGAAGACCACGATGAACTAATGACGACAGGCGAGAGCCACAAAGGTGACCAAGACGATGATGCCACTGCTGAAAAGAGCTGGTGGCAAAGGCGACAACCGCAGGACAACTGGCAGGTGAAGTGGCAGCGGAAGGAACACGAATCCAGTCTAACTCCCAAAGCCCTGGAGCGTCACGACTGCGAGGGCCAGCTCCAACCAGGGCCTGTGTGCGACGATCTTGAACAGCACAAGAATCAGCGTCAAGAATGACGCGACAACCAGAGTCAGTGAGCTGACTAGCAGAGAACAGATTCATCTTAAGACGAGGAACAAGAGAAATATCAGGAACAGAAAAAGAAGTAGAAAGAGTGCCCCGACTAGAGACAGGAAGAGAGGTACCATCAGCCGTGAGAACACGGATAGGAGAAATGAGAGAGCGAATAACGGACAGAAGAGAAGAATCAGAGGTCATATGAAAAGAAGCTCTAGAATCCAGATACCACGGGGACATACCTGACGGTGGATAAGGTGGTGGGCGCGCAGTGCCAGAAGAGTCAGTCGCAGAACCTGCAGTGCCCATCGAAGAAGAGCCTAGAGTAGCGAGCAGACCACGAAGACTCCTGATAATGTCCTGATTAGAGAGGGCAACGGCAGAAGATCCTGAAGAGCTAGACTACACACGAGCCTGGGACTGCGGACGCAAACTGGGATCCCTCGTATAACAGGAGGCCCAAGTGTGGCCATCCTTGTTGCAGTAGGTGCAGTGGCGAGGAGGACGACGACCCTGACCACGGTGCTGCTGATGCTGAATCTGGCCCTGACCCGGAGGAGTGGGTATCGGCGGCACTGAAGACCGCGGCTGAGTCGAGGGGGCAGACGGCAGAGGAGGACCACGAGCAGCAAGCACAGACGGAACCTCAAGAAGACCAGCACCACGGAGATGAGTCTCCTCAGCCCGAAGCTCAGACAGCACCTCAGAGAGCGGAACACGACCACGGGCAAGCAGCTGAGCACGGCGGGGCTCGAACTCCTTGCGAAGCCGAGACAGGAACTCATAGATGCGCTGAAACTCCAAATCCGAGCGCACAATCTGGTAGCACGAGCATGTGCCACAAACAGCAGTACGAAGAGAGTCAAGCTGACGCCAGATAGCAGCACTCTGAGTATAGAACTCATCAATAGTGGAATCACCCTGCTGAAGAGCATGCTCTTGGCGAACCACAGACAGGTAAAGAGCATCCCCAGACGGCTGATAGCGCTGACGGAGATGAGCCCACTGAGCAGCAACAATAGGAAGACCCATGAACTCAGAAGCATACTGGGGCAGAACGCTGGAAGTGAGAACAGCGGCAGCACGAGCATCCTCATCCATACACTGAGTGTAGGCGGCCAGATCCAGCCGATAGGTCTCGAGATCATCAGAGTATTGTTTGAGCTTCAGCTCATAGGCAGCAACAACACTATCATCGGCACTCTTAGCAGCATCCTTGGCCTCCTGAGAAGCACCATCACCGAGAACAACCGGCGTCGGCGGAGTAGGAGCCACAGGAGCAGTGGGGTACGGCGGACAGGAGACCTCGCCGGGGAGCACACCCCCACAAATGAAGACCGCGCATGTGAACGCGCATAAAGGCGGCGAAATCAGGGTAATTCGCGCCATCAAAAATCACCGGGCAGCGAGGAATCGCAACATAGCCCGATGAGGAAGACATACCTCTCTCTCTCTCTCTCTCTCTCTCTCTCTCTCTCTTTTGATCACGGAACACACAGAAGCTGGGCCAATTGAAGGAGGATCGATTCCCACACAGAAGCAAGGAGGATCGACGGAGCAGGGGATCGAGCAGGGCCGAGGACGACCGAGGACAGGCGATCGAGGCGATCCAAGCAGGAGGCTGGCGGGGCGATCCAAGCGCCGATCCAAGCAAGCAGGAGGCGGGGCGGGGCGGGGACCTGGCGGGGACGAGGCCCGAGGTCGGCCGATCCGGGGCTGGTAGGGCGGCCACCAGACGGGAACGGGGGCGGGCGCACGCCAGACGAAGACAGGCGGCCGATCGGGGGTGGGCGGAGGCAGATCGGGGGTGGGCGGAGGCGGCCGATCTTCTCGAAGGCGAGGGCGGTCGGGGACGATCTTCCCGAGGGCGACAACACGCCAGACGATGACGGAGACCGGAGACTGTGATCGGACGAGAGCCGAAGACGGCGACTACGGCCAGCACGGGAACCGGCGAAACAGAGGCCGGGGCGAGCTGGCGGCAGCGGTCACGGGAACCCTAAAACCGGCTCTGATACCATGTTAGGAATAGACAAGTTGTATTCCCTGGGGGCCAAAGGCCACAATATATAGTACAGGTACAGGTGCAAATATGCAGGAAACCCCCTAACATATGGGGAAACTACAATATACAAATATGTACATCTAACAGGAGTCACATTGTTCTTGCACTAAAATTTGTGACTTCAATGTTTTGTAATGTCTGAAACATCAAGATATTATTGTATAAAATCTAAAACATGGGTTTTTACAGAATTATGATGTAGCTTGACCAAAAAAAAAGTATGTGTCACCACTATTGGATGGACAAATATGGGAAATGCACTTATACTTGAACATTCTTCCTCGTGGGTAGTTAGATAAATATCCGGTGGAAACAAACTTTCAGTTGGAACCCGGTGAAAGCCACATAAAAATCATGTTTGAAAGTTCTAAAAAAATCTCAACAAAATTGCATCATGTAAAAGAAAAGTGCTTAATTTGTCTTTTACATAACTGTGAAATGAATATGAGTTGGAACTAGAAAATTTGCATGTCCGTAGAACTCTACTTCCCAACATATATATTTTTAGAACTCCTAAGTATGGTTTCCACGAAGTTTTTCATTGTACGGTGGTTTTTATTGGATATTTTCTCATGTAGTTGTTAAACGGTGTAGATTTAGTTTTCCCACAAAGTAAAAATTATGGTGTAGATCACGCCATTTAGATCAATTCATTTAGAGTAAAAATTATGAAGATATGAGGGTTTGAATTTTTGTTTAGCGACAAATTAAGGAACTGATGGCCATGATTGAGCCATTAGTAGACCGCGGAGGCTCTAACCTAATCACTTACCGCAAAGCATTACAAGATTTAAATATAAAGGCTACGGTTATATCACTTATTTTAGCTTTGTTTTCTATTTTAGAGTGACAAGTTAAGGAATAGACGGCCGTAATTGATTCATAAGTCAGATCATGGCGGCTCACATCTAATCACTTAGAGTAAGTACAATAAGTCCTAGTCAGCTGGCTATAAAGACTAAAATATTATTTTCTTGCCTAGTTGGAAGAGAGAGAAGAGGAGAGAGAAGAAGAGTGGGCTCTCATACAAGAGCCAGCTCTAGCACGTGCTCCTAGGCACTTTGAGAGAGTGAAAGGTGGGTCATATAGTGCTAAAATAATATATTTTTGTAGCTCAATATTGTACATACTAGCTCTAAGTTGGCTATAAATGACATGACACTTGACTTATAGCCAGCAGCTGGCTATACTATTGTCCTTGCTCTTATCGCAAAGCGTTATAGGATTTAAACTGTCTGATGTGGAGATAAAGGCTATGGTTATATCACTTAAGCTACACAGAGTCCACCTGCTGCGACCATTCCAGCGACGCAAAAAGTAGTCGTGTGCTGCTGTGACCATTCCAGCAGCGCAAAAAAGTAGTCGTCCGGTAGCGCTAATTCGAGGCTCATCGGAGTGCCGATGTACGCATGAACAGTGACACAAAAAATGGATGGGACTGGCATGCTTACCTTACTATTGTGATTCAAGGTAGACAATCGGGTGTGTGGCGGTGCATGAAGAAGGTGAAGCAGAGACCTCTCATCCTGAACTTGAGCGTGACGTTGTGTTAGAGTTAGCAGACCGGTCATGCATGTGTAAGGAATGATAAAATGAGAAAGGGATTGGCGAGACAACCTCTCGACCAAGCTGCAAGCTCGCCATGTCGGCGGGAAGAGAAGAAGATTGGACACAAGAGAGGAGGACGGGGATGGGAGGGGGCGAATATCCCGGTCGCTGGCATGTGGTGCTTGGCTATCAGAGTCCTACGTGGCGGGCGTGTTAAGGCATGTCCGGCACCCCCGAGCCAACCCTGAAGGTTAGAGCATCTCCACTCGGGGTCCTCAAAGGCCCCCCAAAGGCCTATGAGGGCCGCCGGCGTCGAAATCCGCTTCCAGCCGCGACCCTTATTTCCGAATTCCCGCCGGCGCGGCCCATTTATTTAGCCGGCGGCCCCAGGTGAAACCCAATGTACAGGGAGTCGATCGGGGGCGCCGGCGCGTCGAGAAAACGTTGCGGGCCAGCCCTGTTGGTGTCAAACGGTCAGAAATCCTTCTATCCCCACCTTTCCACCCCGACCCCTTGGCGGCCGCCGCGACCACCCCCACCTCGCCGTCGGGAACCCGCCTCTGGTAGCACTCCCCACCGCCAAATAAACCCCTCCACAGCTCCAAATACCCACGCCGCCTCTTCCCCCGCCGTCCGTACGTCCAACCGCCGGCCGGCGAACCTCTGCTCCCACCCGGCTTCCACCCCGCATGCAAGGTGCTCGACCATTTGCCAAGGCGATGGACTCGGACGACGAGGAGGTCGTGGCCGCTATGATGGATGAGGAGATCACTGCGATCAATGCAGCGGTGGCCGGGGACGACGAGCACCTGTCTATCCTCGTCGCCCTCCTGACCATGATCCAGGAGGAGGACAAGCCTGGACGCGGCGGCTCGGCGCCTGGCTGCCGCTAGAGCAAGCCGAGGACGAGGATGGAAGGGTACTGCATATTGTATGCAGACTACTTCGCCGATGATCCAGTGCACGGCGATGTCACATTCCGCCGCCATTTCAGGATGAGTAGGAAGCTCTTCCTCAAGATCATCGAGAAACTGAGGGAGTTCGACGACTACTTCAAGCTGAATAGGGACTGCGTCGGTACGCTTGGCTTCTCCACTATCCAGAAATGCACAGTTGCCCTTCGTATGCTCGCCTATGGAATGCCTGGAGACACACAGGATGACTACCTGCGCATGGCCGAGTCCACGGCCATTGATTGCATGTATAGGTTTTGCAGGGCTATTGTGGCGGTGTTTGGCGACACATATTTGCGCACACCCAATGAAGAGGACACTGCTCGTCTGCTGGCACAAAATGCAAACAGAGGGTTCCCTGGGATGCTCGGAAGCATCGACTGTATGCACTGGGCATGGAAGAACTGTCCATTTGTAAACCAAGGCATGTACAAGGGCCACAAAGGAGCTTGCAGTGTGGTTCTTGAGGCAGTGGCTGATCATGATCTCTGGATTTATCATGCTTTCTTCGGGATGGCAGGATCTCACAATGACATCAACATGCTCCAGTGCTCGGATGTGTTTGCCAAGCTTGTTTCAGGCAATTCTCCTCCTGTGGATTATATGATCAATGGCCAACACTATGACAAGGGCTACTATTTGGCTGATGGCATCTATCCAAAGTGGTCTACATTTGTGAAGACAATTACAAATGCAGTGCCTGGAGGGAAGAAAGCTTGGTTTGCTCAGTGTCAGGAGGCTTGCAGGAAGGATGTGGAGAGGGCATTTGGTGTGCTGCAAGCTCGTTTTGCCATTGTCCGGTATCCTGCGCTTACATGGTCCAAGAATCAGATGTGGGAGGTCATGACTGCTTGTATCATCCTGCACAACATGATCATCGAGAGCGAGTGGGAGAACCCAGTGTTCGACACTCAACCATACCATCGCCAGGGTCCTCTTGCAAATGTTGATCATCAGGTGCCTACTGCCTTTGCCACTTTCCTGGCCAAGCGTCAAGAACTTCGAGACTCCAACACTCATCAACAGCTGCAGAATGATTTGATCGAGCATCTGTGGAACCTGAAAGCTGCTCTCTAGTTTGGCGGCCATTGTGTTTGAAACTTGAATAATTTGTGTGATTTGTGATTCAAACTTATTTAATTCGTATGTTTTGTTCCAAATTTGATTGATTCTCATGTGTTGAAATAATTCGAAAAACAGCCACATATGGCCGGTTTGGGGTGCACGACTGGGCGTCGGCCGGCCCCCAATTCTGATTTCGCGCCGGCGCTCCCCAAAACGGGCCAAAAAATGGCCGCGCCGGAGCCCGTATGAGGATCCCGAGTGTAGATGCTCTTAGGCCCACAAAAACAGGATCCAAAAGCAGATGTCTATGTTAAACCTGCAAACGGGAGGATCGACCTGACTTATAAATTATATAAGCCCGCACTTAGAAAAAAGGAAGAAACAACAACACATAGTCAGCATATGATTGAACTGAATTCTGATACTGATGGTATGAGATTTTGGAACACTGCAGTGCCGATAAACGAAGACAATTCGGGCATAAAATGTCCTAGGTTAGTACCACAAGAAGATGTTGGAATTATGCCCTAGAGGCAATAATAAAGATGTTATTATTATAATTCTTGTTCATGATAATGTTTATATTCCATGCTAGAATTGTATTAAGCGGAAACTTTAATACTTGTGTGGTTTATGAACAACACCGTGTCCCTAGTACGCCTCTATGGACTAGCTCATTGATTAATGATGGTTAAGGTTTCCTAACCATAGACATGAGTTGTCAATTAATAATGAGATCATATCATTAGGAGAATGATATGATGGACAGACCCAAATAAAGCAGAGCAATTAGATCGTGTCATCGTGTTCATCTTTGCGAAGCTTTTCCTATGTCATGTATTGTATTCCTTAGACCATGAGATAATACAACTCCCTAGTATCGGAAGAAAGCTTTGAAGTCATCAAACGTCATCCTATGTGAGGGTGATAATAAAGGTGTCTCTCAGGTGATCGGAAAGTACTTGTTGGGTTGTATGTATCGAGATGGAATTTGTCCCTCCCAAGTCGGAGAGATATACTTCGGGCCCACTCGGTAATCGATATCAACACCGCTTGCAAGCATGTGGTTAATGAGTTAATCACAAAGTGATATCGGATTACGGAACGAGTAAAGTACTTGCTGTAAACGAGATTGAACTAGGTATGGCGATACCGACGATCAAATCTCGGGCGAGTAAAATATCGTGTGACGAAGGGAATACATATACGGGATTAATTGAATCCTGACATCGTGGTTCATTCGATATGATCATCGATGAATATGTGGGAGTCAATATGGGTTTCCAGATCCCGCTATTGATTATTGATAGAAGATCATGTCTGCATATTCTCGAACCCGTAGGGTCACACACTTAACGTGCATCGACGCTAGGATAGAATGGATAATTGGTTTATGAGTTTTAGTTCGGAGTCTCGGATGAGATCCAGGACGTCACGAGAGGTTCCGGAATGGTCCGGAGAATAAGATTCATATAAAGGAAAGCAGTTTTTGGATTCCGGAAAGGTTTCGGAGTTTATCGGTATTGTACCGGAAGGTTCTAGAAGGTTCCGGAGTGGGACCAACGTGGGCCCACTTGACGGAGGCCTGCGTGGGCCTAAGGGGAAGTGCCCTGGCCGCCCTGGGCCAGGCGCACAAGGCCCCTAAGGCCCAGCCGGCCAGCCCAAGGGGAAACCCTAAGGGAGTCTTCAAAGAAGGAAGGGGGGGAAACTTGCCCCCCACTCTTCCTACTCCAAGTCGGCTAGGGTTTGGGGAGAGGCCAAGCTGGCCTTGGCCGGCCACCCCTCTATATATAGGGGGGCAAGGGCGCAGCCCTCTCTCACCCCAACCCAAACCCTAACCGCCAACTGCTGCCCTCCCTCTCTCTCTCTCGCGACTGCACGTAGGCGAAGCCCTGCTGCAGAAACTCTCCACCATAAGCACCACGCCGTCGTGCTGCTGATCCAATCTATCTCTCCACCATACTTGCTGGACCAAGGAAGGAGGAGACGTCGCTGCACCGCACATGTGCAACTCTCGGAGGCGCCGCCACTTGCGGCGT
Source organism: Dactylis glomerata (assembly GCA_007115705.1). Classification (NCBI taxonomy): domain Eukaryota; kingdom Viridiplantae; phylum Streptophyta; class Magnoliopsida; order Poales; family Poaceae; genus Dactylis; species Dactylis glomerata. Next base: position 2,830,443 of record QXEO01000225.1, on the reverse strand, counting down.
AGGATCGGATCGGATCGCGAGGAGGAGACGGCGAGTACGACTACGTCAACCACGTTCTATTGAACATTTCCGCTGTGCGAATCTTCAAGGGTATGAAGATCTCATCTACCTCTCTCGTTGATTACATCTCCTAGATTAGATCTTGGCTTTCTTGTTCGCATCCGTAGGAATTTTTTTTGATTTACTATGCTGCGAAACCCTTCATTGGTATCAGAGCTAGATCTATGCGTAGATGTGTTTCACGAGTAGAACGCAACATGCTTGTTGCAGGCGTTGATGTTTTCTGTTGCAAACCTCTTGTTGTGTATTTCTTATGGCGCGGTATAGTGAGATCGAAGCGGTCCAGGCCAACTTTACGCGACCGCGTTCGCGAGACCGGCTCCGCACTTGACGTGTGGCTTGTTCCATACATGCGGCTGGTGGATGCCAGTTTCTCTCACTATAGTAGTCATGGGATTTACATCGGATGTTAGCAACCATAATATCACCGTTGTGGCTTTTCGTAGGTAAGAATCGTTCTTAGCTTGCTACTCCCATAAGCCACGTAAAACATGCAACAACAAAGTAGAGGCGTCTAACTTGTTTTTGCAGGGAGTGTTTTGTGATATGGTATGGCCCAAGACATGATGAGTATGAATTGAGTTGTATGCAATGATCATGTTTTTGTAATCTTTCACGACTTGCATGTCGATGAGTTCACAACCGGCAGGAGCCATATGGTTGTCTTTATAATTATGTATGACCTGCGTGTCAACTTCTTATACGCCATGTAATAGCTTTACTTTATCGCTAAGTAGTTAGCAATAGTTGTAGTTGCTATTCGTGGTGGAGGCAATCATGGTGGAGTGATGGAGATCATGCCGGCGCGCACAAGATGGAGATCATGGCGCGGAGATTGGCTATACCATGTCACATAAAATTATATGCATGTGATGTTTATCCTTTTATGTATCTTATTATGCTTAGATCGCGACGGTAGCATTATAAGATGATTCCTCACTTAAAGATCAAGATAAAATTGTGTTCTCCCCTCGTATGCGCCGTTGCGAAAGATCGTCGTTTTCAAGCACCTCGTGATGATCGGGTGCTATAAACTCTACGTTCACATACAACGGGTGCAAGCCAGTTTTGCACACGCGGAAAATACTTGGGTTTGACTTGACGAGCCTAGCATGTACAGACATGGCCTCGGAACACATGAACCGAAAGGTTAATCATGAGTCATATGAATGATATGATCGACAATGAGTTGTCCACCATTGAAACCACATCTCTTCTCGTGAAGATCGGATTAGGTGTGGTGAATTTGGATCGTGTTCACTAAACAACTTGAGGGATGTTGAATTTAGTGGGAGTTCATCTAGTAATTTGATTAAGTTGAACTAGTTATCATGAACATAGTCTAAATTGTACTTGCAATGTTGTAGATCAAATGGCTAAGTCCAACTTCAACTTCAACGTGTTTGCTGAGAAAGAAAAGCTTAAGAACAATGGGTCTAACTTCACCAACTGGTTCCGCAATCTGAGAATCATACTCGCTGGCGGACAAAAAGCCTATGTACTTGACAAAGCGCTAGGTGACACCCCTGCTGCAACTGCGAAAACTGAAGAACTTGCTGACTTCAATGCTCGTAGAGATGATTGTGATGTGATTATGAGTACCATGCTGTTTTCTATGGAACCGGAACTTCAAAATCGTTTTGAGAAGTACCGCGGGCCTTTTGAGATACTTGAGGAACTAAAAACGATGTTTCAGACTCAGGCCCGTTCTGAGAGATATGAGATCTCTGAGAAGTTCTTTAACTGCAAGATGGAGGAAGGGAGTTCCGTTAGTGAGCACGCCATTAAGATGTCGGGCTACACTCAACGCCTTGAGCAACTGGACTGCAAGATTCTAGAGGAGCTCAAGATTGACAGAGTTCTGCAATCACTCCCTCCTAGCTACAAAGGTTTTGTAGTTACTCATAATCAAATTGGTTCCACTGATACGATCACTGAGCTCTTCGCTAAGCTGAAAGCTGCGGAGGTGGATATCAAGAAAGACAATCATGTGTTGATGGTCAACAAGACCACTAGCTTTAAGAAAGCTAAGGGTGCAAAGAAATCCTTCAAGAAAGGCAGCGGCAAGCGCGTTGCCCCTGCTGAGAAGAAGCTCAAGTCTGGACCTAAGCCGGACACTGAGTGCTTCTATTGCAAGGTCAAGGGTCACTGGAAGCGCAACTGTCCAAAGTACTTAGCGGACAAGAAGGCTGGCACCATCAAAGGTATATTTGATATACATGTTATTGATGTCTACCTTACTAGCGCTCGTTGTAGTGCCTGGGTATATGATACTGGTTCAGTTGCTAATATTTGTAACTCGAAACAGGAGCTACGGAATAGACGGCGGCTAGCAAGGGATGAGGTGACGATGCGCGTTGGCAATGGATCAAAAGTTGATGTGATGGCCGTCGGCACGCTCTCCTTAGTTTTACCTTCGGGATTAGTTTTAAACCTTAATAAGTGTTATTATGTGCCTGCGTTGAGCATGAACATTATATCTGGATCGTGTTTATTGCAAGACGGCTATTCATTTAAATCTGAGAATAATGGTTGTTCTATTTATATGAATAACATCTTTTATGGTCATGCACCTATTGTGAATGGTTTATTTCTTCTGAATCTCGAAAGCAATGAAACACACATCCATAACATTGAGGCTAAAAGATGCAAAGTAGATAGTGATAATCCAACTTATTTGTGGCACTGTCGTCTAGGTCATATTGGTGTAAAACGCATGAAGAAACTCCATTCTGATGGACTTTTAGAGTCTCTTGATTTTGAATCATTTGACACGTGCGAACCATGCCTCATGGGCAAGATGATCAAAACCCCGTTCTCCAGAATAATGGAGCGAGCAACGGACTTATTGGAAATCATACATACCGATGTGTGCGGACCAATGAGTATTTCGACGCGCGGTGGATATCGCTATTTTCTCACTTTTACTGATGACTTAAGTAGATATGGGTATATCTATTTAATGAAACATAAATCTGAAACATTTGAAAAGTTCAAAGAATTTCAGAACGAAGTGGAAAACCATCGTAACAGGAAAATTAAATTTCTGCGATCCGATCGTGGAGGTGAGTATTTGAGTTATGATTTTCTCACGCAACTTAAAGCAAGCGGAATTGTTTCGCAACTCACGCCACCCGGAACACCACAGCGCAATGGTGTGTCTGAACGCCGGAATCGAACTCTATTAGATATGGTGCGATCAATGATGTCTCTTACAGATTTGCCGTTATCATTTTGGGGTTATGCATTAGAAACCGCTGCATTCACTTTAAATAGGGCACCATCTAAATCCGTTGAGACGACACCGTATGAACTATGGTTTGGTGCTAAACCTAAGTTGTCGTTTCTTAAAGTTTGGGGATGCGAAGCTTACGTCAAGAAGTTGATGCCGGATAAGCTCGAACCCAAAGCGGAGAAATGCGTCTTCATAGGATACCCTAAGGAAACGATTGGGTATACCTTCTACCACAGATCCGAAGGCAAAGTGTTTGTTGCTAAGAACGGATCATTTCTTGAGAAGGAGTTTCTCTCGAAAGAAGTGAGTGGGAGGAAGGTAGAGCTAGACGAGGTTATTGAACCTTCTCTCGAGTTGGAGAGTAGCGCAGCACCAGAAATTGTTCCGGCGCCGCCTGCATCAACAAGAGAGGAAGCTAATGATAAAGATCATGAAACTTCGAACGATGCTACTACTGAACTTCGCAGGTCGACAAGGTCACGTGCCACTCCTGAATGGTATGGCAACCCTGTCTTAACCGTCTTGTTGTTAGACAACAGCGAACCTGCGAACTATGAGGAAGCAATGATGAGCCCAGACTCTGAGAAATGGCTAGAAGCCATGAAATCCGAATTGGGATCCATGAGCGAAAACCAAGTGTGGACTTTGGTAGACCCTCCTAGCGACCGTAAGGCCGTTGAATGCAAATGGATTTTCAAGAAGAAAACGGACGCGGATGGTAATGTTACTGTCTATAAAGCTCGGCTTGTCGCAAAAGGTTTTCGGCAAGTTCAAGGTGTTGACTACGATGAGACTTTCTCTCCCGTAGCGATGTTTAAGTCCATTCAGATTTTATTAGCAATTGCTGCGTTTCATGATTATGAAATATGGCAGATGGATGTCAAGACTGCGTTCCTCAATGGCAACATTGATGAAGAGTTGTATATGATGCAGCCCGAAGGTTTTGTCGATCCTAAGGATGCTAATAAAGTGTGCAAACTTCAGCGTTCCATTTATGGACTGAAGCAAGCATCTCGGAGTTGGAACCTTCGTTTTGATCAAGTGATCAAGAGTTTTGGATTTGTTCCAAATTGCTACGAAGCTTGTATCTACAAGAAAGTGAGTGGGAGCTCGGTGACATTTTTAGTACTATATGTGGATGACATATTGATTATTGGAAATGACATCGATATGCTTAACGATGTGAAGAGTTATTTGAATAAATGTTTTTCAATGAAAGACCTAGGGGAAGCTGCTTATATATTAGGCATCAAAATCTATAGAGATAGAGAAAGACGCCTAATAGCTTTAAGCCAAAGTACATACCTGGACAAGGTTCTGAAGAGGTTCAGAATGGATAAAGCAAAGAAAGGTTCATTGCCCATGTTGTCAGGTAAGATATTGAGCAAGGCTCAGTGTCCAGCTACGGTAAAAGATAGAGAAACTATGAGCAAAGTGCCATATGCCTCGGCCATAGGTTCTATCATGTATGCCATGCTGTGTACTAGACCGGATGTGTCCAATGCTCTTAGTTTGACGAGCAGATACCAAAGTGATCCAGGAGTGGAACACTGGACAGCTGTAAAGAACATCCTAAAGTATTTAAATAGGACCAAAGAAATGTTCTTGGTCTATGGAGGTGATGAGGAGCTCGTCGTAAAAGGTTACGTCGACGCTAGCTTCGACACCGACCCGGATGATTCTAAATCTCAGACAGGATACGTTTATATTTTGAATGGTGGAGCTGTGAGCTGGAGAAGCTGCAAGCAAAGCGTGATCGCGGGATCTACAACAGAAGCGGAATACATGGCTGCTTCAGAAGCATCAAGTGAAGGAGTTTGGATCAGAAACTTCATCACTGAGCTTGGTGTGGTTCCAAATGCCTTGGACCCACTGGAGATATTGAGCGACAACACTGGCGCCATAGCACTGGCTAAGGAACCAAGATATCATCCAAAAACCAAGCACATCAACCGTCGTTTCCATATAATTCGAGATTATATAGCAGATGGAGATCTGAAGATTAGCAAAGTACATACAGATCTGAATGTCGCAGATCCATTGACTAAACCTCTTCCACGAGCAAAACATGATCAGCACCTTAATGCCATGGGTGTTAGATTGTTGCCAGATGTAAACTAGATTATTGACTCTAGTGCAAGTGGGAGACTGTTGGAATTATGCCCTAGAGGCAATAATAAAGATGTTATTATTATAATTCTTGTTCATGATAATGTTTATATTCCATGCTAGAATTGTATTAAGCGGAAACTTTAATACTTGTGTGGTTTATGAACAACACCGTGTCCCTAGTACGCCTCTATGGACTAGCTCATTGATTAATGATGGTTAAGGTTTCCTAACCATAGACATGAGTTGTCAATTAATAATGAGATCATATCATTAGGAGAATGATATGATGGACAGACCCAAATAAAGCAGAGCAATTAGATCGTGTCATCGTGTTCATCTTTGCGAAGCTTTTCCTATGTCATGTATTGTATTCCTTAGACCATGAGATAATACAACTCCCTAGTATCGGAAGAAAGCTTTGAAGTCATCAAACGTCATCCTATGTGAGGGTGATAATAAAGGTGTCTCTCAGGTGATCGGAAAGTACTTGTTGGGTTGTATGTATCGAGATGGAATTTGTCCCTCCCAAGTCGGAGAGATATACTTCGGGCCCACTCGGTAATCGATATCAACACCGCTTGCAAGCATGTGGTTAATGAGTTAATCACAAAGTGATATCGGATTACGGAACGAGTAAAGTACTTGCTGTAAACGAGATTGAACTAGGTATGGCGATACCGACGATCAAATCTCGGGCGAGTAAAATATCGTGTGACGAAGGGAATACATATATGGGATTAATTGAATCCTGACATCGTGGTTCATTCGATATGATCATCGATGAATATGTGGGAGTCAATATGGGTTTCCAGATCCCGCTATTGATTATTGATAGAAGATCATGTCTGCATATTCTCGAACCCGTAGGGTCACACACTTAACGTGCATCGACGCTAGGATAGAATGGATAATTGGTTTATGAGTTTTAGTTCGGAGTCTCGGATGAGATCCAGGACGTCACGAGAGGTTCCGGAATGGTCCGGAGAATAAGATTCATATAAAGGAAAGCAGTTTTTGGATTCCGGAAAGGTTTCGGAGTTTATCGGTATTGTACCGAAAGGTTCTAGAAGGTTCCGGAGTGGGACCAACGTGGGCCCACTTGACGGAGGCCTGCGTGAGCCTAAGGGGAAGTGCCCTGGCCGCCCTGGGCTAGGCGCACAAGGCCCCTAAGGCCCAGCCGGCCAGCCCAAGGGGAAACCCTAAGGGAGTCTTCAAAGAAGGAAGGGGGAGGAAACTTGCCCCCCACTCTTCCTACTCCAAGTCGGCTAGGGTTTGGGGAGAGGCCAAGCTGGCCTTGGCCGGCCACCCCTCTATATATAGGGGGGCAAGGGCGCAGCCCTCTCTCACCCCAACCCAAACCCTAACCGCCAACTGCTGCCCTCCCTCTCTCTCTCTCGCGACTGCACGTAGGCGAAGCCCTGCTGCAGAAACTCTCCACCATAAGCACCACGCCGTCGTGCTGCTGATCCAATCTATCTCTCCACCATACTTGCTGGACCAAGGAAGGAGGAGACGTCGCTGCACCGCACGTGTGCAACTCTCGGAGGCGCCGCCACTTGCGGCGTAGGATCGGATCGGATCGCGAGGAGGAGACGGCGAGTACGACTACGTCAACCACGTTCTATTGAACGTTTCCGCTGTGCGAATCTTCAAGGGTATGAAGATCTCATCTACCTCTCTCGTTGATTACATCTCCTAGATTAGATCTTGGCTTTCTTGTTCGCATCCGTAGGAAATTTTTTTGATTTACTATGCTGCGAAACCCTTCAGAAGAAACAATCCTGGAGGAAGTGGGGAGAATGCAAGCGTATCCTCGAAACAGGCTTTCGCCCCGCTTTATAAATAAAGCCACAACGGCCGAACCGATACAAGGTGATGAGGAGAACCTCTTACAGAGCAGATCAAAAATAAAGAAAATAAAACACGGAAAACCAAAAACTTGCCACCGAAGACATCGAAACGATACCAAGTGGAATCGGGGCTCCGCGACAACGCCCCCAAGAGGGTAACGATGGACAACGCCGCCGCCGTCGAGACCATGAGGTCAAGGGTTTTCACCCGGAGCCATAGCGCGGGGAGGATAACCACACCGACGCCCCCAAGAGGGTTACGACACCCACAGGCATCGCCGCCGCTGGCGCCGAGGTGCTGAGGTTTCGCCCAGAAAAATCCTCGCACCGCTCCCGAAAACTTAGCCGCCCGCTGTCCCCGAGTTAGGTCTCCGAACCGCGATCTGGGAGCTGCCAAAACCGAAGCGCTGCCAACACCAGGATCCCCCACCGTCCGCTCCACGCCATCCACATGACCGAAGAGAGAGACCACCACCGCTGCAACGTCGCTCGCCGTAGAGCCACCCGCGCAGTCCACCTTCCGGGGCCGCCACCCCGGCATCCACGAACTCGAGCCCATGACCCGGCCAACATCACACCACAAAGCCGACGGATTAGACTAGGTAGGCTAGCACCATGGATTGCAGCTCTCGAGCCACGTGGCAGCCCAGGTGAGGGGATCCGCCCTCCAGCAACGAGGTGCTCGCTGTCCGGACGCAGTGGCAAGGCTGATTAGGACTAGATCAGGCTCGGCCTCCTGCCAGGCCTCGATCACGCCAACTAGCCCGCCACCGCGCTGCTGCGCCTAGGTCGCCGCCGCCGCTGTCCACCTGCAACCCCATGCCAAACCATCCCCTGCTACCCCAGATCAAACAGCGCCATGTTTTGCCGCCTGTTGCCATGAGCGGCATCGCCACTATCTCACTCCACACAAGCTGGCCTCAGCCAAAACTGTACGCCGCTGCAAAGGAGCACCCCAGCCACGATGCCCGGGGACGAACCGCGCCAGTGTTGCCGCTGCGCCGCCGCCGGTCAAGCCCGTTACTTGACAACCACGAATTCACAACCGTCGTCCGAGCTTCCGTTTCCAAAGCAAGGACAACAATCTACAGAGCGGGAACTAGGCTCATCAGACAGCGAGAGAGCCACCAGATCCGGACCCCCCCTGGCCTAGAACTGGCCTGACCACCTAGGTGCCCCGAAGAGCACCGTCGTGACCAGATCGGTGACGCTGCACCTCCAGGGGAAGCGGCCAAACAGGGGCCGATCAAGCCGCCACAGGCCCAAATCGAGCACAGCCTGGGGCGCCACCCAGGGGAGAAGGGCAGCGTCGCCGGACGACTCCGCCGCCAAGATGCGTCGTAGCACTGCCCGGAGACTCCATGCCCGCCTGAAACCGCCGCAGAGCCGCCGGTCGAAGTCGAGGTCGTCGCTGTTCGCACCGCCGCGAGCCACGGCCGCTCGCGAGGCCGTCCCTGCGCGCGGGTAGAGAAGGTCCCGCCGCCGCCGGCACCGCGCGGGCTTTGCCCGGCGGCGCTCACCGGCGGCGGCAGGGGGGAGGACTTGGGTGGCGGCGCTAGGGTTTGGGGGGCGTCTCGGTCGCCCGCGCGGGGGGCGACGCGAGACGCAGCCAAACGTTTTCTTGTCGAATGCAAGCGTATCAGAACGGGATATTGGAGGAAGTGGAAACGAACACATAAGAACATCGAAATCTAACTACATGATTACCTTCGTTCCTTGAGTGACACACTTGAAGAATCCTCTGGGCATCATGGGTTCGCATCTGCAAGGAAGCACGGGTTGGCGGAGGTTGCCGGATGCTTAGTCATTGCAGCGGGGAGAATCGCCGGCCATGGATGTCGTTGCGGCTAGTGGTGGGAGGAGGGGAAAGCAAAGAGATGACAGAGATGGGTAAACAGATAAAGACGAGAAGCAGGCCAGCGTAGGCTAAAATTCTAGGTGAGTTGAGGCTCACGTCTTGTAGATTCCCCGGGCCATCCGGGTCGACTGAGCCCAGCTGGCAACTTTACGTCCATTCAGTGTGGTCCAATCGGGCCTAATCTGAATTTAACAAAACATGTGGAGTTCAAAATAGAATTCGTCTGCCCTTCCTTTCCACAGATCTCGAGACGAATCCAAGGGATACAAGTGTGCATGTACCCACATGTACATGTAGTTCTCCTTTTCCCTTTTGTAATTACGTGCGATATTAAGACGAAGCAGTAAAAACACGTTGCACAAAGATCAAAGAGTTAACAAATGCACCGTACCAGTAACGCTGTGTTTTTTTTTAGAACCCGCAGGAGATCTGCGCGTCTTTGTATTAAGTGTAAAGGGAATGGCCGAGAGGCCGATTACAAGGCCGAAGCAAGGGGACAAGCGAGTGTTCCACCGGCGGCCGCCGCTTTGGGCAACCGCACCCACGCACCCACACACGCGCTACTCAACCTCTCGCATCGGTCCACGCCTACAAAGCATCCACACACGCCACTCATCTAGCAACAAACGGAGAGTGACCTGTGCCGTGGTCGCAACCGGTTGAAAACCCTAGCATTCCGCTCGAGCCAAAGCGTCCGCATGACTAGCATGATGAGGGAGTTCGCCATTTTCCTATCCGCCTTTGTGAAACATCTGATCGCCAAGGGCCACCACTCCCCAATTTCAGCCTGCCCCGAAGGCACTATGGGAGGTAGCTGGAGTCTGGAGACCGCCCCTGCCCAAACCGCCGTGGCGTAGGGGCATTGGAGGGTGATGTGATCAAGAGTCTATGGGCTCGTTCCGCAGAGGGGGCAGAGGATGTGCGTTGGGAGCCCATGCCGCCGCCGGCGGTCTGCCGTCCAGCACCTCCGACGCAAGGCCAACCAAGCGTGTATCTTGAAGCGGAGCGGCGCGAAGGACTCCCACACTTGCGCTGCGCCGGGAAGCGCTGTCTTTCCTTGGAATAGTGTCAGGTATGCCAATTTGGAGGAGTACCGGCCATTCCCTGTCCACTTCCAGCGGAACGTATCGTCCTCCTCTGCAGCACAGACGTACCCTTCCCCACCGTGATAGAGACCGAGGCGTGAAAGAGGGCCTCTGAATCACTGCTCGCTCGCAGGTCAAGGCCTTGCCAGGGCTTGGACATCTCCGTCTTCTGCAGCCAGATCCACCGCGTGCGCAGGGCAACATTGAGCAGGCGCAGGTTATGAAAGCCCAAGCCTCCCAGGTACTTGGGTTGGCACACCAAATCCCATGCAACCGCGTAGCATCCTCCATGTGCTTCCTCCCTCGCGGCCCAAAGAAAGCCCCGCCGCAGTTTGTCGACCGCTTGCAAGAACCAGGGATCTAGGTCAAGAGCCATGAGCTGGTAGATTACCGAGGCCGTCATGACAGCCTGGACATACACCGCTCGACCTTCCCGAGTCAGGAGCCTAGCCCTCCACATGGATAGCTTGTTGGCAAGCTTGTCGAGGACCCCCTGGAGATCCGCCTTGCGCAGCTTCCGGATGGAAAGAGGTAGCCCAAGATACGTACACGGCAGGCTCGTGACTCGGCAAGGGAATGCCTCCCGGACGGTAGCAAGCGCGGCCTCAGAGCACTGGATTGACGCAGGTGTGTAGAACGCTATGTAGACGGGTCGGGCAAAGCCGGACTATTTACCTAGTAATATTGGAGCCGGGACACGTTAGCGCCTGGACCCAACGGTAAGCGAGCAGACCCTTGTGCACCAGGAGAGTTACCAAAAACTTGTAGAGACTAGTTAAAATATCTAACACGCAATGCACGGCTTAGATATGCTGTGAGGCTACCATCCAACGTCCAACGCCTAAACTCTGAGGAGGCACGATGAACCCCTTCTGGTTATGCTTCTAGATACTTTTAGATTCAGATGGTCTTCATTAATTTTATTCATCCGGACAATCTTTGTATGAGTAAATGATATGTCACCCATCGAATTGCTCCAACCCTTGGGCAGATCTGAACGTTGCGCAAATATGTTCTTCAAAAAGCACTACTATTCGCTATTTCCTTTTTGTTCCTTTTACATTTTTTTTACTTTAACTATCTGAAGAATCTCTGGGCACAGAGCCAGTGGACATTCTAGGACCTAGTTGCTCATCACACTGTAGGAGCGAGGCATAGGGTACTCTGCATGATCAACACGGACGCAGAAAGCAAAGCGCAAAACACCAAACATTCCCGGTTGTCACCATGCTGTCCGTGCTTGTCCCGGCACCAGCTACGCAAAACTCGGCATCCCGTGATTATATCGCTCGACATGCTTTGTTGTATCAGACACCTACTGGCTTATAGTTATAGGGGCGATGATTTAGGTACAACGGTTGTCTCGTAGAACAAAATCTTGCATATGCTGTGTTTTTTCAAACGAGAAGACAAGTCGCGAATAATAATTTGATCATATTATTAGCTGCCATCCAACGAATCAAAGAATAATACTACTAGTGCTAGTAACGAATCAAGAATCCCTAGAATCAACCTATACAGACATCGAAATCATATAGTAGCAACACCCCAAATCAATCAAATCCATAGCCTCTCTCTAGTGTTATACTCCCAATGCCATTAGCGATTTAGCGCGCTAGCAAGACCTCAGCTGCTCGCCAGGCCGGTGCGTCCTCCTCTAGCTGCGCCGCCCGCGGCGGCGGCAGCCCTGCTCCCCCGGCCACCACGGCGTCCGCGGCCGCGCGTCTTCATGACCACGGTCTTGGACTCGCCCCACGCCCAGAAGGCCCGCCTCTCCTCGTCGGAGTTGTCGCACTCCGGGAACGGGCCGGCCGCGTACCTCGCCGCGTCGTAGCACACCGTGTAGGTCATCTGCCGCGCCCGGAACGCGCGCATCGCGGCGCGCCTCTGCGGGGTCACCACCGCGTAGTCCGCCGTCATGAGGCCGAGGAGGCCGCCCTCGCCGTCGCACCCGCCGGCAACGGGCGTGAGGCGCAGCGCGGAGGGGTCGGCGACGCGGCAGCCGACGAGGGAGAGGTGGGAGAAGTCGGAGGCGAAGGGCGCGTACTTGTAGTTGACCTTGTACTTGCCGCCCTCGGTGGCCCAGGCGGAGCCGTCCCAGATGGTGGCGTACACCGCCATGGGCTTGGCCGGGAAGTCGCCGCCCATGGCCGGGTGGCGGATCACCTCGCGGATCGGCGTGTCGTCCACGTAGAAGCTGCAGCCACGAAGAACCTGATCATCAGCTACCATTGCCGTGCAGAGCGTATGCAGGCTGATCATGGAGTGAGAACAGAGATGATGGGTACGTACATGATGTGTGTGGGTGCCCAGAGGATGGAGTAGCGGTGGGCCTCGAGGGTTGGGTCGAATGGCAGGAGGTAGCGCTCCTCCCGGCCGCGGCTGGTGCTGCCGTTGCCGTAGACGTTGGTCTGCACGCGCCACTGGCCGCCCCACCGGCTGCCCAGGAACTCGAAGTCCAGCTCGTCGTGCGTCTTCTCGTACACGTCTCCATTCGACAGCTGCAAGAAATTAAAGACCAACATTATTGCTATGTATTATTTTTCCACAAAATTAAAGATGATCCCTGAAAATACATATTTTTTACTCAAAAATACCACTCACAATACAAGAATCTACTATACCATATACAGTATGTATCTTATCCGTTCATCTACCAGCAACCGTAGTATTGACTCACTACCAAAAAAAAACGTATCACTGACTCGTTCTGCACAAGATACTGGTATTAACTTTGATTTGGTGAGGCCGATGAATGCGAGCGCGTGACAGGGATATGTGGCAACATTTATTCCGGAGGAGCAGGCGGCGCAGCCTTTGCTGGCCATGAAAGTCCAAACACGAGCAAGCCCATGTGGCCCGCCCTGTTGCCTCTGCCTGCCTGCCTGCTCAGCGCCACCACAGCCTACAGAGGCATGGGTACGCAAGTTGCCATGGTTTTTCCTCTTTAAGATGAGCAGCGGTAGGTAGGTGGTAAATCCCACTCAACGGCATGTGACGATTGACGAAGCAAGGACCCCAACGGCTGGAGCGGCAGAGGATCGATGAGCTAAAAAGACCACTGTTTTTTGGTCGACAGGATAAAAGATTGTCAAATGAATCGGGGTAGGATCGGAGAGACACTCACGTAGAAGGCGACGACGACCCCGGCCGTGTAGTCCCTGGGCAGCTTGATGGACGCGCTGAAGAAGCCGTGGAGGTAGTAGTCCGAGGAGATGAACCCCGAGCCTGTATGTACAGAAGAAACGCCAACAGATTAGTCCATTAATCAATCAAGAACCGTAAAGCAGGAGAAACGTACGGCGGAGCAAGAAACGCCCGTGCGCAATGAAAATAACAAAGCGTTTCATTCAGGTACGCAAAGGGATCGATGGGATTACCGGAGCGTCGATCGAGCAGGAGGCGGGCGGTCCGGCCATCCGCCGGCCGGACGAGGTTGCCGTCGCCGAACAGCGGCGAGAACCCGTCCTCGAAGGCGACGCTGGGCACGTCGAAGGCCGCCGAGACGCACGCGCACGCCGCGGCGGCGAGCAGGGCCGCCAGGAGCCTCGCCGTCGTCGCCATGGATAGCCTAGCAGGTCGGGCTGGCTGGCTGCTCTGGAGTCTGGACAAGGCGCCGCCGTCCCTGTCCCCCTCTCTCTCTTTCGTTCAAGAAGGACCAAAAACCTCACGCGCCTCTCGGGTTATCGGGGTCTGCTGGCTGCCTGAAAACCTTTGGATGGGTGGCTATATACGCGGTACCACTCTTGGAGAGAGACGCGGCTCCTATCCTTTCGCTAGGTTGCACTGCACATGCTGAGCTGGTTCGTTGGGTGACGTGTGGGGCCCCTCGTTTTGCGGAAACGGCCAGCGGCCCCAACTGCTGCTATGGCTGAATGGCTCTATGTGCTTAGACGAAAAAAGAGGAGAGGAAACAGGGCTCATGAGCTCAACAGGAAAAGGGATGCCCAGCACCAGCACCAGCTAAGCCATGGTGGTGATGGGCTAGGCATGGCCCTAATCGGCGTATCTGCCCTGCCTAGTCCTGCTTCGGGGCAATTATGCACGCACAGTGACAGTGCTGCTGAACAATGGATCGGTGTAGCAGTTGCGATAGTATGATTATATTCGATCCAAAGGCTAATAGCGTTAGTACTATGGCTTCATTTTGGAGTCGGAGATAATGGAGATCGAAGCCGAGCATTGCGTTTGGCTTGCTTGTAAGTAAATCTCATCTCACTCACTGCTGTGATTAGGGGCAGATGGCGCGCGAACATTAGGTTTTCTTGAGCCAACCACCGGATGCGTCGTCCAGAATTGACCGTGGTTGCTCCGACTAGGACCGGTCGGCGCGCTGTCTTCCACCACACCACCCGCCGCTGGTCCAGCGAGGCACCAGCTGTACGTACTATAACAGACGCGACGTCAACTTTTCTTGTGACCGTTTGTTCGGTTTCCTTGATTCCTGTACTAGCGAGGAACCCTTTTTAAGCTGTGCGCATTAAGTGGCCGAAATCGATAAGCACTGAGTGACCGTCACAACCACAACCACTGCAACTGTATCCGACCAGGCCTCATCCAACAACCATATGCAAGTCATGTGGTCAGTGAGATACTATATACTTGGACGACATGGCTCAAACTACAGCAGCCAGCCAGCTAACCGTGTAACTGATAAATTATGGAGTGCTAATAGTGGCAGCATATCCGGGGTTAAGTATCCAACGCCGCCGGAATCAGAATAAGATAATCGCCGCAAAGGAACAACACACGATATGACTCGTCCCCGACAGACATGTTCCTGTTTTCCATGTGCAGCGTCTCCGAACAAACCCGGCAGAAGGCCAGCAGGCGTCAAACGTCTACAATATAAACGCATCAGTGGTCTGACCGACGCAAACTTAATATGGTCTGATCGGATCAACACGTCGGTTGCGCTCTCTCTAGCAAGACGACCCTTTTCGACCAATGCGTTCGACTCGATCCATCGGGCCATCAAATTTAGATCAGCAAAAATGCATAAATTCTTGTTTTATAATTTTTTTTGAGATAAAAAAATATATGGAAAAGTCACCCGCAATTTGGCGAAATTCGGAGTTTCCTAAATTCTGTGGAACGAGGACACGAAGGTTGTCATCGAGCCGTGCGTGTGTCCGAGCACGGAAGCGCTGCCTGTTGCGGCGTTCGTCTTCGCGATCTTGAGATCGATGCGTGATCGGCTATATCTTTATCGGCAATATTTGTGCGGGAATCGCAATCCCCGCTTTCGGTCTTCAAGGATGTGTCACTCGTTGCTACCATCTTCTAGATATGATCTTGGTTAGTTAGTGGATCTCGCATAGGAATTTTTTGTTTTTCCATACTACAAACCAATCATGGACCTAGCACCTCAGCTCCGAGCGAAAGGCCTCGTCGAGCTCACCGGACAGAGAACAAATTGGAGGTAGAAAACGCCCGCACGACCACGTCTCGAGTGTGGCAAGTGTGAATCTTCAAACACCAGTGTAAGATTTTGCCGAAGCAGCGACAAATCGATGGCTGGAGCGTAGGACACATACAGATTCATGCGAGAATTCCGACCAGTTTCTAACATATTCTCTGCCACGCAAACGATATACATAAGGGTCGGAGGCTCGCGAGTACAAGGCTCAACAAAACGTTTACAGTCCGCACACTTTTACGGGTGATCGATGGCCAAAATGGTGT
Source organism: Dactylis glomerata (assembly GCA_007115705.1). Classification (NCBI taxonomy): domain Eukaryota; kingdom Viridiplantae; phylum Streptophyta; class Magnoliopsida; order Poales; family Poaceae; genus Dactylis; species Dactylis glomerata. The sequence continues at coordinate 2,814,558 of QXEO01000225.1, read as the reverse complement.
GAAACTATATTTTCGTCGGAAAAGTAAAGGTTTAGGCCTTTCTAAAGAAACTGCAAGAGATGTTCTAAATTAATGAAATAAAAAACGAAATTTTAGTTCCGTTCACGGGCATGGGTTAGGAAAAAGGGCTGCCTAAATATGTGTGCAGTTTTTCGTTCAATAATGCTACACCTACGGAAGACTTACGGAAATCCTACGCGCTGACTCGGATCGAGCCTGACGTGGCCGCTGAACAAAAGAAGAAAAAAAACAGGGTGTCCCGCTAAACCATCCGATAATTATGCTACCAAACCTGGAACTGCACGCAGATTCTTCCGTTCGTGTAGATCGACCAGGGCACCAGGCCGAGCCCTCCATGGAGCCGCCGTGAACTCGTCCAGGCCGCGCGCCGATAGCTTGTGATCTTCATAGAGCTACCTTAGATAACCCTCGGGTCGTCCAGGTCGTGAACTCGTCCAGGCCGTGAACTCGTCCAGGCCGTCCAGGTCGAGCCCGTCGTCCAACAGCTCGGGTGCCGCCGCTTTCCGTCCAGCAGCGCGCCGAGGCCGGTGCCTGCAACCAATAGCTTGGCGAGGCCACTGGCGACCAAACTGTAGCCTCATCGCTGAGTCCAGTATCCGCACGACGCCGCTTGCGACCAACAGTTACGGGCGCCGCCGGCGACAAGAAGCGTTCCCTCCGTCGCCAGGGGATAGGATTGGAAATTTTAGCACGCACATTTTTCTCCTCTTCTTTCTCGATTTTTTCTCTCACCCAGCGATTTCTACTTTCTAATCGATCCTAATTGGTGCCACCTCTGGAGACGCGTCAGCGCGTAAGGCGTCCGTAGCCTTTCGCGTCCGTAGGTGTAGCATTATTGTTTTTCGTTCTAGCCTGCACGCTGCAGCCTCTCGTGTGCACGACCAGTAGTAATGGGGTGTCTGACCCAAGACGCTGGCTGGCCAAATGGCAGGTTTGTGAACGCGCGCCGTGCATGGTGCGAAAGGGAGTCCGATTCCATATTCATCGCCGGAATTTATTGGCCTCGACGGTTCCTAAGCTAGGAAAGAAAGAAGATTGTGTGCAAGTTGCAGCAAACAAATTTTGAGTGTAGTGTGGCAAAAAAATTATGGAAACAAATTTCGACCTTTACTGGTTTGAAAATGCAGGTTAATCTGCTGACAATATCTAGCCTTTGGATCTATGAAAAAACAGAGCAAGTCCCTAATATTGTCCATGCTGCCATCTTATGATGCTTATGAAAAATTAGAAATGATTTGTGTTCTAATGGATCTGGGTGGTCATCTATGCAGGTTATCTACTTGAAAGTGGCTTGCACACTTGCTCGCTGAAAGATTCTTTGTCCAGAAGAAAAAAGAATCGAGCTCGAAGGGATTGTAGCAGCTCTAGAAACCCTGGCTCAACAAGCCCCTCGATTGATGTGGCCGGAACCTGAATGAGAGAAGAAGGAGGAATGCTGCAGAAGCTGGTGGTATCTAGAACTGATGCAATCTGGTGTGGGCCTTGGAAAATTGGTCAGAACGATGATGACTGAATCTCTGAAGAAGAATCTGATGGCGACTTCCTGCGTGTGGTCTGATTCTTGTGGGGTTGTATCGCTAGATCCTACGCGTAGAAACGTTTTTCACTTTGTAGCTGGCAAAATGGTTATGAACTTGGCTTGTATGTGTTGAACTCCCTCCTGTTGGAGTCTGGGTGCAGCGTGGCTGCCGTGCGTTTTATGGTTAAAGCCTGAGAGCTGGTTTGTAAGACTAATGCTGATGATTTCTTAAATGGAACCGAGGGCATGCCTCTTTTTATCTAAAAAGTTGCAGCAAACAACAAAATTGTTACGCTACTGGATTGTTTCATCGCAGATCGTCAGCACCTCACTTTCCAACAACAGCCTGCTAAAGTTTCCAACTTTTACTACTAGTATATGTATAGGTATAGATCAATAGATGTACAATACTAGTATACTCTATCCGTTTTGAAATATAAGATGCTTTGTGAAGCAAATGTAGCTAAATATCTTTTAGTACGTATGTTCACTTGAATATACACACTAAAAAATATTTAAATACATTTAATTTACAAACCTAAAATATCTTATATTTATATTTAAAAATAGAGGGAGTACATTGCACTTTGCCGTGGCAATTTCTCGCCGTTACTATAACCGAGACACTACTCAGCAGTCAGCACGACCTAGCCAGGCCTCTGCGTGAGGAGCCGTTGGAGTACTCTGCATGCGGAGCAGGATAAATGGATAACAGGATAAGATTTGATATAAATTGGACTTTTGAGATCGGACACACACAACAAAGAGGAGCTAGCGATAACATGTGGAGATATATATGGAGCCCCACAGCATGTCAAAAAATAAAATGGAGCCCCACAGTCTAATGAGCTTAACCCATCGATGATGTTATCGCCGTCAAGCTTCATGCACTATCAATTCATGCAAAGAAGAAATATACTGGGTGGTAATCTTAAATAAAAAGGTTCACCGCCATCTTAGTCGAGGCGAAGTGAAATTTCTAACTATGATATGCAATTCGTCTTTAGTAGTTTGGTAATTTTGAACTGTTGAATGGCCATATGCATCCTAGTTATGCAGAGACACGTTGTAGTTCTTAAAAACTCTAAATTATAAAGCATCCCTTATAATAAAAATCAAAGATAACTAAGTTCTGGCAAAGCCTGATGTCTGTCAATAATATTTTTCAACAATACAGTGAGAGAGTTATGCTGGGAGGTGAAAAAACACTTTTCTGAGAAGACAGGTGGGTGAATAATGCACCACTTTCAGTGCAATTTTCTAGATTATATCACTTGTCTTTTCAGAAAGGCTTTACTGTGAAAAGTTTGAAACAACAAGACTGAGACATGATTCAGTTCAGGAGAACTTTGTTTGGTCAGACTTTGTAGCAATGAGAAGAAATGAAAGAAATGGTAGACATTATCCAGCTGACTAATGGAAAAGATAGGATGAAATGGAAAATAGGGACATCTGGACAATTTAGAGTGGAGGATCTATATTTGCAATTGAGAGCTAAGGCAGTTTCCCACAAAAATATCTCTGAAAACAAAAATCCCTATGAAAGTCAAAAAAAATCTCTGGCTAATGTTGAAGTGTAGTGTCCTCACAAAAGACAACTTGCTGAGGAGAGGTTGGACTGATGATCCACATTATCATTTCTGTAGCAAGAATGTAAGTATTGATCACTTGTTATTCTCATGTGCATTAGCCAAATTGATTTGGCAAGTGATCCTCGTGCCTTTCACTTAGTGAAACCTCCAGAAAATACAATGGATATGTTTGGGGACTGGATAAAATTCTTTCCTAAGAATCAAAGGCACCTAGTCATGTGTGGAGCCTCGGCTGTGTGCTGGGTGCTCTGGAAGACTAGGAATGATGTGTGCTTCAATAGAACTATACTAATACTAAGTGACTGCGGTGACCCAGCATACCACTGCATGTTGTAATATGCAAGTCGTTGATATAACACTTGCGGAATAAGCCTCCACAAATATTACATCCTTCAGAATGGTATAACAGAAACATTACGGGCCCAAATACAAACTGATCCACATTTTATTACAGACCAAAGCGTGATGATAACGAAATGCTCCCGATAAAGAGAACACCTCAAGTGCTTAGTGTTTACAGCATCTGAAAAGCTCAAATAATTAAACACGAGAAGAACTCAACAACTTATTCATATTCTACAGTTGCTCGGTTCCTCGGCTCCAGTACTACCCTAATAGTTAGTATTCCTTCACTCTGACTCCTCGCCGGAGGATGCTCCGTAGCGAATGAAGTAATCCACGCCTTCGACGTCGCGAGAGAGATCTGGCTCCTCGTAGAAGATGTCCTGCTGGCCTTCGATTGCGTTCAGGGTGGCTTCATCGAGCTCTTCATAGTCTAGCAAGGGTTTAAGAGATTGGGGTGAGTAACGAGCGTTACCCAGCAAGTTTCTTTAGAAAGAAGTGGTGTGATATGCACTATCTACAGCCACAGACCCAAAAGAGTCGTAGGCCTATGCGGGGTTTTCTCAATGTTTTCTTGAAAGATTGCTTTTACTTTAGAAAACTATGCCCATCAGCCAACATAGGTAATAGTGCCTTGAGAGCACCTTTCCTGCGGCATTCGCAGCTCCTTCCCGGAACAAGGGGTAACATGTCATATCTTTCTACACTCTGCAGAGGTGTGTCCTTCCAAAAGAGATCAAAGCCTTGCTGCACAACCGGGCGTACATTCCCGTCCACACTTCCATGGTGTGGGGCCCAGTCATTGATCCAAGCCAATCACTGCCTTCTCCGCACAATGCATGCCCACCCAATTCACGCGAGCAGGTTATGCCCCTGATATTCACCCCCAACGATGAAGTACCTAGGCGCCTTTGGCGGACCATCATAGACACCAGTGCCGTGAGAACTTAGGTGTCCCACCCATATGCAAGTAGTCCCGCAAGACCTACTGCGACCGGCAACTGGCTGCCCGTTGACATGCGAACGAGAGAAGATACAGCTGACTTTCCCATCCCATTCCAAGTCTCTTGGATGACACGGTTTTTATGGTGCTAGAATAACTGTAGCATTGGTAGTTAATCCTAGGATTACTTTCCCGTGAAAGTGGAACCTCCACCACCACAATCTTACCATGGTTCCACCTGCCAGCCCTCCTAGGTTATCACCACTAGTCGATAACCACTAGTCATATTCATTTATGAAAATAGGTTTTCCATCTCTTTTGAAATGTTAGAGTTTGAAGTCATCACTTTGCAAGAAGTTTCAAAACCAGTGCAATCAAGAGATATGAGCAAGATAAACTTGCCTTGTGACTGAAAGGTAATGGAGTCGGATACTTGGCGATGCTCCTGATCTCCTTGTTCTACAGAAATCCAAGCATTGTCCGGTAAGGATAATGTTTCAAGAAACAAATGGATGCTATGCACAATGATATGCTATGCATGGTGATTCATGGACTTGGTTTTCTTATTTGTGTGTTTTACCCAAAACTTACTAGGGTTAAAAGAATTCTTATAAAACACAAAATTATATTTGTGTGTTTTACCCTAATTAAATGTTAAGACAATTGATTAAAGTTTGAAATCATATTTAAACTTATAAAGTTTTGTTGAAATTATTTGAAAAGGAAAAAAGGTTTAATTTTTAAAGGGGAAATTCAATTTTTTTAATATAGATAATAATTAAGGTTTTTGAGAATAGAATTTAAAAGCTTTAAAATAGGTCAAAAGGAATAATTCAGAGATTTGAATTTATTTGAATATTTATTTCATTAAAGAATAAGAAAGTGTTTTATTAATGTTATTTGAATTTTTTAGTTTGGTTTGAATTCAAAAAGGAAATAACATTTGAATTTGAATTTGAATTTTTGTTTGAAAACAATTGGCCAAGGCCTGCTTGGCCTAACTGGCCTACTGGCCCAACCGGCCCACTCAGGCTCGGCTAAGCCGACCCGGCTCGGGTCTGGGTCGGTCAACCGACCCAGCCCAGCCCATTCGCTCTCCTATCTCTCCCCTCGATCCCTCTGGCGATCTGGATCGCCGCCGCCGTTGCCTGGCCTCTCCGGCCAACTCCGGTGGCCTCCGTCGTCGCCACCTTGGGCAAAATACTCGCCTTTGCACCCTCTACCAGCTCCACCGAGTGGAATCGCCGGCCGCTTCCTCCCCGAGGAGATCGGGGTGGTCTTCCCCCTCGGGATCTGCCGCCTCCTAGCTCACCGATGAGGTGCCTCGCCGCTGGAGATTGCTGAGCATGCAGAGCATGCTCAAGTGCTTGAGCTGCACGAGCTTTCGCCGGTGGAAGCGCCAGGTGTGGTGCTCCCGGTGCGTCTCGGTGAAGTCTACCCTCGGCCGCGCGGGCACTGCCTCGCCATGCCGGCCAGGTATGCACCTGGGCGCCTGGTAAGTGTTCCTCCTCTTCTATCTCTGCCCTCTCTTACTGGCCACGATTTCTGACCAGTTGGTCAAGATCAGTGAGCCTAGCTCACAGATCCTGTTCTGTGCTGCTGCTGCTTGATGCAAGCTTTGGTTCAGTTAAATGTGCTTGTGCTAAAGTATGTGATAAACTGTCTGCTCCTCCATTTCCTCTGTCAGTACTCTTAATGACAGAAGTGTTATTCTGAACCTTGCCAATTTGCAAGATTCAGTTGATGTCTGCTTTAGACTTGCTATGCTGATATCACTCAATTAGCTCTAAGCTATGGTATGCTATTTGATACTACTGTGTTTTATGCTATCACAATGCTGATGGTTTCTTACTGAATTGCCTAGATTCAGTTAGAAACTGTGACTGAACCAGTGATACTTGTGTGCTATGCTTGTGTAACGCCCCAGCCTTGAGAACAAGGTGGAACATCTGTGTTAAGTGCTATTCCCTGGATCAATGATAGCACCACAGAACAAAATGAAATATTCATTGCATAGTATCAAGATTACATCGCGGATCCAGATACAAAGCATTTAAATCTTACAATTTACACAGCGGAATTAACAAGGTGGTAAGGAGCCTCCATCTTCATCACGTGCCACAAGCAACCATGTTGGAATGTAAGCTCGAGATCCTACTCCTGGTTCCTTACTCGAAATGCTACCTGCACGTTGAATATGCAGCCCCAAAGGGGTCAGTACAATGATGTACTGGCAAATGACACATATTTGGTGGATATTGTGAGGAGTCTATCTAAATGAATATCTGGCTGGTGGATCTCATAGGCTGAGTTGCATAAAGCCAGTTTTGTCCTATAGTTCTTTCCCAAAGTGTTTCTTTCAAGTTTTATATTTTCAAGGGTCGGGATAACCCCCAAATGCCACATACTAGCTAGGCATGTAGCACTGGGCAAAATTCAACAAAATCGGAACCTCAGGCACCACCACCCCTCGGAGTGTATGGCCCTTAGTTCCTACCTAGAGGTTTCTAGACAGATTTTACTCATTCAGAAGAGGTGATGAGATTATTCCGTACATCCTATGTCTAGAGACTCAATTGTCCATAACCGAGGACACGGCTAATCGATTAGTTTTATACACCTTGCAAGGGTTGTGCACTTTCACCTTACGATTCATTTTATGCCCATACATAAAATGAAACGAGACCTTTTAGAGGAGAGGGCAACTAACTGGCAAGATCCGTTCCCAACCTATAATTCATCTACCACCATCTTCTTGCACACAAGTTGCACTCCCACATCTAATCAGTCAAGACAGAGCCCATAATGTCATAAGGTTGCACTGGAAGTACACTAAGCATGGAAGACATAGCCATCTCTTTGTTCCTGGGTGGCAATCCACAAGTGAGCGCCCAGGCGAAGACAACTACACAAATCCTGGGTAGATAGCCAGGTGTGTAGCCCTGGGTAGCCACTCAACATCGCCTCCATCATCAAACCAATCCACCCAGGTGTTTCATTTTAGTTGAAGTTCTTAATTTGTTCACAAAACACTTTTCAAGTGATCTTAGCATGGCATCAAAATTCAAGGTATTTAGCATCCTAACAGGTGGGGTTTGAGGGATAGCTACACACTACTAGGATCTAAGCATTTGATAAAATAGTTGAGTAAAACACCTATCATGCATACTACAAGAGGTGAATATACTAATGCATAAATAAAATAGGTAGGGGATATGTGTGTCACTTGCCTTTCTGAAGAATAAGACGCTTCCCTTCTCTCTACTAAGCGTGTAGTCCTCCGCACCAACTATAGTATAAAAGGATCACAACGTAAACACTCCAAACAACCACAAACAAGCAATTTAAGCAAACAAGGTATTTGTTAGACCATTTAGTTTTATTGAGATGTTGTGATTTGGAGGGTATGGTGAGGGATCATGGTTTATGAGTTTGAGGGCTTAGTTGGGGAGAATCAGTATGATTTGAGAAGGAAAGGGTCTGGGAAAAAATTTAAGAAGGCTTGAACTGATCAAATGGCCCATTTGCAAGTTGGATAGTTCAATACATGTAAACAAATACTAAGTGGGCTTTGGATTTGGTTTGAATGGTTGATATTTGGGGTACATGGCTCAATTGGTTCATTGATCAACATGGGGTATAACACATACTAAGGTACGGGTTATAACAGCACCACATTAACAAAATCTAGGTTTGAGACGAATTCATATTCTACTCAAGTAGCTCAATTGCAATTTGAATATATATGTGAATTAGACAAAAGATAATGAGTAAGATCTTTATGCTTTATCAAAGCATATTGAATCTTGGACTATCTCATGTGGGTAAATCACATATGAGACAAAATAGTGTAATAGTAATACTATTGAATAAGTGTGACAACAATTATTCTTAAATAGTATATTTTACATTTAAGCAATGGGCTAGGATTCAGGAAGTATAGAGCTACTCAATTAACTCATTTGTTAATTGTATGGTTCTACACATGGAATCAGGATCAGGTGCACAGAGGATTGAGTAGGGGTAGATAACATTTGAGATTATGGTTTAAGGTTTCTATTGGGTACGTGGGGTATTGGATAGATGCTATAATGTTGATTTGATCAACACTACAAAGATAGCAAGAATAGAATCTATGGTTGAGATGTATCACACTTTACTCAAACAACACAATTGTAACACTAGTAGAAAACAGGGCTAATATCCTGGGGCATTAGTCCTGGTTGCTCTTTGAACCGGGACTGATGCCCTGGGCCCCACCGCTTTTTCGGCCGCTGGAACGGAGACTTCATTAGTCCCGGTTCGTTTTGAACCTCTAGTCCCGGTTCGTATTACGAACCGGGACTAAATGCTCTGGGTCGCAATCCGGCCGTTGCCAGGATCATTAGTCCCGGCTGGTAACACCAACCGGGACTAAAGATTAATCCTTTAGTCCCGGTTGGTATTACTAACCGGGACTAATGACTTCCCTGTATAAAGCAGCTCCTTCTTCCTCCCGGAGCCAGCCACTCCCCTCTCCACTCTCAAGTGTTCTTCATGCAACTCGAGTTCATCCTCTTTGACCACCATTTTTTGTCACAAATTGATATCCACACTTCAATCTAAGTGGACTAAAAGGTGAGGAATTTTGTGCTTTTGTCTTTTATTGGTAATTTAGCTCATTTATTGCTCTAGAAGTAGAGAGATTTGTGATTTTTTATGGGAGCAATTATTAGATGTTTATTTGATTACGTGTACAAATAGGTGAAGATAGAGGTAAAAATAGAAATGCTATATAGATTTTATTTATGTTAGATTTTATTAGAAATAGAAATGCTATTAGAAATAGAAATGTTAGAATTAAAAATAAAAATAGAAGTAGACATAGCTAACATAGAAATAGAAATAGAGATAGAGATAGAAAAATAGAAATACCGATAGAAATAGAGATAGAAATACTGATAGAGGTAAAAATAGAAATGCTATATAGATTTTATTTATGTTAGATTTTATTAGAAATAGAAATGCTATTAGAAATAGAAATGTTAGAATTAAAAATAAAAATAGAAGTAGACATAGCTAACATAGAAATAGAAATAGAGATAGAGATAGAAAAATAGAAATACCGATAGAAATAGAGATAGAAATACCGATAGAGGTAAAAATAGAAATGCTATATAGATTTTATTTATGTTAGATTTTATTAGAAATAGAAATGCTATTAGAAATAGAAATGTTAGAATTAAAAATAAAAATAGAAGTAGACATAGCTAACATAGAAATAGAAATAGAGATAGAGATAGAACAATAGAAATACCGATAGAAATAGAGATAGAAATACCGATAGAGGTAAAAATAGAAATGCTATATAGATTTTATTTATGCTAGATTTTATTAGAAATAGAAATGCTATTAGAAATAGAAATGTTAGAATTAAAAATAAAAATAGAAGTAGACATAGCTAACATAGAAATAGAAATAGAGATAGAGATAGAACAATAGAAATACCGATAGAAATACCGATAGAAGTACCCTCCAGCCGGGACTAAAGTTTTGTTAACTTATTCTTACTTATCAAACTAAAATTAGAGATAGAAATAGAAATTGTATATTTGATTTGCGTTTGATATGTACTTATATAATGCAGATGAGCCGAGCATGGATGTACGCCGATCGACGCTCTGGAGATTTCATTAAAGGCGTGCATTCTTTTCTCAAGGTGGCTGAGGCAACCAAGCGGAATGGTTTTATGTGTTGTCCATGCGGTGGTTGTCGAAATGAGAAGGATTACCCCTCCACAAAGACCCTTCACATCCACCTGTTCCGGTTCGGTTTCATGTCCGGCTATAATTGTTGGACCAAGCATGGGGAGAGAGGGGTTATGATGGAAGACAACGATGAAGAAGAGAATGATGACAACTATCCTGAGTTCCCTGAAACCACCGATACCGCAATGGAAGATAATGAAGAAGAAGAAGGTGAAGAACGGGCATCAGATATGCCCGCTGATGATCTTGGTCAGGTCATTATTGATGCACAGATTGACTGTGAAAGTGAAAAGGAGAGGGAGAAGTTGGAACGCATGTTAGATGATCACAAAAAGAATTTGTACCCAAATTGCGAAGATGGCCAGAAAAAGCTAGGAAGCACGCTGGAATTGCTGCAATGGAAAGCAGAGAGTGGTTTATCTAACAAGGGATTTGAGAAGTTGCTGAAAATTATGAAGAAGATGCTTCCAAAGGATAACGAATTGCCCGCCAGTACGTATGAAGCAAAGAAGATTGTCTGCCCTGTAGGATTGGAGGTGCAGAAGATACATGCATGCATTAATGACTGTATTCTCTACCGCGGTGAGTATGAGAATTTGAATGCATGCCCGGTGTGCAGTGCATTTCGGTATAAGATCAGGCGAGATGACCCTGGTGATGTTGAGGGCGAGCGCCCCAGGAAGAGGGTTCCTGCCAAGGTGATGTGGTATGCACCTATAATACCACGGTTGAAACGTTTGTTCAGAAACAAAGAGCATGCCAAGTTGTTGAGGTGGCACAAAGAAGACCGTAAGAGTGACGAGATGTTGAGACACCCCGCTGATGGGTCGCAGTGGAGAAAAATCGACAGAGATTTCCCGGAGTTTACAGAAGATGCACGCAACCTGAGGTTTGGTCTAAGTACAGATGGCATGAATCCTTTTGGGGAGCAGAGCTGCAGTCATAGCACCTGGCCCGTGACTCTATGTATCTATAACCTTCCTCCTTGGTTGTGCATGAAGCGAAAGTTTATTATGATGCCAGTGCTTATCCAAGGCCCGAAGCAACCCGGCAATGACATTGATGTGTATCTAAGGCCATTAGTTGATGAACTTTTACAGCTGTGGCAGACTGAAGGTGTTCGTGTGTGGGATGAGTACAAACAAGAGGAATTTGATCTACGAGCGTTGCTGTTCGTGACCATCAATGATTGGCCTGCTCTTAGTAACCTTTCAGGACAGACAAACAAGGGATACAATGCATGCACACACTGTTTAGGTGAGATCGATAGTATATATTTGGATAAAAGTAAGAAGGTGGTGTATCTCGGGCATCGTCGATTTCTTTCGCCCAAACATCAATTGAAGAAAAAAGGCAAGCATTTCAAGGGCGAGGCAGAAGTCCGGGGCAAGCCTAAACGCCATACCGGTGATGATATATTTGATATGGTCAAAGATTTAGAAGTAATCTTTGGAAAGGGTCCTGGCAGTATGTCTGTTCCGAATGACGCTAGCGGACATGCACCCATGTGGAAGAAGAAATCTATATTTTGGGAGCTTGAGTATTGGAAATTCCTAGAGGTCCGCTCTGCAATCGACGTGATGCACGTGACGAAGAATGTTTGCGTGAACCTACTAGGATTCTTGGGCTTGTATGGGAAGACAAAAGATACACCAGAAGCACGGGAGGACCAGCACCGTATGAAAAGAAGAGACGACATGCATCCGGAGGATTCTAAGGGTCCTGCGAGCTACGCTCTTACCAAAGAAGAGAAGGAAATCTTTTTTGAATGCCTGAGCAGTATCAAGGTCCCATCTGGATTCTCGTCAAACATAAAGGGAATAATAAATATGGCTGAGAAAAAATTTCAAAACCTAAAGTCTCATGACTGCCACGTGCTTATGACGCAATTGCTTCCGGTTGCACTGAGGGGGATTCTACCGGAAAATGTCCGAGTACCGATTGTGAAGCTATGTGCATTCCTCAATGCAATTTCGCAGAAGGTAATCAATCCAGAAGATCTACAACGGTTACAGAATGATGTGGCCCAATGTCTTGTCAGCTTCGAGTTGGTGTTCCCATCGTCCTTCTTCAATATTATGACGCATCTCTTAGTTCACCTAGTCGAAGAGATTACCATTCTCGGTCCAGTATTTCTGCACAATATGTTCCCCTTTGAGAGGTTCATGGGAGTCTTAAAGAAATACGTGCATAACCGTGCTAGGCCAGAAGGAAGCATCTCCAAGGGCTATCTAACAGAGGAGGTCATTGAGTTTTATGTTGACTTTGTTCCTGACCTGAACCCGATTGGTCTTCCTCAATCGCGGCATGAGGGGAGACTAAGTGGAAAAGGCACGCTAGGAATGAAATCAGCATACTGTATGGACAGACATTCTTTGAGTGAAGCACACTACACAGTTTTACGAAATTCCACGTTGGTGGAGCCATATATGGAGCGACACAAGAATATTGTACGCTCGGAAAACCCTGGGCAGTCAAACTCCTGGATTACAAAGTTGCACATGGCGACTTTTGGTGGTTGGTTGCAAACACTTCTCATAAATGACGCCACTGTTGGATATGAGCTGTCCATGTTGGCCAAGAAACCATCTTCAACTATATTGACTTTCCAGGGTTACGAGATAAATGGGAATACATTTTACACGGTCGCCCAAGATAAAAAGAGCACCAATCAAAACAGTGGTGTCCGCTTTGATGCATTACACGACAATGGGACAAAGGACACATATTATGGTTACATAGAGGAGATATGGGAACTTGACTATGGACCGTCTTTTAAGGTCCCTTTGTTTCGGTGCAAATGGGTCAAGCTGACAGGAGGCGGGGTAGTTGTAGACCAAAAGTACGGCATGATAACAGTGGATCTCAACAACCTTGCGTACATGGACGAACTGTTCGTCCTAGCAAACGATGTCGCTCAGGTTTTCTATGTGAAGGACATGTCTACAAAACCGAGAAAGAGAAAAGATAAGAAAACGAATACATCACACGATGAGCCAAAGCGACACATTGTTCTCTCAGGGAAAAGAATCATCGTGGGAGTGGAGGACAAGACAGATATGTCAGAAGATTATAACAAGTTTGATGAAATTCCGCCATTCAGAGTGAACACTGACCCAACCCTCCTCTTAAACAAAGAAGATACTCCATGGTTACGGTGCCGAAGGAAACCCCAACACTAGATAGGGATGTTGGTGATGTTTAATAATGTATTAAACCTTTTATGTAAATGTATGATTTTGGGTTAGTTATTTAAATTCGAACACTTTTCATATTCAAAGTTTTATCAAATTCTAAAATATGCTAAAAGAATTTTAATCAATATTGTTTTAATTGAAAATGGCAAAATAGTTAATTGTTTGAATAGTTAGAATAATTAATTTTGAAAATAGAAAATAGTTTTGAATTAGTTATTCAATTTCAAACACTTTTCATGTTCAAAGTTTTATCAAATTCTAAAATATGCAAAAAGAATTTTAATCAATATTGTTTTAATTGAAAATGGCAAAATAGTTAATTGTTTGAATAGTTAGAATAATTAATTTTGAAAATAGAAAATAGTTTTGAATTAGTTATTCAATTTCAAACACTTTTCATGTTCAAAGTTTTATCAAATTCTAAAATATGCAAAAAGAATTTTAATCAATATTGTTTTAATTGAAAATGGCAAAATAGTTAATTGTTTGAATAGTTAGAATAATTAATTTTGAAAATAGAAAATAGTTTTGAAATAGTTATTCAATTTCAAACACTTTTCATATTCAAAGTTTTATCAAATTCTAAAATATGCAGAAGTTATTCAAATTGAAATTCAAAATTCATATTTTCAAATGAATTCTGAAAAAATCTACCATTGGCGCGCATTTATTACGCCTTTAGTCCCGGTTCGTTTAACCAACCGGGACTAAAGGTCTGGATCTGGGCGCGCGAACCGCCCAAGGTCTTTAGTCCCGGTTGGAGGCACCAACCGGGACTAAAGACCCTTTAGTCCCGGTTGGTGGCTTCAACCGGGACTAAAGACCCCCCTTTAGTCCCGGTTGAAGCCACCAACCGGGACTAAAGGGGGGGGGTATATAAACCCGCCGCCTCTCCTCCTTCTTCCCCACTCGCCCGAACACTTAGCAGTTTTCTCGCGCGGAGGAGAGAGATCGCCAACGTTGCGGTCGGCTAAAATCTCGGGCCGCCGCCGTCGCTCCGCCGTGCCGCCGCGCCGCCGAGCCTCCGCCCGAGACCGGCCGCCGCCCCTCCTCCCGAGACCGCCGCGCCGCCGCCGCCCCTCCTCCCGAGACCGCCGCGCCGCCACCGCCCCTCCTCCCGAGACCGCCGCGCGCCGCCCGAGGTCGCCGCAGGAGCACCACCGCCCCCGCGCGCTCGCAGGTACCACCGCCGGCCGGCCCTGCATGCAAAAAAAAATTAGAATTTATGTTAGAAATTTTTAGAAAAATGTAGTTAGAAATTTTTAGAAAAATGTAGTTAGAAATTTTTAGAAAAATATAGTTAGAAATTTATGTTAGAAATTTTTAGAAAAATGTAGTTAGAATTTTTTTGTAATAGTAATAGAAAATAGTAATAGAATAGGAATTAAATAGGAATAGGTTAGAAAATAGTAATAAAATTGAATAGGAATAGAATAGGAATAGAATATGCTAGTTAGTAATAGAAATGAATAGTTAGTAAAATGCTATATATTACTATTAGTAATAGAAATGAATAGTTAGTAAAATGCTATATTACTATTAGTATTTAGGTTAGTAAAATGCTATATTACTATTAGTAATAGAAATGCTAGTTAGTAAAATGCTATATTACTATTAGTATTTAGGTTAGATATATGCTGTATGCTATATTACTATTAGTAATAGAAATGAATAGTTAGTAAAATGCTATATTACTATTAGTATTTAGGTTAGTAAAATGCTATATTACTATTAGTAATAGAAATGCTAGTTAGTAAAATGCTATATTACTATTAGTATTTAGGTTAGATATATGCTATATTACTATTAGTAATAGAAATTAATAGTTAGTAAAATGCTATATTACTATTAGTATTTAGGTTAGTAAAATGCTATATTACTATTAGTAATAGAAATGCTAGTTAGTAAAATGCTATATTACTATTAGTATTTAGGTTAGATATATGCTATATTACTATTAGTAATAGAAATAAATAGTTAGTAAAATGCTATATTACTATTACTATTACTATTTAGGTTAGATATATAGAGTTAGAAAGTGAATAGATAGAAATGTTAGAAATATTGTTAGTAATATTGTTAGCAATAATAGAAATAAAAATATGGAGTAATGTTGTTGATCTATGTTATGGATTTCAGTTATGGATTTCGGCGCCGGAAGAGAAGGTGAAGAAGAGATATTGAAAATTATAGGAGAGGGTAGCACCCGTGCACAAGGAGAGGGTACCACCCGTGCAGAAGGAGACGGCTCGGAATTTTTGAACGAGTCGGGTGACGGAATGGAGGAGGAGCAGCCGCATGAATCAGAAAATGATGATTGCGAGGACGGCTCACAACGGACTGGACGTGACTTAATAAAACGGTCCGCTGAGGTGTATATATATATATATGAAGACTAGCTCTATTCATGAATCAGTAGATGACGATGCATTATGTGGTATATATATTAACGAGTGTTTTCTTATTTTAGAGCTCTGAATCTTCTAGAAAGAAGCGAGGCCCGGCCAAACGGCTGGCATCGAATCAGCATTACACGATTGGGCGTCTCTCAAGTGAAGGCGAACCGTTGGAACCCAAGAGTGTCGCAAGTGCGTTCACTACTCAAAGTGGATGTCTTGTCAGGGACATGGTACCGATAAGCATTCAGTATTGGTATAAGCCCAAGGCGGCAAAGGGAGAGCCAGCACAACCAGAGCCAGAAGAGGGTGCAGCAGTCAATTATGTCACCAAGGTCTTGAAAGACAGATTTTGGGATTCCCTCATTCCACATTTCAATCTGCCGGTCACCGAGTCCCTGGAAGAAGCAGAGAAACAGAAGGAGAAAGTCAGGGAGTGGGCTCTCAAGAAGATGGCTGCATAGTTCAATAACCACAAGAAGAGGTTATGGAACGCCTATGTCAACGCCGATCGAGAAGCTCCAGAATTTACTGGCCCCAATGAGTTCCTGTGGGACCACTGGAACGCATTTGTGGAGTACAAGGAGTCAGAGCTGGGTAAGCTAAGGAGTCAAAAAAATCAGGCAAATGCCGCGAAAAAGAAATATCACCATAAGTTGGGTCCAGGTGGCTACAAAAGGGCCGAGCCTAAGTGGGATATGCAAGAGACCGCCCGACGAGAAAAGGGCATCGAACCAGAAACAGAACAATGGCCCAGAAGGTCAAGAAATTGGGCACTTGCCCATGGAGCTGTCTATGATGAGAGAACAGGGAAATTAGTTGAAGAGAAGAAACAAATTGCTGAACCCCTGGGAGTACTTGTCAAGACAATCGCCGAGGTTCAAGAGGGGACGTTCAAGCCGGACAGAGAGAACGACGAGCTGACAAAGGCCCTCGGGAACAAAGAACACACAGGACGAACACGGGGTCTGGGTTCTGCTATTCTGTGGAGGTCTGGGTTCGCCGAAGAGAGCCAGACTTATAGAAGCCGAGAGAGAGCGAAGAAGCGGAAGGCGCAGGAGGAGGCCTCACGGATAGAGAGCATAGAAAGGCAACAGGCTGAGCTGAGAGAGTTGTATTTACTGCAGCAGAAGGCACTGGAGGAATTAAAGTCGCAAGGGGCAACTCAGCATCAGCAACACCTAGAACATGCATCAGGCGACCGATCTCAGCGGAGAAGCAGCATGGCTTCCACGGAGGTACCGATGGTTCACTACCCCGTGGATGATATCACCAAGAAGATAGACTGTGAGCTGCATTATCCCATGAAGAACATATCGATGAAGGTGGCGGTTGGCTATGTGTTGCCATCTGGACCTGGACAAACCTGGCATGGCCGTGAGATTCGACCTGGCTATGCTAAGGTCGGGGTGGATGCAATTGAAAGGGGGTATGAGTCCCTCCTTCTTGACGTCGCTGGACCTGAAGAAGAGGAAAAACTAGGAGAAGTATTGGGTGGTATAATTCTTTGGGATAAGAAACACATCGTGTTTCCAGGCTCGGCGCCAAGGCGGCCACCCTCTCCTCCGAGTCCTCGCAACTCACCACCTCCCGACGACGACAGGGATGACTACCACCATACCCCGAGTCCACATCGATCTCCACCTCAATGTCAGCCGCCTCCGCCACCTCCGCCGCCTCAGCCCACTCGTAAGTCCCAGAGTTGTGGCAAGTCCGCTGCTATGTCCACTAACAATGTCTCTCCGAAGAAACCGGCCAAGATAGCTAAGGCGGTGCCGCCTCCTCCTATCGAGAAGACTGCTGAAGAAATTGAGGCGGAGGACAGAGCCAAAGTGAAAAGGAAGCTCGCAGCCCTACGCCCGACCCCTACACCGAAGCAGGTATATACTCTGGAATAGAAGGAGTGGGCCTTTGATATGCTTACCCAACCTTCGCAATATGAATTGCGTAAGCCAGATGACTACAAGCATTGTTTGGATAAGCAGGTAGATGCAAAAAAAGAAGCTAATAAGACAAGCGCAACTGCAAGATGGAAAAGAGACGTTGCCCAGCTTGGAGCACAGACCAAAAAATCGATCTCCCCGCTAAAGGTCTTTGCTAGTGATGCTGGTGGGAGTGTTGCTCAACCCAATCCCGCCGACTTTGCTAAAGAAGCTGGTTTGACTCTTTCTCAATTGCTACATGAAGATATCACCCCAAAGGCGCCTATAGCACGGCAATATGAAAAGGGGAAGAGTCTGGTCCCACCTGAGATTGAAATGAATCTACCAACACAAATGCGAAAATTGCATAAGTGGTACCTGCAAGCCGCAAAGGGCACGCAAGATTTTCTCCTTATGCAAATCACAAAGGACCATTTCTTAGGTCAAGACTTGGTGCATATTGAGTTTGATGAATTCTTTCAGCTATTCAATCAAGACGCGCTCGACAAATCTCTCGTCAGTGCCTATGTTCTGTAAGTGATTCATTATTTCTATAAGTCTCTAGCTCAACTCGTTCTTTGCATGCAATTTTCCTCACTACGCTGTTTATTATGCAGAATGAAGAGTATGGAATCTAAGAAAAGGAATGACCTCCAACTTGGATTCATTAATCCAAATCGAGTTAACGGAGCGATGATACAGAGGAATCGCAAGGAGACGGAGGATAACTTGCTAGAGTTCCTACTTATGCAGGAATACCGAGCTAGAATACTCTTTCCGTACAACATCAGGTGAGTGTTACTATCTTATACACAGTTACTTTTCCTTACTCGATGTTATAAGTGTAATTGATGAGTTTATTAACTTACATAATTAAACTTGCACGCAGTTACCACTGGATTTTGCTAAAGATTGAACCTGACTATGGAAGGGTTCAAATCTTTGACTCGATGAATAAACCACTTAATGAATACCAAAGCATCCTTGATGTGATGGATAGGTAATTTCAATCATTACGGCATTATATCGGTCTCTTTCGTTCATCTATAACTCATCTATTCATTTTGTTTGCTCGGCAGTGTTTGGAAACGGTTTATACGCACAGTTAAAGGTGAATGGAAAACTGAGCTGATTTACCGTCAGATCGAGGTAAGTCGTACGAGCTAGGTCCACATATCCCTTTAATTCTAGTTTCAAATACCATTAAGTATATCAATCTTGATATGTCACTGACTAAAATCTATTCTCGTAAAGTGTGCGAGGCAGCCTTCGGGGACTAATCTATGTGCATACTATACTTGCGAGAACCTTCGTGCGCAGGTCACTGAAGGAATTGATTTTCAAACAGTAAGTAAACAATATACTGACAAATTCATTTTATTGGCATCAATTTTGTTATGATGATTCATATTCATATTGTTCTTCTTCTTCTTCGTAGTTCGAAGCAAGGCGGAATCGGCTCTCACCGACTGAACGCGTAGTAGGAGTTCAAGAGGAATTAGCCGGATTTTTGCTTGAACATGTCATTAACCCAAAGGGTGAATTTCATGCCGGTTTCGATTAGACAATGTTTATAATTAAACACAAGTCGTGATCTTATGTGTGTGAACAAGTTGTATATATACTTGTATGCATGTATATGCTCGGTGAACCAAATATATTATATATATGTATCGGCTTAAATATTATGTTGTAATGCTGTATGAATAAGTATATAAGAAAACTTGTTTGAAATGAATCAAACAATTGAATGGAGCAAAATACAAATATACCCTAAACCCTAAACCCCTAAATAACAATTGAAATCCAGAAAAATAAAGAAGCAGCAGAAGCTGCCACGTGTGGACACTTTAGTCCCGGTTCGTAACACGAACCGGGACTAAAGTCCTACGCCCACGAGCACCCAGCCCCTGCCACGTGGTCTCTCTTTAGTCCCGGTTCGTATAGCAACCGGGACTAAAGATTGGGCTCCAGTCCCGGTTGGTTAGTCCCGGTTGCGCAACCGGGACTGAAGCCCCAAACGAACCGGGACTGAAGCCCTGTTTTCCACTAGTGTAATTTGAATATGTGTGAACTAGACAAGATAGGTCTAGGTAGATATGATCTTGATCAAGATGTTATTTAGATAACATGTATGACTAGGTATGATCATAAGATTGGCTAGGGTAGGAGGAAACATTACTGAAAGGAATAGATTTATTCTGATAATGGAAATTACTCAAATCCTCATATTAGAATTTGAATAATTGTGAAGTGGCTCAAGAAACTATGGGAGCGATGCTACTGGATAGCTTGCAGTAAAACAAAGCTACTGCAAGTGGATTCATTCCAGAATATATTATAGAGTTCAAATGGTGATCAGAATAGTGATTTGGACAAATTTGAATGCATAAAGTGTGTGCACGTATCAAATTTGGAATTTCTTGATCCTATGATGTTCTACATGATCAGAGGATTCCATAGACTACAAATTTGTAATTTTTGGACACTTGATTCAAAAGATATGAAATAAACAAACTAACAGGTGGTCCAGTCCCAATTCGAAGATGGTTTCATGTTGAACCCATAAAATATAAGATTTTATTGTACTACTGGGTTCTACAGATCTCAATGATTTCAACGGTATATTATTTGCTATTTTTGGACCTATAGATCAAAAGATATGAATTTTGCAAGATTGAAAACAAATCTGGTTTGAATTTCTAATTCGAGTTTCTGTTTAAACCAGAGGCCGACACGCGGCGTGATCCGATTGGCCGGTACCGCTTAGGTCGAATCAAGGTTGTGGGCCGTTAGATCTTAAGTGGATCGGACGTATCAGATCTACTGATACCTCTTCGTTTAAGTGAAG
The DNA here is from genome assembly GCA_007115705.1 of Dactylis glomerata. Classification (NCBI taxonomy): domain Eukaryota; kingdom Viridiplantae; phylum Streptophyta; class Magnoliopsida; order Poales; family Poaceae; genus Dactylis; species Dactylis glomerata. The sequence continues at coordinate 2,794,028 of QXEO01000225.1, read as the reverse complement.
CGATCTGGGCTTTTGGATCTCGATCTGACGGACGATACGAATCGGAGAGGAGAGAAGCTCACCCAGGGTTTCCGTGCGTCGCCGGCGGCGAACTTGCGCACTGGGGGTTGACGTTGCCGACGATGCTGAGGGTTCTGGTGGTGACGAAGGTGCGGACGAGGTTCAGCTTGACGAGGGAAGTCCGACGGTGGAGACGGCGTCGTCGATTTCTTCCTGCACTCGCGTGGAGAGGCGACTGGAGCGGAGATGGTCTTCGGGTTTTGACGTTGTGCTCAATTTGCTACAGAAGAAGTTCGAAGGAGGGGTCAGGGGTGTGCGCCGGTTCAAGGCGAAGAGGATAGAGGCGAGGGGAGGGGCTCGGGCTCACCGTCGTTGGCAAAACCTACCGGGGATGCTCGCAGACGTGCGGACCTCCGACGAGGAATCCCGCAGTCTTCATTGCGGCTCGAGCGGAATAGCAAAAGGGGAGAGGGAGAGGAGGTTATGGCATGTTTACTCAGGGGTTTAAAAGGGGCTAGGGAGCGTTACCGGGGAGTAATCGCCGGCGGTAAATGCTTCCAGAGAGGGGAGAGAAATCGGGGGAGAAGACAGTGCCGACAGGTGGGGTCCACATGGCAGAGAGGGGAGAGAAGGCAGAGGGTACCGGTTCGGGGCGGGGTGATGCTGGGCCGTGGCTGGCTTCTGGAGTTGGGCCGAAAGGTTTCCCCGGGTCCGTTTTCATATTTTTCTCTTCTTTACTTCTTTTTCTTTTCTGTTTTCCTAATTCTTTCACAGATTTTGCAAAATGCTCCAAATCAATTTAAACCACTTTTAGAGATCTTACAGAAATCACTGCAAGGTTTTAAGTCAGTAGGAAAACCAGTTTTCAAAATCAAAACAAGATTTTTAATAGAAAAATGGATTTGGGGCCAAAGGTTTTGCTTGCATAAAGCTATTTGGGATTTGAAAATAAATCCTTTGAAAATAAGAAATAATTCTTCATAGAATAATGTTTGAAATTATCTTTCAAACTTAGTTTCTTGAAGTAAAAAAAAAATATCCTCACTAAATAAAATACCCTTGGGATCCACTCCTTTGCAAGCAAACTTACATAGGTTTGAATAAAGGATGGAAAAGAAGTATTTGGATAATTGATTTCTTTTCTCAAAAGGGTCTTCAAGGGTAAAGTAGAAAGTTTAAAACATTTTCTAATAAAACTTCCAAATAGACTTAAAAGTTTTTAAATCCCTGTGAAATTTCAATCATCTCAAGCAATACAAAAGCGAAAAAATTTCCCCCAAAATTTAACAAAATCTTGGGATGTTACAGCTTGCCTCTGTCACTTGTTAATCCATGTTCAACAAATGATAATAGGTCTTGTTGTGCTGCAAGCTTCAGTGATAGTGTACTTGAGCAAAATCTATGATTCCTAGGATTTTCAGCTAGGAAAATGATTGATGATACTTTGTATTGCTTTGATCAGTATTTGATCAGCTGGTTGTGTTGAGGTGCATGGCTAGTGAGTCATGTGCCCAGCAACCAGTGTGAAAATGCAATCTGCTGGTGAAGCTTACCAAGTTAACAGGCCAGTGCTAAATGTGTTGCTGTGCTAGCTTCTATAACTTGTGTATCCATGATAACCAAGTGATAGAATGACTTGCTATGTTGCAAGATTCTGTGAAATCACTTTGAGCAAAAATATGATTCCTAGTTATACAAAACTAGGGAAGTGATTCTGCTGTTGTCTATTGACCTAGCTATCCATTATCAAGCTAGTTGTGTTGAGGTGCAAGATATTCTGATCTTGTGCCCAGCAACTAACTCCTGTGATCAATTTATGGTGAAACTTGCCCCTGTGGATTAAGCCAATGATGCTGGTCTGAGGCTAGTGATAGTTAGTGAGGTGCCTAGCTTGCTTGTGTGCCCACTGCTTACTTATTTGATGATGCTTGCAAGCCTTGTGTGTTTGAGGTGCATGTCCAATAGGACATGTGCCCAGCACAAGCTTCTCAGTGATGTTTTGATCTTTAAGATGTGCCAGTGAAGTGCAAATTGAGGCTAATACTCTGTTGTGGGTTTACTTTGGATTTTATTCCTGATTCCCAATGATGAGTTTGGCAAAGCATATCTTTGCCAAACTGAGGGCTTATCCTATAACAACACATGCTGGAATCAGGCGCATGCAATGATATGCTTGCAAGGTTTCTACCTGATGCCTGTAGTTGTGCAGTGATAGTGTTGTGTACACCTTCTATTGCTTGCTGTTGATGATGGCTTGCTTCTGGCTTGCCTTCTCCTCCTGGCTCAGCTCCTAGCTTGTCCTTCACCTCCTGGACTTGCTGCTGGTCCTCTGTCCTTCTCCTCCTGGCTTAATCTTGAGCTTCAGTTGGACTCCATGGTTTTACTAGATGTTATTGTGTGATGATGTGCAAAAACTGGTGCTGTTCTTGGTGTGGTGCAGTGCTGGACGTGTAAGTGCTGCTCCCCTAGTGATACCTATCTGGTCGACTGCTTGGCATTGCTAGCAGCTGTGGTGCTGCCAGCTCCAGCTTCTCCTTGAGTGACTAAGCTCCTTGTGAGCTGTGTGCCTGCCTGCACACCCAGCTTGGTCTGATCCATTCCCTGGCCGTGCTGTGCATATGCTATGTACCCTTATACTTTGTACCCACAGTGATTTTCAAAAGAACAGATGCTCACTTGGTCAATTACACTCGATGATGCAATGGCAAAGTATTTGCCCTAGTCTGAGAGTAATAATCTCTAACTCTTAATTCTTTTGCTTTGTTTCTTTTTGCTTTGCTTTGCAGGTTATAAGACCAGGATGGAAATCATGAAGACTATTGTAGTTAGTTTAGTTTTAGGTTTCTTTTGTTTATCTCTGATGTAATCTTCTTTTCATTTCAAGTAAAGATGTAAAGACATTGTATTAATGTGTAATATCAATAAAGTGCTATTTTTGTTTAATTTATATTCAATTCATTTTCTTTTATCCAACTCACTATTTACTTGAGTTATTTCTTTATTGATAATTAAATAAACAAATTTGTGATAATTCAAGAATCAATTTAAATTCCAACAACACTTAAAGATCAACTTCAAGAGATCATAACAAAACCTTTAACAATCTAATAACCCCCTCAACCCTAAAGATGATTAGAAAGAAGTTTTGCTTCCCCAGGTTTTTAAATTTGCGAAAAATTTATTCAGATTTTAAGATGCATGAATGCACAATAGTCCTAAATCTACCCTTCGTTTTGTCCTAAAAGCTGGGATATTACAGTCTTCCCCCCCCCTTATCAGAACTTCGTCCCGAAGTTAAAGCTTTGTGTACCTGAAGAGTTCTGGATAAGCTTGTCTTAAATCCTCCTCTTTCTCCCAAGTTGCTTCCCTTTCGAAGTGATGATTCCATTGTACTTTACAGAATTTGATTGCACGGTTCCGAAGCCTCTTCCAGTTCTCCTCTAAGATCTTTATTGGCTTCTCCTCATAAGTCAAGTCTGCTTGAAGGTCTAGGTCATCGTGAGTAACAGAGTCTTCAGGTGCTTTCAGACATTTCCGAAGTTGAGAATCATGGAAAACATTGTGAACTTGCTTCAATTTTGCTGGAAGCTCTAATTCAAAAGCAACACTTCGGTTTTGACTCAGAATCTTGAATGGTCCAATATATCTTGGGCTTAACTTCCCCTTAATACCGAACCTCTTGACTCCTTTCATAGGACTAACCTTCAGATAGACCAAATCCCCTACTTTGGGTTCCCACGTCCGCCTCTTTTGATATGCATAACTCTTTTGTCAACTTTGGGCTATCTTCAAACGATCACGGATGGTATCAATGATGCCTTGCTTCTCTTGGATGAAGTCTGTTTCAAATTCACGGTTGCTTCCAGGCTCAAACCAACATATTGGAGATCTACACTTACGTCCATATAGTACTTCAAATGGTGCTGCTTTCAAACTACTTTGGTAGCTGTTGTTATAAGAGAACTCTGCTAATGGTAAGTGCTCATCCCACAGACCTCCAAAATCTAGAGCACATGCCCGTAGCATATCCTCCAAGATTTGATTTGTCCTTTCAGTTTGCCCTCCAGTTTGAGGATGATAAGCAGTGCTAAAATCCAACTGTGATCCCAGTGCTGTATGAAGATCTCTCTAGAATATGGATGTAAAAACAGATCCTCTATCAGAGACGATCTTTTTGGGTACTCCATGCTTTTCCTCTTTTACGTAGATCTCCACCAGCTTTTCTGCACTATCTTTTTGGTTCACATGCAAGAAATGTGCACTTTTGGTGAGTCGGTCCACTATCACCCAGATCATATCCTTGTGCCTCTTGGTTAAAGGTAAACCGGTAATAAAGTCCATTCCGATTTCCTCCCATTTCCATTCCGGGATGTCCAAAGGTTGAAGTAACCCTGCTGGACTTTGATGCTCTGCCTTGACTCTTTGACAGGTGTGGCATTCTGCTACATACTTGGCTATGTCCCGCTTCATATTATTCCACCAGAACAACTCCTTGAGATCCATATACATCTTCGTACTTCGCGGATGTATGGAGTATGGTGTCTCGTGGGCCTCCTTGAGAATCAGTCCTTTGATTTCCGGTATATCTGGCACATAGATTCTGTTTTGAAACCAGAGTGAATAAAAATCACCCAATCGGAATTCAGATGGTCTCCCTTCTTCAATCCTGCGGATTTCTTCAGTGATGAAAGGATCTTCACCTTGTCTTCTGATTATAGTGTATTTCAAATCACTTTGTCTTTCCTCCATCACTCTCATAGTGTGAATACTCCCCAAAGATTTGACCTGTAGACATTGTATTTCTAGTCTTTCCAGGTCCTTAAGCAATTCCTCCGGAAGTTCTCGGTCCATCAACTGTGTTTCCGTACTCTTTTGGCTTAATGCATCGACTACCACATTAGCCTTTCCAGGGGTATAGTTAATAGTAAGATCATAATCCTTGATCAACTCTAGCTATCTTTTCTGCCTCATGTTCAACTCCTTCTGAGTAAAGAAGTATTTAAGACTCTTGTGATCGGTGTAAAGCTCACATTTGGATCCATAGAGAAATTGCCTCCATTGCTTGAGAGCAAATACAACTGCTGCCAATTCTAAATCATGTGTTGGGTAATTGACTTCATGTGGCTTGAGTTGTCTGGAACCATAAGCAATTACCTTTCGGTCTTGCATCAAAACACAGCCCAATCCATTCTTGGATGCATCGCAGTAAACTGTATAATCTTTTCTAGATTCTGGTACTGCTAAGATAGGTGCTGTTGTGAGTCTCCTTTTCAGCTCTTGAAAACTCTCTTCACACTTTTCAGACCATTCAAAAGGAGTGTTTTTCCTTAACAATTTGGTCATCGGTCCTGCTATCTTTCAGAATCCTTCAATGAATCTCCGATAGTATCCGGCCATTCCTAGAAAACCTCTTATCTCCTTCACATTGGTTGGTGCTTGCCAATCCAAGACTGACTGAACTTTGCTTGGATTTACGGCAATCCCCTCCTTGCTAATGACATGACCAAGGAATTCAACTTGATCCAGCCAGAATTCACACTTACCGAATTTAGCATACAACTGATGTTCCCTTAACACTTGCAATGCTATTCTGAGATGTTTTGCATGATCCTCTTTATTCTTGGAGTAAATCAGTATGTCATCAATAAACACTATCACAAACTTGTCCAGATATGGCATGAAAATCTTGTTCATCAAGTTCATGAAAATTTCCGGAGCATTGGTCAAACCAAAAGGAACAACTAAGTATTCATGATGGCCATACCTTGAGACAAATGCAGTCTTTGGTACATCTTCTGGTTTGATCTTAATTTGATGATAACCAGATCTCAGATCAATTTTTGAGAAAACCCCAGCTCCATGAACTTGATCAAACAGATCTTGAATTCTTGGGAGAGGATACTTGTTCTTGATGGTGACATTGTTCAAATTTCTGAAATCCCCACACATTCTTCTGCCTCCATCTCTTTTATCAACAAATATAACTAGCGAACCCCAAGGTGATATACTTTCTTGGATGAATCCTTTACTTTCCAGCTCATCTAGCTGCTCTTTCAATTCTTTCAACTCTTTAGGACCCATTTTATAGGGTGCTTGTGAAATTGGTGCTGTGCCTGGCTTCAGATCAATAGTGAATTCTATTTCCTGATCCGGTGGCATCCCCGGTAATTCCTGGGGAAACACATCCATGAACTCCTTAACCATTGGAATATCTTCTAATTTAGCCTCTTTCAGTGAATTGAGTTGAATTCCAATCTCCACATGGGTATGCTTATCTGCTTGATAAGTGATTCTCCCACCTCCAGGCTTCCGGATTGACACAGTATTCTCTTCACAATCAATGTGTGCTCCATGATTGGACATCCAATCCATTCCCAGAACAACTTCAATGTTTTTAAGTGGAAGAACGTAGAGATTGGCAAAGTAAGGACAGTCACAGATCGTAATGACCTGGTCTGGTTTGAATTGGGATACTAAAAGTTTACCCCCGGCCGTCGCAACAGTCATAGGATGAGCTATCGCCTGACACCTTAACCCATATTTTTCAACAAAATCTTTGGAAATGAATGATGTAGTGACACCGGTATCAAAAAGAACTTTGACGGGATGAGTAAGGATGCTAAGCGTACCTATGACCGCCATTTCCGAATTGTTAGCCTCCTCCAGAGATGTGCAATTCAGCCTCCCAAAGTTCCGGCCTCTTTTTCCGTTGTCATTCTTACTACTACTACCACCTCCAGATGCAGGTCGACCGCCTCCTCCGGACTTGCCTCCACAGTTATCCGGCCATCCACCAGCTGGTTTATTTGGACAATCTGGATGAATATGCCCTTCCTTCCCGCAAGCATAACAGATAATCCTTGGCTTGGTGCATTCTCTCTGAACATGACCTAGAAGTCCACACTTGTGGCAGAGGATCTGACCTTTAGGTGAAAACACCTTACGATTGGGTGGAGCTCCTCCTGTCCTAACCCTGGGTTTGAAACTCAGGTTTGGAATACTTCGGGTTGGTTGAACTTTCTTGGCCTCCGTCTTGGCCCTCTTCAGTCGGCTCATCTGAACCAACTTGTAATCATTCTCCCAGGTAATGGCTGTATCCATGAGTTCTTGGAAGTTACGCGGCTTAGTCAACTTTATCTGCATCGCCGCGTATGGATCCAGTCCCCTGAGGAACCTTTTCACCCTCTTACTGTCAGTACTCACCTCGTCACTAGCGTAACGAGATAGTCTTGTGAACTCCTTGATGTAAGCCATCATTGTTGCACTCCCCTGCTTGAGGTCTTCGAATTCCCTCCTCTTGAGCTCAACCACACTTTCTGGTACATGAAAGGTACGGAATTTTTCTTTGAACTCTTCCCAAGAGAATACCTTCTCTGGAAGTTGGAGTGTCACTTTGTTGTCCCACCATACTGCGGTTGGTCCAGATAGAAGGTGTACAGCATAACGAACCTTCTCCTCGTCATTGGCTCCCACAGCTTTCAATTTCCTTTCAGTGTCCATGAGCCAGTCTTTCGCATCCATCGGTTCTACCGTGGAAGCAAAAGGAAGTGGTTTTGCATTGAGGAAGTCAGAAAGACTTACCCATCTTGCCTCCGGAACCCTACTGGCTCCAACATGCCCCATGAGCTCTTGCATAAATTTGTTCTGTGTCTCTTGCATGAACTGCATATACTGCATAAAGCTTTGCTCCGCCAAAGGCCTGAACGGTGGTGGTGGTAAATGAGCTTGATTTTCTTGATCAGCCTTCGCTTTGGCTTCCATTTCTGCCTGCTGGTCATTCATTGCCTTAGTTTGAGCTTCTTGTGCCAAGCGTTGCTCCTCAGCATCGGCAGCTAAACCCGTATCCATAGCCCCTCTAGTCCTGCAACATAAAGTGAAGATCTCATAATTACACCATGCCCATGCTTTCTGAGCTTCACTTCATGCTCAGAACTAGTCACACAATGGAAAACAGAAATCCAACTCCAAATGGAAAATCACAATAAAACCAAATACAAGATACGTATTATACATATCATACAAACTGATACAAGGTCATTATTACAACACGTACTCTCACACGTAGAGTACACTCATAGATCGAGACTGGATAGTTCTACCGTCTCTCTTATTACATCAACATATTACTAGCACTAGCTGCATTCACAGATACAACTAAGCTTCTGTCTTGGTCTTGACATCACGTCCTGAATCTCATGGCTCGTAGTACATACTCGGAGTCCACCCGTGATGGCGTGAAGTCCAGCGCACTGTCTCGGGAACAAACGGCCTACCACCCGGAACATAGTCCGAGTCAGACGTGTCCATCGTAGAGGTATCACTCAACACTAGTCCATTCAGTCCGAGGTAGCTCTCAAAGTACACCCTGGTCTCGTGAGCAGTCATTGTAGGAAAAGGCTCCGCCTCTCCATAACACACACTCTCCATGCAGTAGGTGTGATCAAACGGTGCTTCCTGCTCCATAGGTGTCTCAACTGGCTCCTGACTCTCAAACTGAACCTCCATCGGATCCTCCTCCTCAACAGATACAACAGGAGTGACTACGGCCTCGCCACCTCCTGCTGCGTGAGCTGTCCCTCCGTACGAGCTAGTATACTGTTGGCCGTCTCCTAGCCAGTCAAACCTCCACCCATCAGAGTTCTCAATAGGAAGCTCGGACTCCGAGACCCCCTTGAGACCCTGCTGCGCCTCCATACTAGAAGTGATAACTGGGTAATGTATAGGCTCAGGAGTGAGTGAATACCTGGAAGGCCCAGGCTGTGTCTGGTAACTGTGCTTTCCCACAACCGGTGAGAAATGAGATCCCTCCGACTCCTGCCTAGTGTCTGTGAGGTCATCAAGCATCTCCGCCTTGTCCTCCACAATGACCTGGTGAGTGTTATACAGTGATCCTACCATCTTCCTATACCTATCAAGAAGTCTAGCTGCTAACTTCGGCTTCTTCTTCACCAGAACATCGTGATCCATTCCCGGCTCATCCATCAGTGAGTCATGAGGAATAGCGGTAAAAGTGGTACCTGCTAACTCCACCGCTCTGTACTCCCTGATAGTCGCAATAGCTCTCACTACCGCCTCGTGATAAGCTGCAGTCTCACCTATTCCCTCTCCGGAAGGCTGAACTATACTAGGTGCTAATCCATCTGGTAGCATAATCATGACACGGCACTTAACCACAGTCCCGTCATCCTTGTAAGTAAAAGTCTTAACAGGGATGTCGGTGCTGAGTCCAAAAGCCCGTAGCAGTGATCCTAACTGCTCAGTCAAAGTGCCCTCATAGTCTTCCAGAGTCTTCCTCTGTGACCAAACAGTACGTGCTGGAATTCTCGATGCCATAATAGCTGTTACAAGAATAAGTTATAGAATTAGTATGATGCATCATAATAAAGAATTGTAACACTAAAAGTATGACTAAGTTATTCCCAAGTGAATAACCATCATAGATTTAGAGAACTCTTTACCGTTGCTACTAAACTCCAACAGGTTCTATCCCTTTACTAGGTTTCCAACCTAAGGTCAAAGCAATTGCTCTGATACCAGCTGCGGTGACCCAGCATACCACTGCATGTTGTAGTATGCAAGTCATTGATATAACACTTGCGGAACAAGCCTCCACAAATATTACATCCTTCAGAATGGTACAACAGAAACATTGCGGGCCCAAATACAAACTGATCCACATTTTATTACAGACCAAAGCGTGATGATAACGAAATGCTCCCGATAAAGAGAACACCTCAAGTGCTTAGTGTTTACAGCATCTGAAAAGCTCAAATAATTAAACACGAGAAGAACTCAACAACTTATTCATATTCTACAGTTGCTCGGTTCCTCGGCTCTAGTACTACCCTAATAGTTAGTATTCCTTCACTCTGACTCCTCGCCGGAGGATGCTCCGTAGCGAATGAAGTAATCCACGCCTTCGACGCTGCGAGAGAGATCTGGCTCCTCATAGAAGATGTCCTGCTGGCCTTCGATTGCGTTCAGGGTGGCTTCATCGAGCTCTTCACAGTCTAGCAAGGGTTTAAGAGATTTGGGTGAGTAACGAGCGTTACCCAGCAAGTTTCTTTAGAAAGAAGTGGTGTGATATGCACTATCTACAGCCACAGACCCAAAAGAGTCGTAGGCCTATGCAGGGTTTTCTCAATGTTTTCTTGAAAGATTGCTTTTACTTTAGAAAACTATGCCCATCAGCCAACACAGGTAATAGTGCCTTGAGAGCACCTTTCCTGCGGCGTTCCCAGCTCCTTCCCGGAACAAGGGGTAACATGTCACATCTTTCTACACTCTGCAGAGGTGTGTCCTTCCAAAAGAGATCAAAGCCTTGATGTCTACGCACTTCTATTCTTGTAGACACTTGTTGGGCCTCCAAGTGCAGAGGTTTGTAGAACAGCAGCAAGTTTCCCTTAAGTGGATCACCCAAGGTTTATCAAACTCAGGGAGGTTAGAGGTCAAAGCTATCCCTCTCAAGCAACCCTGCAATTACGATACAGAAAGTCTCTTGTGTCCCCAACACACCCAATACACTTGTCAGATGTATAGGTGCACTAGTTCGGCGAAGAGATAGTGAAATACAAGTGGTATAGATGATTATAAGTAGCAAACGTGATTTGAAGTAAATATCGCTGTGAGCAAACAAGTAACAAAATAGCAAGTAAATGGTGTGCAATGCTTGGAAACAAGGCCTAGGGATCATACTTTCACTAGTGGACACACTCCCAACAATATAACATGATTGAACAAATAAACAACTTCTCTCCACTTTGGTACTCTGAATTACTCTCCTATTGAATAACACTAATCATTGTGTAGTGGCTACAGAAGCACCCCTTAAAGTTCATCAAGTACTTGACAAACACCACTCATAGAGATATCTAAATCAAATCACAATTCAAGATAGAAATCATTGCAACTTAGACCAAGTACTAACACGGTGCACACACTGTCACCATTACACCATGAAAGGAGGAATAGATTACTTCAATACTATTATAGTAGTAATTACTCTCATAATCCACAAGAGATCACAATCATAGCCTAAACCAAGTACCACCACGATGCACGCACTGTCACCGTTACACCATGGCAGGAGGAATAGATTACTTTAATAATCACCACTAGAGTACACTATAATAATTAAGCATAGGAGTAGCATAATATCTGAATAATAACATCTACTTGTTCAACATGATATAAAGCTCACAATCACATAAAGATCACATCATGGGAGAGAGAGGTGAACCACATAGCTACTGGTAGAGCCCTCAGCCCCGGGGATGAACTACCCCTCCTCATCATAGGAGACAGCAAGGTTGATGGAGATGGCGGTGAGGTCGATGGAGACGGCGAAGACGGCGATGGAGACCGATGGAGATGGCTCCGGGGGCACTTCCCCGTCCCGGCAGGGTCCCGGAACAGAGACTTCTGTCCCCCAAAATTTGTCGGTGGCGGCGACGGAACTGCGGAACTCTTTCTGGAAAATTGCCGACTCCTTTAGGGTTTTCCGTCCCGAGGCTTTATATAGGCGAAGGGGCGATGTCAGAGGGCAGCCAGGGCCTCCTCACACAGGGGCGGCGTGGCCAGGGCCTGGGCCGCGCCAGCCCTGTGTGAGGGAGGCCTGTGGCCCCTCTCCTTCCTCTCTTCGGATGTCTGGATGCTCCCAGAAAAATAAGACTTCTGGCTTTTGTTTCGTCCAATTCCGAGAATATTTCCTGTGTATCACTTCTGAAACACAAAAACAGCAGAAAACAGGAAACTGGCACTGTGGCACTTGTTAATAGGTTAGTTCCAGAAAATGCATAAAAGTGCCACGAAGTGTAACGAAACAGTAGGCAAATGGTGTAAAAACAAGCATGGAGCATCAAAAATTATAGATACGTTGGAGACGTATCAGCATCCCCAAGCTTAACTCCTGCTCGTCCTCGAGTAGGTAAGTGATAACAAAAGAATAATTTTTGAGGTGACATGCACCTACACAATCTTGATCATATATGCAAGCATTGGTGAGCTGGGATCAATAGAACTTAAAACATGGGCATGAAGATATAATCATGACAATAAGAAACTTAGCAACCATGTTGTAAACATGCAAATGAACACAAACAAAAGATCATGATAATGAAACAATGAAAGTCAAACGTGTGTTCAAATCATAAGGAAAAACATACAAATAGTTTTCAGCTTGTCCTTCAAAGAGAGCAAAACATAAATGCATAGGACACCTTCAAGTTTAAGAGGGCGACTAGATACAAATAATTTAAGAACAAGTGAAACCAACAATATGAATCAATCAATGCACTTTGGGACAATGCATATCACACTAAGAATGACAACTATGCTCTCTTAATGGTGCATAAAGAAAGAAGGTGGTGACTCAACATAAAAGTAGAAGAAAGGCCCTTCGCAGAGGGAAGCGGTGATTAAACATGTGCTAGAGCTTTTCATTTGTAAAACAGAGAGATAAAAAATTGGTTTTGAGAGGTGGTTGTCTTTGTCAACGACTAGCAATGGGGTTCTTACTATCTTCCATACAAAAATGAAGCAAGTTTTTGAGAGAGAGATTGACACTTTTGTGCTCTTTTATAAAGCTTGGCCCTCCTCCCCACCTTTTTTTCCTTTCACAAACCATGGCTAACCGATTCCATCGGGTGCCCACCAACATTCACATTCCTTGGAGGAGTGCCTTTTTTCTTTCTTTTTTTTCTTTTTTTTTCTTTTTGGAATAAGCAATATGGAAGATAGCAAATTCGACCACTACGTCCCCATGAGCTGAAAACAGTGTCACAAAACGAGAAGTAATTTGAAGGTTTTTTGAAAGGTAGCACATAAAAATTTACTTGGAATGGCTTACAAATATCATGCATAGGAATTTATAGTGGACACAATAGCAAACTTGGTTTTTAGGAGTTGGATGCACGAGTAGAGCTCATACTCAGTACAAAATGAGGGCTAGCAAAAGACTGGGAGCGACCAACTAAGAGAGCAGTAATGGCCATAATCATGCAAAGCGACAAAGCGACATTAAAAGAAGCATAAGATGGCATCAAAAGTTAAAAATTAAATGATCATAGAGGCTATAGGTGACTTATTTTGTAGTCAACATGTGTAAGCATGTGCCAAGTCAACCCAAATAAAGCATCAAGGAGAAAACCAAAATAATGCTTCCAAACAATAAAAACAACGCATGATTTTTTCAAAGGCTCATTAAGCAATCTCAGTTATTTGAGACAAGTCATGCTACAGCAAAACCACTAAGCATACTATCAAAAAGACATCAAGCACGACATGCAAAAGCCTAAGCCACAGTCTACACAAGCTCCTTCTTGTACCACTTTTTTGCATAAAGCTTTTTCTCTTTTCCAACACCATTTGAAATTTTTAAAGACACCTCTTTTGATGAAAACCAATAAAGATCAGAGGCAAAAATACACCTTGATGAAAAGATATGATAAGGTCTGAACGCAAATCAAGGTGAAAACGAAAACCAAAAGCAGTAGCAGAAAAAGAAGAACACTCGGTTTTTGATAAGAGTGAAAACTAGAGCGTTCTTGGCAAATGAAAAGCGAGTTCATCTCCTCCAAAAGAAACATGATGTGATCAAACCATTTATTTCAGCAAACTAAACTAAACTAATAATGAAAACTAAAACAACTGACGCTCCAAGAAAAACGCATAGTGCATGAAGCAATAAAAATATAGTGTTTTGAAAGGTGACCTGATTTTTGCCGATGAAGAAGGGGTGCCTCGGGGCATCCCCAAGCTTTGATGCTTGTACTTCTTGGATATTTCTTGGGGTGATGCATGGGCATCGCCAAGCTTGAGCTTTTGTCCATTCTTCAACTCATCTCATCACTCTCCGATCCCTACACTTGAAAACTTCCTTCATACAAAACTAAACACAATTCTATTAGCAACATTAGTGTAGCATAACATATAATCAACCTCTTTTTGCTTCAGGTTTCAACTCAAAACCACCACATATATAGCAAATACTACTGTAGCAACTTCCCAAAAAGTTCCATGATCAAAAGAACTCAAAAGAAAGCGATAAAGTGGCAAACACAAATATTGGCAGAAATCTGTCAAAACTGAACAGCTGACAAAGGTCGAATTTTTGAGGGGTTTTCTGTTGCTAAAATAAAAAAGTGTTCAACTAATGAAAGTTTGGATATAACCTGGGGATATGCACAAGAAATCTCAGGTCCAAAAGATATACAGAGAATTTATACGAAATTTTACGGTGCAGCACCGAAAACTGTTTCAGGACAGCAACATCCCCAAATCTTACCTCACTCAAATTAGAGGCTTCTCTTGGCACAAAAACGAAATAAAAAGGATAAGGAGCGGTTATTACAGTAGTAATAACTTCCAAGACTCAAATAAAATAAAAAGTACTAAAAATAAATAATGGGTTATCTCCCAAGAGTGCTTTTCTTTAACGCCTTTGAGCTAGGCGCAGTAATTTGCAAAGATGCTCATGTGGGCGCCATATAAAAGCTTGAGGCAAAGGCGCCATATAAGAACTTAAAGCAATAGAGAGCATCAAAAAGCAAATGTGGAACACATTTAAATCTAAACCACTTCCTATGAAAAATAGTCTTGTAAAGAGACAAGTCATAAAAGCGCAAAGCAAAAAGCATAGGAAGGCAAAACAAGTATAACTTCAAGAATTGCAACATAAAGAAGGGAAACTCAATATTGTTGAGATCCATCAAACCATGTTTCCCTCTCTCGTAGTAACTTTCAGTAGCATCATGAATAGAACTAACAATATAACTATCACATAAAACATCCCTATCACGAGCTACATGCATAAAAGGATTAATACTCCCCACGTGAACAATAGTAGTAGGAGCAGATTCAACAGAATAATTATTCTCATCACCATAATCATCAAAAACAGGAGGCATATTGTAATCATAACTAATTTTCTCCTCAAAAGTAGGTGAACTGAAAATATTATACCCATCATCACAAGCTAGAGAACTACTATGTCGCAAAGCATACTCATCAAACATATCATCATAAGAAGGAACATGGATAGCACTAATGGTACAACAATTATTAACCTTAGAATTGGTACCAAAAAGATTTTCAATATCAAAAGTAGAGTGCTTTTCCCAATCATGATCACTAACATAAGTAATAGGCATAGGAACATCATCCCAATCAGAATTATCATAATCTATAGTAGGATCATAACGCTTAGGGGAAAATACCGTGTCCTCTCGCCTCTTACTCTTCTTCTTCTTCTTCTTCTTACTCTCTCCTTTAGGAGGGAGAGACTTGAAGGGCATCTTCTCCACATATTCTCTAGGAGGGAAAGGCATCTTCTCCACATAATCTGGTTTGCTGACAGGAACAACAGACGAAACTTTGGAGGATTCCTCCTCTCTATTAATAAGATCGAAACATCTATTAGTCCTATCATAGCCTGGCAAAACATCATGTTTAATAAGATCTTGTAAGTAAGTATTTGCGAGGCAATCTTTAGCACAATAGAGATGACAACCAAGATGGGTGCTATTAATATCAACATCATTCATGTCTACCAAAGCAATCTTTCTAGATATCTCTTCACAATTCAAAAACAAAGTAAGCTCATCATACTGATTGAAAGTAATCTTATCATCACAATACAAATCTGCGGTACTCGTTCGATTAATTGGGCATTGAAAATTAAAGTGCCCCTTTTCACCGCAAAATTCACAAAGAAAAGGATAAAGCTCAAAAACCCATTCACCAAGCACATCTAGATCCTTGAGCCACATACTGGTTTCTTCATTTGCGTGGGTGATGCAATAATCTTCCTTGTTGTAACTCTGTTCACAAGGTCTATGTACTCCACAAAAATTAACATGCTTATAAGAAATAGGACTTTTAGAAGTTTGAGCATGTTTATTGCAATCATCAATAACAATATCACTTTCTATGCAAGTGTCCTTAAAAGGTTCATGATACACGTCCCCATTTCCTTTAGGAACATTCATATGGGAAGCAAAGGCTTTAAAGCAATCAACCATAATTTGAGGATCAAGACCATATTTAGCACTAAGCTCTTGAAAATTAGCAGTTTCAGCGAAAGACTTAATGCAATCAAACTCGTAATTCATACCTGATCCTTTACCTTTATCGCTATCCCAATCTTCAATATTGTTTTGAATTGTTTCAAGCAAATCCCACTTGGTGTCAACATCCTTGCTTGTGAAAGACCCATCAAAGCATGCATCTAGATAGTCCTTATAATTTCCTGAAAGCCTTGCATAAAAATTATTAATAATAATATTACGGGGAAGATCATGAATAGGACATTTATGCATTAGTAACTTCAATCTTCCCCAAGCTTGGGCAATGCTTTCTCCCTCATGCGGATGAAAATTATAAATGTAATTCCTATCTTTATAAACCTGACTAGAAGGATAGAATTTAGAATAAAAGAGAGGTTCAATTTCCTCCCAATCAATAGATCGACCATCCTTCAATGTTTTATACCATTCCTCAGCTCTGCCTTTCAGCGAAAAAGAGAATAGCTTCTTCTTAACTTGGTTCATTGAAATACCTGCACACTGGAACAACTCGCATAATTCATGTATAAAGAGCAGATGATCACCAGGATGGACAGTTCCATCTCCTAAATAGCAGTTATACCTAATACGTTCAACAATCTTCGTAGGTATTTTAAAAGGATGGGGAGCACAAGCATCATTAGAAACATCACATATGGGAGATAAAATATCATCAGAGCAAACTCTCTCCACTAAAGCTGGGGGACTAAAAATATCATACTTAACAAAACCGGCTTCCCCAAGCTTAGACTTTCCTATAGCATTAGCATTAACAGTATTCAAAGCATTCGTACTAATAACATTGCTATGCGAAATAAGCTCCAAAGGATTTTCTATTTTCTCTTCAAATCTAAAATCAGGAAAAATACTAAAGAACTCTTTATTTTCCATTAAGCCTAACTAGTGAAAATAAAAACAAGAAACAAAAAGGTGTAATTGCAGAATCTAAAGGAAATAACTTCGAGCACTCACACAGGAGGAAGCGAGTACCTTTTACCTTACCTCCCCGGCAACGGCGCCAGAAAAGAGCTTGATGTCTACGCACTTCTATTCTTGTAGACACTTGTTGGACCTCCAAGTGCAGAGGTTTGTAGAACAGCAGCAAGTTTCCCTTAAGTGGATCACCCAAGGTTTATCGAACTCAGGGAGGTTAGAGGTCAAAGCTATCCCTCTCAAGCAACCCTGCAATTACGATACAGAAAGTCTCTTGTGTCCCCAACACACCCAATACACTTGTCAGATGTATAGGTGCACTAGTTCGGCGAAGAGATAGTGAAATACAAGTGGTATAGATGATTATAAGTAGCAAACGTGATTTGAAGTAAATATCGCTGCGAGCAAACAAGTAACAAAATAACAAGTAAACGGTGTGCAATGCTTGGAAACAAGGCCTAGGGATCATACTTTCACTAGTGGACACACTCCCAACAATATAACATGATTGAACAAATAAACAACTTCTCTCCACTATGGTACTCTGAATTACTCTCCTATTGAATAACACTAATCATTGTGTAGTGGCTACAGAAGCACCCCTTAAAGTTCATCAAGTACTTGACAAACACCACTCATAGAGATATCCAAATCAAATCACAATTCAAGATAGAAATCATTGCAACTTAGACCAAGTACTAACACGGTGCACACACTGTCACCATTACACCATGAAAGGAGGAATAGATTACTTCAATACTATCATAGTAGTAATTACTCTCATAATCCACAAGAGATCACAATCATAGCCTAAACCAAGTACCACCACGATGCACGCACTGTCACCGTTACACCATGGCAGGAGGAATAGATTACTTTAATAATCACCACTAGAGTACACTATAATAATTAAGCATAGGAGTAGCATAATATCTGAATAATAACATCTACTTGTTCAACATGATATAAAGCTCACAATCACATAAAGATCACATCATGGGAGAGAGAGGTGAACCACATAGCTACCGGTAGAGCCCTCGGCCCCGGGGATGAACTACTCCCTCCTCATCATAGGAGACAGCAAGGTTGATGGAGATGGCGGTGAGGTCGATGGAGACGGCGAAGACGGCGATGGAGACCGATGGAGATGGCTCCGGGAGCACTTCCCTGTCCCGGCAGGGTGCCGGAACAGAGACTTCTGTCCCCCAAAATTCGTCGGTGGCGGCGGCGGAACTGCGGAACTCTTTCTGGAAAATTGCCGACTCCTTTAGGGTTTTCCGTCCCGAGGCTTTATATAGGCGAAGGGGCGATGTCAGAGGGCAGCCAGGGCCTCCTCACACAGGGGCGGCGCGGCCAGGGCCTGGGCCGCGCCAGCCCTGTGTGAGGGAGGCCTGTGGCCCCTCTCCTTCCTCTCTTCAGATGTCTGGATGCTCCCGAAAAAATAAGACTTCTGGCTTTTGTTTCGTCCAATTCCGAGAATATTTCCTGTGTATCACTTCTGAAACACAAAAACAGCAGAAAACAGGAAACTGGCACTGTGGCACTTGTTAATAGGTTAGTTCCAGAAAATGCATAAAAGTGCCACTAAGTGTAACGAAACAGTAGGCAAATGGTGTAAAAACAAGCATGGAGCATCAAAAATTATAGATACGTTGGAGACGTATCAAGCCTTGCTGCACAACCGGGCGTACATTCACGTCCACACTTCCATGGTGTAGGGCCCAGTCATTGATCCAAGCCAATCACTACCTTCTCCGCACAACGCATGCCCACCCAATTCACGCGAGCAGGTTATGCCCCTGATATTCACCCCCAACGATGAAGTACCTAGGCGCCTCTGGTGGACCATCATCGACACCAGTGCCATGAGAACTTAGGTGTCCCACCCATATGCAAGTAGTCCCGCAAGACCTACTGCGACCGGCAACTGGCTGCCCGTTGACATGCGAACGAGAGAAGATACAGCTGACTTTCCCATCCCATTCCAAGTCTCTTGGATGACACGGTTTTTACGGCGCTAGAATAACTGTGGCATTGGTAGTTAATCCTAGGATTACTTTTCCGTGCAAGTGGAACCTCCACCACCACAATCTTACCGTGGTTCCACCTGCCAGCCCTCCTAGGTTATCAACACTGGTCGATAACCACTAGTCATATTCATTTATGAAAATAGGTTTTCCATCTCTTTTGAAATGTTAGAGTTTGAAGTCATCACTTTGCAAGAAGTTTCAAAACCAGTGCAATCAAGAGATATGAGCAAGATAAACTTGCCTTGTGACTGAAAGGTAATGGAGTTGGATACTTGGCGATGCTCCTGATCTCCTTGTTCTACAGAAATCCAAGCATTGTCCGGTAAGGACAATGTTTCAAGAAACAAATGGATGCTATGCGCAATGATATGCTATGCATGGTGATTCATGGACTTGGTTTTCTTATTTGTGTGTTTTACCCAAAACTTACTAGGGTTAAAAGAATTCTTATAAAACACAAAATTCTATTTGTGTGTTTTACCCAAATTAAATGTTAAGACAATTGATTAAAGTTTGAAATCATATTTAAACTTATAAAGTTTTGTTGAAATTATTTGAAAAGGAAAAAAGGTTTAATTTTTAAAGGGAAAATACAATTTTTTAATATAGATAATAATTAAGGTTTTTGAGAATAGAATTTAAAAGCTTTAAAATAGGTCAAAAGGAATAATTCAGAGATTTGAATTTATTTGAATATTTATTTCATTAAAGAATAAGAAAGTGTTTTATTAATGTTATTTGAATTTTTGAGTTTGGTTTGAATTCAAAAAGGAAATAACATTTGAATTTGAATTTTTGTTTGAAAACAATTGGCCAAGGCCTGCTTGGCCCAACTGGCCTACTGGCCCAACCGGCCCACTCAGGCTCGGCTAAGCCGACCCGGCTCGGGTCTGGGTCGGTCAACCGACCCAGTCCAGCCCCATTCGCTCTCCTCTCTCTCCCCTCGATCCCTCTGGCGATCTGGATCGCCGCCGCCGTCGCCTGGCCTCTCTGGCCAACTCCGGTGGCCTCCGCCGTCGCCACCTTGGGTGAAATACTCACCTTTGCACCCTCTACCAGCTCCACCGAGTGGAATCGCCGGCCGCTTCCTCCCCGAGGAGATCGGGGTGGTCTTCCCCCTCGGGATCTACCACCTCCTAGCTCAGCGATGAGGTGCCTCGCCGCTGGAGATTGCTGAGCATGCAGAGCATGCTCAAGTGCTTGAGCTGCACGAGCTTTCGCCGGTGGAAGCGCCAGGTGTGGTGCTCCCGGTGCGTCTCGGTGAAGTCTACCCTCGACCGCGCCTGGTCGGCCGCGCGGGCACTGCCTCGCCATGCCGGCCTGGTATGCACCTGGGCGCCTGGTAACTGTTCCTCCTCTTCTATCTCTGCCCTCTCTTACTGGCCACGATTTCTGACCAGTTGGTCAAGATCAGTGAGCCTAGCTCACAGATCCTGTTCTGTGCTGCTGCTGCTTGATGCAAGCTTTGGTTCAGTTAAATGTGCTTGTGCTAAAGTATGTGATAAACTGTCTGCTCCTCCATTTCCTCTGTCAGTACTCTTAATGACAGAAGTGTTATTCTGAACCTTGCCAATTTGCAAGATTCAGTTGATGTCTGCTGTAGACTTGCTATGCTGATATCACTCAATTAGCTCTAAGCTATGGTATGCTATTTGATACTACTGTGTTTTATGCTATCACAATGCTGATGGTTTCTTACTGAATTGCCTAGATTTAGTTAGAAACTGTGACTGAACCAGTGATACTTGTGTGCTATGCTTGCCTCTGTCACTTGTTAATCCATGTTCAACAAATGATAATAGGTCTTGCTGTGCTGCAAGCTTCAGTGATAGTGTACTTGAGCAAAATCTATGATTCCTAGGATTTTCAGCTAGGAAAATGATTGATGATACTTTGTATTGCTTTGATCAGTATTTGATCAGCTGGTTGTGTTGAGGTGCATGGCTAGTGAGTCATGTGCCCAGCAACCAGTGTGAAAATGCAATCTACTGGTGAAGCTTACCAAGTTAACAGGCCAGTGCTAAATGTGTTGCTGTGCTAGCTTCTATAACTTGTGTATCCATGATAACCAAGTGATAGAATGACTTGCTATGTTGCAAGGTTCTCTGAAATCACTTTGAGCAAAAATATGATTCCTAGTTATACAAAACTAGGGAAATGATTCTGCTGTTGTCTATTAACCTAGCTGTCCATTATCAAGCTAGTTGTGTTGAGGTGTAAGATATTCTGATCTTGTGCCCAGCAACTAACTCCTGTGATCAATTTATGGTGAAACTTGCCCCTGTGGATTAAGCCAATGATGCTGGTCTGAGGCTAGTGATAGTTAGTGAGGTGCCTAGCTTGCTTGTGTGCCCACTGCTTACTTATTTGATGATGCTTGCAAGCCTTGTGTGTTTGAGGTGCATGTCCAATAGGACATGTGCCCAGCACAAGCTTCTCAGTGATGTTTTGATCTTTAAGATGTGCCAGTGAAGTGCAAACTGAGGCTAATACTCTGCTGTGGGTTTACTTTGGCTTTTATTCCTGATCCCCAATGATGAGTTTGGCAAAGCATATCTTTGCCAAACTGAGGGCTTATCCTATAACAACACATGCTGGAATCAGGCGCATGCAATGATATGCTTGCAAGGTTTCTACCTGATGCCTGTAGTTGTGCAGTGATAGTGTTGTGTACGGCTTCTGTTGCTTGCTGTTGGTGATGGCTTGCTTCTGGCTTGCCTTCTCCTCTTGGCTCAGCTCCTAGCTTGTCCTTCACCTCCTGGACTTGCTGCTGGTCCTCTGTCCTTCTCCTCCTGGCTTAATCTTGAGCTTCAGTTGGACTCCATGGTTTTACTGGATGTTATTGTGTGATGATGTGCAAGAACTGGTGCTGTTCTTGGTGTGGTGCAGTGCTGGACGTGTAAGTGCTGCTCCCCTGGTGATACCTATCTGGTCGACTGCTTGGCATTGCTAGCAGCTGTGGTGCTGCCAGCTCTAGCTTCTCCTTCAGTGACTAAGCTCCTTGTGAGCTGTGTGCCTGCCTACATACCCAGCTTGGTCTGATCCATTCCCTGGCCGTGCTGTGCATATGCTATGTACCCTTATACTTTGTACCCCCAGTGATTTTCAAAAGAACAGATGCTCACTTGGTCAATTACACTCGATGATGCAATGGCAAAGTATTTGCCCTAGTCTGAGAGTAATAATCTCTAACTCTTAATTCTTTTGCTTTGTTTCTTTTTGCTTTGCTTTGCAGGTTATAAGACCAGGATGGAAATCATGAAGACTATTGTAGTTAGTTTAGTTTTAGGTTTCTTTTGTTTATCTCTGATGTAATCTTCTTTTCATTTCAAGTAAAGATGTAAAGACATTGTATTAATGTGTAATATCAATAAAGTGCTATTTCTGTTTAATCTATATTCAATTCCTTTTCTTTTATCCAACTCACTATTTACTTGAGTTATTTCTTTATTGATAATTAAATAAACAAATTTGTGATAATTCAAGAATCAATTTAAATTCCAACAACACTTAAAGATCAACTTCAAGAGATCATAACAAAACCTTTAACAATCTAATAACCCCCTCAACCCTAAAGGTGATTAGAAAGAAGTTTTGCTTCCCCGGGTTTTTGAATTTGCGAAAAATTTATTCAGATTTTAAGATGCATGAATGCACAATAGTCCTAAATCTACCCTTCGTTTTGTCCTAAAAGCTGGGATATTACAGTGACCTAGCAAACATAATATATAGACTCTGTAATTTGCTTAATGGTTGGGCAATCTTGTAGAAAAATCAAGACAAAAGAAAGGTTGAAGAAGGAGTGATGAAGCCTAAGATGGTGATCCGTGAAGCATACGCCAAGTCGCATGGCTGGACACCTACTGTTGCACGGGTTACAACAGATTAAAAGTCTTTCTGAAAATTCCCGATGATCCTGAATCTTTTGTATTTTGGCTGTGGTTGCTTATGACATGTTGTGTACTTTGAAGTGCCGTTGGCTCCGCTAGGTGGTTGAGCTATAATCTGAACACTTTTGCTGGCAGGATGTAGAGGTTTGGAAACTTTGAGGTCCTCGTAGCTTTGTGCTCTTTTTTTAGTAGTTTGTAATAAGGTAAAAGTTTATAACAGTTTCTTTAAGGGCTCGTTTGGCACCCATTATTTCATTTCATTTGGTAGAAATGAAATGAAATGACATGATGATATCATTTTATTTTGAAAAATTCACAAAAATGATAGGGTACCCAATAGGTATTAAAGTTAGGCATGAGATGAAAACCCAAGGAATTCCAAAAAAATTCCATAACCAATTTTGTGGCAGCCAAACAAGTATTTGTTAGAATCATAAATAAATTCTTTGATTCTAGTCCCAAATGATAGAAGCCAAACGAACCCTCATAGAAATCGACGGAGGAGCTCGCTGGCTCGAGAAAAAAAAGGCTGCCCTAAAAATCCTGCGTCGGACAGAAATCTGTTTGTGGCCTGAAATTGGAGACGACATTCCAAACAGGCCCCAAGTGGTAACAACTGACTGACGGAAGAACCACTTGTTCATGGGTGCCCATGCAGGTTTTCTGGTCACACCGATATACACATGCAAACACGCATGGCAGTCTACGATCAGCGGCTACGTGTCACTGTTAAGTGGTTGTACGCCGTACGCGGCGTGAGAGGCTTCTGGTCATCACGTGTCACGATAATTACTGCTTAAATACGCGTCGTGCCGTTGTGGCTTGCTTAATTCCAACCGATCGATCGAGAGTGGTGTGTTTGGTAACCTGTGCCAGTTGAGAATAGTTATCTGACCACAGCTAAGTTGATCCTAACTAGGCTCACCTCAGATATTTCGTTGTGTTTGGTAGGCTGTCTCAAAAAAATTTACATAGAGGTCCTTAAACAAAAAAAGAAAAGGCAATCAAGTCCTCGTATGGCGTCGATGGTGCTCTGCCGCGAGCTCGTCGGAGTCAGGACCTCGCGCCGGCTCCCTCCAGGAGCTCGCCGGAGGCAGGAGGTTGCGCGGCGGCCCGCCAGGAGCTCGCCGGAGCCAGGAGGTTGCGCCGGTGGCTGCTATCTGTTGCTGCAGGCCTGAGAGGATGCGGATTCGGCCGCAGATCCGGTCGCCGGCGGCTGCTGCAGATCCGGTCACCGGTGGCTACTGCAGATTCGGTCGCCGGCGGCTGCTGCAGGGTGGAGTGGACGCTGATCCGGCCGTCGGCGGTTGCTGCTTACGGGAGGGCGGCGCTGCGTGCTCGCCTGTGCGTGGCCAAGAGGGAGGAGGAGATCCCTCGGCGGTTGCTGGCTCGATGCGGCGGGAGGACGGCCTCGGTATGGATGAGATATGGGGGAGACAACGGCGTGGAGAACTGGCGATGGAGGCGGCGACGCGGGCGGAAGCAGGAGGCCGGGGCAAATGGTTGGTGGGTCGGGACGGGGTGGTGAGGAGATTTCGGGAGTGGGACGCGGGGCTCTTGTTTCTGGCTATGTTCGGTAGGCTGACATCAAAAGCTCGAATCGGGCTTCCCATCTCGGCAGGGCTGAGAGCCTGTTTTCGGTCGAGGTGGTCAGTGCCCAAGTGCCCAGATCAGTCTAATAAACACATAAATTTCGGGCGAGATGGAAATATCTAAGATAGGCAGGGCTACCAAACACACACCGGTCCATGCACCGAACGCAGATGCTCGACTCTCCGCGAGATAAGATGAACAACGGTGTGTGGGCTAGGCGCGCCCACTTTCCCGTAGCATAAACTGTGTCCCCCGTGACATGTGCAACAGTGCGCCGCCGGAACCAGCAACAGCAAGTTGGTTCTGCGACCGCCTCTCATAATGTCACTCACGCCGAGTACTCACGCTGATTATCATCAACGTCCTCGAGTTAGTTGTTCGAGCGTCAGCGAGTTTGCTGACATACGCGCACCCTGATGTTCGATAAGATAATCGCCGCAAAGAAACAACACACGATATGACTCGTCCCCGACAGACATGTCCCTGTTTTCCATGTGCAGCGTCGCCAAACAAAGGCGCACACACACGCGGACCAGCGGCTGACTGGGGCAGCGCCCGCCCCGGGGCCTCGCGCTCACGCGTCAGTATACCCCGACCCCGCACCTCCCGCTGGATTCGCATCCATCCGCCCGCCCACTCGCAGCGCCTCGCCCGTGCTCGGGCTGCTTCTCTCTTCTTTGCCCGTAGAGGCGATGACATAAAAAAATGTAAAATCTCTATTTTAAAACTCAACTCGTAGAAGTTCTGCGAAGCGAAAATTAAACTCTAAATCGATGTCAATTGTACTCCAAACTTGAGAATTCCAGTCTAAATCAAATACTAGATCTATTTTTCAAAAAATCCTAAAACAAATAATTTTCTACCCTCATTGACTAAATTGCTATACAACACTGG
Source organism: Dactylis glomerata (assembly GCA_007115705.1). Classification (NCBI taxonomy): domain Eukaryota; kingdom Viridiplantae; phylum Streptophyta; class Magnoliopsida; order Poales; family Poaceae; genus Dactylis; species Dactylis glomerata. Next base: position 2,768,627 of record QXEO01000225.1, on the reverse strand, counting down.
CTATATAAGATGACAGTGGGCCAGGCTACCATGGTGGCAGCAACTTCGGCTAGATGGCCCATGGTCAAATGACCGGCTTTTAACCGTATGAGAGCTAGGGAGCGCCTCCGTGAAGTCCAGTCCGTCAACGACTTTCCGTACTGTGCACGACGCAGGAGCAAGAGACAGGGGCAGCGTGACCGCGACATGTGAGCGGGGAGACTCCTCATTCAAATGGGAGCGACATGAGGGGGTGTACTTCTTTGGTCCTAACTTGATCGTATGAAACGCTCGTATGCGAAAGTTTCTCGTAGTAGCATTGAAGCTGAGTATAAAGTAGCTACCAATGCCACAACTCAACTTATATGAGTGCAATGGTGCTACATATCTTCATCTAATCGGTATTTAATATCCGAACAAAACACATCAAAGTTGATTATCATTTCTTAAGGAAATGGGTTGCACAGAAGCTACTCCAAATCAAGCTTACCTCTTCCAAGGATCAACTTTCTGACATCTTTATGAAGCCATTGCCACTACCTTAGTTTTAGGGATGCCGATGCAATCTTAACCTGTTAGATTCTTCAGAAAGCAATTAATACTATGGGAGCAAGGACGGAGCTGCCATAGTGGCATTGGGGTCAGCTAACCCCAATGATTTTTGCAAATCTCTTCACTAATTAGTACTAAGCACTATGATTTTGTATAAGATGACACCACTGAATTCGAGAAACTATAGAGTTGACCCCATTCACAATTTTTTCTAGCTTCGTCCCTGTGTGCGAGTGTGTTAGACTATACAGCTTTTGTATTACTATACGTTTGTATTGTATCTGTATTTGTACACTATGTGCACCCTATATATAATATGACATCCGCACCTCGTCATTCCCTAATAACTCTCGTTCACACGTTTAACAATAAGCACGACAAACAATGAGATCTAGCGATGGCACGCGTCGAATCGAAAGGGGAACTAGGAAGACCGGGAGGAGGGTTGTGGATCGAGGATCTCAGCAAAAGTACGTTATCAAGGTCTAGGAGGTTGAGGAAGGCTCGATGGCTATGATGACCAGAGGAGAGAATGACGGAGAAGCTGTCGAGGGACGATGGAGAGCTCTCGGAGGCTTTTGCACACTCCAGAGGAGTCCACGAAGCACATAAGAGAAACGATAAAGGCCGATACTACCTCGCATCAGGGATGAATTGACGATAGCGGTGCTCGTCCGATGTGGGGAAGACGATGTCGGGCCCTCGATTCAAAGCTTCTCCAGTCAATTCCTCCGGCCTAGAGGGCCAGAGCTACAGGGCGGAGCTATAGGGGACCTCGTTAGCCAAGTAGTCTCTTTTCACGCGTCGTTCGGACACCGATCCTCAGCGACTCCATTCTGGAAAAACGTAAGGGAGGGGAATTGGGAAAGGACTGGATATGACATGTGGGCCCTATTGTTAGTGAGATTTGCATGTAATCCCGATCAGGATTGTTACTTTCCCTATATCCCAAACAGCTCTAGGGTATGATTTCGACGTGGACTTTCAAGTTAAGGGTACAACCTACAGTGATTTAAAGTTTGGATTCATTTAGCCTAACCTCACGGTTTCAAATATACTTTTTTATAATAAAAAACGTTGATCTCGTCGCGAGCCGTTTTGTCTGACGTACGCCCGCCAAGGTCCTGACGCCCGCAATGCTGCACGGTCAATGAGATTTGAGTTTCCTTCACGGGCATGGGTTACAAAAAAAGCTGCCTAAGCATGGGTGCAGTTTTTCGTTCTAGCCTGCAGCCCGCAGCCTGTCGTGCGCACGACCAGTAATGGGTATCTGACCCAAGACGTAGTCAGCATGGCAGGGCTAGCTCTGAAGAGGGCGCGCCATGCATGGTGCCAAAGGGGGTTTGATTCCATATTCGTCGCCGGAATTTATTGGCGTCGACGACGTAGGCAGCGCTGCACGGTCAATGAGATTTTAGTTTCTTTCACGGGCATGGGTTACAAAAAAAGCTGCCTAAGCATGGGTGCAGTTTTTCGTTCTAGCCTGCAGGCTGCAAGACGCTGGCAGCATGGCAGGGCTCTGAAGAGTACATGGTGCCAAAGGAATTTTTTACAAATATGAACCTCTGTCCAACGTCATTGTAAAAAATAACCCCCAACCAAATTTATTGCCAAAAATAGCCTGGCGGAGAGAGGAAAAGCTGCCACGTGGATCATCCCGCCACAACGCATGGCGGAGTACTATTCCCGCCATAGACGGTGGCGGAAGGCTCTTCCCGCCCTTTCCATTGGCGGAAGGAAAATGGCCATGTTGGTTTTCATGTAGGAGGCAGAAAATGTCTATGCATGTAGCGGTGGGGACCATTCTTTGCATGCACTGTATGCTTTGTCCAAACGTTGCAGCACAGTGGCACACTTTTATTGGTGCAGTAAATGCTTTGGAGCATCATAGATTTGTACGAGCTAAACTTAGACTGCTCATAGTGGGGAGTAACTTAAGTAGTAACATAAGGTACATGTAATGCCAACTAGGCATTTTGATGACATGGTGTGCCATTTATTGAAGAGAGAGATGCTAGTGGTAACTAGCCATGTTACTGTAACATCACACTTTTCAAGGTAAGATGAGTCTATAAGCTAATTAATGTAATCATGCATGATACTACCCTTAAGTTACTATGCATTATAGAGGTGGTAACATATGCTAGTAACATATGTATGTTACTCGTCTATGTTACTCCCCACTATGACTAGTCTTAGGGACTGTAACATGCTACTCTCTAACCGACGTCATGTAGCTCATCACCTTCCGCCAACGTCTTTGGCGTAAAGAACCTCCCGCCAGTCCCTGTGGCTGGATGTGCTTTCCGCCATGCGCTATGGCGGGAAGAGCCATGTGTCAGTTTTCCCTCTTTCCGCCAGACCATTTCTGTCAATAGAATTCGGTGAGGGTTATTTTTAATAATTATGTTGGGCAGAGGACCATATTTGTAAAAAAATCGTGCCAAAGGGGGTTTGATTCCATATTCGTCGCTGGAATTTATTGGCGTCGACGACGTAGGCAGCAGCTAGTAAATGAAAGAGAGATTTTGTGCAAGTTGCAGCAGCTATCAACAAAGTTGTTTAGCTGTTTTTTTCTATTTAATAAAATATGTGCGCACTGTTTCGTTGCAGATCGTCAGGACTTGGCTTCCATCGAGGAACCGGCTCCTCTGACGGTGAGAAGGAAAGTCAGGGAGAAGTAGGAAGCAAAGTCAGGGTATATTGGTATTAAGTTTCTAATTATGTACTAAGTTCAGGTACTGTAGATAATTACTGTAGCATAAATTGTCTAAATAATTTTTTTGCACCCTAATTTTGATTGCAGGTAATAACAGTCAATTCATATCCTAAATTTGCATTATATAAATTAATTTGAATTAAATTAGAGACAAAATAGTATGAATTTGAAGAAGGAAAGTTAGGGTACGCTTACCTAACTTTCCTTCTCACCGTCAGAGGATCCAGTCCCTTCCATCGACGGGTTTGTTCAATTTTCCAACTTCTACAATCTACCAGCATATGTATATTTATATATTTTTTGCACTGTTGCAGAGTTGAATTAGCAGCTTCGCCGCCGTTACTATGAGTCTATGACCGTTGCACTGCTCAGCACGACCCGGTTACGCCTACTCTGCACGCACAGCAGGGATAAGTGGATAAGATTTGAGAAATGGGACTATTGATGGAGGTCTGGCACACACAAAGAGTAGCGATCGATAACATGCGGAGAGATGGAGCCCCACCGTGGCATACTGCCAATCCACAGTTGCACGACCAAATGAGCTTAAACCCCCCGGTTAAGGCGCCAAGAAAGACGATAGGTATGCATGGAAACAGGATACGATCAGCGGCTACCGTGTCACTGTCACTGTTAAGTGTGGCTGTACGCGGCGTGAGAAGATTTCTGCTAATCATGCGTCGTCGCACTGTTAAGCAGCGCGCTAATAAGATACGCATGGCCGCTCGCTTAATTCCGACCGATGGAGAGTAGCAAACTAGCAATGCAAGCTGGTCCATGCATGCACGCACCGATCGCGTCCAGATGCATGCACCAGCGTCCCAGTGTGCTTCGCCTCCGCAGCCTTTGGTAGCCCCTGGGGCGGGCGTGGCTTCGCCGCCGCCTGGGGCAGCACTTGTCTCGCCGCTGCCTGGAGCTGGCTTTGCTCCGCCGCCGCCTAGGGCGGAATCTGCTTCACCGTTGTTGCCTGAGGCAGCACCGTCTACGTTGCTGCCCGGGGCAGCGCCTTCTTCGCCGATGCCAGGGGCAGCCTCCGTTCAGCCGCTGCCTGGGGCAGCTCTCACTAGCGGGCCCCTGGTGGGCCTGGACGTGGTGGCTGGGCCGCCCATCGCCGATGGCCCCCCGTCTGCTTCGCCGGCACTGTTCAGAGATTTGTTAGGTGGGGATCCTGCATCGGCTCCTTTGTCCCCACCTGTCTCTTCTCCCGTCGCTGTATCGGATGTCGAGGCAGGATCTTCTTCAGCGCTGCCTGCCTTGCCGCCCATGGAGGAACCTTTTTCGAGGGATGTAGGGTGTGTTTCACCCCCAACATCCCCTTCACGGGCTTCTTCATCTTCGCTGCCAACACATGTACTGCCGCGTGCACCTTCGCCGAGGCGTAGTACACGTCATGTGGTAGCAGCGGATGGGTCCATCGCCACTGATGAGGACACTTTGAAGAAGGCCATGCGGCGCAAAGCTGAAAAGAACCTCGACTACGGCGGTACAAAATCACATTCATCTTCCTTTATTTCTCTTTCTACTCCTGTTATTTCTTCAAAGTTAAATGTTGTTGGCATTAAACTTGGAAAGAATGATGCTGAGGTTTCTGTTTCTGCGAATGTTTTGAGGCATATGGAATATGACCGTTTAACTGTCAGTCCTAAGCTTCAGAATGTTATTGTTAATACCGATTTGGACAAAGAGGAAGCAAATGCCACAATGGATGGTCAGCTTCTCTCTAGTCTAGTTGGTGTTGTCTCTGAGATTGACTTAGATGAAACCATGCTAGGTTCATTGTATGAACTCAAAGCAGCTGGTAGAAAATCTAAGCTGTCATCAGGGAAGAAATCCTCTAAGAAGGGTACTAGACCTACAAAAACTAAAATTGTGTCCAAATGAATGGTATGTTCAGTAATAGCAGAGGTCTTGGTGACTTGGCTAAACATTTACATATTGCTCATTGCATTAAGGACCATAATTTAGATTTTGTTGCTATTTCGGAAACTGGTAGAAGGGATTTCTCTCAACATCTTCTCGACCGCCTTTCTGGTGGAAAAGACTTTGTTTGGACATCCCAACCTCCTCGTGGTAGATCGGGGGGTATTCTACTTGGAGTACGGACAGACACCATGGAAGTAATGGCTCGTTCGGGCGGATATTATCATATAAAACTCCACATACGTAACAAAGCTGATAACTTCATGTGGAGTCTGGTTGCTGTTTATGGGGCTGCACAGGAAGAATTTAAGGCTGACTTTCTTCGTGAACTGGTAAACTTAGCAAAGGACAATCCGTACCCAATTTTAATTGGGGGGGGATTTTAATTTACTAAGATTCCGTCATGAAAAGAATAGAGGTCGGTTTGATGATCACTGGCCCTTTCTATTCAATGCTGTCATTGACAGTTTGGATTTGCGAGAGGTGTCGATGATTGGAAGACAATTCACCTGGGCTAATAGCCTACCGATCCCCACATACGAGAAACTGGATCGAGTGCTCATGGACGCAAATTGGGAATCTAAGTTTCCTTTGGTGTCCGTTCGTGCGCTTGAACGTATTGAGGGTTTTTCTGATCACGCTCCAATTCTGCTGACCACCGGAAACCATTTACCACCTTGTAATCATCGCTTCAAATTTGAACTTGGATGGTTACAAAGAGATGGGTTCCATGATATGGTCAAGGCGGTTTGGAATAGACCGGTTACAATGTTGTCTCCAATACAAAGGTGGAATTACAAAATACGTGCTCTACGTAGTCACCTAAGTGGTTGGGCACGACATGTAACTGGAGTTCTTAAAAAAGAAAAATTGAGGCTTTCTTCCATCATTGATGATTTGGAAGCCTTAGCTGAGATTGGCCCCCTATCCACGCAAGAGATTGAATTAAAAAATCAATCTAACGCTAAGATAGCTAGCCTCCTCCGTGAGGAGGAGCTGAAATGGTACCAGCGCTCCAAGAGCCAATTTTTCCTTGAAGGAGATTCAAATACTCGCTATTTCCATAGTGTCGCCAATGGCAGACATTGGAAGAAGCGTATTCATTCTCTCGTTCAGGATGAAGGTATCATTGAGGGTATGGACAATCTCAAATCTTATATCACAAATTATTACAAAAATCTGTTTGGGGCACCGGAGGAAGGTAACCTCCACATGGATGAATCCCAGACAGATGATATTCCCCAGGTTTCCATTGAGGAAAATAACCTTCTTACGGCCGAGTACTCGGAGGAGGAAGTAAGAAAGGCTATCTTCCAAATGGAACACAACAAAGCACCGGGTCCGGATGGCTTCCCAGCAGAGTTTTATCAAACATTCTGGGATACTATCAAAGGGGATCTACTTGAATTGTTCAGTTGTCTTCATGCTGGACAATTAGAATTGTTTCGTCTAAATTTTGGTGAGATAATTTTGTTACCAAAGGTTAATGAGGCAGAGAGGATCCAGCAGTATAGACCCATCTGTCTCCTTAACGTTAGTTTCAAAATTTTCACGAAAGTGGCCACCTTAAGACTAAACACGGTGGCTGACCATGTAGTTCGGCCGTCCCAAACTGCGTTTATGCAAGGAAGGAATATCCTAGATGGAGTTGTCACCTTACATGAAACAGTCCACGAATTACATTCTAAGAAGTTGAATGGGGTTATTTTAAAGTTAGATTTTGAAAAGGCTTATGACAAAGTAAAGTGGTCTTTTCTCCAGCAAACACTCAGAATGAAAGGTTTTTCTGCTGAGTGGCGTGCTTTGATCAATTCCTTTGTGTCTGGAGGTAGTGTGGCCATCAAAGTCAATGACAATGTTGGCAGATACTTCCAGACATTAAAAGGTTTAAGGCAGGGTGATCCCTTATCGCCAATGCTATTTAATATAGTGGCGGATATGCTTGCCATCATGATCGAACGCGCGAAAAATGACGGCCTCATTGAAGGTGTTGTCCCCCACTTGGTTGATGGGGGATTATCTATTCTTCAATATGCTGATGATACGATTCTTTTTATGGAACATGATCTGGAGAAAGCACAGAATCTGAAATTGATACTTTCGGCATTCGAGCAACTATCTGGGTTAAAAATAAACTTCCATAAGAGTGAATTGTATTGTTTTGGTGAGGCTCAAGACGAGGTTAATGCGTACACCAAATTATTTGGGTGTGGGCAGGGACAATTTCCAATGCGGTATCTGGGGATCCCGATTCATTATCGGAGACTCACTATTCCAGAATGGAAACTCGTCGAGGAGAGACTACAAAAGCGTCTTAGTAGTTGGAAAGGTAAATTATTGTCCCTTGGAGGAAGACTGATACTCATTAACTCAGTACTATCTAATATGGTACTGCACATGATTTCATTCTTTCTTGTGCCTAAAGGAGTCTTACACAAACTGGATTATTACCGGTCTAGATTCTTTTGGCAAGGGGACAGTGAGAAGAAAAAATATCGGTTGGCTAAATGGAGTGTGGTTTGTAGTCCCAAAGACCAGGGTGGGCTTGGTATTCATGACCTTGAGGTCAAAAATACAGCCCTACTGGGTAAGTGGCTTTTCAAGTTACTCACGGAGGAGGGGACTTGGCAAACTATTCTCAAGAGGAAATATATTGGTCCAAATGCATTATCTCAGGTCCTTTGGAGACCGGGAGACTCGCATTTTTGGGCTGGTCTTATGGCAGCGAAGAAGTATTTCTTTGGCCTGGGTTCCTTTTATATCAAAGATGGATCTGAGATAAGGTTTTGGGAGGATAAATGGCTAGGTAATGCCACTCTTCGTGAACAATATCCAGCATTGTATAGTATTATTCGTCACAAGGGCGATACTATCGCCAAAGTAATGGAGTCATCTCCACCAAATGTGTCGTTTAGGAGGGACTTATCTGGTCCAAGACTTGTAGCTTGGAATGCCTTACTTCAACGTTTGGCTAATATCCAATTACAAGCTGGACATGATGAATTCCGATGGAATCTACATGAAAGCGGCAAGTTTTCAGTAGCCTCTATGTACAATGCCCTAATCCTTCCTGATGTGCCAATCGATAAAGTTCATAACAACAAGCTTTGGAAATTGAAAATTCCTTTACGAATCAAGGTATTTGGATGGTACCTACGTAAAGGAGTTGTTCTAACCAAAGATAATCTTGCAAAACGGAATTGGCATGGAAGTAAGAAATGTGTTTTTTGTCAACACGACGAAACAATAAAACACTTATTCTTTCATTGCCGTTTCGCTAGATCTATATGGTCAGTCATCCAAGTAGCTTCAACCTTGTATCCGCCATGCAGCATCACCAATATTTTTGGGAACTGGCTTAATGGGATAGATCCTAGGTTTAAAAAGCATATTAGGGTGGGAGCGATTGCCTTTATTTGGTCGCTATGGCTATGTAGAAATGATATGGTGTTTAACGACAAGAACTCTTCCATTTTGCAGGTTATCTACAGAGCTATCAGTACACTCCGTTTATGGTCGTCTCTTCAGCGGCTGGAGGACCGAGACCTATTTACGGAGGTCTGTGCACGTTTGGAGGCCACGGCGAGGAATACTTTTTCCCAACATGGGTGGCAGCATAGTTTACGTATTGCGGCTCCATAGTAGGCGAGATTGCAATTGCTCAATTTGATATGTAATTTTGCCTTCTACTTTTCTTAAACAAGACTTGGGTTTGGGCTGTGTGCATCTTAGCTATGCAGAGGCCGGGTGTATGCTTAATACTTTTAAGTAATAAAGCGCTCTTTATCGAAAAAGATGCATGCACCAATCGCAGGACTCTCCGCTCCGCGAGATAAGATGAACAACGGTGCGTGGGCTGCTAGCTGCGCCCACTTTCCCGTGTAGCGTAGCTGTGTCCCCCGTGACATGTGCAACAGTGCGCCGTCGGAACCAGATCTACAACAAGTTGGATTTGGGACCGCTAGCTCGTGATGGATTACACATAACTGGCCCTATCTGAACTCTCCCCCTGCCTCGTTGATCATCAACATCCGCGCTCAACAATGATGCACTTACTTGTCGAACGTCAGCACTGCGATGTTCCCAACTGCTTTCTCCCCGACGAGATGTACGTGTGCTTCTCCAAGAATGTAAAATGCGACGCCGGAAGAGGAGAGGCGCAGCCGCCGACGGCTCCTGCTGCTACTCGTGTCGTGCCATGACACGTGCCCTAGGGGCTGCTATGTCCCGTCCGTTGCGGGAGCGATTCGCTCCCGCCTAGGAGCGGTCCCTGCATGGGCTGAGCCAATTCGGGTCAATAGGTATGTTTTTTTCTTTCTTTTTTATTTAAATTTGGATGTGTACAAAAATATTGGGAGTGACTAGACAGCAGCTAGCTGTTTTTTAATTGGCAAACAGACACTTTTTCAGGAGTGCAGTTTTTCCACATAGGGTTAGACCCTTAGGTCTTATCCGACGGCTAGGAGGACGTTAAGATTCGTACAAGAACAGTTTGCACAAAACTACCTGCACTTGTCTACTTTCCTCTCCCTGTGGTCTCGAAGATGTACAGGTACACTTCTGTCCCTCCCGTCTATCCAGACACACCCTCTCCCCCCTTCTCTCTCGCACAACCAAGACGAGATGCGTCGATGTCCGAGACTGAGTGTCATCTTCCTCACCTCTGATGGCCACGGCCACCACCGGAAGTGCTCCAGCGCTGACCCTCTGGCTAGATCCGGTGGATTCGTGTCCATCCCCACCTTGATGGGAAGGAGGGCTGATACGTCTCAAACGTATCTATAATTTTTGATGCTCCATGCTTGTCTTTACACCATTTGCCTATTGTTTCGTTACACTTAGTGGCACTTTTATACATTTTCCGGAACTAACCTATTAACGAAGTGCCACAATGCCAGTTTCCTGTTTTCTGCTGTTTTTGTGTTTCAGAAGTGATACACAGGAAATATTCTCGGAATTGGACGAAACAAGTTCCCGAAGTCTTATATCAAGGGGAGGCTTCCAGACATCCGAAGACCTGACGGAGGGGGGCCACGTGGGCCCCAGACACAGGGGCGGCGCGGCCACCCCCCTGGCCGCGCCAGCCCCGTGTGAGGGGGCGTGGTCCCTCCTCTGACATCGCCCCTTCGCCTATATATACCCCCTGACGAGAAAAACCTAAGGCCCGATCAGTTTTCCAGAATACATCGCGATCCGCCGCCATCGACCCGAAGATCGGGAGGGTCCAGAAGCTCTTCCCGGCACCCTGCCGGAGAGGGGAATCACCACCGGAGGTCTTCTTCATCGCCATGCTTGCCTCCGGAGCGATGAGTGAGTAGTCTACCTTGGACTATGGGTCCATAGCAGTAGCTAGATGGTTGTCTTCTCCACCATGTGCTTCATGTTTAGATCTCATGAGCTGCCCTACATGATTGAGATCACCGTTATGTAATTCTATGATGTTGGTTTGTTGGGATCCGATGAATATTGGTGTTTATGATTAAGTTGCTGTACTGAATTATATCTTTTGTTATCTCTATGTTGTTTATGATCTTGCATGCTCTCCGTTGTTAGTAGCTATCTTGGCCGAGTAGTTGCTAGTGACTCCAAGAGGGGGTATTTATGCTCGATAGTGGGTTCATGTCTCTATTTCACCTGGGAGAGTGACAGAAACCTCTAAGGTGGTAGATGTGCTGTTGCTACTAGGGAGAAAACAACATTCATATGCTCAAGGGCATATGCTTTATTTACATTACACACTTTGCTTAATGCAATTATCTGTTGTTCGCAACTTAATACTTCTAGGGTGTTCGGATGATATCCCCGGGGGTGGATTATTAGTCATAGATGCAGTTGGATGGCGGTCTATGTATTTTGTTGTAATGCCCAGAGTAAATCTCATAGTGATCTTCTTGACATATCACGTTATCTTTATTCTATCAATTGCCCAACTGTAATTTGTTTACCCAACATGTTATTTATCTATGGAGAGACACCACTAGTGAACTGTGGACCCTGGTCCTATTTTAATCATATTGCAATCACCTGTTTACTTTTCCCGCACTGTTTACTTTACTCGCATATTACTACTGTTTTCCACTCGATACACTCATAACCTTTGTTTCAAGCAAACCGGTGAGATTGACAACCTCATCGCAAGTTGGGAACAAAGTATTTGTTTGTGTGTGTGCAGGTTCCACAAACACCTTCAGTCGTCATCGTCTCTCTTCTCCTGATCGATAAACCTTGGTTTCTTAACTGAGGGAAAACTAGCCGATACACTCATCATACCTTCCTCTTGGGGTTCCCAACGGGCTGGTCATCACTACGCACAAGGACTTACTGCTCCCACGTCAACTAAACGCCACAGCTCTTTTCTGGCGTCATCATCACACGAGTAGTAGCCTATTTTCTGGCGCCGTTGCCGGGGAAGAGAGAAGACTTCTGCGAGGGGAGTTCTTCGCACACACATTCTTTACTTTGTTATTGTTTTGCTTTACTTTATTTTATTTTACCTGCATTGCTTTTTATATCAAAAACCCAAAAAAAATTAGAATCCTTGGTAGCTGTTTTTACTTGTTTACTTTCGTTTTGCTGAAATGGCCAATCCTGAAAACACCAAGTTGTGTGACTTTGCTAGCACGAACAATAGTGATTTTATCTGCACTCCTATTGCACCAACTGTTCCTGCTACCACTTTTTATGAGATCAAGCCTGCTTTATTGAACCTTGTTATGAAAGAGCAATTTTCTGGTGCTAGTACTGAGGATGCTGCAGCTCATCTCAACAATTTTGTTGAGCTATGTGAGATGCAGAAATATAAGGATGTTGATAGTGATATTATTAAGCTCAAGTTGTTTCCTTTTTCTTTGAGAGGAAAAGCTAAAGATTGGTTGCTGTCTTTGACTAAGAATAGTATTGATTCATGGGCTAAGTGTAAGGATGCTTTTATTGGTAGATACTATCCTCCTGCTAAGATTATATCATTGCGTAGCAATATTATGAAGTTTACTCAGTTTGATAAAGAACATGTTGCTCAAGCTTGGGAAAGAATGAAATCTATGGTAAAGAATTGCCCCACTCATGGACTGACTACTTGGATGATTATCCAAACTTTTTATGCAGGACTGAATTTTTCTTCAAGGAACCTACTTGATTCAGCTGCTGGAGGCACTTTTATGTCCCTTACATTGGGCGCCGCATCAAAGCTACTCGACAACATGATGGTAAATTATTCCGAATGGCACACCGAGAGAACTCCACAAGGTAAGAAGGTAAATTCTGTCGAGGAAACCTCTTCCTTGAATGATAAGATTGATACAATTATGGCTATGCTTGCTAATGATAGGACTCATGTTGATCCTAATAATGTTCATTTGGCCTCTCTGGTTGCTCAAGAAGAGCAAGTTGATGTGAATTTCATTAGAAACAACAATTTTAACAACAATGCTTATAGGAATAATTTTGCTAGTAACAATTATAGGCCGTATCCTTCTACCAATGGTAATGGTTATGGTAACTCTTATGGTAATTCCTACAACAACACTAGGGCCGCGCCCTCCGAGCTTGAGGTAATGCTCAAGGACTTCATCGGTAAACAAACTGCTTTTAACAAGTCTGTTGAGGAAAAGTTAGGCAAAATTGATATTCTTGCTTCTAAAGTTGATAGCCTTGCTCATGATGTTGAACTTCTGAAACTAAAAGTGTTTCCTAATGATGTGAATGTGAGCAATATTGTTGCTGCCGCTAATGCTACCCAAGTTGGAATTGATAAAAATATTAGATTGTTAGCGGAATTGCATGCCAGGTGGGAAAGAGAAGATGAGATGGCTAGAGAGATGAAGGTATGTACTATTACTACCTCTAATGATGTTGCTCCTACTGATAGCAACCCTCTTACTTTGATTGGTGTAGAGAAAACTCTCACTCCTTGTGCTAAAAAACCTAAAACTGCCAAAACTTTTTCTCAAAAGAGTGCTGAAATTTTTCGGAGTGTGGGAGATGATAGCTCTATTTCCTTTAATGATTTTGATGTTGATGGCTGCAATATATCTGAAGTTATTTTGTTCTTGCAAAAGCTTGCTTTGACTCCCAATGCTAGTTCTTTAAATATTGCTTTTACTAAGCATATTACCAATGCTCTCATAAAGATTAGGGATGAAAAGTTGAAGCAAAAAGCCTCTGTTCCCAAGAAGTTAGAAGATGGTTGGGAACCCATCATTGATATGCATGTTAATGGTTATGATTGCCATGCTTTATGTGATCTAGGTGCTAGTATTTCTATCATGCCTAGAAAGATTTATGACATGCTTGATTTACCACCGCTTGAAAAATGTTATTTTGATGTTCCTATTGCTGATGTTGCTAAGAAGAAACCTTTGGGAAGGATTAATGATGTTCTTATTGTGGTTAACAATAACCTTGTTCCCGTTGATTTTCTTGTTATGGACGTTGAATGCCATGCTTCATGTCCTATTATTTTGGGAAGACCCTTTCTTCGAACTATAGGTGCTATCATTGATATGAGGGAAGGCACTATCAAGTATCAATTCCCACTAAAGAAAGGTATGGAACACTTCCCTAGGAAAAGAAAGAAATTGCTTTTTGACTCTATTCTTAGAGCAAATTATGAGCTTGATGCTTCATCACTTGATAATACTTGATTCGCAATTTTCTGCGCCTAGCTCAAAGGCGTTAAAGAAAAACACTCTTGGGAGATAACCCAATGTTTTCTTTCAGTACTTTTTCTTTTATTTGAGTCTTGGAAGTCATTACTACTGTAATGACCGCTCCTTATCTTGTTTATTTCGTTTTTGTGCCAAGAGAAGCCTCTAATTTGAGTGAGGTAAAGATTTGGGGATGTTGCTATCCTGAAACTGTTTTTGGTGCTGCACCGTAAAATTCGTGAAAATTCTCTGTATATCTTTTGGACCTGCGATTTCTTGTGCATATGCCCCAGGTTATATCCAAACTTTTCTTAGTTGAACACTTTTTGATTTGAGCAACGAAAAATCCCTCAAAAATTCGTCCTTTGTCAGCTGTCCAGTTTTGACAGATTTCTGCCAATATTTGTTTTTGCCACTTTATCGCTTTCTTTTGAGTTCTTTTTTGATCATGGAACTCTTGTGGAAGTTGCTACAGTAGTATATACTTTATATGTGGTGGTTTTGGGTTGAAACCTGAAGCTAAAAGAGGTTGAATATATTTTATGCTTACACTAATGTTGCTAATAGAATTGTGTTTAGTTTTGTATGAAGGAAGTTTTCAAGTGTAGGGATTGGAGAATGATGAGATGAGTTGAAGAATGGACAAAAGCTCAAGCTTGGGGATGCCCATGCATCACCCCAAGAAATATCCAAGAAGTACAAGCGTCAAAGCTTGGGGATGCCCCCGAGGCACCCCTTCTTCATCGGCAAAAATCAGGTCACCTTTCAAAACACTATATTTTTATTGCTTCATGCACTATGTGTTTTTCTTGGAGCGTCAGTTGTTTTAGTTTTCTTAGTTTGTTTAGTTTGTTTGCTGCAATAAATGGTTGGACCCCAACAAATTTCCTTTGGAGGAGATGTACTCGTTTTCATTTGCAAAGAACGCTCTAGTTTTCACTCTTATTAAAAATCGAGCATCCTACTTTTTCTGCTACTGCTTTTGGTTTTCGTTTTTGCCTTGATTTGCGTTCAGATCTTGTCATATCTTTTCATCAAGGTGTATTTTTGCCTCTGATCTTCATTGGTTTTCATCAAAAGAGGTGTTTATAAAAATTTCAAATGGTGTTGGAAAAGAGAAAAAGCTTGGTGCAAAATAGTGGTACAAGAAGGAGCTTGTGTAGACTGCGGCTTAGGCTTTTTCATGTCATGCTTGATGTCTTTTTGATAGTATGCTTAGTGGTTTTTCTGTAGCATGACTTGTCTCAAATAACTGAGATTGCTTAATGAGCCTTTGAAAAAATCATGCGTTGTTTTTATTGTATGGAAGCATTATTTTGGTTTTCTCCTTGATGCTTTATTTGGGTTGACTTGACGCATGCTCACACATGTTAGACTCTTACAAGTCGCCATTAGCCTTCATGATCATTTAGTTTTTGACTTTTGATGCCATCGTATGCTTCTTTTAATGTCTCTTTGTCGCTTTGCATGATTATAGCCATTATTGCTCTCTTAGTTGGTCGCTCCCAGTCTTTTGCTAGCCCTCACCTTGTACTGAGTATGAGCTCTACTCGTGCATCCAACTCCTAAAAGCCAAAGTTTTACATTGTGTCCACCATACATACCTACTAGTAATTTGCTATTCCAAGTAAATTTGACTTGCTTTTATTTTCTCTTCAAATTAAACTCTTACCAGTGTTATGCGAAACTCGGTTAGTAAAGCTCTCACGAACCGGAAGGCACACTTTACTTTTTCCTGTTCTAAAAAATTTGACATTGTGGTCTCTTATGTTGAGTTGTTATGCTTGCAAGTTGTAAGTTGGATTCTAGCCCAGCCATGCTGTCATGGGGCAAGCTTTCAACATTGCACTTCTTATTTGAGTTGATATCGTGATCTTTTGTTTATGGATGCCCGCTGTGTGAAATGAATTGGGAATCTTGTAGGGATCATGGAGTTTTTATATGTGTTAGGGAAACGCCGGGCCGCCAATCTAAGCCATGCATAATTCATGGTGGAAATTTGCAGCATACCCATGGTGAACATTCGACGACGCATCTCACAATAAAAAGCTAAACAATATAGCAAATAAAAGAGATGTCGAGGTGTTCATTGTCTGCTTGTCCTGTCATTTTGGTGTGGGCTTGTTCTATGTCATCGGGCACGGAGGTACCCCATTGGCGGTTCTCAATGATATGCATATACTTACAATGACAAGAGCCTTGCTTGGGACTCTAAGTAAAGTAGCACGAGGTTTGGGTACTCGTATTCACGGGACACGAGGTTTTCAACTTATGATTTGTCAAGCATATGCATCATAATTGTTCTCGCATTAACTTTAACCATTCAAGATGCTTATGATGGGGGCAATGAGAGCTCAAAGCCGGTAAGTACCATAATTTTTGAAGGTTATAAAACTTGCAATCACTGCTTCCCTCTGCGAAGGGCCTTTCTTTTACTTTTATGTTGAGTCACCACCTTCTTTCTTTATGCACCATTAAGAGAGCATAGTTGCCATTCTTAATGTGATATGCATTGTCCCAAAGTTCATTGATTGACTCATATTGTTGGTTTCACTTGTTCTTAAATTATTTGTATCTAGTTGCCCTCTTAAACTTTGAGGTGTCCTATGCATTTATGTTTTACTCTCTTTGAAGGACAAGCTGAAAACCATTTGTATGTTTTTCCTTATGATCTGAACACACGTTTGACTTTCATTGTTTCATTATCATGATCTTTTGTTTGTGTTCATTTGCATGTTTACAACATGGTTGCTAAGTTTCTTATTGTCATGATTATATCTTCATGCCCATGTTTTAAGTTCTATTGATCCCAGCTCACCAATGCTTGCATATATGATCAAGATTGTGTAGGTGCATGTCACCTCAAAAATTATTCTTTTGTTATCACTTACCTACTCGAGGACGAGCAGGAGTTAAGCTTGGGGATGCTTGATACGTCTCAAACGTATCTATAATTTTTGATGCTCCATGCTTGTCTTTACACCATTTGCCTATTGTTTCGTTACACTTAGTGGCACTTTTATACATTTTCCGGAACTAACCTATTAACGAAGTGCCACAGTGCCAGTTTCCTGTTTTCTGCTGTTTTTGTGTTTCAGAAGTGATACACAGGAAATATTCTCGGAATTGGACAAAACAAGTTCCTGAAGTCTTATATCAAGGGGAGGCTTCCAGACATCCGAAGACCTGACGGAGGGGGGCCACGTGGGCCCCAGACACAGGGGCGGCGCGTCCACCCCCCTGGCCGCGCCAGCCCCGTGTGAGGGGGCGTGGTCCCTCCTCTGACATCGCCCCTTCGCCTATATATACCCCCTGACGAGAAAAACCTAAGGCCCGATCAGTTTTCCAGAATACATCGCGATCCGCCGCCGCCGTCGACCCGAAGATCGGGAGGGTCCAGAAGCTCTTCCCGGCACCCTGCCGGAGAGGGGAATCACCACCAGAGGTCTTCTTCATCACCATGCTTGCCTCCGGAGCGATGAGTGAGTAGTCTACCTTGGACTATGGGTCCATAGCAGTAGCTAGATGGTTGTCTTCTCCACCATGTGCTTCATGTTTAGATCTCATGAGCTGCCCTACATGATTGAGATCACCGTTATGTAATTCTATGATGTTGGTTTGTTGGGATCCGATGAATATTGGTGTTTATGATTAAGTTGTTGTACTGAATTATATCTTTTGTTATCTCTATGTTGTTTATGATCTTGCATGCTCTCCGTTGTTAGTAGCTATCTTGGCCGAGTAGTTGCTAGTGACTCCAAGAGGGGGTATTTATGCTCGATAGTGGGTTCATGTCTCTATTTCACCTGGGGGAGTGACAGAAACCTCTAAGGTGGTAGATGTGCTGTTGCTACTAGGGAGAAAACAACATTCATATGCTCAAGGGCATATGCTTTGTTTACATTACACACTTTGCTTAATGCAATTATCTGTTGTTCGCAACTTAATACTTCTAGGGTGTTCGGATGATATCCCCGGGGGTGGATTATTAGTCATAGATGCAGTTGGATGGCGGTCTATGTATTTTGTTGTAATGCCCAGAGTAAATCTCATAGTGATCTTCTTGACATATCATGTTATCTTTATTCTATCAATTGCCCAACTGTAATTTGTTTACCCAGCATGTTATTTATCTATGGAGAGACACCACTAGTGAACTATGGACCCCGGTCCTATTTTAATCATATTGCAATCACCTGTTTACTTTTCCCGCACTGTTTACTTTACTCGCATATTACTACTGTTTTCCACTCGATACACTCATAACCTTTGTTTCAAGCAAACCGGTGAGATTGACAACCTCATCGCAAGTTGGGAACAAAGTATTTGTTTGTGTGTGTGCAGGTTCCACAAACACCTTCAGTCGTCATCGTCTCTCTTCTCCTGATCGATAAACCTTGGTTTCTTAACTGAGGGAAAACTAGCCGCTACACTCATCATACCTTCCTCTTGGGGTTCCCAACGGGCTGGTCATCAGCACGCACAAGGACTTACTGCTCCCACGTCAACTAAACGCCACAGCTCTTTTCTGGCGTCATCATCACACGAGTAGCAAGGGCCGTGGCGGCTTGCGGCAGGATCGAGGAGAGTCACCTCGGATGGCGTACGATGGCGGAATCAATGAGGTACGTGGTGGCCAGATGGGCGAGCTGCCCGAGTTCGTCCACCAGATGGAGTTCGTTTTTGATTTCGTGCTAACCATGTCTTGGTCATGGTTAGCTCATTGAATCCCGATCTGAGTTATGTACAAACATGTTGGGATCCAAATTTTTTTTGATCCATGGATTTCCCTTTTTCTGTCTACAAGATCTGGTTGTTTGGTAGTTCCGTGGTTGTGTTTTGATATTTGGTAGTGCCGTACTGGTTGATCTATTTGAGGAGGATCCCGTCTCCCCGCACAAGTCCATAACTCCAATTGGAGTTCCAGCTCAATTTCTTGACGAGATCAATAATTGTTTCTTGTTTTTTTATTGTTCTTGTTTGGGCAGAACGGATGAGCTGGAGTGTTCGATTTTCTATGCTTGAACATAATCCAATTAAGCACTGCAAACATTTCTTACTTTCCATTTCCTACTACTGCAGGGGACTGATGGTATGACTGCATCCCTACATGATACTCTCGGAAATGCAAATCCACATTATACTATGAGGCAAGGGAGAAAATTACAGCTAGAGAAGCAGCCAGAAAGGCAATGGAAGCTCGCAAGACTGCTATGGTTGAAGCTTCATGGTGCAAAATTCTTCAAGCTTCCAGGTGAGACATGCTTATCTGATTCTATGATGTCTGCTCTTATGACTATACTTCATTTGTATTTCTAATATTCTGATGTCCTTAATATGGTCTTACTGAAATTCAGTTATTTTCTTTTCCATCTAGAGTAATGGCACCGTCGAAGTAGAAAGATAGTGCTTGCATGAATTTTCTGAAAATGATAGTACAGCTTACTGAACAGAGAAACACCTAACGTTACTACCAAATAAAACAGTATCAAAGACTATTTCTAGATCAAATCCTAGTTCGGAATTGTTAGCTCACTCTCTTTCAAAGCATTGAAGCCCTTTCTGTTCATTTTGCTGTGTAGGATATGTATACACCGATGATGTGTTCCTCATGCCCACAGACACTGCCAATCAATGCATCCAGCCTCCGCTTCCGAATCTTTCCACTGATGTGAAACATAAAAAGGGTTCCTCTGAATATATGCAACAACTAGCGCGCCACTGGCCCTGCAGTTTGCAGTTTGACAGTGTGTTTGCTTAATTTCCAATCATTGCCCGTGAATCATGTAGGCAAGCTATAGCGACGGGCAAGTCTTGTTCTTTATACCTTGCACTCATGTATGTATGGAAGGATTTTGCATTTTCAAAGATAGTCTTGAAGGTAAGACATTGATGCCTCTTGTTTCACTATGTTTCAGGACAGCCATGGTGAGTCGGGATATGAGGTAGACGACAAGGTGAACATTGGTTTCAATGGGTTTTTTTTTTGTAGGACTAGGACGACCCTGACAGCGGAGCGGGGCACCAGAGGATGCCGTTGTTTCAGCTTGCCGGAGGTGAATTTGGTTTGTTTTATGATCTGTGAAACATGAAGCAGAGCAGTTGTTCAATTTGAGTATAGTTTTTCATCAAAAACAATCAGGTTGGTGATGATCATGGTTGTGCGGTTGAGGTAGGGGAGACATGATTGATGCTGACAAATTAGCATCCCGTGAGGTGCCGCTCGAGGACGACAGCTCTTCTTCTTACCTTGGTAACCAAGTTGTCACATGGCGTCAACGACAATGTACTGAGTCGCCGGCGGCATTTCCGGCAACGACGGCCGAAATGTCATGCAACAGCGGGTCCGCGCTCGACATGTGTACTAGAGTGGAAGCCAATATTTTGTACTGGGGAAGAGGGAGATGTTTATCATTTGTTTCAGTCTTAATTAGCAGTTGGCAGATAGTTTTGTAACACTCATGTGTAATGTGTCAAGGTTTATTGCCGCTTA
This sequence comes from Dactylis glomerata, assembly GCA_007115705.1. Taxonomy (NCBI): domain Eukaryota; kingdom Viridiplantae; phylum Streptophyta; class Magnoliopsida; order Poales; family Poaceae; genus Dactylis; species Dactylis glomerata. Next base: position 2,748,319 of record QXEO01000225.1, on the reverse strand, counting down.
AGCCGTTTTCATGAACTAATAGGCAGATAGTTTTGTACTCACTCATGTGTGATGTATCGTTGTTAATGGATGCTATGTATTGTGATGTTTTGTTCCAAGGATTATTGTGGCCTAAGCCGTTCTGTTATATGGTTTGCAAACTGCTGTCTGAAACATGATATTTGTCAGGTCTCAGGTGTGCTCTCCTTTGAGCCATCAGATACATTTGTGCTCCTCGAAAAAACATGTTAGGTGTGCGCTGACCTGATGCATCACACAACAATTTAGGGACACCGGCCACATGCACGAATTCATTGTCCTGTAAATTTACTTTTGTTATAGTACTACTTCCTTACGCACGTGGATAATTTACCAGTAAGCTAGTGGATGATTTAGCAGTAAAATCTCCTGTATGATCTTAATTTCTGTATAGAGTGGATATAGTCGATCTGCCTTTTCATGTGTTGGAATCCACGGCCTTGTATTTGTGTGCCTCTTCGTGTGTGTGTTCGTGTGCAAGGAAGAAACTGGCCTGAGATCGAGAGACGAATTGGTGAGCGCCTCTTCTGCAGATGCGCCGGCGGACAGCCGCCCACCACGTACGGCCACG